>JAOSBK010000001.1:10438556-10488706 GCA_027568895.1 Erythroxylum shatona | reverse complement strand
TGGCTAAAGAATGATTTGCGTACACAAATATGGACACGTTTACGTTATTCTAGTTTTTGTTCTGAGATCTTGAATATCCTTTTCTTTGACTAACAAAAATACATGCATTCTACAGGTCTTTTGGCTGGGGTATTTTTTGCTAAAGCCAAAATGCGTGAGAGATCTTAGTCCGGACAATCTGACTTGTAAAGAACACACACCTTTTGTAGACTTGTACACACAGGTATATGCAGTTGTTATCCTTTTTGTGGCATTGATGTTGCCATGTGAGCTTTAGTGGCAGAAACTGTGAACAAGATATGTTGCAAATGGTTGAGAGTTCTGATCTGTAATTTAATGAGCAACTCAATTTCCCATGATAATGGATGTCCTAGATTTTAGGAATGCTAAAGCTGAAGTCTTGTACTTTGCGTTCATAAGTTGTGCAAGTCTTGAGCTTCTGGAAACACTCACTTCAGTCTGGAATGCATTTGTATGAAATGGCTGTGAAATGAGATATGCTTTCTTTTTATGATAATACCCCAGGTTTAGCCATTTCAATCCTGTATTTTCTATTATTCAATGGGAATTTTATTGGAATTAGTATTCAAGAATCAGGAGGAAAAACATATATGATACCACAGAGATGCATACGAGTTGTGTTTTCCGAGCAAAAGACGCCAGATCGAGACGTCTTTCGCTTGGAGATGTTAATATACATCAACTTTCATTTGGTAGTTTAAGGTTTGGTACCTAGTTGGAGCATATAGCTTTTACTAGATTTGTGTATGTGCTGTGTTTTGAGGCGGGATTTCTGAGTCTACTTTGTCAATGAAATCAGGTTGACTATGCCCTTACTTCCTGCAGACAGTCTTAACAAAAGTTGAAACATTTCTTTGTATAGTTTATCAGTTTTCTCAAACATATAGGAATGGTGAATGACCCGAACTCGAGTGAATGGACAAAAGTTTGAATTGATTAGATTGAGGACTACCAAACTATTTAAGTTAGGTTTGAACCAAACAACTTGAGTCTGATTGGACTGAAATCTAAAAAACTCAGATCAAATTCAAGTAATAAATAGTTCTACCTATTGTCAACCTTGTTAGCATATAAGAAAGTGACATTGAAGTGAACTTTGATAGTCAGAATAAGTTCACACTTACCAAAGACTAGTTTTGAGAAGTATGGTAACAAATACATGAAATTGACATCAGACCAACCTTCCAATGTTCAAATTCAAGTATGTAATGATATTAAAATGAAGCTTATGTCTAACATTATCCTTTTTGAAAATTATGGGAACAAAAACATGAAATTGACATCAAACCACCCTGCCACTAGTTAGTTCAAGTATAAAATGATATTAAATTGGAGCTTTTATCTAACATTTTCTTACTTTTAGGTATTAAATTTTAAAAATACATAATAATTTATAAATTACGTATTTTAAATAATATAATCTCATTGATACTTAAATATATTTCGATCTCATTTTAACCACTTGAAGGAAAAATTAAAAATAAGAATTTCTTAATATAAACTAATTAATGAAATGATTTTATGCATTGGAAATTGTGTTCAACTTTTTGACTACCACAAAAGTGAGTGAGTGTGATAGTCCAATATGGCGATTCAGAAAGCTTCTTGGTATTTCACATTTAGTTTCATACAATTCGCTTTTGTTGTCGGCAATCAATATTGAAGGAATGGCGCTTTCATGTGTCACGTAATACTTTCCAAAGTACTAAAGATTCTAATATCATACATATACTTTCCAATATCTTAGAAAATAATTATAAGTAAGTAGGATGATAATGAATCGAATAATTTAGAAAAACTTTGTTTACTTGTATCTTTTATCGAGTTTGTTCGAGTTTTAGACATATTTAAAAACTTAAAACCTATTTACTAAATTAAATTTGAGCTTTTTTAATTCTAATAAGTTTAAATTAATTTATTAAAAATATAGAAACAAAATAATTAAGATTAATTATATATTTCAAGTCGAATATATTTATCATTGAAACAAACTTAGTGCCTATTTGAATTAATTTTTGAGAAATCAATATGTACTTTTTTTCACCACAAAAACCTTTTAAAAAATGGTTGTTTGGCTGTAAAATAAAAAAGCATTTCTTTAATAGATATAACTTTTTTGGCAGCTAAAATATAACTTTTAAGAAACTTAAATTTAGAGATTCTCAAAAAAACCTCTCAAATGACCTTTTCAGGTTGATTCTTCAAATTAATTAATGAGTATACTTTTTAGTCTATTTTGTTCTTATGTTTTACACATAATGTTTACAATACTTACAAACTCATCTTCACGTTTATTATGTATTTAACTATTTACTCAACTTGAATATTTATTTTGAGATTTATATAATATTATTTAGCTTCTTTATATGTTTTAATATTTATTTTTTATATTAGTTTACTTATGTTATAATCCATGTAAAATATTTGGTTCAATATATTTTCATTTATATTTCATATGGTTTAAATTTATATAATAATTAATATATTGTACTTTGCAAGTTGTTTAATATACTTTAAACAATATTTATATGCATAAATAATTTTTGTTACAAAATAAAATATAATTAAAATTAAAAGTACCTTTTATTTTTATGTTGTCAAATAGTCTATTATATGAAATTCTTTCGAAAAAGCTCTTTTTTTAAATGTCAGTCAAACAGTCAACTAACTTCTCAGAAAAGTTTTTCCCATAAAAGATCTACAGTAAAAACTCTACTGACAAAAGCTCTACTAGTATAAACCCAATAAAACAGAGGCTTAAACTTTGTTAATGCATTTAATTTATTAATTTTAAGTCAAATTAATTCTATTTACTTCGTTATCATCCCTAATCATGTTAAGGGTTAGGCACATCGGATAGTAAAGTCCTCCTCATCATCAAGTTTAGACGTGTGCATCATTTTCTTCTAACTATAAAAGTTGATAGGGAAAAGGAAAAATGAAAGCATCATTGGTAATATCCTCAACCCTAGAAAAAATGGAAGCTTTTATATACCTTAGATGAAGAACATAAGCCTGAACTCTAACCCTAACTAATTCTAATTAATGGATTTTCCCAATTAGCATCTTCTCCGTTAAAAAATAAATAATTATGTGTTTTTACACAATTTACAATGTTACAATTAACCACTAATTAAGGAATGTGTTGCGCCACCAACATATAAGGTTAGCAAGATGGCACGAATCCATCTAACTTAATATGGATTTGGTCAAATATGAAAACGACATCATTTTAACTTAAAGTTTAATTATATTTTAAATAATTTAACTGTTTAGATTAATCTCAAAAGTTAAACAGCTTAAACTCGCACATGGTTTTATTGTTTCCCTTTCATTATCTCAAGCTTTTCGGCTTTAAGAATTATGACTAATCCTTAATTAGGAAAAGACAATGTTAGTATTACCAAATTAGCTAATTTTTCTATACTATTTGTCAAGGCTCTTTATTTAATCCATACCTTAATATATACTTGATTACTTAATTAATTAATTACGGCATTGCACATTTTTATGAAACATGAATTCGAAGATATAAATAGCAATCATGAAATATTAAAAGATAACATTTTCAGATCTTTCCCGTGGTACAAAGGATGTGGTATATGCAAGAAAAACTATGGAAATATTAAAAATTTACATCTCTGTATTATTATTTAGTTATCATATAATTCATTATGTTATGTTTAATTAGTTTTTTATCTATTCATAATTTTAAAATAATGTCATATTAAATAAAAATAGAAAAAAAGCAATACCATAAGCAATAAATTTTAAAACATAATAATTAAAATAAAAAAGAAATTAACCTATAAAAGCTTATAATGTAACTAAAACAAAAAATAGATATAGTGCTTAAACATTTATTCTTGATTTTCTCTCAAGTTAATTAACAAGTTGAACAAAATCATAGTCACTCGTTCAATTGTTGAACAAATTTATATTCTGCTCGAATTTTATTAGATTGAGAATTATAATAATGTTTGGTGCTGATAATTATTAATAATAGAATAAAGAAATTATTGAGTTTTGGCAAATGAAAATGGCATTCCAAATCTGGAATTTCTGCCAAGTCAGTCCCAAGATGATTAACTACCTTTAACACATACATGTAGGATAATCCGATCATGTAATTATATGATCGTCTAATTGTCTAAAACTCATGGATAAGTGTGAAAGAGATATCGAAATAAAGAGATATATCCATATGAAACTGGAAAATTTTCACAAGAAATTTCAATTATCATGAATCATGTGAAGAAGCTATTAATCTCTTTAATTATATATTAACTCAAGAGGATCAAGAATAAGTAGTGAGTGATTTGATAGATATAATTTGTAATCTTAAAATTAATAATATGGTCTTAAATTGTGGTTTATAAATTCATATCATTGCTGTGATTTATTATAATTATATGGGTTAATTATAAAAAATTTTAAATTTTATTCAAATTTAAAATATTAGTTAAAAACTTTAAATGGTAGTGTTGAAATACGTCACAAAGTTGCCATATGTTATATCTGTGCTACCAATGAATTACATTATTTAATAAATTAAAAATATCAAAAAAAATCTAAAATAATTGTACACTTATTTGTAGGTTTTACTTCATAATAATTTTAGGGTGTTGAGTATTATACTATTATTACATAATAAAACTTATACTTGGAACAAATAGATAGTCATGTAGTAAAAATATTAATTTAATATTACTCATCATCCGATAATGCCAGATTATTTTCACAAAAGATTGAAAATTAAAGCAACCTATCGTAAATTTTTTAAAGTTCGAACTAATACAAATTACACTCATATTATATATAATTGTTAATATCAATGTGATGTAATATATATTATCATAATTTAATACTTTGATCAACAATATATATAGTTTAAGAATACATTTCTTGATCAATATGTCATATATGATATCTTGTAGACAAGAGAAAAGTGACTTCCCATCCACAAACCCTAGAACCAGATCAATTCCTTTCCAATTACTCACTATTCTTTCCTTTCTTCTCATGAGTTCTCAACTGATCTAGATTACCCTTCTCATATATGGTGGCTCGCTTTGTTTTTCTGAATCTAAACTCCATCTTTCTCTCCATATATACAGGAATTTATGGAGACTAATATAGGTAGTCGCTCTAGTAGTGATGGTGGGAAGATTAGTAGTCTTAGCAGAGGTCACTGGCGGCCATCTGAAGACGAGAAACTCCGGCAACTTGTTGATCAATACGGTCCACAAAACTGGAACTTCATCGCCGAGCATCTTCCAGGAAGATCAGGTACGTACATAATTGTAAGCTAAAGATGTTGATAGTCTTCATTTTTTTGTATCTCTCACTATAGCTTGCTTGATACTTGCTTATGTTCTAAGAAATGGGCTTATCTCTAAATTTCTCTATCTTTTTGGTTTCATGTTAATTTTGCAGGGAAAAGTTGCAGATTGAGATGGTACAACCAACTTGATCCCAACATCAACAAGAGGGAATTCACAGAAGAAGAAGAAAAAAGGTTATGGAATGCTCATAAGCTGCAAGGAAACAGATGGGCTTCCCTAGCCAGACTCTTCCCTGGTAGGACAGACAACTCTGTGAAAAATCATTACCATGTTATGGTGGCTAGAATGAAGCGTCAAGGCATGTCTGCTTCATCTTTTTCTGCTAAGAGAAGTTCACGACATCTTCGGTCTGATGAGCCAAACCAAAACGCCGATTCAGGAAGCAAGTTAGGAGGAGGAGTTGGGTTTGATATCTCTAGGGTAGGGTTACGAAATAGTAAGATATTGATCTCTTCATGTCGCTCACCTTCCTGGACTCCTACTGCCTCCATTGTTACTAACGAGTCATTAGGTTTTGATTCAAAGAGATGTCTGCAAATGAACGAGCTTTACGATCATGACAACACCAATTCGTCCTTACATGGTCGCCATTTCAGACCCCATCTGCTCAGTTCTGAGAACCCTTTTGCATCGATCGCCAGTTACGATGATTGCTATGGAAGAAAGGAGATATCTCCAATGTCTTCGGAGCAAGAACAAGGGGATGATCATAACAAAATCACACAACAGGAAGTTCCATTCATAGATTTTCTGGGAGTGGGAATTACTTGATAGTGCAGAATATCTCTCATGAATATGATCTTCTTTGTTCACTTTCAGAATCCTGTTTGTTACACAAATAAATTAGCTAGCTAGCTAGCTAGGAGGACAAAGCTAGTTCCAATTTCTTTGTGATTTCAGAACATTTTTGCATCTTCAGAATTTCATTAAATGTCTTGTCTTGTCTTTGAATTCAGAAGTTCTAGCTTGTTTTACGTATATACTGCGCCTCCTCATGCATGGCTATATAGTACATTTAGATCATCCTATGATCTCTAAGCTAGGCTAGGAAGAACTGTTGGCTGATTTTATGCTTTACCTAGAGAAAGGTACGTACCTTAAACTTGAACCTTCCTTGATGATCCATAACCATCGAAGACATTGTGAACATACTACAATGGCTAGTTTAATTCAATGTAAGATTTTAAATTAAACTGAATTGTTATTACAATTTGTGTTCTTCTTTTGGTAATTATATTCGTATTATTAATAATTATTATAAATTGTTTACTATCGTGATGTAATTTGCAATTCATAATTTAAAACGTTGGTTATTCGATGTATAGTTTGTAATGTGAAACCTTGGTTCAAAGTCTAGAGTCTATGAATCTATGGTGATAGAGATACATCCTTTTTGTTGGTTAGTTGAAATTAGTTGATATGTTTCGATCGGAATATGGTGCACATGAACATAGGGAGGGAGCATGTAATGTGATGTAGAGACCATATAATAGCTCTTGTGAAGAAAATACAGACATGTTCTGTATGATTATGGCTATTTTGGTTGGAGTAATCAACTTAAATCTTATAAATTGAGACTCCTTAATTATAATTTATGCTTTTGTCTTTTTATTCAGAGCCTAAATTTAATCTGGTTCGTACTAAAATTAAAAAATAGTTGATTTCTAGTTAAATTTATATTTAATTTTTTAAAAATTAAAAATTTAATTTATAAAAAGTTCAATAACTTGAATATAATTTAACTTCGAATTAAATACAAAATTATTTACAAAATAAAAATTGAATATTCATTATTAATACTATTTTCATTTTTTTTCAAATATTGACTATTATCTATGTATGACAATATATATATATAAGCATGAAAAGTTATTATATAAGCATGAAAATATTATCTAACTCAACATGGTTAGCTAATTAATTCTCCTAAGAATAAAAGTTAAAAGTCCAATTTATGAATTTTATTTTCTCCTTCACAAATGTTTAAAATTCACCTTTTTTTCAATTGATTCATATTTTTCCTTTTTCTTTTTTGCAATCCACACCTTAAAAACTATTTAATAAATAATTCTAGATTAATTATTTATGTCATTGTAAGGCAATTTCTATTTTACTCGAATTATTAATTTTAAGAATAAATTCAAAACAATAATAAGTTATAACTAAACTAAAATGATTACAAAAATTTTAACTCTTAACACAATATTTAATTTAAACATCTCCCTTATTACTATCAACTAATTACTAATTACATGTTAATAATGCACTTTAATAACCAAACTTGTATAATTATAAAATTTTTAGATTTTAACCAAAAAATAATTTAAGAACTGAAAAACTTTAATTAATTAATTAAATTTTGGGAAAACGGTGTTGGCTAAGTCGACGCCGTTTGGGCTTGAATCGAATGGAATGTGTAAGCGTAACTCTTTAGCTTATAAAAAAATATCCTAATATAGCTCCCTCCCTCGTTGTCACCTGTTTTTGGTCGTTACCGCCGCCGCCAACTTCGCCGTTTCTGTCGCCTTGCTCCGTCTCTTGAGTATGGGCTCAATCTTACCCAAGTTTCTGCATATACTTCTGTTAAGCTTTTGTTGAATTGCCTTTGATGTTGAGATGGAGATACATGTGAGTCTGTGCCAAAAGCTAAGAAATTTAATTTAAAGAATGCATTTTGATTCATAAGATGTACCCGAAATGGCGCGTTTAGTTTGTGGGCACCTTCTAATTCAAGTCTCGAGCGTGTTAAGCTTTTCTCTTTAGTTCTTTTTGCTCTTTGATTATGGCTTTGAAGTTCAGCTTTTGATATTTGCTTTGCCTTCGATTGTTTCTGCTCTTTTAGTGTTCACTAAAGCAGGTGAGAACCTTGCAGCTGATGTTTAGTTTAAGTTTATGACACTCTGCATTCTGCTTCTTTCTTTCGGAGGACTTCTGTTCTGTTTTGTGGTTATAATCCTTATGTGAAGAATTCGCTGCAGGTACAACATGCCTGCAAATTTGAGATGATTTTGATGGGATACCAAGTAGCTGTGATACAGTGAGGATGGACATAATTGAATCTTTAGGTGATGTCCCTGTGCAAGATCCTCCACTGGAGGAGTTCTCTTCTGCTGATTTAACTTGGACCAAGTTTGGCACAGCTGAATACCATGACGATATAGCAATCATTCCGTATGAACGAGTTGACACATTTATTATTGGGGAGTGCTCTAATGTGGAATGCCCAACTAGGTTTCATATTGAAAGGGGAAGAAAAAGATCATTTGGCAGCTTGAAGGAGTACAAGGATGATGACTATTTGGAGTACAAGCTGTAAGGCTCTAAATATTCGACAGTTTTTTTCTCAAGGGTAGTCGACGCTTTTTTGCATGCTTATACTTGTATGATCATCATCATCATTTCTTATATAAATCTCATGTTTAAAGTGGAGAGTGGTCACTAGAGATGCAATAAATGATATAAAGAAAAAGAAGAAGATGATAAAGAACATAGTTTATATTAGTATGCCTTGTCATCAATTCTATAGTCTTGATTTCTGTCTGTACCCATTCTTCAAATAAATTTGTTTTTTTCCAACTGTTATAATTTATCATTTGATCTTTTTAGATGGATATTTATCTTATCTTTACTACAGTTATCGATCATTTACCAGAGTTTTGTGCTTAAACTAAGATTTTCTAATCACTTTGTTAAGGTATTGGTGTTCATTTGGTCCTGAAAACTATGGGGAAGGTGGAGAAATATTACCCAGTCGAAGATATCGACTCAACACTCGAAATCGTGCTGCTAGGCCTCAATCCATGCGTGGATGTACCTGCCATTTTGTAGTGAAGCGTCTATATGCTCGTCCTTCCATTGCTCTTCTTATATATAATGACAGGCGTCATGTAAACAAGTCTGGTTTTGTCTGCCATGGCCCGCTTGACCGAGACGCCATTGGCCCAGGGGCCAAGAAAATTCCATACATCTGCAATGAAATTCAACAGCAAACAATGTCTATGATCTATCTTGGAATTCCTGAGGAGAATGTGCTAGAAAAACACATTGAGGGGATCCAAAGATATTGTGGTTCTGATGCCAAAGTTAATAGCCTTGCTTCACAATATGTTCAAAAACTTGGGATGATTATAAAACGATCCACCCATGAGTTGGATTTGGATGATCAAGCAAGCATCAAGATGTGGGTTGAGCGCAACAAGAAATCCATTTTCTTTTATCAGGATTCTTCAGAAGAGGACCCTTTTATTCTAGGCATTCAAACGGAGTGGCAGTTGCAGCAAATGATTCGTTTTGGGCATGATAGTCTCATGGCAGCTGATTCAACATTTGGCATTAAGAGATTGAAGGTACATGTTTTCTAATTCCGACTTATAAATACCTTTTAACATCATATTTAATAGAACCTGACATCATTATCTTTTGTGATTGCAGTACCCATTGTCCACACTTCTTGTATTTGATTCAAGGCATCATGCTCTCCCTGTTGCTTGGGTCATAACACGCAGCTTTGCAAAGCCAGACGTCACTAAGTGGATGAAGTCTCTACTTGATCGGGCTTCAAGTGTGGAGCCTGGATGGAGAATCAGTGGTTTTCTCGTCGATGATGCTGCAGCAGAGATTGATCCCATAAGGCATACTTAGACTTGCTTGGAATTTAGTTTTGAGTTAAAGATGTGTAACCATGAAGTTTGTGTTCTTACATGTGACTTTTACTTGCTCTACAGGGATACATTTGGTTGCCCTGTGTTGTTTTCCCTTTGGCGAATTCGAAGATCATGGCTGAAAAATATTGTGAAAAGATGTGATAATCTTGAAGTTGAGCGGGAAGTTTTCAAGTGTCTGGGAGATATAGTGTACAGTATATGGCGTGGAGGTGATACGTCGGCTGCATTGCAAGAATTAACTCGTGATTTTGTTGATCAAACTTCATTTATGGAATATTTTAGAGCCACTTGGATGCCCAAGCTTGGTTAGTCCTCTTTTCTCTTGTGTTGTAATAGTAGACATCGATACTTGCATCTTGTCAAGTCACAAAGTATTTCATTTCTAATAGTTTGTGTATATGTTAATTCTTTAACAGAAATGTGGCTTTCAACAATCGGTAGTCTTCCACTTGCAAGCCAAGAAGCATCAGGTGCTATAGAAGCCTATCATGTAAAGCTGAAGGCAAAGCTATTTGATGATTCACATCTTGGTGCCCTCCAGAGAGTCGATTGGTTAGTTCATAAACTAACAACTGAATTGCATTCAAGTTACTGGCTTGATCGGTATGCAGACGAAAGTGATTCTTTTCAAAATGTTAAGGAGGAATATATAGCTTCTACATCTTGGCACCGTGCAGTGCAAATTCCAGATTTGGCTGTCGCCTTTGATGATAAGGATCACATCTTTGCTAAAGTCCAGAGTCAAAAAGACAGCAATTTGACACATTTGGTATGGAATCCTGGTTCGGAATTTGCTTTCTGTGATTGCTCGTGGTCATTGCAAGGTAACATTTGCAAGCATGTCATTAAAGTCAATATGCTCTGTGACCAGCGGCAACATTCTCAGCCTTCCATGTCGTTCCAGTCGTATAAAGCGATATTAACAGATCTATGGAGAAAACCAATGGATGATTCGATGTCCTTAGATTTGTCGATGGCTTGGACTCATCAGATGCTTGATCAGATTAAACAAATTGTTGAACTGAATAGTTCAACAGATATAGGGACAGTGGTGAATAATATGATGCCACTGAAATGGATGTGTAAGAAAGGCAGAACATCAGTTGGCATACCATCATTAATTCAGGCTCTTCCATCTACTTCCAGGAGTGGTTCAAAGAACACTGTTGCAGGCAAAAGTAGGAAGCGTAAAAGGTTGTCAAGATTGACATGGTAGCTTGAACTGTTTCAGGTTTAGGATTTCTTCACTGATTTAGAGTCCCTCAACCTGTGAAGTTGTTCATCATCCAACTTCCTCCAATGTTAAGTCTCCTGAATCCTGATCTTAGTTCTTTTGACCAAAGATGAATATAGGCTTCACCAAAATGGGTGCCTTTTTAGTCAAGGCCATATCTAACTCTGAAAATTGCTGGGAGGGATGCCGTGAAAATTGGATTCAGAGCTGAATAATATTTTCATTCGCATTCAGGTGGCCCTCCTGAATCTGCTTCAAACTAAAAGGCATTTTTTTCAGTATATTGGCTCATTATTTTCATTATATAGTTGTTGTACTGTATGTACATAAACCTATGCTCCTCATTTATCAAAAATTCAATTTTTCTTCAAGGACTTAGATTGTGCAATGTTCAAACAAAGTAGCTTGTTTCTTCACCTTGTTGTACGAATACTTTCTTATTAAATGGTCATCACCTCCTTGAAAACTTGGAAAAATAATTCACATCGGTGACAAGATTTGAGTTTTGTAATATAAATTTAGTCAAACTATTTGATGAGTAAATTATTAATATTGTGGTTAAAATGTTGCGAAATGTGATTTATTATTATATACACCGAAAATTTATTTAGCATGAATAATAATAAAAGAGAAATATTCCTATATCCCAAAAAATACAAAACCAAACCTCTAAATGTATACCATGTACACACTTTGATTTCAAAGTGGGTCCAAAACCCCAACACACCACACGCCAGAACTGCTCAAAACGAGCAAGAACCAATATAATTTGCCAATAGGAGTGAAGCAACCTTACCTTATCCACACCTCAACGACAAGTCTTTATCCAACACAATCAATCCATCTTCCACATCATCTCCTTCGCTATACTCACTGACCACGCTCTGGTTAGTCTTTACCATTAGTCCCAGGTTTACTGAGGAAAGAAAAAGCAGGAAGATTAAACAATTATTTGGATCAATGGCAGCTATGAACTCCAGTGTTTTGGCTTGCAACTATGCCATCTCAGGGACTGGATCATCAGAGCTCAACGCAAAGATTGTTTCAATGCCTTCAGTGGCATCTCCTGTTGTGTCTGGTCCTAAGTTGCCAGTGATCAGAGCCCAGGTGAGTAAAGAATCCAAGGGAAATGAAGGAAGGAGAGCAGCTATGCTTTATCTTGCAGTCACCCTTTTCACTTCAGCTTCTGCTAAAGCTGGGGTCATTGAAGATTACCTTGAAAAAAGCAAAGCCAACAAGGTAATCAATCTGTACGGTTCATGTTTCTACATTTCCTTGATTCTTTTAAGTCAAATGTGGATTGCTGGTTTGGTAGGAATTGAATGACAGGAAGAGATTGGCCACAAGTGGTGCAAACTTTGCCAGAGCATATACAGTTGAATTTGGATCCTGCAAGTTCCCTGAGAACTTTACTGGTTGCCAAGATCTTGCGAAGCAAAAGGTTCGGACTTTATGACACAATACAAGTTTTAATCAAGTTGGTTTTGTTGGTTTTTGTTGAAAAACTTCATGGATTTTGCTTTGATTGTTACAGAAAGTTCCATTTTTGTCTGAAGATTTGGCCTTGGAATGCGAAGGGAAGGACAAATACAAGTGCGGTTCCAATGTTTTCTGGAAATGGTGAAATGGGCAACTTTTATCATTTCCTGTTGTCTAATCTTTCAAAACCTGTATCCATGTTCCAATGGAATTGGCTTCGGATTATATCTAATTTCTTAGTGTATCAATCCTCTCCATCTTTCTCTTGATTCTTCTGATGCTCGAATTACTTTGTTGTGTCATTGAGTAATAACATGTGAAACAAAGTAAGAAACCTGCCTGCAGATAGAGGACCAGTTTCGTGAAAAGTAATAACATTATCAGGATATTGCCAAAAGTTACTTCACCCATCAGAGATGAAAATTTGTAGTTAACAAGCTAATGGGATTGCAGATTTTTATCAATAGATCATTAACTTCTAGATGCTATGCCCTCCTATGAATCGGTTTCACCATCTGGAGGAACGTATCCCGAGTTGATTCTGAAGTATAAATGTTGAAGTTAGCCTCCCAGAAAGCCTTCTGATCCAAGAAGTTGCACGCTATTACGTACACTCGATCGATGATATATTCCGGTGCACATCCAAAGAATAGCGGTTTATCTAATGTGCACTTCACTAATGTCAACAAAAAGAAATGACTGTAGCATTCCTGGCCATGCAAGAGTTCTGACAATAAAGTCTTCAATTCAGGTGCCAGTAGGATGAACAGAATGTGCGGTGAATTGCCTATAAAATGAAGAACGCAAACATAACAATTCCAGATGGTAATCTGACTTTTCTTTTTCCAATCTCCTTCTTTACATTCAAAGATCATTGAAACTCCAAAGCCAACATATCAGAGTAAGGAAATTCTCCGAGCAGAAGGTCGATGCCCTGAAGGCAAGTGAAAGCTGCACAAGGCAGTCAATATCTGTCAAAGATATCAGTCTTGAAAATGCAAAGAATGGCCTTCTTGGTGCAGAAATATATAATGCAACTCTCAATTCTGATCAGGTCCTTCTACATTAAATTGGCTTCAGTTTGACCTGTTAAACTGGAAGCAACTGGAGTGATCCTTTGAAGATACTGCAAATTCCAAATCCCTATGACCAAATTCCTCAACAGGATGAAGATACATTGCTCTTTAATTCCGGACATGGCATTGGAGATACATTTTCCGCAAATCCGGAGACGAATTCACAATGCCATGCTGCGGATGACTGCAGGCCCAGTAGGCTAATGTTCTTCATGCATATACCAGCAAATGGCGATTCCTCTATTCCCTGGATTGATGGGGCTTTTGATGAATTCAGACTAACCACATTACTAAAGAAAATACCCTTCACGTTTGGAACTGCATTTGGATCCCAATATTCATTGGGGTGATCGTTGGCGCCTCTGCTGAACCTCAAAGGAATCTTAACTCTCTCCATTCTTATGTTTGTTATTGTGATATTTACTATATATCCTCCTCTTCCTTTATCAGTTTTTATTCTAACTCCAGCAGCTGAATCCCAAACATGCATATCTTCAACAGTTACATTAAATACACCTCCAGACATCTCGCTACCGATTCCAACTCCCGAACAAGTAGGAGTGGTGCCTGAAACTCTTCTCACTATGATGTTAGAGCTTGGACGAGCCATTTTAATACCATATTGGTCCCAACCACTCTTCACTGCCACAAGATCATCCCCACTTTCGATGTAACAGTCTTCAATACATACATTGGTGCTTGAATCTGCATATAAACATTAATCTAACTTGTAATTCTTGCTTCAAGGAACTTTAGTATTGAAAGAACAAGAGAAGCAGATGGAAAGATTAAACAGGTACCTGGATCTATACCATCAGTGTTTGGAGCATTCAACGGAGCCAAGATTGTCATGTCTTTAACAACAACATTACTGGAACAAAGCACAGAGTTCATTGGTATAAAATAATGTGATTTGAGAATGTTAAAACAAGACGCGTGAAACCAGTTTTCAGAAACAATGTTCATAAGTTGATTCAACTTTTGGAATGATGCCAGGACCTGACTTGTTTTAAAGAGACATCTTAAAATTTCTAACCAGAAAATTCATTTACTGCAAAAGCTTTTGGAAAGGATAGAGATGGAGGAGAAACCTGCAGTAAACAGGATGTATAGTCCAGAAAGGAGAATTGCGGAAGGTGAGGTTTGAGATAAAAATGTTCCGGGAGTTCATCAGTTCTACGAGATGGCCTCTCGTGTGGTCCAATGTTCTGTTCCACCATAACTCCCACCACATCCTCCCTTGACCATCGATTGTTCCATTTTTTCCTGCAAAAAGAATAGAATCTGATCAATGTTCTTGAATTATTCATAGCATGAATTTTAAATTGTGATCCACAATTGCAGTTCCAGTTCGGACCTAGGAAGAACATTGATATATTAATTTCATACCAATCATAAGAACAATAGAAACATGAAATGAATTAGGAGGCTTATAATGAAACTCTCTGCAGGTCAACTATAGTAAAATATATGAAGGCTACAACCAAGGACGTGGTCTCTGCTTGAAAAATTAAAAATGGAGATGCCTCCTTCCTACTTCCATATACAGAAGCTATCTTAATATAAAGGAATCGTATAAAAGGAAGCTAACTCCCAGACCTCGCATCTCAGCAAGATTCCCACACAGACATTTTTGTTGTTGTTGTCTATACAAAGGAGGCTAGCTAAAAGAGGAATGAATATATACCAGTACAAATGTAACAGGAATGAATATATGTGCCAACATAAAATTTGAAAGAAACACCCTCCAATATCCATTAACAAAGTCATTAGTGTCATCCAATTCTTTTTATCTCAATTCTTATACTTCGGAAACTATCATTTATCTCCTTATATTGTCCAGTTACCATACAAATCGAGTTTTTTTGTATATTCCCAACTCCAAAATGTAGTATTGAAACTTAATAATTTTAATCTATGTGACGCATTCTTCCCATAAACTTTTAGCAAATAATCAGAAACTTGTGGACATAGTTGGCATGACTCTTAGAATCAAGATGAGAGGCCAAAAATACCTGTGATAACAACATCAGATAGACCATTTCCATGAATAAGGCTGATATGCCTTGCTCCTAATCTCTCCCTCCCTCTTCCATAAGAAAGCAATGGCTCCACTAGAGGCCACTCCTTAGGGTCCTGCCATTCAACCACATTAGACTGAAGAATTCACTCACAAGAGGCCAGCAAATTTAACAAAAGTTGCAAGTCTTTTGTGGTTTATGTTCCGGACAAAACTGTAGATTCTCAAATACATCACAACCTTCATTTTGTGACACTAAATATTACAATTACAATCCTGTGAAAAATATATGGATGATTATGAACCACAAGAACCAAAAATGGCGTCTTTAAGCACATTCATGTCTAGAGAAGAAGAGACAAATATAGGAAAAAGGAATCAAATCCGATGCTGACCTGAGAACCTAAAATAACGGCACCTTCCTCAAGGAATAATGTGAAATTACTGGTTAAATTAAAACTCCCGGTGAGCCACCGGCCTTTGGGCACATTCAGCTGCGACCCACCCCCGCCACCGAACTGTTGCATGTGTCGGACCGCTCTCCGAAACACCTCCGTATTCGACGTCGTGCCGTCACCGACCCCACCAAAATCCTCTATCGACATGACAACTTTTCTCTCCGGCAACCCTCCGTAGAACATGACACAGCTTTTTCTAACTTCACCACCGGAAACATCGGCCCCCGAAGACCTGCCCCATAACAACCGTGTCGGTTCAAACGTTGTGGTCGTGAGTTGAAGCGACAAGAGCGCTACAAGGGTGATCAAGACAAGAAGCGGAGACCAAGACAACCTCGTCCCAGCACCACCCAAGTTCTGTTTCTCGTAATCCATGCATGACAGACAGTTCGATCAAAACAAAGAAAAAAAACTCCTGAAGATGCAATCTTTATGAAACGCGATCAAAAGAACCAACTTCGAAAGATGCCTGAAGGGTATCGAAGATTGTTCATTTCTTAGGTCAACGGATTAGGGTGTGAACGGAAAAGGTTCGCGTCTTGTCCCAGAAACAAAAAGGTCGAGAATCGCAAGAAAGAGAACAAGAATCCGTTTTACTCGGTGTGATTGTCGGGATAATAAGGGTCAGTTTCCAATGAGACAAGGACACGTTAACGGTATCAGATTTTCCATTGGAGGAGAAAGTTGAACCAGAAACGTTACCACTTGCAGAGGATTGGAGTTAAAGAAGATGAATATTGAAAACTGCAAGAAGAAGACGACTTTTCTTACTAAAGAAGAAAGAACAAAAAAAAAAAAAAAGACTTTCTCTTGATCACGAAAGGTGGTAGAAAGAAGGCGCCATTCACGGGTGCATGTTTTTATCTGCTTTTAATATTACACAAAATTTTAAATTATTTGGTAAACAATATTATTTAAATATTTTAATTAAATAAATTAAATTAAGTTAATTAATTATAATATTGTTTTAATATTTTGATATTATTTTATTATATTTAATTGGGAGAGAGGATTCACATTGAAAGGTGGCAAAACAAGGTTGACCCTTGACACGTGGAATTTTTAGTTCTTCTTGATGTGTGCCGTGGAAGAATATAAATGATGCTTAGCGGGCAAAGGGGACAAACACTTATGGAGTTCATAATTGAAAATAGTCATAAGTGATCTTAAATTTTAATATATAATTCAATCGATACTTTACATTCTTAGAATGACTGAATTAAGGATGGCATCAGGCCGGACCAACTCTTATTTTGAAAAAATTTTATAAAGATTTAAGTTCAATACGAAATCAAACGAGCCAAAAATTCGTGACTATAGTTTACTTTATTAGACAAAATAATCATGATAAAATACAATCACAGATTGCTAAATAGTAAAATACAATCACAGAGATTGCTAAATAGGATTATTTTATATACATAGAAAACAAAAATATATTATTGTAGTTCTATGGGTTAAGAAATTTTTTATTTCCAAGTTTTTTCAACCAACATACGCAGAGAAGTTTTTTATTTCTAAAATGTTGCATTTATATTTTTCTGTATATAACTATTTTCGATAGTTATTCAAAAGCAGTAACTATTATATTCATCATGAATATATATAAGTCATCACAATTGATTAAGTATGGGTGGCTTAAAATTGGATTGGATTGGATTGGATAAGTAAGGATGATATTTGGGCTAATCCACCCTAAGATCAATCCAGGCAAGTCTAAGGTTGATCGATAACAATGTAAAAAAAAATGCTATTTTTGTAAAAACATGATGTCATTCTTTTTTTTAATTTTAAAAAATAATAAATAAAGTTGAGTTGAGTTCGAGCCTAGACAAAAGTTGTCTTCTTGGTCGGTCCGATCTATTGTCATCCATAAGATTAAGTTTGTTTTTTAGATTAATTTAATATGAATTTAAAAATAAACTTCGTTGTATAACTAGAATCAAAAGATTAAAAAGCAAACAAAAAATTTTATGATTATCGCTAAAATCCCAACTAATTCAGACCAAACCCTTTAATTTTAAACCAGTTCAAATCAGATCGAATCTGAGCATAAATCTTAATCTTTATAAATAATTGGATTGGAGAATAGAGTTGGATTTGATAATTTAATAATTTTTAGAATTATTTTAAATGTTGAGAATTTAAAAAATATGTAATTTTTATATTTAAATTGATCTAAACAATAAAGTATGTCGGATTACGTAATCGCTCTAATTTAAATTATGGATAGTTAAGTGAATAAATAGTATGCTTTTTATTGAATCACAATGTTTTATTTCCTATAGTATATGTCTAGATATTCCTAAAACTATTTACATTCATCTATTTCGTAAGTATCTACATGCTTTGCCATCCTGACTTCTTCAAGAGTAACCACTTAACAATTCCATAAGTGAATAGGTAAAAAAAATATATAAATTTAACTCTAACGTTCTTTTTTAAGTTAAACTCAAACATTTTATATTGAAGTATTCAAAATAAACCTTAATATTTACAAATTGTTTAAAATAAAATTAAATATTTAAAACATTCATACTCTATAATTTTGTTTCACTAATCGTGAAAACTTTGTACAAATTTTTAATAGTTTAGCTCTAAGATAAAAGTAGGTTTAGTAATGGGTCAAGTCATATTTAGGTTTATCAAGGTTCGATTTCAATTCAAAATTTTGTGTTCAAGTTTAGATCCAACCCGAATTTAGTTAGAGTTCAAGAATCTAGACTCAAACACGATCGAGTTTGTTAACCTAAAGTTTAATTGAGTCTTGTTTAAATTTGATTAAATTAGTTTTGTATAATAATAACAATCATTATTATTATAATTATAATAAAATTATTTTTGTATAATAATAATAATAATAAATATAAGAAGAAGAAGAAAATTAATAATAATAAGGATTTTAATAATAATAATAATAATAATAATAATAATAATAATAATAATAATAATAATAATAAGGTCTTTTTGTTAGTTATGTCTTTGTCATTCTAAGTTTATATTTTTAAATCAAACACAGAAATAAAAATTATTTATTTATTTTATTCCTTTAACCAAACAAAGTAATACATATTCTATCTATTCTTTGTCTTTTCTATTTCTAAGAATAATTATTCTATTTCTTATTTATTCTATTTCTTGAACCAAACAGACCTCGAATGTTTTGAACTTTAGATTAGGTTGAGTTTCACAGCCCAAAACCTAGCCTAACATGAACTTGAAAAAGGAAAATGATCTCCACTCAAAATTTATTCAACATTTTGAACTTTAGATTAGACCGGGCCAAATAACCCAAACCTTAGCCTAAATTAAGTTTGAAACAAAAAATTTCGAACTCGACTCAAAGTCTCGTTTAACTTAAGTCAAATTTGTTGACTCCGAATTGAATTAGACAATTTTTGTCATTCAGGGATGGTAGAAAATGAGAATGAATCCTTTACTTGAGATCGAAGTTGGGAAGAAAGAGAGAATCGGCCTAATCATGTGTTCGAAGCCAATCTTAGTTAGAAAGGAACCATTATTTTTCCCTAAAAAACCTTTATAACAAAAAAATAGAGATTTGAACATAAAAATAAGATGCAAATTGGTTGATTATTATTTTCTAAAATTTAAAATTATAAATAATAACAGAAACTAAGATAATGAAATAATTACAGAATTATAATATCAAAAAGTTTATGATTTATAATTTTTTATAAAATTTTAAATATTTTTGTTAAAAATAACAAATACACGTGACAAAAATATTACATATAGACTAATCAAATAATCCGTCATAACGGCTAAATTCAATTATTAAAATTTGATTTAATCTAATTTAATTCTAATCAAATAAATAGTTTATTGTAATTATTTAAATTATTAGTTTAAGTTAATTTAATTAGTTCAAATACTCCCTCTTATCCAAAATAAGTGTCGTTTTAGAAGAATTTTAATTATTCAAAATAAGTGTTTTATGCATGTTTATAATTTTATTTCCAAAATTACCCTTTAATTTCTCTCACATCCTAATTATACATATTACATTTTCAAGGTAATTTAACATGCAATTAATAAGGGTATATCAAACATTTCACTAACTTTCTTAATAAATGTGCATCTCTCTAAAATGACACTTATTTTGGATAGGAGGGAGTATTTCATAATAGATCATATTAAGTTATGAACTAGTTTTGTGATGCGTAGAAGGAAGTATGTCACATTAAAAGATGTATAACTGCTATGATCCTTTCTAGTTTTACTACTTAATTATGATTAATGTTGCGCTTAAAGAAAATAAAGGGGATTTCAGTTTTATTATATGCATATTATGTTATATTGTTAAACCATGATTAAGTTATATGGCCAAGTGGGAGACTGTTAGATAATTTCATTATGTGGCCCATATATTTTGGTTTAATCATTTAAGTATATTAAATCTCATTAGTTATTTGAGCAAGAGATATTAGGTTTAATTAAAATAAATAATATGATGTATTTACGTTGATTTGAACGTAAAGATAAGGATAATGAAAAGAGGTGTCGTTTGAATTTTAAATGGATAACTACTTCCTCTCTCTCTCTCTCTACCTATAAAGTCTTTCACGCATCTCTCCATCAAACATATACGATAAATAACGAAACAAATGCCAAGAGAGAGAAAACACAGTCTAAAAATATTTTGTAAAAGAATATTGAAGATTATCGAAAATACGATGGATCAAGGTACGCTTATATTATTGTAAAAATTTATTAGATTCTAAGATCTTACAATTTATTATGTAAGAAAGATTAACAAAAAAAACCATGATTCCATTACTTATCTGCTCTTTCACTATAGTTTCTCATCTCACTCATGAGAGAAAGTAGAAAAATACATGCTACTTATCTTATCCATATTTTGATTGCTCTAATATTATTTCCTAAATAAGTAGAAGAAAACGGACGTGCAAAGGTGAGTACCTTATTGCCAAAATATCCTTTGAGACCTTGATTTGTGCCACTTGAAATCGAAGAAACGTCAAAATCCTCAAAACTATTGTTTGCCAGCCACTAGAAATACCACATGAGCTGAACTAAAAGGTAAGATAAGAGAAGTATCGTTCCTCCATCTTTGCCTCCAATTTGTTGTGACTAAATAGGGTATTTGAGTTGCTAGCCAATAAGACACTCTAGTCTCTTTTGTGCTACTGAAATGATTACGCTTGAAATTGGTCTCCTCTAGCTAATTTTATAACCATGGGGATTAAAGGTAATGTCCTTTCTCTCTTGCCTTGGTAACATTTGCAATTAGTAGTTTTTGTTATCCTTGTTGGGAATTCTTTTTTTTTTTTAATATATTCATTTACTTTCTCAAAAGAAAAAAGTTCACTGAAGTTACACTAAATAAAAAATCCAGTAAAATACAACCTAAATTTAAGACTTCTTATTCCTGTAATTCTTTCATGTTATATTAAGAAACCATTCAATTCAAAAGTTGAGGTTATTAAACGAAACTCATCAATGGACATATTATATGCGCAAATTGTAAGAGTTCTTGGTTTTCCAACTAAGTGTTAAACAAAGTGTAAATTAAAAGACACTGCAGTCGCAGATTAGTCCAACTGGATAGTATTCCTACTAGATGTTACATGTGGGAGGTATCATCAGAAACTGGAAGACTAATCTGCCAATGGAAAGGATTTAATTCCCGGATCCAACGTCTCTATTTTTTCATGGTCAAATCCTGCAAAATAACTAAAATCCTCAATCCTTCAAAAATTAGGATATAAATGAAAGAAAAACTAATATTTTGAGCCATCTTAGGAAGTAGTTTGTGCAAGGCTCAACATTTTATCAGAGGATGGTAGAAATTTTTTTAGCAAACACTAAATAGAGCATAAATCATAGTATGACTCATTATCATGTATCAGATATACGTTGTGCTCTCTGTCTCACATATTCCTAAAGAGCAAATAACTGAACAGAAATTACTATCAAAGAAACAGAAGACCCGTTACCTTTTTTAACTGATTATTAGTCGCTGTCTTTCTTAATTTTCCTCGTGGTTGCCACTCTCATTGCCACCAGAAGCAAGCTCAGCTTCAAATGACTTGGATGGCAGTCTCTCATACATTCTGGAACCCAAAGGAAGTAACCTGCGCTGGCCAAACGTAAGATTCTGACTAAGTGTCTCATATTTCCATCTCTGCTGTACATACACTGCAGCTGCAAGAAAAACTGCAGTGATAGGGATAACTATATCGCCACACTTGCTGTAAAAATCCATTTCTGGATTTACAAACTCGGAGTCCTCGGAGAAGTAAGGATTTGGAACAGGAGCTCTTATATAATCGTATACATGTGGTAGAAGCCTGACAACTGTGATCCCCATAAAATACAGTTTACTTAACGGCTTACAATCAAGCTGCCACATAAAGTTGCCAATAACTTGAGGAAGCAAGAAAAAATCTTGAACAAGGCCTACATACTCCTCTAGTTCGGTTTCCCATCCTCGTATTGTGTGATAATTACCTGTAGAATCAATATAACTCTCCATCGTAACAGGCCTACGATTAGTCTGAACGGTGTGAATGACAAGAACAACTGCATATCCTATCACATGTAAGACTGATGTAGAGACAAATACCCATTTATCATTTGGAATACGATGTCGCTCGAGCGGAGTTCTTGTCAGTAATCTGATACGTGATTTCCATACCTTCTGACAAAGCCTTAGAGTAAGTAGAAACGAAATAAGGACTAGAAGTTTCACTGTATAATCAATCACATGGATCCACTGATTCTTCTCCAAGTAATAAGAGGACATCTCTGATGATTCAGAAGATTTCCTCTTAAAGAGAGCTTCAGCTCTTGTGATAAGTGGAACACTATAGCCAAGTGCTTGGACACCTAACATTACAAGAGAGATGAAAGGAACAGAATCACCCTCGTGTCTGATGTAGAATAACTGGCTTGAAATGCATGCAATTGCAAATGAAAGTGTTAAAATCCTGAGTATCCCCTCAATGCCCCTGCGAGATAGAATTTCTTCCCGCTGCCTTCGGTACATAATCGGAAGAGTTTGGAGCTTAACTGGTCCAAAATAGAGGGGATCATCTTCATTGCGCTGGCTGGATATGGAAATTCTAGCGGTTGGATCGACTAACCACTGAGATTTGGTAGGAGGGTAAGATACAAGCACTTCAATTAAACAATCCAAACCTGCTTCAAGATCCATACTCTCAAACAATACATTCCATGAGGCACGGACATCTCGGCAGCCAACAAGATACATCTTCCCAACATGAGAATCATAAATACCCTCCACAAAAAGCACAGAAAAGTTGCTATAAGCTTCTCCATCAAGTGTGATTTGAGCTGATACATTAAGAAGGAGCTGTTTTTCAGTATATTCACCTTTACTAAGGTAAGGTGTCTCTTCATTTGCAAAGGAACTGTTCTGCAAAGACCAGTACCTCCCAAACAAAGGACCAAGTGAGAGAATCTCCATCCCAAACTCACTTCTTCTGGGCTTCAAACTAGGTAAAGGGTCAGGGAATGCAAAGATCTGGATTGTCAGATCTTCTGATAAGAAAGAAAGGCTTGTTAAAATGGTCTCTGAATCATCCAGTTTGGGAAAGGTGAGCAACGATTTTTTAATGACAGTCCGAAAACTGAATGGCTCATTTTGTTCCAGGATCACACCAGCTGTTTCTATTTTAGAGTAAACATAATATGGATGAGAAATTTTGAAATAATTCCACAACTCTGTGGGCCGCACCACTTCTTCAAATGATAAAGGGAAGTATTTTCTTTTACCAATGCTAGAAAAACTTCCTAAAATTATGCTCCGTTGTCTTATGGAAAATGAGAGGGGAATGTACAGACATATCCGAGAATCACAGCTACTTCCTCCTGTATCAACTATGCCATGGCAACCAACCATGCAAAGCTGTCCACTGGAAGATTTCCATATTCCCTCAGCAACAACAGTCATGTTATTCAGCCCCGATCTCGTGGCCACAACATATTGACTCTCTCCAGGAGAGGCAATTCGAAAGACGGCAGCAATCTTTGCAGAACTGGAATCTCCTTGTCCAGGCGTTTTCTCGCAATAAGTATTTTGCATAAAGAGCTTTACACCTTTATAGCTTCCATCAGTTGCATTTATCTGTTTATTTGACACAAATGGACCCAACTTCTTGCAAAATTCATCTGTGTTATTGCATCTCCAATTTGGTGCAATGCTTAAAGGTCCAGCTCCTTCTCCAATAGCTTGTTGTAGAATTCGGCAAATTCCTGTTCCTCTATAGATATCAATTCCACCATTAACTGAGCTATCAGGATATGGATAAGGATTGCATGCTGCTGAAACAAGTTTCCCAGAGCTAAACTCATACTTCACTGACTTTCCCACCTGAGACAAAATGTGTACATCATCAAAGTACTTAAGATTTGATTTCATGTTCAAACTTCTCATGTCCCCATGGATCAATCGGTTTGTCAACGTAAATCTAATGGGATACCGAAGAATCAGCAGTATTTGGTCATCTTGCAACAGAGGTGGTTGGTTATAACTTGAACCCGAACCTTTCATCCATTCCCATGGATTATTGGAATCTGATTCCCTAGAAGGCAACATTGTGCTTCCCAACAAACACATCACTTTTTCACCTCCATTCTTCTTAGACTCGGTATATATACCTTGAAATGAAATTGAAAGCTGTGAATGACCAGGCCACAATTGAAACTGAGAACTGCTGTCATACAATTTTTCTCCAAATGAACTTAAGGTCATGCCCATTACCAAGAACCCATTAACCCCGATTGCCTTCTTAGATCGATGTTCTTGATCAACACTCCTGACCCAGAAAGAAACCAAACTGAGTGGAGTTGGGAGACTCGACATGTTACTTGTCTGAAATTCTCCATCAACATAAGGCATTAATGGGGCTTTACCTGGATCCTGCATCCAATCCCCATTAACAAAATTGAGGTCTTCTTTGATGCTATACACTCTATTATCATCAGGTTTCAAGTCAGTAGCAGATGACAGAACAGAAGCACATTGCTTCTTAACTTCATCGAGTCTATCATAGCTGTAGGTCACGGTAGCATCTCTAGCAGAGTCTTGGCCGTTAAAAGCATCAGGCATATACGAATATGTAAATCCAAGTAAAAACAACCCACAAAAATTCCAAACAAAAAAGGAAACAGACACGTTCTTCAAGATCAGCATTCCTTCGATTCCAACTACTTGTATCAAGATATCTTGCTTCCGAACAACTGGAAAACAACAAAACTTTAACCCCCAGATCCTCAAACACAAAACCGTATACAAAAAAACTGCACCTTTCTGCAGTTCTAAAATGACCCAAAAAGCTTATATATTGTGTACCACATAGTTGACCATTTGAAGATTAAAGCTGTGTGACATAGACACGGGGATAAAAACCAAGAAACAATAAAGTCAACAGGGCTCAGGCACAAAGCTCACAGCTTGGAGCTAAATTGTGTTGATGATTCACCTTCCATGAGTGTGAGAATGAAAATAGGAAGACTAACCTCAATGTGAATTGCAAATATGATATGAATTATGGGAAGATCATGAAAGAAGATGAGTCCCAGTTGGTCCAAAGGATGGATCTTGCAAGAGAGATCAGACACTGTGAGAGAGGAGGAGGGAATCACAGAAGTGAAGTTGAAGTTAAGCAGTTGTCTGGTTGCAACATAAAAATTTGAGAATCCTTGTTATTACACGTGTATGATACATTTCCCTAACAAATTAAAATATAACTATATTGTTTACAATTAAAAAAAATCGTGAAGCCAAATTCATAATGGTTGGCAGATCATACTGTGATGTGAATAATAATTCGTGGTAACTAAGCAATTATCTTAACAAAAGCGACGCCGTATGGACAGTGGTTTATTAGTCCCGTGCAAGGGAAAGGGAAAGTGAAATTGAAGGATAAGTTGGTCATTTCAACTTCATTTTACGACTTATATGGCAAATCTTGTGGGCAGTTTGGGTACCACCACATATGTACAATGCGAATGTATTGATGATACGGACAGTGACGTACAACCTGAGCGCTGGTCAACTGTAATACATTTTTCCTTTTGTATTTTTACCAAATATTTAACCAAGATTCCCAATTTCCATGTGCAGATTAGGATCGAGAGTCCGAAATCCATCAATGTGTATTAAACAAGACAATTCACATGATTTAGTAAATATTGTTAATTAATTTATCTAAAGACATGAACCAGATCTAAGCTCGGGACCTCCACCTTGACCTTAGTGAATGGATACAATATTTACATGTGTTCAAAGCAATTCCTATTAAACGTCCACCAACACCATTAGTTAGAAGAGAAAACAAAAGAGAGCTCATAAGCCAATACGTGTAGAACTATACAAGCAATCGTAGTTGTACACTAATAACTAAACCGCCATCAACATTCGATTGGTGCAACTCCCAAAACAAAAACACTCGATCCTCCTCAAGTTGGCCAAAATCTCATACTCAAGCCCCAAGAACAGGAGCACTCACCAATTGGGAACTGTAAAAAGAAGATAATGGGAAATAAAACTTATTCTACTAACTTACACTTCCATCGAGAAAAAAAGGAACATCTATAGTTGAGGTATTCTATTCCTATAATTTAGCTATTTTGATATAGACAACTACAATATTTATTCCATCAATTTAAGATATAATTGACTTTTCAAACATTCCCTCTCCAGTTGGAGATTGAAAATTAAGAACTCCTAACTTGTGTTTCATTGCATAAAATAAATCTTCAATTGTTTATTAAATATATCAACAAGTTGTTTAGTTCAAGGAACATATTTAGTTGAAACCAAACTATCTTTAACCCTGTAACAAATAAAATGACTACTTATCCCTATGTATTTGAGTCTTTCATTATCATTTCTTTCATATTAGTTGTGCATGGCAAACTCACTTTAGGTCTCTCTGCTATTACTTTGGCCAGTTGGTCAAATTTGATCTCTAAGTTCCAGATGGATGCATCTATTTATTGATGTTTTGCCTTTAAATCTTGAATAAATTCTAGTATCAGGTCTTCTATCTTTGATTTCTTTGATTTTGATGTTTGTGCCTGAAATCCAGGTGGAGGGTTATTTCGTTATTAACCTTGGTTACCCCATAAAAAGTATGGGTGGTTTTTATATTTAGGATTGTACGTGTTACTATAAGAGTTATTTTGTTTTTTTTAGAGTGTTCCCCAAATAGTCTACATGTTAGGTTTGATTAGACTGACAATCTTGTCCTGGGTGATCTAACTCACACGATTCACATTGCATCACTCTTCACTGTAGAGCATAGTATTGTTATCTATCTTCTTGCTTAGGGCCTCCACTTGACTCGCCATTCTTGTTAATGTGTCTAGTTCGTAAACTCCAGATGGCCTATTGGTTGCTCATGCTCTAGTTGAGCACCATTGGTCGTTACTCATGGCCATATCCTTGTTTAACTCTTGGGCTGCTTTAGGTGTGTTGTTTTTCAGTGTCGCTTCAAGTGTTGCATCAATTGACCACCTAGTATTCTGAGTTATCCCATTATAAAATGTTTGGATTTGCATCCACAGAGGTAATATATAATGTGGGCATTGTTGAAGCATCTCTTTAAATCTCTTATAAGTGTCATATAATAATTCTCCTTCATTTTGGGAGTAAGATGAGATGTTGCTCCTTAGCGTTGCAATCTTTATAAGAGAAAAGTATTTCAGTAAAAAAATTTCCACCACTTGATCCTAGGTTATTAGTGATGAATGTGGCATAGAATTGAGCCACTACTTTGCTTTTCCTCTTAAAGAGAAAGGCAATAGACACAATTTGATGGCATCATCATTCACTCTATTTATTTTGAAAGTATTGCAGATCTTTAAGAAGTTAGAGATGTGTACGTTAAGATCCTTGTCTTAAAGTCCATCAAATTGGACTGAATATTGCACCATCTAGATGATGCTTAATGATCTCAAAGTTGTTCGCTTGTACAGTCAGTCTCACGATACTGAATTCTATGCTAGTTAATTCTAGTCTAACATAGTTGAACATAGTTTGCAATTGGTCTACCATATTACACAATCCCTTATTGTCCGTGTTATTGTCCGTGTGAACTTTCTAGTTCTCTATCCAACAATCTAGTTTAAACTCCCTAAGTTTGTTTTACGATGATTCCTACGCACACTTCTTTTTATCTAAGGATCCATGTCAAATAAGTCTTAGTGTTATTTCGGTTCATAAACTGGCTTGAAGTCTAGTCTAAGCTAAGAAATTAACCTAACCAAAAAAATCAAATTAAATAGCTTGAAGCAAAAACAAATAAATTGAAACAAAATAAACAAATAAAAGAAATGATTAGATTAATAAAACTCAAGTGTTCCTACTATCATCGTCCCCAACAACGGTGCAAAAAATTTGATTAACCTAAAATGTGCTAGTCAATATTTAATACAAAAAATACACGGTATAGTTTTAGCTAGTATCAATAAATATGGGACGATCCTGCAAGGATGGTAAGTACTAGTAATTACTATTATTCTATTATCTGTCCTACGGATTGAATGTGGTTTACTTTAAGAAACTAAAATTTAAACAATTAAACTAAACAAACATCACGAATAAGGAAAAGAGTTTGTGACATTAAATTAATTACTGATATCAAATCATTAGTATCAAGGCATCGAATCCTCCCAAAACCCTTAACCAAATGATTATTTGTCATGCAATTGTGTTGTTGATTTGTTAGACTATGGAGATTCCTAAGGTATGTTAGTAGCTGAGCTTGAGTCTACTAATAACTACTTCTAAGGTCTCTAATTGGATTACTCAGATTAAAGCTTATAGAATTGTGTTATCGTATTATGAATCTCTCTATTAGGTTTGACTTATTTTAAAAGATTTATAATGTCTTATCTCAAGGATTGCAATCAACTCTTTCCAATTATCGTGGAATTATTCAACTAAGATTTCTCAAACACTAACTATCAAAATGAGATTAAAGTCTAATAAATTAGATTAACAGACAATCATAAAACAAATAATTGGTTCGCAACAATTAATCAATTCAATTACATTCACAAAATAATAAAAACATGTTAAAGTATTCAACTAGGGTTCATCTAGTCTAAATACTAACAAAAAAAATTAGCTATATGTCGGAGAACACAAAATCATATTCATATATATAGAAAACAAAATAGAAAGCATCAAAATCATAATTCTAAATCTCTCTGATTGTTTTCTATCGTGTATTCTGAAAATGCAGATGTCCGATCTTGTGTTTTAATGAATCTGTGGATAAAAATGCCCCGTCTTCTACTCCTTAAGCTCTAAATCACCTTTGGAATCACCTTTCAATGTCTCAACACATTGTCAGTTGCTTTCTCTTTTCATTTGCCTCTGAAACGTTGAATTGCATGACATAAAACAGAAGATTAGTAATTTGGAAAGAGTTTTTGCACAACATTGTTTTCTCGTGACATTGTTAATATAACAATTTGAGATGTTATTGTTGAGAATTATTAAAAGTACCTATTAAAATGTACTCGTAAAAGTCATCCCTGTGAAGTGTAGGACAAAGCGATCCATGTGTCAATTAATAATCAATGGGAGATCCCAAAACTAGGCTTCTATTGCCCTCTACTTTCATCAACCATTTACTTACATCACATGTATAAAAATAAGGTGTGTAGGAGCTTAAACACAAATTAGATGACCCACACAAAACTTAATTCTAATTTAAGTTTTTTGTTATGTCCTATCTCTTAACATGCACTATTTTAGAAACTCTACTAAATTGCATCCCGCAAGTGTGTAAATGAGATTCATATCAATTAATAATAAGCAAATTCATAACAGGGTTCGATTGGGCTCTATGTCCATATCAATCGTGTGCTTAAATTTACAAAAGTAAGGTGTTAAATTAGATAATACCTAATTCTAGTCTTAAAAAATGTTAAATTAATTAATAAAAGCTCACAAAATCTTAAATTATTTATTGGGGCAGTTTCGTCGTCATCTAATGGAAGGACCCACCAGTCTAAGTCTAGCCGTTCAGTAACAGGCATCACATCATTCACTTGCTGGCGTGGCAAAATCTGGAAACAAGGAATTCGACCGTTAACTTTCTTGTCTTCAAACAAGACGCACTGTGTACTATTTGTTCAAGGCAAGTCGTTCTTTCTCGTACTCGTGTCTGGCTCGAAATCAAGAGGAGAGAAGCGAATTTTTAGCTATGGATTTGGAGGATCATGCACTCAACCAAGAAGATATGGCGGTCGATGAGGGACTTGGGTACCCAAAAGCCTATGCAAAGCTGTCTAGAAATGGTGGTTTTGTAGCTTATAACTATGGCCCTCCCTTCACTTTCACTCCATTTCTAATGCAAAAACACAAGGTAAACATATAAAAGGTCTGTTTGGTTTCTAGAAAAATGGAGGAAAGGAGGAATATAAATTGAGAATCTATAAATGAAATTCTGTGTATTTTCCCGTGTTTGTATCGTTCTTTTGTTTGTGGATATGGAGGAGGTCAACTTTTAATTGAAAAACTAAACAACAAACTACGACAATTCGAGAGATTCAGGTGAAATCCTAGTTCTAGTTATGTAGTCTGGTTAATTTGGATACGCTGTTGCTAATTGCCTTTGTAGGTTTTGAGAGACAAGGAAATGGACGAATTGTTCCCAGTTACTGATCCAAAAGCAAAGCCAACTAAGAAACCGAAAATATTTGCGAGTCTTCTGTGGAAGCAGCTTGATCACTTGGGGTAATCAATTCAACTCTGCTGTAACGACCTAGATAGATTATCGTATTTTTATCCTCACATAGGTCGTGTTACCGTTTATCTCATCCCTTTTATTACTGATGTTGCTTTCCAGCAATGCTGGATTTGACCCTGAAGTGATTCGTGTCGATTGCTATGGCAATGTCATATATTCTCATGCTGATAAGGCCTCTCCTCTTGCTTGGGACATCGATCATTGGTTTCCTTGCCAAAGTACGCCTTAGAAACACTAATATAGGGCCCTTCCCAATATGAATGTGTCACTGATGTTTGCTTATTGGGATCACAGGGGGTGGACTAACAGTTCCAAGTAACCTGAGAATACTGCAGTGGCAAGTGTGCGAAAGAAAGCATAACAAGTTAGAGTTTCTAGTTCCATGGTGGGATCTTCAGATAGGAATTTCTGTCAACCAGTTTTTGTCCATATTTGCTGCTTCCAATTCTGATTTCAGGTACATCTCAAGCATTTCAATTGGAAAATGAGAGTGTAAAAGATGCATGACATTGTTTTCTCACCAAACATGGTAGGCACAGAGCATTTTCTTTTTTGTTCTTGGAAGGTGAAAATGAAGAACTGAACGCTTCGCAAACTGTGGAATCACATTCCTTTCCACAACATTTTACTGAATCCAAGGAGCAGTTAGGCCTAGCTCCAGCTGCCATTGTTACATCTAAAAGAGACTTTAATGATTCTTCAATGGCTTTCAGACCACTGGACTACAATCGCAAAATTGGTTAGTGCAGGAGCATCATACTTCAATTTTCTCCCCTTCCTCTCCTGAAACTCCTCTTCTTTCTTTTCTTCATTCTTATGTGGAAGTTGATTTGGTTTGATTATTGTGTTTGTCTTCTGGATGCGATTGCTTAGGTACAAGAAAAGTAAAGCCTAGTGTTTTGAAAGAAAATGAGGACCCAGACATTGCTGGGAAACCTTATCTAGCAATTGCCATGGCTCGAGACACTCTCCAGCAAAGAGAAGAAGCTCAAAAAGTGCAGGCTGAAATGCAGAAGTTGGATGTTGAAATGAGTGATATGAAGAGAAAGAATGATAAAGAAAAACTCGCGGTTCAGGACCTAGAATTGGCACTGATAAAACGCAGGAGAAGGGCAGAAAAATGCAGGAAGATCGCAGAGACACAATCTTCTTACAAGACTATGCTACAGAAGATGGTTCGAGATGCTATGCACCGGTAAGATCTATATATTGTTGGAGCAAAAAAGAAAATGCTATCTACAATGTTTTATGTATTTGAACGATCAAATATCAATCTTATCCATGCTCTGCAGGAGTGTTATTTATAAGGAACAAGTAAGACTCAACCAAGCAGCAACAAACGCGCTCATGGCAAGGCTTGAAGCACAGAAGGCAATGAGTGACGCCTCAGAGAAAGAACTACACAAGAAATTCAAACAAAAAGACGAGCTTGAGAAACTGACTAGGTCTGAATGGGAACAAGCAAGGAAGAGGTCAAGAATGCAAGATTCCCCATGTGAAGATAAAAACATTAAACCAGGATTTCTTGTGCCAAGAACACCTTTACGCAAGGAGCTGCGAGTGTTCCTAGAGGAGGAATATGAAGCTTCTCAGTCTGGATTATCCGCAAATGAAGATGAAAAGCATGCGGGAATTGAGGAAGAGTTAATACAGGGAAAGAGTAGCACTGGAGAGACATATAATGAATGCAACAAAGCTATTGTTGCATTGGAAAGAGAAACTCCCGTCGAACAAAGGCTTCGGATATTAGACATTGGAGAAGAAATCAGAAAGAGAATCCAATTCCCTGTTATGCGCGAGCAAGTAATAGAAGAAGATGAAGAGAGGAGGAAGCAACGCGGGAAAGGACATATAGAGAAATGGCTCCAAATCCTATTAGAGAATGCTGAGAAGGAGGTTGAACACGAAAACTTGAATGAATACGGAAAGTGGACTGATGAGAAGGAAGCAAATACTTCAGAGCAATCAGTATTTGAGAACAAAGAAAGTGGAAAAAAGGTGATTCGTTTGGAGAAGCATCCAAAAATTGAGGAAGAGCAGGAGAAAGCTGTAAGAATAGAAGGAAAAGCTGAGACTGAGACTGCACAAGGGAATCTAGGAGAAGTTGGTAGTGAAAGAAGTAAGGCAGAAAAAGGAAAGGAAGGAGGGGAGGGGTTTCGAGGTCTCGGAGTGCTAGAACCTTAAGACGAGTACCATCTTCTCCATTGATCATAGGTATAAGAAAGGGAGTGCGTGAGGAAGAAGCCCTTGGGGACTGGTGATGATGATTGCAGAAAGGATCATGCTGAAGGAAGCTTTATGGAGTCATCCTTGAAGACCATTAAGAAAGTAATCAAACTATAGAACTCCGGAACTTGATTTTTCTCATGGCTGCATAACCTGAATGATCTTGTAATTTTCAACTTGTGTATTTGGTTGATAGAAATTGACGTGTGATAGTTGAATAACAGCCTGTTGTTTCACAATCTAGTTTCCAGTTGTCCCCTTCATTTCCTCGTTTTGAAACGATCTATAAGATTAGATCTTCCAAACAAAAATGTTTCACCTCGGAACACCTCGGCAGAATTGCGTAGTAAAAGAAGTATTATAATTATCTAATCGTAGTTTACATTGGCGTACCCCATAATAGACCAAGTCAAAGCGAATAAACCTGTAGATACTGAAAGGCAACAGACTAAACCCAAGCCATCAGGCTTACCCTATACACCTGGATCCTACAAGCTTTTCACTATCAGGAGGAATACAATCGGATTTATTTAACAATAAAATAAGAACTAAACAAGAAGAGGTAGTTTCCCAACGATGAAGGTTTGCATGTAATAAGGCTACCTGAGCTAAGGAGTAAGCCGCCCTATTGACAATCATGCGCGTCCATTGAAAGGACAAGTGAAGGAAGTGGCGCTTGAACGCTAAACAGTCAAGAGCCAACAATTCAATCTCTGAATGAGTAAAAGATGAATTTGTAATAGCTTGAACAACCAATAAACAATCTGATTCCACGACAATATGGGTAACGTGTTTGTCTTTCAGTCACGAAAGTGCTTCTCTAATCGACATGAGTTCAGCAATAACTGGGTCGACCAAAACCGACCAAGTCAAAGTTAATGATCATAAAACAAGATCATCTTAATGTCCATACCACATTAATTTTTGTTTCAACAATTTAGACGGTTTAACATTGAAAATTGTGCTTATCATTTTGGTTTTGTTAGTGAAGTTTTGACTTCATAGTCTTTTTAAATTCTGATTCACAATGATTTCACAGTGGATTATTTGTTTAGTCGTTGAAATTATTTTCTATGTCCAAACGGTTGGATGCAATGCATAAGAAGATGATATATATGCATTCTCACTTTGTCATCCCAGATTCAAATGTAGATAATCAGCACATTCTCACTCCAATGCTATAAATTACAGTCTTACAATTGGAGGTTAGGTGCAGAACCAGTCCCATCCTTTTTATCCCTTAAACTAAACCAGCAGTGCTTAGTTGAAGAATAAAAAGTTAACCAGAAAAAAAAGCTTTAGTCATATCAGATTTGTCCTCTCATAACAAAATTAAAATAAAACAACACAATTAGTGAGGTTGCTTCAGATTAATCTAACGTTTAAGACATGGATTTTCTCCATTTTGGAGTAGTCTTTTTCTCTCGCCAGTTTAGTCTTCATATCAGTAAGAGTTTGTCTCCCAATATCAACCTGTCTCCACCTAATTTTTTTTAATTTTTCTCCATCATTCTCGACAGTTCTACAGATAAGTCTTTGTTCTGTGCTGCGTGTAATAATGCCTCTAGAGAGGATTTTCTGCTGTCAATTAGCCTGCAAATACCATTACTTTCTTCCTTACCACACTAAATAAAAAAAAAATTTAAGGCTCCGTTTGGTTGGCAGGAAAGTAAAGTGAATTTGGAATGTGATTTCTTAGAAAATAAATATATGGAAAGTAAAGATATTCACATGTTTGGATACTTATAAGAATTATAATAGTAAAGTTGGGTGGATTCTTATTATCGTGTTTGGTATGTAACAGTATTTTATAAAATGTAACTTAATTTTGAGACGTGTTTCTAATTATATCCTTACAAATAGAATAAAAATTGAAATCGTTAAATAAAGAAAAATATAAACCTGAAGATTGTCAATTGAAACTTCTGAACAAAATATTTAAAATTCAAATACCGACCGATACCAGAAATTTTAAAAAATAGAGAAATTTTTTTGCAAAATTTTCAAAAATTTCAAAAATTTCCCTTCCTCCCTCTTATCTCTCCTTTCCCCCCTTTTTTCAATATTTTTAATTAGTTATTTTATTTATTTCAACTTTCATAATTATTGTGAATTTTTAATTTTTGTTTTTTAAATAATAATAAATATTTTTATTACTAATAATAATTACAAATTAAATAAAACTTACAAAAATATTTTTATTTAAACTTATTTTAATATTTTATATAATAAAGTATTAATAAAATATTTTATTTTTAAAAATAAATAATTTAAAATGTATTATTTATAAACTAATATTTATTTTATATATTTGTAATTATTAAATCAAAATTTATTTAAAATTTATATATTTTAAAGTCGCTAAGAAAATGAAGGGTTAAATTGTTTAGTATGTTTTTTAGATTAAATTCCTGAGGAAAGTAATCTAAATACCAAGGGAATGTTAGGATTTAGATTCCAGGGAAAGTGTCACAACTTTCCCTAAATTAGGAAAGTTTTTACTTTCCTAACTATTAAAAAAATGAACAAAACGTAGTAATTTAAATTTTAAGAAAAAGATTACTTTTCTTAGCAACAATCCACGTCCACCAAACGGAGCCTAAAAGTTTTATCATTTCTTCACAATATATGTATTGTGTATATGGCTCTTACACACACACGTAATTTTCGAGTTTCAAGTTAAAAATGTTTGTTACTTAGGAATATTTTGGGTGGACATAACTTGGAACATGGACGTAGCTTAAAATATGTCCTTTTTGAAAATCAAAGGCGAAAGCAAGGATGAAGACATTGATATAAATATTTTCGTATGAGACATAATCGTATGTCTTATGCACGAAAAAGTCTGTCAGAATTATGGGCCAAAGATATGGGCGTGTTAGTGTGGCGGGGGAATTTCTATAGGAGATATGGGCTAAGACATGAGTGTGTCATAGATCGTATCCAAATGTAAGAAGAAACAATAAGATCCACAATCTAGGACATGACGATCTCAATATCAACCTAATCTAGAAACTTGGTTTTTGGTAGATTTTGAATTCTTCAAAGAGTATAAGACTCACAACTGTCATAATTAAATTATGTCGAGTTTAGTAAACGGGTAATTTGAGTAAAATTGTACCAATTAGGGTTTCCATATTTAAATCTATATAGTAAACCTAAATGTTGTAACTATCATCATATTATTCAATAGTGATACAATTGCTCTTTGGCACCTAAGAGCATAGACATACTGAATTGGCTGAATCTTGTTAAATATTTTCTTATATTCTTGAACTTTTTGTTATTCTCTATCTTGTTATATATTTTCTTAACAAGTAGTATCAAAGTTTAGTTGAGGCAACAACAAATTCGATTACAAGGTTAAAGTGACGAAGTTTAATAGAACTACAATTTAGGACTATAGAAATGGAGAGTAGGATTCATTAACATAGTAACACATATTAAAGAGGTTGCAAGACTATAAGTTAAAAAATATGAATGAACTTGATTAGGAAGAGTTACAATTACAAGAAGTTGGAACTATACGACTTTATCTCATAGACAAGGTTATGTATCACGTCATAGAAATTACATCTCTTATATACATATGGACGAAACTAGAGGTTTAGTACATATCAAAATCTCTCATAAATAAGTTATATCTAAAGTAGAAACAGTTGGGCTCCGGAACCTCAAATGTTGGAAAGTCATTAAATTCTATTTATTTGAGAAATATTTTATGGCTCATTAACTCAATTATAAAAATGTCACCCACTTCATACTCTATTTCCTTCCGGTGTGCATCAGTGTAGCTCTTCATTCTATCCTGTGCTGCTTTAAGAGGTTGCTTAATCAAATTAACCTTGTCCACTGTCATTTGCAGTAATTCTGGTCCTATCAGTTTCCTTTCTCCTTCTTCATCCCAGCATATCGGAGTTCTACATCTCCTTCCATATAATGCTTCGTAAGGAGCCATCTGAATGCTCGAGTGGTACGAATTATTATAAGCAAATTCGATCAATGGCAAGTGTTCATCCCATGCGCCCCTGAAATCCATCACACATGCCCTGAGCATTCCTTCAATTGTCCGAATGGTCCTTTCAGATTGACCATCTGTTTGGGGATGAAAAGCAGTGCTGAAATGTAACTTAGTGCCTAAAGTTTCTTGCAAGCTTTCCCAGAATGTCGAAGAAAATTGAGGATCTCTGTCAGAAACTATAGAGTCCAAAATTCCATGCAATCTCACTATCTCATCAATGTACTTCTTCGTTAGCACATGCAAAGAATTAGTCTGTTTAATTGCCAAAAAATGGGCTGACTTCGTTAAACGATCCACGATAACCCATATGGCATCATGCTTCCTACTGTCTTGGGCATACCCATCAGAAAATCCATAGTAATCCTTTGCCATATAGTCTAGCTCATATTAACATGCTAATTGATTCCAAGATAAATTAATCTATCATGACCTCAAAACTTTAAATCATGCTTAAAAAAATAAAATAAAAAATTTTCCGGGGCTAACATTTCTTCCCTTTTAAAAAAATTTTGTCCTCGAAATTCTTACCTGAATTATCGAAGAGGTATGGATACTTCTCCTTTATAGCTTCCAAGGGCTCCTACGTAGCCTCTTCCACAGAATGGTTTCTCCACAGAACCTTAACTTGTTGGACTGTCTTGTTCCTTAAAACCTTCTCCTTGGTGTCCAAGATCTCCACTGGAGTCTCCTCATAAGTCAGATCATCTCTCAACTGAACCTCAGTGGTTTGAATAATGTGGGACGAATCTGATCGATACCTTCTCAACATGGAAACATGGAAAGCATCATGTATCTGTGATAATTCCGGTGGTAGTGCCAACCTATAGGTTAGCGGTCCGATCCTCTCAAGGATCTCATAAGGTCCCACATATCTTGGACTCAACTTACCTTTCTTACCAAACCTCATGACTCCTTTCTAAGGAGATGTTTTAAGGAAAACATTTTCACCCATGTATTTCCTAAGATCTTTGAACCAAAACCCCTTCCAAAATCCAAAATATTAAACATATACTTACCTAAAATCTTCACCAAGTAATGATTTTCTTGGCTCAAATTAAAGCTTTAGCCTTCCTCTTCCTTTTTCCCTTCTTGCTCATTCTCAAAATCTCTCTTGAAGGTTAAGAAAAATTAAAACCTAACAAAACTCTCCCTTTTTCTCCAAACTCACGAAATCTCTCCCCTCCCTCTTCAATTTCTCCAACTGTTCCTTGAGTTCCTTCAGTTCTACTGGAGCCATTCTATACGGTGGTATAGAAATGGGTGCAATTCTAGGAATCAAGTCAATGGTGAACTCAATTTCCCTCATCGGTGGTAAACCAGGTAAGTCCTCTAGGAACACATCTAGAAATTCCCTCACAATCGGAAAATCTTCTATCTTCCCTTCATTTACATCAGTGTCCACAATGTGTGCCAAAAAGGCTTCACATCCTTTTTCCATCATCCTGTCAGCTGTCAGTGTTGAAATAAGTCTTGGCGATGATATCCTCCTGTCTCCTCGTAAAGTCACCTTCTCTTTGATCCCTAGATGAAGTCCTCCCTCAAACTTGCGGCACTTGTCCTCGTCATTTGCCACAATATTGGCCGCATACCAGGAAAGCTGGGTGAACTTCAGCTCATACTCGTTCATTCATATGTCCCTCTGTGTGAGATTAAGGAACTCCCTGGCCTTCTCTTGAATATACACCCTGGAGAGATACTTCTTTCTGAATATTTCCACAAAATCTCTCCAGGTCAATACCGGAGGCATAACCTGACTATGGGGCACTGATTTCCACCAGTGGAGTGCATCCCCCTGCAGAAGACTGACTGCATAGTCCAGTTTCTCTTCATCATTGCACTTCATCTGAATTAGAACTGTCTTTGTCCTCTTCAGCCATGCTTTAGCCTCTTCAGGATTGGTGGTTTTATTAAAATCCACCGCTCCGTACTTATGAAGCTTATCATACTGTCCACCCTTATCCACTGGATTTGGCACCGAAGTTTGTGATCCTTGAACTATGGCATAAGTGAAAGCCTAAGCGAAGGCTTAAAAGAACTGCGGGTCCACAGGGGTTACTGGAGGCATAGGAGGATGAGGCGGTGGCACTTAGTGTTGCACACTAGGTGCCTCAAAGTCAGGAGCAAAATGTGTCCCTGCATCTTGTGGGACATACGATTCATCGGTGCTCCCTTGGCAAAAGCCAGATCGAGTCAGAACTCCTCGAGTTCTTTTTCGAGGCGACATTTCACTCCTTCAATTTAAAAATAATTGAAAATCTTTAGTTCATACAAAACAATTTTAAATTATATAAAACAATTCAAAATAATGCAAGTTGTTCATTTAAACAATGCATGTGGTTCATTTAAAATAATGCATGTTCACTTCATACTTGAAAACTACCCACCTAATTGCCTAGGATAACCCTAAACCTAGTCGCTCTGATACCACAAATGTTGGAAAGTCATTAAATTCCATTTATTTGAAAAACATTTTATGGCTCATTAACTCAATTATAAAAATATCACCCACTTCATACTCCATTTCCTTCCGGTGTGCATCAGTGTAGCTCTTCATTCTATCCTGTGCTGCTTTAAGCCGTTGCTTAATCAAATTAACCTTGTCCACTGTCATCTACAGTAATTCTGATCCTATCAGTTTCCTTTCTCCTTCTTCATCCTAGCATATCGGAGTTCTACATCTCCTTCCATACAATGCTTCATAAGGAGTCATCTGAATGCTCGAGTGGTATGAATTATTATATGCAAATTCGATCAATGGCAAGTGTTCATCCTATGCGCCCCTGAAATCCATCACACATGCCCTGAGCATTCCTTCAAGTGTCCGAATGGTCCTTTCAGATTGACCATCTGTCTGGGGATGAAAAGCAGTGCTGAAATGTAACTTAGTGCCTAAAGCTTCTTGCAAGCTTTCCCAGAATCTCGAAGTAAATTGAGGATCTCTGTCAGAAACTATAGAGTCCGGAATTCCATGCAATCTCACTATCTCATCAATCTACTTCTTTGCTAGCACATGCAAAGAATCAGTCTGTTTAATTGCCAGAAAATGGGCTGACTTCGTCAAACGATCCACGATAACCCATATGGCGTCATGCTTCCTACTGGTCTTGGGAAACCCATCAGAAAATCTATAGTAATCCTTTTCCATATAGTCTAGCTCATATTAACATGCTAATTGATTCCAAGATAAATTAATCTATCAGGACCTCAAAACTTCTTTAAATCATGCTTAATAAAATAAAATAAAAAAATTTTCCTTGGCTAACAGAAACTATACTAATTGAAGATGTAGGAAAGAACATATCTAGAATAACATATAAATACATTCAAGTAAATAGTTAGTGACTATTGTGGATAAGGACAAAGTAATGATTCTGTTTTATTTTTCATCCTTTTCCTATGAGCATCTGGTGACCATGCTCATATTAGGTAAGGAGATAGTTGATCTAAAGCATATCATTGTTGCGTTATTGGCTAAGGATTAGTGGAGACTTAATATTGATGAAAACTTTCATAGTGAAAGCTATTTTTGAAAAGGAACTAGGACCATGGAAGGAAGAAAAATAAGAATGACTCAACTTAGAGGCGCTTTAGATCTAAATCTAAGGATAGTAAGGCAGTTTGATGTTAAAAATATTACCTAATAGGACATATTTGGAGGAATTGTCTAAACAAGAAGAGGTAGAATGAATATATGCTCTACGTAATAGCTCATTTCTACACTCAGGGATTAGGCTAGTTACATAAGTCATATTCTATGAAAATACATGAAGTACATTACATTTGCATGCATTATATTTGCATATACACATGAAACATTATTTAAAGACATTGTAAAAGTAGTATATGCACTCATTTGACATATCCTGAGATATGAAAGATCTTAAATAACTATGATGTAATTGTGTATTGATTCTGTCTTGAATTATGCTTTGGATGGATTATAATTAGTGACTTGGGAATTTATTATTACAATTGAGTTATTGATAAGGTTATATGTGCATCTAGTCTAGGAAAAATGTTAAGGGACAAGACAAAATGATATATAGGAATGTAGGTTGAATGAGCCTATGAAATGGTAACATATGGCATTAATAATAGAGTGACAAATGGCTTGAATAAATGAGTGACAAATGGTGGTATAGTTGCATGAATTTTGGTCTAGTGATTAAGTGACAAATGGACTAGTTATGGATTGATAAGTGGTAGTGTAAGAGGGAGACATTGGCTCTTTATTTGACAAGTGGCAAGACATATGTCCCACCTCTCCACCATACACTTATACCTATGATTTTCATCTTTGCAAGACCACCTTCTTTCATATTTTGGTATTAAGCTTTCCCCTTCTTTCCTTTCACCAATGAAACTCTCACACCACCTCCATATCCCTTGAATTTTTGCCAAAATTTTGTAGCCTTCATCTTGTGCTTAGCAACCCTTCTCATTCCATCTTGTTCTTAGTGTATGTTTAAATGCTTGGGAGGCTTGTTTAGCTTGTTAAATTGAGGAGGCCTTGAGCTTAAGAAATAAGTAATTGATTGCTTTATTGTGATATATGTGAGCATAACATCCATAAAGATTGATTAGGGGTGAATTGAGATGAATTGCATGTAAGGTTGATGATGAGATGTGCTTGAAACTTGATGAATGAATTGGTTTTGTTTTTGATGTATGGAAACCTTAGGTTATAGATTGTTTTAAGAATGAATTAGATTGAGAATTGAAGTATCTTTAAGTTATAATTGAGGTACAATTGATGAGCTATCATAAAGGAGTTAGAATTTGGAAGAAAGATTGAAGGAAGAGGATAGTGAATTTTCAATTCACCTATCCTATGATCGTGGGAATTGTATGGTTTCTTCCCACGATCATGGAAATGCTTAGTAGAGAGGAAATTTGTGTTTTCTTTTCTGTTTGAATCAATAAGGATAATACACTATACATTGGTGCTTTTAGACTTGATTAGGGCTTAAAATGAACTTAGTTTGATGTTGAGTCAACTGGTTAAGTGTTTGATGAGTTTAGGTTTATAATTGATGTTAAAACTTGAGGACTAGATTGCTTGATATCAATGTATATGAATTTGAGAAGTATGAGTTGTTAATCATATAAAGATGTCCTTATGAATGCAAACGTGATTAAAAGGATTTAGGTAATGAATTAGGCATGATTGAATGAAAATTGGGAAATTTTGCAAATATAATGCTAAAAAGAGATTGGTGAATGTATGATTGGTTAATTGTGAGAAACCAAACTACATGCAAGCCATGATGAATGAATGAGCAAGATTTGTGAACAAGGTTACATACTTTGGATAGTCAATTGAGCATGCATTGAATATAACACATATACAGGTGTAGGATTGAGTACTCATTTGATTAAAAAAGTTAGTAATGTGTAAATATATGTGTATTGCATGATATAGAATTATAAATTGACCAAAAACATCCAGACATTGTCGGATCGTCAAGGCAATAACTAATATGGAGCATACTGTGAATCAATCTAGATATTTTTCACTACATTTGGTTTGCTTTTGTCTAAATCCTAATTATTGAATTAATACTTATGAGATTGTGATAATACTAGACATTGATATTATGAGGAGTCCAATATTTAGGAATGTATTGGAAGTGCTATCTACTTGTATGTGAACATAAAAAAATGAGTGCTCAATTGAATGTTAAATGTCAGACTTAGATCCGATGAATGTGATAAATGACTGTGCATACTGAATGAAAACAATTGATAGTATATTATGTGAAATGATGCATTTCATGACATTGATATCCATGATCAGATAAAGGAGTTGTGACCAGAGTGACCAATGTAAAAAAGAGCTTAAAGCTCAGAAAATGTGCACACAAAGCCACAAGCTCAGTTATTAATAAGCTCGGTATTCATAATGTGTATGAGACAATATCTGAAATGAGCCTAATATCTGTAATAGATACGGAATAGTTAAATAAGTGCTCGATCATAACAAAAATAAAAATGGAAGTGGAGTCTCATGTGAATTTGCATATACATATCTTGACATGTATCCTAAGAATGAATAGAAAGAACCATTGATTTATGTTCAATAGTGATATGAAATATCCGTGTATTTGTTGATGATATAAATGATTAAGATCAGTGATTGGGTTGTTTTGAGATGACTTTATGAAATGCTTATAATCCTAATATGCTTGTGAAATATGATATGTATTTTGTGAGTTGGTATACAAACTGAGTGATGTAATGAATGAGAATTGATTCTGAATAATATGATATATTCATGAAATTGGTTTTATACTCTCGATATTTGTGTTTTGACATGAGTGAGCACATCAATGATGGTTCACTCACTGAGTTCGCAAACTCATCAAAATTGCAACGTTGATTTTTAGGTACTAGAGAGACCTAGCTTCTAAGGTAATCTAGTAGCAGTCTATTATTGTCCATTTTCAAATTAATAATGTCTTAAAGGTCTAATCAGCTGATGTTTGAGGAGCTTAGTTAAAATTCTTCTATTAACATCCCATTTCATGTTAGATATTTTTTATAGGACAACAAACTTTCAAATGTTTTGTGATGTAAAAATGTGGATTATGAGATGTAATGTTATAATGTAAATTATGTTTGCGAATGAAATGGGAAAAATGATTTTATGAATATTATGTGTATGATGCCTTGAATATGATAATGTGATTGCTCTAACATGTCATTCTTATGGGGTATATGCTTAGATATTTTCTGGAATGTCAGGTATATGTCCTATAAGAGTGGGATGTTACACTCTACATTTTAACTAATCAATTTTAGAACTCATGATACTTGATGTAGGATGCTCACATCATATGACACCATACAATGATTGGTTTGTGTCTTGCACATTGACAACTTTGTCACTATTCAGTTTGGGGATAATAAAGCTTATAAAATTATCATAATATGATATGGTTAAGATGTTTGGAGGCATTATTAGAACGTTATATGATGTTCAACATATACTAGATTTAAGGAAGAAGTTAATTTTTTGGCACCTTACATACAAATGGTGTCTACTATAAAACCAAAGAGGACAACATCAAGGTGGTGAAAGGTGGATTGACGGTGATGAAAGGGCTAATATTAATGGAAAATATCTACAAATTGATGGGGAGTGAAGTTATAGGCAGAGAGGTTACTGCTTTGGAGTCATATAATGATAGTACTACGTTATGCAACATACGACTAGGCAATATAAGTGAATAAAGGATGATTGAATTTCATAAGTGAAGCTATTAAAGAGCATCAAACATTGTAAGTTATATTTTTACAAGTTTTATGTTCTTAATAAACAGTTGAAGCAGACATACAAGACTAATAATCATGAAATTAAAGTAATTCTAGATAATATATTTATTGATATACAAGGTCCTACTAGAGTGATATTGTTGGGTGGATTTAATTATTATGAGACACCTATTGATATTTTTCTTAAAAAATATAGGTATAATTCATGAAGCAAAAATGCAAGGCTTTTTACGAAGTTTCTGGTATAAAAGGTTGTGGTGGAGAAATAGAAAGGAAGAAAAATCAAGTGATTGAGATCAAATAATAGTGTTGTGTATATGGACTCATAATAAAACTTCATAGATGGCATGTTATTAACAATTCATCCCAAAGAGTGGTAAATGAAGTGTAGATAAGAAGTAAAGTAGATTTCTTTGAAATTAAAACTTTTAATTGTCATACATTTGTCCACATTTCCAATAATGAGAAGTCAAAAATTGATTCAAAAGAAGTCTATCTTCATTTACTATCCTAAAGTTGTGAAGGAATATAAATTTTAGGACCTAACAACTAAGGTTATAGTGATTAGTTACTATGTATTATTTAATGAATGTTAAAGAAAATATATAAAAAGGATGTGCCAATATCAATATAAGGAAATATGAAGGAGGTATAATTGCAACTAAGAAAACTTGTAATATATATGAAAGAGGCCAAAGATTCTAGCTCAAAAGATATATCAATGTCAAAACAAAAGCATCAGCATAATATAGCCATGAATAAAAAAAGATGCACTATTAGCCTACCAAACATAAATGGTTAAGAAGATTTAATACATCCTTCACGCTCATCATTATTAATACGGAACCAAATAACTTTTAAGAGGCTATGAACAGTTATGAGAAGGATAGATAGAAGAGTATTATGGCAGAAGATGTAAAGTAGAAAATAGATATTGGAGTTGATACATCTTCTTAAAGGTAGAGGCCTATAGAATGCAAATAGGTATACAAGAGGAAGCTAATAGTAACAAAAAAAGAAGAAAAAAAGTTCAAGATTCAATTAGTGGCTAAAAGATATGCAAAATGAAAGGGGATTGATTATGATTAAATCTTTTCCCCAATAGTTAGTCAAACTTTCATTAAGATTTTAATGGAAAAAGTATCAAGTTTGGATACAAATTTTGAGCAAATGGATGTGAAGGCAACTTTTTTATGTTAACTTGGAGGAACAAATTTACATAGAGTAGCTTGAGGGGTTTGCTCAACCAAGAAAAGAGCATTTGATGTATAAATTGAAAAATTCACTATCTAAATTGAATCGGTCTCTATGGTAATGATGTAAAAGATCTGATTCTTACATAATTTGAATTGATCATAAGAGATGTGGGTGTGATTATTATGTATATATTAATAGTATTAATTATGGTCATTTATCTTTTATATATAATAAGAGTATTATTGACAATCTTTTTTTCTACTACTATATATAGATGGATGTTGATTTTTGAAAAGGGTATATATGATATGAATAAACAAAAGACCTTAGCAAAAAAGGAATTTGGATGCTTCCAAACGAAAAGGAATTTGGATCATTAATATCGTAATTTTAAACTACATGCACATGACGTTGTTATGCTAACACTGATGAGTATAAGTTTCCCACGATTACTATGATTACTAGTGCTATTTGTTTTTCCTATTATCTAGTCTAAATAAATAAATGATAGGATTAGAAATAAGAAATAATAAGTAAGAGTTAATAAGTACAACTAATAGATAAGGACAAACAATTAATAGATAAATAAGATTTAGATGTAGAGTTCCCTTATTATTTCACTATGCTTAATTTTATCTTGATTAAATGATTAATCCTATTTACTTTGACATTTACAAATTCCTAAATTGCAACCTTATTTCTTCTTAAGACATATGATCCATATTCTTAAGCTGATTGATTAAAATCTTTTTTATAATCAAAATCCTTAAAAATGCATTAACTCACCTTGTGAATTCCTATGTTAGGTTTCATCCTAACTCAAAAATATCATGTAATTTTCTCTTGACTAAGCACATATAGCCTTCATTACTCATGTTAAGATCCATACTAGAAATCATACCTTAATCTTAATGTATGAATCTAGTTATTGAATATCCAACTCTCATTTTTTCTATCTAATTAATATAAGAACATGAATAAATCTCACGAAAATTAGGTATTTCGTTAAATCAAAGATCAAATCAAAACATAATTATAGGGTTCATCACATCTAAATTTATATCCCAATTGAGTACATCATACAACAAAGAAAACAAAGAACATTAAAGAATCAAGAGATAAGAATAAGCTTATAATTCTTAAATCTTTATCCTTTTTGATTGATCTTGATGGAATCTTGATTTCCTCCAAGATTGCTTCTAGTTAATATGCTCTTAAGTGTCTTTATCTTTGGGACTAATTTCTTTTCCTCCTAAACAACTCTTTCTTTCATTCTTCTCTTTTTTAATACTTTTATTTCAAGAAATCTAAGATTTTATTTTGATCATAAGTCAAATACATTCCTGTATTAATTTCTATGCTTCTTTATACCCCTCTTGACTTTTTTTTAAAATAAAAATTACTTTCAATACAAGTTTAAAACAACTATGTGTTAGTATGACACAACCTTATATTTGTCCCATTTTGCTTTGACAAAAAAGCAAAAAGAAATATAATGAAATAGCATTGAACATGGACTAAACACAAGTTGAATATGACCCCATATTGGTTCGCCTATTCCAAAACATAGCCTTATATTAGTCCCTTATTCTAGAACACACACCCACGTTGGTCCCCTTATTCCAAAACACAACCTTATGTCAATCCCCTTATTGCTACTATATTTTGATTCCTTCCTCTAAAATCATCCCAAATTCATTTTAACTAAACTCAAACTTGTACGAATTCATTCATTTTTCATTGGAGAGCTAGAAAAGTTGCGTAAACAAAATATAAATTAATTAAGTGTCAACACCTATATAAATCATTAAAACATAAGTTAAATGCTCTGTAAATTCTACTAAAAATATAGTACAATTAGCGCTTATTAAATTCGTCCACACTTAAACATTTTCTTGTCTTCAAGTAAATTATTTTCATTACTCTTAACTTAATAAGAAGAAATTTTGGAAAAATAACAAAACACCTCAAAGAGTTCAATCGAGATTTTTCATTTTTATTCAACTGAAAATTTCATTGAATTGTTAATCATTTGGCTACTTGTATCAAATTATAAACCAATCCATTTTTCTCCATAATTTTTTAAACTTTAACCCAATTTAAACCGTTCAACTTAATACATAAAGCAAACATATATGAGAAAAATGCTTCATCTTTTAAACAATTTCATACTTCTTATTTAAAATAAAAAATTAAATTTAAACATACGATAAGAGTATTTAGAGCTTGCTTGAAAAATTAACCTTTTTACATAAGAGTAAATACCTTGTCATGAATATTTTCAATTGCTTAACTAGATCACTATTTTAAATGGATGCTAACTCTACTCTTTAATTTCAACCTTTTTTACTTAGTTTGAAGCTAATGAAGTATTTATTTAATGCTTTATTTGTATTTATATTTTTATGTAGGATTATGAAAAAACCTAAAAAGGATTCATATTTAATATAAAGTAACACACTGTATCAGTAAATTATACATAAAGTAATATAATGCAAATGAAGTATCCATTTTCTAATTTAGTGAACCAAATTGAAATTAACTTAATTATCAAAACTTATACCACTATTTACCTAAACAAATCAAATCATGATCACTTCTAAACTTATAATGAATCATCTTGATCAATATCCTTTTTGAAAAAAATTTCTTAAATTATTCATTATTAAGCTAGTAATAAAAAATTTACTAACCTAACTACTAATTGTCCCCTTTCCCCACACTTAAGTTATACCATGTCTTTAATATACAAAACTTGTAAGAAAAATGAAAATATGAATAATATTGAAAAAAAGGGAGGATGTAAGGATAATTGGTACTTTGTTAGAAATAGAAGTCATCAACCTTATCTGATGCCATCAAGATCTATTAAATATGATATTTATCTAGAACGTAGGGGATGATGTTGCCTATATATCTTGCAAAACTCATCAAATTGCATCTTAAGTACCAAAATTAATGTAAAAAAAAGTACCAAAATAAAAATTATTAGTATAAAACTAACAAAAACTTAAAACACATACAGTAAGAATTACATACTAAGTAATACATCATAATATTAATTATAAAGGATTTCAAAATTTGCTAAATTGAAACAAAAAACATAAACGGTTAGGTTACATCCCAACTAATGCCTCTTTATGAATCTTTTATTTGGACTTCTTTATAAGTACTTCGCTCAACCTGGATTTATAGTTAGCAATTTGCTTCCATTTTTCTTCCAAAATAAGGTCATATTAGCGTATAAAATACGCTAAATAATGCAAGGGAATAAAGATATATGTATCAAATTAATCAAACTAAGTTAATATGCTAATTCGATTTTTAGTAATAGAATCTTAATATAATATGAGAAAATAAAACCCCTTAGATCTTTGATTGTTTATGACATTTTGTTTTATGAGAAGTAGTATCCCTCCATACTTAAGATGACTATCGATAATTCCTTAAATAGCCTCCTTCTTTGGCTCCTCTTCTTTCTTTTCCTACTTCTCCTCTTTTAGATAAAACACCTTGTATCTCATTGAAAACAAGTTGAACAAGTTGTCATATGGAAGTCTTATATTATAGATATATGCTATAAGATCTTTAGTTTCTTGGAAGCTAGAATCAAAGGTAGCAATGGCATTCATAAAGAGTTCCTTGAAATGTTGATCCTCCTCTTGTTGTTGTTGTTATAGAAATTTAGGAGAAGCTTGACCATTTTATGCAAGGTCAGGATAGTTGCTCTACCTTAGATTATGAGTATTCCCATATGGGATATTTTGAAACCAATTTTACATAAATATTGGCCACTTATATGGTTTCCATATGTAGTATGATGTTTGAATTCCATGATTAGGGTGGCCACCACCACAAATATCATAATGCATATCTAATATAAGTTAAGCTTCCAAATTTATGTTACCATGACTCTTATTATATTGCCATAAGTTGTTGGCCCCCGAATTTTTCTCTCCAGTTAAGCATGATTTAAATGAATTATGAGGTTTTGATGGAATAATTTTGGGAGTTAATTATTATGTCTATGTTAGTAGGATTGATTTCATGGGTTATTTGAATTAAATTTGTAAGAATGCATAAAGGGCATTCTTGGTAAGCCACTTAAGCATATAAGTTTATAAGGCTTAAAGGAAGGGTAAAGTGGACATTTCACATCCATAATGAGTATAAATGGGAAGAAGGAAGAGTAGTCTTACTCTTAAGAAGAGAATAAACGAAAATGACGTGGAAGAGAGGAGAGAAGGAAGAAAAAATATGGGAGAAAAGAGGAAGAAGAAGAGGAAGAGAAAGCAACTTGTTCTAGGTAAGTTCTATCATCTTTTGTTCTTATTTGGATAGAAAAACAAAGGGATTAGAG
>JAOSBK010000001.1:10427629-10438456 GCA_027568895.1 Erythroxylum shatona | reverse complement strand
ACTCAATTATTGAAGTCATCAAAACTAAACAATTCTTTTCTCATAAATTTTTTCTTAAATTCATCAAATTTTCTTAAGTTCATAAATTTTCTCACCAATTTCTTTCTCATTTAAATTCATTTTAATATTTCTAATTTTCACCAAAAGCTCGGGGTCCAACATGCAGGATTTTAAATAAGATTATTTTTAATTTGGAGTAAACTAGAGAAATAGGGCTACAAATTATATGAAGAAGTTGAATTGTGATTCAGTTTCTAAGATGTTAAATTTTTGGATGGAAGTAGTGTATAGTATAATGTTTTTGAACATGAACAACCCAAAAATGTTTGTGGCCTATCTTCTAAATTACTGAACCAAATTAAGTGATTTTGGTGTCAATAGAAACATAAGACATAGAGGAATACTTGTCTAGAAGATAGTATGACCAAATTACATTAGTTTAGCCTTATGATTATATGTGAATGTAATGACCTATGTGTTTCATAAAATGATTGATTGTGATAAATGCATTCCATATATGAATGCACAATCAGATAATGGGAGTTGTGACCAAAGTAGCCATCGATCAAAGCTTAAAGCTCAACGTCTGAAAAGAGCCTCGAGCTCAGACAGTGATTAAAAGCCTAAGGCCCACTATGTATAATGAGCCATGTATCCTCCTCGGATAAAGGACAATTAGCAATGAACCCGGTATCCAAAATAGATATGAGACAGTTCAGGCAGTCGGTCACAACAAAGTAACGATTGAAAAAGTGTCTCATAAGCATTCCATATGCATTTTGACAAGTATGTTTTATTGATTGAAATGATTAATTGCCTATGCTTGAGTGAAAATGTGTTACATGACCAATTATGCAAAAATGTGATTATATGTTATGTGAAATGATGTGTTGCATAAATTGAGTGAACCATCAATGATGGTTACCTCACTGAGTTCGCAAAACTCATTAAAATTCCAATGTTGTCTTTTTAGGACCGAGAGACGACTCTAGCTATTGAGAGGCTTTACCAGCCGTGTAGATTGTGATTTGGCAAGAGAAGTCATGGCTCAAAGGTCAGTCGACTGGGATTTTTGGACAAATTAGATAGACTTCGTATATTTTCCTCTTTCATGTAGTACCTTTATACTAGGTTTTGATGATGTACATGTAGTAAGTGTAGAAAGATACAATGTAGACTTTCGGTTTTGTGAAGTGAAATGAGGAAAAAGTTGGTTCTAAAATATTGTGATGTTCTTATGATGCTTTATAAGTGAATAGTGATATGATGCCATGTAAAGTGAATGTAGTGATTGAACGTAGGTCGCGCTTATTGTAAGATATATACCGGAATGACCTCCGGGGGGTCCCGGTCTATACACTGCAGTAAAGGGGTGCTACATTTAGGTAGTATCAAATCATGGTTTGGCATATAGTGGGATATATAGGAATATTAAACATAAATTTTGTGAGAAATGCGGATAATGATTGAAGTTATTTTTTTATAGGTTATCCGCTCTAAGTGATCAGATTGATCAACCAGCTGAGTAAGGATCGGTAAGAGCCGGTAGGGAGTCCTCGATACCTCAGTATAAGGAAATACCTGCTAAAGTTCCTGAAAGAAGGGAGAGGAGGTATGATAGGTTGTGGAAGCAAGGAGCTGTAGACTTCTATGGCAGCACAGACCCCGATGAAACTGAGGTATGTTTGGAAAGGACTGAGAGGGTTTTTGATCAAATGGACTGGGAGCCTGATGAGAGGTTCGATTATGCAATATCCTTATCACAGGGCCCAGCTTACCAGTGATGGAAGATTGTCTCAGGCAGTACCACCAGGCCTTGCCAATTGAAGTGGGAAGACTTTCTAAGGGTCTTTAGAGATAATTAGATGCCTAAGATCTATTTGGACATAAAGATGAATGAGTTCTTGGAATTGAAGCAGTATAGGATGTCAGTGGCTGAATATGAGGTCCAATTTAATGAGTTAATGGGTTATGCTACTGCTCTGAAGACAAGTGTAGGAAGTTTGAGAATGGATTCAATATGGAGATTAGAACAAGGTTGGCACTTTCAGATCTGGGCACCTTCATTGAGTTGAGAGTTGCTTCGATCAGAATTGAACAACTACTGAGAGAGAGACAATCAAAGACTGGGCAAAGGTCCAAAATGAAGAGGTCTAGTGAGAGTCAGAGTGGTTCTAGCAGAAGATTTAGTAAGCACCAGAATAGAGCATTCAGACCACCAGATGGATATAAGCAGTCATGATTTAGGCAGAGCGGTAAATTTTCACAGACTGGCAATGGGAGGGGTACAGTACAGAGTCAGTTTCTAGTATGTGAGCACTATGAGAGGAGGCATGGTGCTGAGTGTTGGAGGCTGACTAGAGCTTGCCTCAAATGCGGGTCTTTGGACCACCAGATCAGAGATTGTCTTGCTACCTTAGGAGCTCAGTCTGGTGTGAGTGGGCGATCTGGGAGTGATGCTACAATCCAGCAGAGAAAAGGTAGTGGATCTTGATAGAGAGGCCGACGTAGAGGCAGAGTGAGCTCTAGGATTTCTTCCATGAGGACTGAGGGACAGGGCAACCGACCACAATCCTAGGCCTGGGTCTATACTATGACCAGGCAAGAGGCTCAAGACTTACTAAACGTGGTTAAAGGTGTACTTCTCATTTCTGACTTTGAGGCATTTGCACTGCTAGATCTAAGATCCACACACTCCTTTATCGCACCGCATTTGACATGTAGGTTGTATTGTGATAGGGACTTGCTATAGTATGGGCAAGACGTGAGTACACCTTTAGGTAGTACTACTGTCATAGGAGAGGTTTGTAAGGGGTGCTTGATTAGAATTGATCAAGTAGAACAGGAGGCAGATCTGATTGTATTACAGCTGAGAGAGATAGATGTTATCCTAGGCATGGATTAGCTCACTGCTCATAGGGCTATCATGAACTGCTACACCAATGAGGTAATACTAGAATCTCCTGGTCAACTGAGGGTAGTATTTAGAGGAGTTAGTCAAGTAGTGCCAGCCAGGTTGATATCCTTCATGAGTGCACTGAGGTTGATGCAAGGAGGATGTGAGGCTCATCTTGCCCACATCATTGATACTAGAGCAGAGCAGAGTGTACAAGACATCCCTGTGGTTAGGGAATTCCTAGATGTAGTTCTCGATGAGCTACTTGGTTTACCACCACATCGGGAAACAGAGTTTACGATTGATCTAGTTCTAGGTGTCGCTCCTATAGCTATTCCTCCATATAGGATGGCACCTGTGGAACTGAAGGAGTTAAAAACTCAGCTTCAGGAGTTGATAGAAAAGGGTTTTATTAGACCCAGTGTTTCACCTTGGGGGCTCCAGTGCTCTTTGTGAAGAAGAAGAATGGGACTTTGAGGCTATGCATTGATTATAGGGAGCTGAATTGGGTGACAGTGAAGAACAAGTACCCATTGCCTAGAATTGATGATTTGCTTGATCAGTTGCAGGGAGCTTAGATATTTACTAAATTGGACTTAAGGTTTGGGTACTATTAGTTGAAGATAGCAGAGGCTGATGTACCTAAGAGTGCATTCAAGAGCAGGTATGGGCACTATGAGTTTCTAGTGATGCCGTTTGGGCTAACTAATGCCCCGACAGCTTTTATGGTCTTGATGAATAAGGTGCTTCAGCCCTACCTAGATCAATTTGTGATTGTGTTCATTGATGATATCTTGGTATATTCAAAGAGCATAAAGGAGCATGCTGAGCATCTAAGAGTCATTTTACAAATTATGAGAGAGAAGCAGTTGTATGCAAAATTCAGTAAGTGTAAATTTTGGCTAGATCAGGTTGTGTTTTTGGGACATATAGTGACTAGACATGACATACAGGTAGATCCAAAGAAGATTGAGGCAGTGATGAATTGGGAAGCTCTGAGAAATGTGTCTAAAATTTGAAGTTTCCTAGGATTGGCTAGATATTACCAGAGGTTTGTCGAGGGGTTTAGTCTAAATCTTTTGTTTTCATTGTTGAAATGATCGGGTAAAAGTGACCTGAAATTCTGTTTTGGGAAGGGCTGGAGAAAAATGGAAGAGAGGAAGAAGATGCAATTTGTAATTGAGTAGAAGTCATCGTTGTGCTTAAGCATAAGGGTGACTTCCCAACCTGCCAGGGTGACATTGTTGAAATTGGTTGGAAAGCACCGTCGTGTTTAAGCACAAGTGTGACTTTGTTGGTTTGTCCAAAGGGTTGACTCACCCTGAACAACATTCCTGCTTTTGATCATAACTTCTTCTATAGATCTCCAAATGACTTAATTCTTCCACCAATAGATTCCTAACACATTTTTATACTTGTCCACAAAAATTGGTAGCATTTGGATTCGATTTGAAAAAGATTGATTGAATGAAAGAGAGGGAATTTGTTGGAATAGTGAACTGGTATTATTGTATTGAACATACTTCAATGTTTTGATTATACTTGGACCTTTAGGATTCTAAATGAGATGTTATTCCATTTGGCACAAACTAGAGACATAGGGATACAAATCATATGCAGAAGTTGAATTTTGATTAAGTCTCTAAGATGGTTAATTTTTGGATGGAAGTTATTCATCGTACTCTGTTTTTGAATATGAACAGCCTGAAAATGTTTGAGGCATATCTTCCAAATTACTGAACCAAATTGAGTGATTTTGGTGTCAATAGAAACATAAGACATAGAGGAACACATTTATAGAAAAGAGTATAACCAAATTACATCAGCTTTGTTTTCTAATTGAATGTGAACAGTAGACCTGAACGTGCGACTTGGAAAAATCTGAAGTGAGTTAATGAGAAAGGAATAGAGATTTTAATGGTTTTAGTGAGGCATAATGATTGAGCCCAAGTTTATTATATAAATTGGCAACATTTTCATAGTTTTTACTACACTTTTTTGCTCCTATTTTTAGATTTTATGCTTAATTTGGCTCTTAAGTGCTTGCTTTCACTTTACTTAGTTTGGAGTAAAATTGTCACAAATCATTATTGATTGCACTAATTAATTTTCTGAGAACAATTGATACTGAAAACTACCATTTGTTCATTGTAGGAGACTCAAGAAGGTGAGACTCAAGAAGAAGAAGTAGAGTAAAGGGAAGGCTGAAGATGATGAGTCAATAAGTCAACAAGTCAATGAGTGCAACAATAAGTTCGCCGCGGCGAAAGGATGATGTGTCACTGTGGTGAAATATGAAGAAGTCCAAGCAAAACTTTCGAGAAAAGTTCACCGTGGCATGAATTAATTCTATCACCGCAGTGAAAGAACCAACACTCTAGTTAAAACTTTCAGGAAAAGTTTGCCGCAACGAACTTATCTGTCGCCGCGACGAACCTTCAAATGCCCGAACCATTTTCGAAAGTTTACCCACTATGCAACCCGAACCATAACCCATTTCTTTTAAAACCTATCTATTTTAGGTTAAGAGTAAGAAGAGCTAACAGAGTTTCTCAACATACACTCACTCTCTCTACCTTTGGACACACCTTCATCCCCTTTTATCCATTTCACCGTCTACTTCTTCATCGATAACTACTATCATTGATGTTTCCGGTGGGTTCCCGGTTGTGAATGCTCCTGGAGTTATGCTTGGCTAGGCACCTCTTTTGTAACATCTCATTACCTATGGGAAGGTTAGAGTTATAAATATGAGTGAACAATGATAGTTTAGAAATGCTTGTGCATGTTCATGCATAATGTGACATACACATATATGTGAATAGTGAAGTTGTTGCACTTGAAAATAATTATACATGCATTCATGAATAATTTCGGGCATAATTAGATTGAGTTGTGATTTTTGACTATTTTGAGAGTTTTGAATTTATTTATGCTGAAAATTCTATTGCACAGTAAGAGTATTTTATTTGTGAATTTTGGTAAATGTAGGCATAGATTTTGGAAATGTATATAAAATAGGAAAAAGACATCAAATGAAGAATCGGAGATAGTTGGATTGTAAAGATGAGAGTTAAGGGAGTTGGTTTCAAAAGAAACTAAGATAGAGCTTAGATATTTGAAAAGTAACAAATGTCACTTAGGTTTATATACTTTGCTAGATGTAGGCTACTGTTTGTGAGAGTTGAAAAGTTAAGCTATATGTCTAAGTTCATTCTTCATTGGGATCATCTCCAAATGTTCTTCCCGTCCACATAGTTTCCATCTAACACCTTCTAAGTGATTTCTCTGTTTTTCCTTCCTACATCAAACCCACCTTGCTATTCGTGTCTTCTACCCTAAGAGAAAAAACCAGAAGCTGGTCATTATCTTCAGTGAAGTATGTAAATTGCATGAAGTTTAGGGCTTGAAAATTTTGGAGTTTCCAACAGGTAAGTAGTGAATAAATCCTTTAGAGTTGGTGATCTATGAAAGAAAGTTAAGGAGTTATTGTCATCTGCATGGAAAGTGACATTTAAGTGTATATTCATAAATACTGGGTGGTTGAGAGGAAATAAATTTGGTTATAATGTAAAATTAGTTTTTGAAATATTTTAGTGTTTTGGTGATATAAAAGTGAAGTTAGAGCTGAAATAGAAATAGCTTGATTTGAAGCTTCCGTGAAACTTCTGTACCAATCTAGATGGATTTGTTAAAATGGCCTTTACGAAAGTTATAAATCTTCCTTTTCAACTTCCTAACAGTATATAGTATGTAGACTATGGACATCTGAGCTAAAAGTTAGGGTCCTTATAAGGGAAGATGTTCAAAAGTGAAATTTACTTCTTCTGCCTTTTTGCTGCTTCTGTGATGACGTCATTGATGACATCATCTTCTTCTGTGTTTTGTATCGTCTGAGTTTTGCTTCTTCTATGATGACATCATTGATGACGTCATCTTCTTCTGTGTTTTGTTTCTTCTGAGTTTCGCTCCTTCTGTGTTACTATTCATGAACTCATTATGTGTTACTGTTCATGAACTCCTATTGTGTTTTATTCCTTCTGTGTTTTGGTTCTTTCTGAGTTACGCTTCTTCTGAGTTTTCTTCCTTCTGTGTTTTATTTCTTCTGTGTTTTGGTTCCTTCTGAGTTTTGCTTCTTCTAAGTTTTCTTCCTTCTGTGTTTTATTCCTTCTGTGTTTTGGTTCCTTCTGAGTTTCACTTCTTTTGAGTTTTCGTCCTTCTGTGTTTTATTCCTTTTATGTTTTGGTTCCTTCTGAGTTTCACTTCTTTTGAGTTTTCTTCCTTCTGTGTTTTATTCCTTTTATGTTTTGGTTCCTTCTGAGTTTAGCTTTTTTTTAGTTTTCTTCCTTCTGTGTTTTGCTACTTCTGGGTTTTTACTTTTTTTGTCTTTCTTCGCTTGGCCATAACTTCTTCTCTAGACACCCAAATGAATTGATTCTTAAACCATTAGACTCGTAAGACATTGTCCTACATCTCCACCAAAAAATCATAGCCATCTGAAATGAATTGAGAAAGATTGAGTGAGAAACGTGGAACGAGTACAGTGAGTGTGCCCATAAATTTTATGAACTAGGGTTATTCCACTAAACATATTTTAGTGTTTCGATTGTGTATGGATCTCTAGGATTCCAAATAAGTAATGAATTGTGATTTCAATGGTTTTAGTGAGGCAGACACCTAAGTATAAACATTACTTAGATGAGTTTTGATATAAGACTAATAATGTGATGAGAATAAAGGAAAGACACCCGGGATTGTCATGAGCATGTATGGTACATATTTTATTTACACACTTGTGTGTAAGGGAATGCTTATAATTGTGCAATTATTAATGTGTGTGCATCGTGTGTATTGCATAATTTTGATGTCCAGGATGAGCGTCTTGTATTCAAATGTTTCCAGATCTTGAAGCTAATGCTAATCTGGAGTGTACTGTGAGTAGACCTAGATGATCTCATTCTACTGTTTGCTCGTTTGACTTTTTAATATTGATTGATTTCTGAATGATTATGTGAAAGTGTTTGATTGCGTTGGTTTCCGGACAGGAGGTTCGATGAATGTGTTGTATGAAAGAAATATTAAAGTGCTCTTTGTATGTGAATGAGATGAAATAAGTGTGCATAATATGATTTCTAAATGTCGGACCACGGTCCGATGATAAGTGTGTTTTTGAATGTGCATTTGCATATTAATGAAAGAGTGATTTCTCAACTTAATGTTGAATGCCAAAATACGGTCCGATGATATGTGCAAATGTGATTGATGCATTTCATAAAATGTATGTTCAGATAAAGGCGTTGGGACCTGAGTTGCCAATATGAAGCGTTTCCATGTAAAGCCTTGCTCCGTGATTTCTGATTCTGCACGTAGAGCTATGCTCCGTGATTCTGTTCCGAATGAGCCCTATGGGCCAGTGATTCTATTCTTACTGAGCCCTATGGGCTAGTGTTATGTTCTGACTGAGCCCTATAGGCTAGTGTTTGTATAAGTATGTGATAGGCACTCGATCACAATAATAAGAACGAATGTTAGTCTTATGCATATAGCATTATAAGATCGATATCCATTAAATGTGAAATGTTAACTGATGTGAATGTGATTTGTGGTGTTAAGTGATTGGGTGAGCCATCGATGATGGTCACTCATTGAGTTCGCAAAACTTACCCAAAATTTGCAAATATTTTTCAGGATCAAAAGAATACCCCGTTAGGCTAACGGGAGTATACTTACAGCATTCAAGTGAAGGATAGAGGTCGGGATCAATTCGCGTCTGCATTGCATTTCTCTATTTTGTATTAATTTGTATTTTCCTCAATTTTTTGTATAAATTTGTATTCTGAAATGACTAAAGTGTTTTGTATTTGTGAAAGGGCCCAAATGGCTATTGAAAATTTTGTTGATGGTTTTGTGTTAAGTGAAAATGTTTATGAATGAATGTGGGCCCAAATTGAGTATCGATTTCTGCATATTGTGTTTGTGGTTTAAAAAAAATTTATACCAATTTCTAATTAATTGAGTGCCTTAGCATGCCACTCTTGTGGGGCCCAGACTCAAATATTACTCATCGATGTCAGGTTCGGGTCTTGCAGGAGTGGGGTGCTGCAGATGAAGTATCACATAAATGGAATGTTGGCTCATGAGACGATGATGAATTAACAAAAGAAAGCATGGGAGGCGGTTGAGACTCTATGGCCAATTGTAACAGTGAAAGAGGCAGGGACATAGTAAGAATATTTAGATGATTAATATTTTTATCCCCAACTAACTAATATATGAAAATTTCTCTTCGTCAAAGACAGCATGGCACATAATCTATAACCTATTAGTTAATGGATGTAAACAACGATATCCTTTATGTTTAGAGCTATAACCCCAAAAAAAATACAAGGTTGAGACCAAAATTGTAGTTTGTTTTTGTTATATGGTATAAGAAAAGGGTAGCACAAATAATCGAAGGTTTTTTAAAACTTGTAGTATGGTGTACGATATGTCAAAGTATAGGGTTAGTAAAAGATTTATCAAATATATCACCATTGAAAAGGCATACTTCCATAAAGTTAGTGATAAATTTGCTTGAGCTAACAATGATAAGTCTTTTTGGACATTGCCATATGTTTTCTCAACAGCACCGATAGGTTATTAAGATTTGCAGTTAAATGATTAGCGGCTCCATAATTGACATAAGAAGCAAGGTCTATCACTAAGCTTAGTGAAGCAATCAAGGCAAAGATTTTGGATGCCTTTTTAAAAATAAAAGTGTGGTTGAAGCGATTGTAACACTTTAATGCATAATGTCCTGGTTTATCACAAATTTGACATATAACCTTAGATTTATTATACCTTCACCTTAGATTTATTATACCTTCACTTGGAACTATTAGTCTGTTGGTAAGCTTTTCTATTAACATAAGATTGACTATAATTACGAGCTTAAGTAGATGAATTATAGTTGGGTCCTTTTTTAGAGGATTTGGAGGCTATGATGGAAGCAAGAAAAGATATATTTTTAGAATGCTCAAATTTCTCCTCCTCTTGAAGAAGCATTCCTAATAGTTCATCAACAAAAACAGGATCAGCTCTAGTATTGATAAAAGTATGAAAATTATAATAATCATCACCTAATCCATGAAGCATGAAATTAACAATATCATCCTTCGTCACCGGGTTAGATGTATAGGGTAATATATCAATAATGTTTATTTTATTTTTTGTATACTTTAAAATAGAGAGTGAGCCTTTTTGAGAGTGTTTGAAGTTGCCATTGTAATTGCAATATGCGAGCTCAAGATTGAGATTGAAAGATCCTTTCAGGGATAACCCAAGCCTCTTTAGCATCAAAGGCCCTCACTATGTTTTTTTTTTGGTAATTCAGAAAAATAAATAAATAATCAAAATATGTACAAAGAGTTCACAGACTAAGCCACAGAAGGCTCATCTAGCTAACATTAGCAACTAGCCTCAGGGCAAACCAAAATAACTAAGGAACACAGCAGCAATAGAAGAAGCAACCCGAAACCCAATCAATAGTAATAACAATAACACCAAAACATAGCCAAATAAAGCCTAAGCATACAAAGTCCAAGTAGAATGCAACACCCCACTCCCGCATGACCCGAACCCGACATCGATGGTGATATTCGAGTTCGTGCCCTGTGAGGGTGGCGTGCTACATCACTCAGTCAAAACTCAGTATAAATTTTTTTTTTGAAACACAAACATGCACAATGCGGAAAACAATTAACATACACAATCATTAGTAAGTACATTGGCCACGGGGGCCCTTTTTATAAATACAATTTATTTCAGTCTGTTAACTTTACAAATTGACCTAAACATTCATACAAAAATTCAGAGAATACTATTTTATCAGACACTAATGCAGACGCGAACTGATCCCGACCACTTCTCTCACTCACCAGCAGATGCTATAC
>JAOSBK010000001.1:10405834-10427529 GCA_027568895.1 Erythroxylum shatona | reverse complement strand
AAGAATAGTTGAAAGGGTAGAGTGGTTGAAAGTGGGCAAGTTAAAATGGGAAAGATAGTGGTCCCAAATAGCTTTTGAAAAGGGGCATTCAAAAAATAAGTGGTCTATGGATTCATTTGCTGAAAGACACAGGGAACAGTGGTTAAGAATATAGAGGAATGTAAGTTTATCCCTGGTTGGAAGCTTCTGCATGAAAGCAAGCCACAAGGTAAAGGAGCATCGGGGTTTACTATGTTTGGACCAGACCAGTTTGTACCAAGGGACAACCAGTAAAGGAGGACACAATAAATGGTAGGCAAACACATTGGTATAATGCTTGGTAGGGCTAGCTAACCATTCCAAACAGTCTGGTAAGGAACTATTAGGGGAATAAGATGGAGGAGCCAGATGTCTAAGAAGGTCCATGGATACCTCACTGCAACTCCAGGTATCATTAAAGATCACTTCAGAAACATGTGGTGAGAGCGGGAGCTCCGAGCCATTAATCTCCCTCGGCGTTGACAAGGACTTCAGAATACCACGTGGGTGCCAAAGATCCTGCCAGAAAAGAGTAGACATACCGTCTCCAATCCTAAATCTAAATTGATGACACAGCTTGTCCCAGACTGTTAAAATCTTTCTCCAACTCCAAGAACTATTATAGGTAGGCTAAGCACTCTAAAAATTATGCCTTCGCAATATTATTGTATGAACCCACTTCACCTAAAAAGCTTCCACATCTTCAAACAAATACCATATCCTTTTGCCTAACAGTACTTGATTCCAAGTAGTCAAGTGTTTAACTACTAGGTCCCCTTCCTTTTTAGGATGACAGATGTCACTCCACTTCACCCTAGCCTGAGAATTAGAAACTACCTTTCCTACCCATAAAATGTTCCTAAGCTTAGCCTCTATGTCCTTAAGGATAAAAGAGGGAAGAATAAGATGAGAGGACCAGTAGACATGGAAGGAAGAGAGTACAGAGATAACCAATTGAAGTTTACCCGCATAAGAAAGACTCTTATGAGTCCAACGATTGATCTTATTATCTATTCTATCAATAAGAGAAGCACAATCCCTCCTAGAAAGACGACCTGTAATGAGAGGAATACCAAGATACCTAAAGGGGAGAGATCCTTGCTGGATACCAGACACAAGGTTCATCCTACGGCTCAAATGATTGACATCCGGGGATAAGTAAAACTGACTTTTGGAAGTATTCATTTCCATGCCTGAAAACATAGAGAAGGTATGCAGAGAATCAAGCAAAAGCTAAGCTAAAATCAAATCCCCATGACTGAACATTAAAAGATCATCCACAAAGAGAAGATGGTTAGGCTTAAGGCCCTGACATCTCCAATGATATTTGAACTGAGGAGAGTTTCTGTATTAGTTCTTAAATTCTTAAATTCCTAGAAAACACTTCCATACAGATAATGAAGAGGAAAGGCGATAAAGGATCCCCCTGTCTTAATCCAAATTTACCTTTGAAAAATTGAGTAGGAGACCTATTGACCAAAATGGAATAAGAGGAGGTAGTGATACATTCTCTAACCCATTCAATGAACCTCCTCGGAAAACTTACTGCTTCTAGGGAGTTAAGCAGAAAATTCCCATGAATAGAGTCATAGGCCTTTTGGAGATCCACTTTGAAAGCACAATGCTTGTGAGAGTTGGATATGTGATAGTTCTTGAAGATTTCTTGTGCTAAAAGAATATTATCACCTATTCGGCGATTCTTGATAAAAGCACTTTGATTAGGGCTTACTATTAGAGGGAGGATGGGGGAGAGCCTATTAGCCAAAATTTTTGCAATTACCTTGTAAAGCATATTGCAACAGGAAATAGGTCTAAAGTCTTAGACAGTGGAAGGATGAGCAGATTTAGGAATAAGGGAAATGAAAGTAGAGTTGAGCTCTTTGAGGAGTTTGCCATGGTTGAAAAAATTTTGAATTACTTCAGTAACATCATCCCCGATAATGTGCCAGGCCCTTCTATAGAAGAGCCCATTGAAGCCGTTAGGACCAAGAGCCTTATTAGGATTGAGGGAATGGAAGAAATATCGAATCTCTAGTGGTGAAACTTCAGCAATTAGAGCTTGAGAAGGAGCATCCGCAAGGGGATGAGGAAAGAGTTGACCTACAAACTCCTTGGAGGAGTGGAGATTCTTCTCATTTCCAATTAAGCCTTTAAAATAAGCAAGGAATTGAGATTGGATTTCACTAAGACCTACAACCCTTCTGCCATGACTCACCTCAAGAGAATGTATGGAGTTACGATTTCTATGGGCAAGGAGAAAATTGTGAAAGAACTTAGTATTGCGATCACCTTCCTTGAGCCATTTGATTCTAGAGGATTGTCTGTAAAATGATTCCTGATCCTCAAGAGATCTATAGAGATCTCTAATGGCCTCTAACTCCCTAGCTAGCAGAAGAGAAGAACTAGGAGAAACCTTCAGTAGGTCCTGAATGGAATTCAAATTTGCTTGACAATTCTCAACTCTAGCATTAATATCCCCTATCTGACTCGAATTCATAACTTTAAGCACTAGTTTGACTTTCTTAAGCTTAGTAACAACCCTAAACAATAGAGTACCTATAACAGGGAAGGCCCAAGCTTCTGCAACAGTCTGCAAAAAATTGGGCTAATCAGCTAAGAAATTAAAGAATCTAAAAGGGGAAGCATGTTTGAGTTGAAAACCAACCGAGTTTACCACTAAAGGAGAGTGATCGGAAATTTGAGGGTTATGAATGACACAATGGGAGGAAGGGAACTGAAGGCTCCAAGATGAATTGATGATATTTAGGTCAAGCTTCCGGGCTATGAAGGAGTTTCCTAAAGAGATTTCTGTCAAGCTTCCGGGCTATGAAGGAGTTTCCTAACTATTTATTGGACCATGTAAACCGGGGACCACTTGAATTTAAGTCAAAAAGCCCATTAACACCAACAAACTGCCTAAAGTCATTTAGACTACTCAAGGCATTCAGGCTAGGGGGCAGATTTTTGGGGATGGAGAATAGCATTGAAGTCTCCTGCAAGCATCCACGGAAGGGGACCAACAGACAGGGAGATATTAGAAAGGTCACGCCAAAGGTGCTGCCTAAGGGTTGGATTATTAGCACCATATACACAAGAGAGAAGGAAGGGATCAGAGCTATGTCTAGGTTGCAATTCCACGTGAATAAACTGATCCGAATATCGTAGGATTGAGCACATTAGGATTTCTGGATTCCAAGCTATCAAAATCCTGACATTAGGAGATTGATCCAAGTTGCTAAAGGTATCCCATCTAGGAAATAAGGAAGAACAGTAAGCTGTTTATTGGGGTGGTTAAGACCCCTCACATTCCAAAACACTAACTCCATTCCACAAAACCAGCTAAGCCACAACCTACTACTTCAACTTTTTCCTAGCTTTCCTAGTCCTTCTAATAGAATAGTCCCCCTCTGCCCAACCCACAGCCCCAAGACTAGCAGGTCTCAATTCAAAAGAAGGAGAGGGAGGTATACCTGTCAGATTCTCTGCCAGGATTGATGGCTCCCCACTGTCTCCACAGAGGTCTTAAGAAGAATGGAGAGACAGGTCACTCGTAGGAGGATTCATTGCAGTACTAATCACATTGTTCTCTGTAGCCTGATTGTCCTCAGCACTGTCCTGTTGGAGTGGACCTTCCACTAAATCCTTCGAGAGCTCCAGGGAGGGAGCAAGAGCAGTTGATGCCCTCTCCTCAGGTACTGCTGACCCAGAATTCTTACTCTGCTCGAGTTCAAGATGTAGACCAGTTGTAAACTTGCGACCAGTAGGTGCCCAAACGTTACGTTGCTCACTCGCTGGTGACTGCCATTCATACTCATTAGAAACTTCCCTAAAGGAGAGCTACCCCTCCTCTCCATACGTAGCCAATTGGAATGATGACGGTCATTGCGTCTTCAGCTCCATTTCAACGCATAATCTGGCGTAGCTAATCCTGGACATTCTTACTGTCGGAGTATCCATAAGTAGAGGGAGCCCCACCGCACTAGCAATCCTGCCCAAGCCTTCGGTGTTCCAGTATTCAACTGGCACATTGTAGAAACGAGCCCACACCGGTGTCTTTAGAATTTCTACCTTGTCTCCTCCGTTCAGACTCCATTGCAAAGAAACAGAGGCTTACCTTGAATATGCCACGGACCTCGTTCAACCACTAATTTCATGTCCTGCTCAGAAGCAAGCCGAAATAGGAAATTATTGGAGCTTGTAATCAAGATCTCCTGAAGCCCAAAGTCCGCCCATGACTTCGCCAGGGCTCGCTGCACCACTGGATAGGCAGGTCGCTTACCCAGAAAGAAGCCTACCAACGCAGTTCGAAACTTTGAAGCGCCTCTATGCACGAGCTCCCTCGGAGGAATAACATAAACCTGGTTCTCCTTAATCTTAAGACGGAAGAAAAAAAGTTCCCAAGTCTCTGAGAGGGCTCCAGTGCCAGCTTCCACAACTGCCTTCCAGGATCTTGTCGATACCGGAGGACTGGGTTGTGGAGGAGGAGGAGGAGGGAGGGTAGTATCGAGAGTGGACGGTGGGATACCTTTGGGAGGAGTGTGAATCGAGAGGGGAAGGGTAGGATTTTGGAGAGGACGGGGAGAAGGGTCGGGGATTGGAGTATTAGGGTTCGTGTTTTCAGAAGGGGGTGGGGTTCGCATCAGGGATTACTGGTTAGGGCTTTTAGGGATAGAAGATGAAGTAGGAGCAAGGGACAGAGGAGAACGAGAGATCGGTGAAGAAGAAGAAGAAGCCATAGCTGAGAAGTGGACAAATCTCCACCGTTAGGAAAGCTCATTCGCCGAAATAAGCAATCAATTTGCAGATTTTAGGACCCATTGGTTTGAATTTTCTCAAAAATGGTGGTTTTAAGCTACAAGATGACCAATTTGTCCTTTTTCTTCCAAAACAACAAATTTAGAATTAGATTTTTTAATAGAATATTGAAATATATCTCCCTTTGGTTGATCTTGAATGAACACTGGTAGTGACGCAATTTTATTAGTGATAAAGTCATCTGAATCAAAGGCTTTAAAGGTTGATAGAGCATTTGTGCTCCAGAGATAATAGTTTTCTCTTTCCAACTTAACGTTTTGCTGGAAGATGCAATAAGGAGGGTTGTATTTCGGTAAAGTCCCATAAAGTTGTTTACTTATTTATATTGAGTGAGTGTAACAAAATCACGAATATTTAAGTACAAAGGAGCTTATAGAGAGACAAAATCTAGTACACAAAAGATATCCGGTACTAAATCTACGAGCATCTGAGTTGGCTTTAACCAGTATTTGACTTATTGTTATCTCCTTAATATATGGCCTATATACGGGTTAGACGTGAGTTCACCGACAGGTCAATTAAGTGATTTCAGAGGACCGTATTATGTCGTATTTATGCGATGGCGCCTACCCATTCCCTCATCAGGCCATCACCTATAGTGCCCATTCGTTTTGATCTACCTTCTCGTCTACATGCTTTCATCGTCACGATTTCATCTCTATTGTAAAAGAGGAGAATGATAACGTTGTTGTGGGGTCTAGCATAACATGGTGGTGATGTCGTAAGCAAGTGATTCTGATAACGTTATTGGGAAAGAAAATAATCTGGATTGAACAGAAATGAACAAAAGTTATGGGCAGGTTAGAGATAACGTGAAGCAATCGGCATAGGCTAGAGATAAGGATTTTCTTTCACTGTTTTTTAGATTGCACGGCAATAGTATAACCAAATAAAATTGAACATGTTTCATCGTCAATTTGATTAGTGTTACTGAGAATCCGAGAGTCAGATTAGATATCCACGCACATAAATTTGGCGCAACTAACGCAATTGCAAGTGAGCACAGTAGTTGCTAACGCCCATTACGGTTGCCTTGATGATTTTATTGAGCACTAAAAGAGGATTTCCGTATTGAATTCGATTCTACAAACAAGGAACTAAAATGCTCGGTAGAAACCAACTCCAATTTATGAACTTGAAAGAACAATAGGATGCATCCCACCTTTAAAATAGAATATCCTACAACAAACAAATTCACCTAATCTATGCTTGTCCTGTGGTTCACTTATTCTTCCCAGTATCCCCGGGTTGTGTTTTGGTTTCTCAAAGTTTGCGCGGCATTGAGGTTTCAGATGAGTCATCTGCTGCTGGATTCAATACAGAACCGCTTGCAACAGAGCCATTTCCAGTTGTTTCTTGCGAAATTACAGGAATTTTAACAGCCGCTCTCTCCAACTCTTCCTCAAGCTCTTCTTCACGACGTAGAGCAGTGAACTGGGTATCCAGAGACCTGGCTGCACCTAACCATGAAAGCACAATGAGCAGGAGTATTCCTGCAAGGTAAGGAGTTGAATTTGCAAGTGATCCAAAACTTAAGATCATAAACTGTTGAATCAGAGCTCCTCCCGACTTCCCCATTGGGTTGCAGACAACATCAATGGCTGCCTTCCCCTTAACCTACAACAACACATTTGAAATGTAAAACATGAACAATCAATTCCAACAACATTCAACAATAATAGAACAAGAAAACACAACTAGATGGTGAAAAAAGATGGCATTTTTACTCAATTCACGTAAATTTTTGTTTTTATATACAAATTTCTTATCGATAAATTATCCTCAACACTTTGAAAACTATCACGGATATTATTTAGCTATCATATAACTCCCTCATGGATGCTTCCGGTGATAGTTTTTTAATACTATAAGACGTAAGGGATAGTTTTTAAAACAAGACAATTGAAATTAAAAAAATCGTCAGATCAGACGGTACCAAGTACATTTAACCCCAAACTATATTCATCTTTTCGTTTATTGGATGCGATTCCTAAATTATCAAAAGCATGAGTCCAGACCTTAGTGTCTTCATCCAGTGGGATATAGGCCATTTCTTTGCAAGGGTCAAACAAGCTGTACTTGGCACTCTTGCTGAAAATGTTTTGCAACGCACCCACATATACAGCAGCAAGAAGTGGAGTCAACCCAAACTTCATCAGCGCAGGTGCAAAAGGATCCCCAAATAAGATCAGAGAGAAGAAGCCAACTCCTGTTAGAAGGAGGACTGTAGGTGTAATTGCAGCTGCAACTCCCCATCCATATTTATTGAATATGAACTGACTTAGAAGCATCATTGTGAAAGTTGCTATTCCAGTGGCGGTTGAGAAGTCACCCATAAAGGAAGAGTACTCGTTCGGGCTCGGGAACTGCATAATTTAAAGAGGTCATGAAAAATAAAGTTGCTTAAGGAGAATAACCATTAGAGCGATAATCCAAGTCAAGTTTACCTGAGCTTTGAGCTTTGACTTCCAGGTAACCTCAACAAGGTTGATGCTAATGCCATATGCAACCACCAAAGTTGCAAGATCCCTGATGTATTTGGAAGACACCAGGAATTTTAAGCTCTCCCCCGTACTCATCTTTGGCTTTTCCTGTAAAATAATTTTACAGGGATTATTACCCTAATTTCATAGGTTGATTGGACTTGAAGAACAGACCAAAAGGAAGCTACTATCAAGTTAACAAAAGCTCATCAGCATACAGCATAAATTCTCAAGGGAACTCACCTTCTTCTTCTTACTGCGAGTTGGAAGAGGAACAAATTTGTTGACCCACCAGTAAAGGAAACAGATAGCAAGACCCATCCCCACCACAATGCTCATCATTCCTTTGAGGGAAATGGCCCATCCATCAACTCCAGGACCCAGATTTTTCCTCAAATTAGAAAAGTATTTTACTGTTCGTCCCGAAAAAATGAGAGCAACATTAGCCCCAAGTCCAAACAGAGGATAGAACTTTTTTGCTTCTTCTACCGTAGTGATCTGCACAAAACAATTGCAACTTATTCAGTTGGAGCCTTCAGAAACTGATAAGTCCTGACTGCGTAGCATGTATATAGCTTTAATTCACTAGAGGTTCTAAGAGAAAATGTGCAACATTTACAGAGCAACACAAACATGCAGATGAAGATATCATCTGAACTAGCGCAGCTATTATCAGTGAAATAGGTTTACTATGCATAAACACAATAAATTGAGATGAACCTTAGAAAATTTCTGAGTTCCAAAGCAAAACATGTTCCCTTCATAGCTGAAAGAAACAGAATTTAGCAGAATGGAAGATAATAGTCCACAAATTGATCGATTACAAATCAAGCATCAGTAATTGAAAAAAGAACAGGGAAATGATTACTTTCAAAAAGAAAAGGGTCTCAAATACGCAGAAAGGAAAATTCAACATCAAGAATATCGATTCCTTCCACCCATAGAACTATTTAGCATTGAATATCTGAAGTGACAATTCATAAAGCTCCCATCTGTTGAATGCCTCTGCACATAGCAAATATCTAATCACATTTATCATATCACCGATACCAATATGGTATTCTGTGCTAAGAGAGACTACCGGAAACCAAGGAAAAGTAACTCTTGCCTATTTCAGTTTGGTCTATATAAGGATCAATTCCGTATATTTTAGACCATAAGGCTTGTGCAAACACAATAATTGTTTATATATTAAAGGCATAAACAACCATAAAACATTTCTGGCGGAAACTGGGTGCAACTCCAATTCAATGAATAAGAACTGTATTATAAGAAGCCAGTCAACTTCAAACACCAAACAGGTAGTCAGCACAATCACAGTAGTTGGTGATTAAGCAGTCCACAGGCATCTGTAACGCAGAGATATCCCAGAATACATAGCCTAATACAACACATGCATCAAGACACAGAATCTGATACCAGGATCAGAAACGAATATCTAAAATTAAACCAAACAGATCAATTCTAATGCAATCAATCTATCATGCAAGAGAAGAAATACCTGATTTGCAAATCCCCAAAAAAGCACTGAGATCACCACACTTCCCCATAATTCAGCCATGACATAGAACAAACAGAAAGACCAAATTCTCATAATCGCGAGAGGACCGAGAAACCTTGGTCCTAGTACATGCAGAAGCTTATCAGCAAATGCCTGAGGGTGAATATAATGGCTGAGAGGATACAAAAGAAACCCAAATGCCCCAAAGAAGGCAATAAAGGGAACAATCACGGTGTAGAAAAGGGTCTGCTTTGGTAACGCATCAGCCAATTTTGTGTATAACAACATAAAACCGATGGCCATAGGCAAATTGACCCATGTTTTCAGAAACGGTATAATCTCTGCACTGCTACCTTTAGCAGTCACAACCAAAACATCTTTTGTGTCTCTAAGGATTGTGTAATTAAAGAGAATACAGAAGAACATCAACCCCAGAGGAATTATCTTTTTCAAGGTTGTGATCTCAATACCCAAAAATTTTGGTGTATTAGTTATTTCTTCACCAAATACAGGTTGTCCATCAGCTGCAGCAGCAGCTTCTGCCCTGCAAATATGCAAATTCTTCTCTTTAGGAAAAAGCCCGTTTGGTTTTGACACAAAGCTGGGAAATTTTTGAAAACTAGATGAAGAAAACGAAAACCCAGGAAGAGTTTTGGGTTTGGCACTAAAAAGTCTCTGCTTTAATCCATGTGATGGATACAAAACTCTGGTTTTGGGGTTTGATGGTAGAGAGAGAAGACCTCTGGTTTGTAGCACAGCCTCCATATTCTCCTCACTCTCTCCGCAGGTCCCTAGAAGAAAGCGTAAGTCCTTTGGTTCTCAATGAGAGAGCATTACAGAGGGACACGGAGAAAGATAGAGAGATAAGGTGGCTGCCAGGGGAGTGCTTTGAGGGAGAGAGGGTTATAGAGCTGGACTAAAATATCTTCTCTTATACCAAATGGTTAAAAAACGAAAAACAACTCTCACTCAATGGTTAAACTTAAATGAACAAGTAATGCAATTATTGGCGGCTGTCACAATGGAAGAGAAGGCCATAAAGTGAATGCAATTAGTTGCAAAATAGCTCATAATTGGGCAAAATAAAAAGAATCGATATTAAATGGAGAGAGAAAATGAGTTGGTGGGATTTACAGAATCTTCACAAGAGAGTTAGCGGTATCAACAAAATCCTGTGACTGCTTTTCAAATATATAGCCTTGTGAAGGGTTCGCAAACTATGACTGGATTTTAGTCTTTAGAAGATATTAAGTGCACTTTTTCTCTGTCAAATTGGATTACACGCGGACCCTGGATTGAAAACGAAAGCTACAGCCTACGTGTGACTACATGAGGTTACTCATTCATTTTGTGTCGTGTTTGCCGTTTACAGAGCCCGTGCCCATCACTTTGTCCAATGACTTAGTATTAGAGGTTTAATAATAGACGTAAATAGAATGTAATATTATTTTTGTTTAGAGGTTTAATAATAAAAGTAAATAGAATATAACATTATTTTTGTCCAATGACTTAGTATCAGAGGTTTAATAATAGAATTAAATAGAATATAATATTATTCTACTGTTTGAAACGATAATTTATGATGAAATGAAATGAAACGAAATGAAAGAAAAATGTTTCATATTACATCTCATTTTATTATAAATAGTAAAAATAAAAAATCTACAATTTGAAAAGTTTATGATAAAATATATAATGATAAATAACTTTACACTGTATTACTTTATAAATTTTTCATTCAAACAATATTTTTCATTTTTCTCAAATAACAATTTTATAATATTACATTTATTTACATTCCATTCTATTATAAATTATTCTATTTCAATCGATTCCATTCTATTTCATTAAAAAATTTACAATCTAACCAAATATAGCCTTACATTAAGATTGGAATTCGAAATTATCCAATTTTTTCATACCTACAAGTACAATTGACGATTTCAATGTTATTAACAATTTTGTTCAATCCAATGCATTGTGGCTCAATTTTATATTCAATCACGTTAATTAACAAGCTTTTCAACATATTTAGTGGGTGAGTTTGGAAAATAAAGAACGAATGTCATTATTTTTGCTTATTCAATAATTGAAGAGGTTGTTCGATTCCCCTTTTGTTTTTTTTTTTGTAATTTTTTGTTTTGTTTTTGTTTTTATTTTTAATTAAAAATAAAAACTTGATTTGTTGAAATTTTTAATATAAAAATTGAAAACAAAAATATGTTTGGATGAAATTTGTAATAAAAATAAAAACAAAAACATGTTTAATTTTATCATCCCGCTTCTATTTTTTAATTATACTCTTATGATAATTATTTTTAATATATTATATTATATTTTTAAAATAATTAATTGAATCATAGTTAGAAATAAGATATATGCATATTTATATAATTAAAGAAATTTGGCACGTTAATTGTATATAATAAAATTCTATAAATTAGAAAATTACATTAAATCATTCTAATCAATAAAAAATGTCTATCATATTATAATTCTTCAAAACATAATAGTATTATCATTTACAAAAAAGAAACATAAATTAATTATAATTAATATAATCATTCCATATTTGTCTAGCAATTTCATGTCACTTTTAAGATATACTTCGAATTTGGGCTGGAGTGATATTATACTCACTTAAGAACTTGCATCTTCACTTTCAGGTTCCTAATTTGTTATTTATTTTCAGCACAACTATCAAATAATTTATCGCTTTGTTCATACATTCTAATATAATTATATATAACTCAACAAGCAATAATGATATATTTTTGTTTCTTTATCTCATAACTCGGTATGTTTGGTAGTATAAGGAATCTCGCTTTTATAAAACCAAAACATCTTTCAATAAAATTTCTTAATGAAGAATACCTATAGTTAAATAATTATTATGGATCTTAAGGGGTTGGATAAATTTTTTTACCCCTATATGATATTTATTCATCGGTCAAAACATTTGCATCAATATGTATACCATCAGTTACTCTTATACAATCCTAAGAAAAGAAAACTATATTATTAAAATAATTATTAATCATAAGTACATAATTAATAATAATTAAATATATGAATGTACATTAAAATATGAAAATAATTTTGAATTATGTTGAATCTCAAGAGGTGTATTGGGAAAGGATAGTGAAGTAATGACTCTTTTTGCAAGACAATTGACTGCATATAAGACTTTGCAAAAGTACTTTAAAATGGTCCAAGTCGAATGTTGAAAGCATTTCATTGACTCTAGTTGTCTCACTATGTCTTATAATCATCAAGAAAATTGCTAGTTGTTCCTTCACAATTAAATCACTTGTTATCTTTAAACCTACAAAACTCTTCAACTCATCACATAAGCTCAAGAAGATTATCTTACTTATTCTTAAGTTTTCATAAATCCTTGTAGCATTCTCGTTCAAAAGTCATAATATCCAATCATGACCTAACAAAACATAAGTTCTACATGGTTACTTTTGTAAATAAAAACATTTGTTCTCACCCCTAGTTAGAGAAATAATGATTATCTTCATCAATTCATCATTATAATCTGATACAAAATCTAATAAGGAGTCTATGTATATACAATGCCAAGATTAAAGAATTAATAAAACATTCACTCAAAAGGTTTAATCAAATATAGACAAAATATTTATACAAAACATAGACTTAACATTCACTTAAACATTCATACAAAGTGTAATCTTAAAAAGTTCAAAATATGGAATAGTCCTTAATACAAAAGTGTCAAATTAATAAGAATTCGATATGCAATAATATGAAAATATAACCAAAACAACATAATCCAATCCAGCTTCCTTGCATCTGCCATCTTCATAAAAATATCCTTATAAAGTAGAGAATCATGTAAAGCCTTCATAACTTTTTCATATTGCACATACTCAACACCCAATTCATCTAAGGAATTCAAACATTCCATCATTATATTAGACTCTTAATTAATGAAGCTCTAGATATATTCTCTACAATGGATAATGTTTTACTCATATTTTTCTCAAGTAAATTATTTTTCTTTTTTGATTGTTCACCAATTATAACCAATACCTTTTCTATAACGTTAGAATGTGTCTTCTTTTCCTTCTTATTATTAGTAAATTTCTTTCTGTTAGATTGAGAACTTATAACTTGATCTCCTTTTTCATTATATGACCAATCTTCATCAACATCAATTATATATTCCTCTTCTATACTATTCGATGGAGATTTAGTTGATGGATATGCATACAAACTAATTGCAATAGTGTCGTTAAAAATATGACACAAGTCTAAAAACTCCTTACATCCTTTTTTCACGAATCTATGAGCCATTTTCTGCACCTATAATGATGAAAAGGAAACATGAGAACAAATATTATATAATATGATATATTAGTAAAACAAAGACATATTTTGCCCTAAATAGGTTTCCCAATATTCATTTGTAGCATTAACTTCACCGGTGAATGAGTTATAAATGATTTCTATTTCTTTGAGTAAGTTCTTGAAATTCTTCAATCTAGCCTTAATCCGGTATACTTATTCTTTAATTGAACATTAATATACTCCTTATTGAATTTTATTTGAAGACCTACCTTAATATTCTTCCAACCAAATTTGGAAAAGGGAGTAGTCGTTCAATTTTCCTTCTTCGTTTTTTAACCATCAACGAGATTAAATATGTCTCTATGGTATCATTCTAAGCCCCATCTTTTTTGTTTATTTCCACACAATCATTGGAATCATTTATATTGTTCAAAGCTTCCATTACTAAATATAATTACATATAAGTGACATTAATCACAACAATTTCTATAAAGTATTAAATGCTAAACATGGTTCAAATTAATCATAAGACAACCATATTAAATGTTAAACTGCATATCAATGCATGGAAATGATAGAACAGTTAAAGTGAGAAATTAAATGAAAGTCAAACAATCTTTATAACAATAAACAAATTAGATAGTGTAATATGTAGAAAAAATTTTATTTTTCTTTAGATATGGGGATTATGATGTTCAAAGGAAACCTGTAATATAATATGTGTATTAACGTGATTCATTCATGATCAATATGACAAATTAATAATTTATTGATAGTATAGGAAATCAAGCGATTATATTTGAAGTTAGTGCTTCAAATGAAAAACAAGTTGTGATTGATAAATTCTTCCTTATCAATAAAACTTTTTATTGTGGAATGCATAAACAAATAATGTATAAATTGCTATGATGAAGAAGTAAATTTGACCAGCTTCACTTTTATCCAAAAATTTGATGAGCTTTGTCTATGGTGATTATGAAGCAACATGTGCATGCAATTCATAAAAATAAGCACATGATAGTTTGTTTTTGGTGTGATATGTAGGATGGATTTTTCGGCTTTTTGCTAGTATTGTGCTTGGCTACATTACTACCAAGTTTAAACTATACGCCTCTGAACGTACTGGAATTTGTGACGAAAATACTGATGATACAAAATTATATAGATGACCTTGCTTCCACTACCTCATGTCCACTTATGACAAATCATGTGTTCTTAAAACACATTCATTTTTAGGATAGGAACATTTAGATTGAAGTTGTGCTTTGTTTATCTATCTCTACTTATAGGCTTTTGAGGTTATATGGAAAGCAGTTTTCCAAAGTAATAATAGTAGCACTCTTGTAATGCCTCAAGGAAACACATTTAGATTAGCCAAGTAAGCAAGCCAATGAAATTACATAACTTAAAAAGCTGCTAGAAATATAAACCACACCTAGCAAATCAAAGTACATACTACAGATGCCTAACCACTAGAACAATATAAGCGAACCCACGTATGAATCTACGTCTTCACCACTTAAACAACCCTATGAACAAGAATGGAAGTCTAAATCAAGATTAACTTATCACATACAAACACAATGTCAATAAGAAGTGAAAGAAAACAACAATGCATAGCTAAAGGATAGAGAAACCAAGGGCTTATTAGCAAACATCAACTCATGTGTTTGAAAATGGCACAAAACAGCAAAGATGAAGAGATAGAATTTAAGAATAATAGGCAAAAGATATACCCTATTAATAAGGGAAACAAAAAGTGTTGGTAGAAATATGAATGTTAGAACTTAGGAACTACTAAGGATAGGTCAAAGGAATAGGCAGCAACCAAACAAGAACACTAGGGATGACTTGAGTAAGGTCATGAAAGAGTGGTAAACATAGGTGGCTGAGTGATGTGAGTGGTGTTTGTTGTTTTATAATTTTGAATAAGAGCAGATATAGAGGAGCAGTCGAGGGCCTCAAGAATATCGAAGATCGAAGTAGGCTGGGCAGTTAGATTACTAAATTATTTTCAATTATGCTACAATAACAATATATTTATTTTCAATTACACCACAGTAACGACATATTTTATGGGATTCTTTAAAGGCTTCGGTGAATTGGTTGTTCTAGGAGATAGAGATGACCATGTGTTGGAAGAGAAGGTAGTGAAGGTGGTAGGTTTTTACATTAACTTCTAGAAATTTTTTAAGGCAAGGAACATGAAGAATCTAAAAGTAATAGCAGCAAATGGAGCAACAAATGGAGGAACAATCAAAAAGGCATTTAAAATAGGAAAACGGTATACCTCAATGGAGAAATTGGAGCACAGAAGGTGCAGAAGACATTGAAGACACAAAGATGCTGAAGACGATAGAGAAATTAAGATGTGATGTTGTTTTCATGAACAAAAAAACCTATTTTAAAACACACAAAAACATGATTTTTATATTTTCGTAAAGTTGTTGTGGTTTTCTTATTTTTTAAAACAAAAAATGGCAACAATACTCAACTAAACACATTGTAACAGACTGTTTCTTTCTTTTTAGAAAAAAAAAAGCAATAAGAAGAAATAGAAGAAAAAACAAAACCAAACAACTTCAAAGTTGATATTGTTGTTGCTGTTGTTGTTGTTGAACAATAAAAGTTGATATTGTGAGGAAAGCAACATTAGGGATCGACAAAAAAGGAACTAAAACATAGTTTATCAAGTAGGAAAGCATGATTAAGCAATTAAACTCATGCTATTGTATAAAACAATGGATCCTCTTATTTTTAAGCCACGACTGCCGAACCTTAAGGTATAAAATATTTTCAGTCATATATCATGAAAGAAACAAAATAATGAATATTGAGTACTAATGAAAAATGTGAATAAATCATTTGATTTCTTCATTAAATTAATTATGATATTATGTCATTATTATCAATCATAGTGTTATAAGCTAATACCTAGGCAGCAGAGCTGGTAAGGTAAGGGCATGAGATCTTCCGTCCCTTTTAACTAGTTCCTCCTTTATTCTTTTTGATATGAGCCATTGGTTTGGTGGCCTGGTGGTTACATGGATGGTGATGATATCATGGCATAAAATAGGAATTGGTTAAAAGGGCCCGATGATTTGATCCCGTAAGGTAAGTGGTGTTAACATTTTGTTATTAAACTTTTAAGAATATTTCACTTTGAATTGAATTTATCAAAAATGAAAAAAGAAGTATGAAAATCAGTATAGGTTCAATTTCAGAAAATTACAAGCCAATTAGAAAGCATTTAACGGTTGTGACAAGTATTAGGAAAAACATTTCACATTTAGTTATGACAAGTTTTGAGATTCTTTCTAGCGCTCTGTAACTAATTACAGCAGGATTACAGGAAAAGAAAAGAAGGGGCAGGGACAACGAGGGGTGGACCAATTGGTCCATATTCCTCGCTTAAGGCTCTCCTCTCCAAGGAGGTCTTGAGTTCGAGTCACGCCAAAGGAGGGGAAATAGGCATGTTTCTTATTGATGATCCTCTAGTCCCCTGGGCAAAGTTCCTTGATCGGATCAATTATGGACGCCTCGTTTCCAGCGGCAGTGTGGGAGTTGGAGCTGCTAGGGAACCTGGGGGCTGATGGGAACCTGATGCTGAGCAGAGGGGAGCCAGTGATCAATCATCAGCTGAACAATCTAGAGTGTGTGAAGACTCCTTGTGCGCAGAAGTGTACAGGCTACGTAGGAACCTGAGGGATCTTGGGGTTCCAGATTTACATCCTCTAGGCTCTTAGGGTGGGATCGTAGGGGCTTAGGATTAGTCTGACTAAGCCAAAATACCTAATATAATAAAAAAAAATGAAAAGAAAAGAAGGGGCAGGTTCTTACTTTAGCAGGCATCAATTCCTTAATGATGGAATCGAATCTTAATCAAATGAGACAAAACGTCAGCACATTTCTTATCAGATTTTGCATTGTTAACTTTTTCCTTTTTTTTTTTAAATATTGAATGTAATAAACTCTTTTACGGTAAAACAAAAGGAACTATTAGTTGCCTTAAATTCAAATGAATTACGTGCTCTTTGCATTTAAAACCTTCTGATGATGCTGTCTTCCTCAAGAAAGTGAATTTGCAGAACAGGACAGCATGGGAGGATGTTGCTTGAAAGCATCCGAGTCCCAAAAAAGAACTGAAAATGATTCGTGAGACCATTATTTTCAAAGTCAAATAGAGTGGCTTACAAGTCACATACTCCTAATTTTACCAAAGCAGCGGCTATGACTGGTCATATAGAAGAACGCAGGCAAACTAGTCATTTCAATGCAAGCAAACTAGTCATTATCTCCAACTGAAAAGGGCATGATAAATGTATGAATTTAAGAACCAAATAAAGCAACAATGGGTCTCTAACAAAAGAAAATGAGTGTATTAGGACAAGACAACGGTGTTTGGTGGCAATCTAGGCACTCTCCACGTTTTCATAAATCGAAGTCAAATCTGATAGCTTAACGACACGTTTTAAACATGGGAATTTGCGAAATCGCCATCTACTTGTTCCAATGAAAACGCACAAGAGAGTATGGCCTGTGGTGCTAGGGCCCACTTGGAGGCTGTTTATGGAACACAATTTGATGCAATATTTCATTTTCACATCAAATGCGGCCTGGCTTTTACGGGTTATTAATATACGCTTAATTGTTTTAACGTATAATTAGTCTGGCCAATTTTGCCCCTTGGTTCGTAGCATCTAACCTATACAAAGGAATCACTTACCAAATGAAACCTTTTTGGACAATAAAGAGCACTGCCAATTCTAATTTTGTGATCATTCACACCTGTGTATCCAATTCAGGAGAACATTTGATTGTGCTTGGTAGATAACACAAGAGAGCGATAAGTTTTATTAAACTCAAGTTGGCGTTACATGAAACCTGAAAGATCATGTAATTAAAGAAAAGATAAAACGGCGATACCAAAGATGTAAAGAGATTAAAACTTGCTCGGTGCCGAAATAAAATGTATAATTATTTCCTTTGAATTGCATTATCTAAGAAAGTGAAAGATCAACCAGGGCTCGTTTTGTCTGCTTATGACTTCTGTCAACTTACCTGCCTTTGAGGTATTTGGTATGCATACAATGTTTAAGCTTGTGAAATCTTTTTTCTATAGGGTTTATAAGTTGAAGAAATTGGACTTTTGGCCTATAAGACGTCATCAAAGTTCAAGTTGATTGGCTGTAAGAAGCAGGGATTGGAATGGAATAGTGGTTCACATATATAATATTGACTAATTAATTCACTACTACTAGACTAAGGATAGTATTTATCGTTAACAATGTTGACAACTGACGCCCACCCTCAAAAATTAAGAGTTGAAAAATGACCTTGGTCCAGTTTTGACTTGTAACTAATTCCTACACACACACACATACACAAAGTAAATGATGTATAGGTTACCTAGTTTACTATATAATTAACATATACACTTCTAATATCTAATTCAAACGGGTTGAAATAAAGGTTCTGTCAATACTTAGGAACGGTTGGTTCGTATGAAGGAATGAATGATAATGAATATAACGAAGAATGAGAATGGATATTATTATTATAATTATAATGGTTGGTTGAGAGGAATGAATTATTACATAATGTAATTAATTAATTAATAATAATATTTTAATTAAGTATATTGTAATTAATTATATCTTAATTAATTAATTATAATAATTTAATTAATAAATAAATTATATTTTAATTAATTAATTAATTAGTATTAAAAATATTTTATAAAAAGAAGTCATCACTAAGAAATGAAAATTTTATTCCTCTACTAAATGGAAGGTATGGACAATTTCTTAAAAGTCGGATATCAAACTATTACCCCTGTAATAATAATGAACAACTAACCACTCACTTTTCATTCTTTACCTATTGATTCCTTCGCAAACTCATAAACCAATTACCCCCTTAAACTTGTTTTAATATCAACGGATGTGTTTAAAATTTTAAAATTTATTTGTTGGATGTTCAAAAAATTTGAAAAACTGAAAGATGGATTTTCATTGTATGTATCTGTGACAACAATTTGTGCAAGACTTATAATTGTAAGATGTAAATACATATTTTTAATGTTAGAGTATTAGATTGTGGTTTATGGAAAGGCTTCAACTGAACAGAGACATTACACCTAAGATTATTAATGGATTGCGTCCTAAAATAGAAAAATGATTAAATAAAATAAGGATTTGGCAGTCAGATTTTCTCTGATATGGAATGCTAGTAAGGAATATAAGTGGCGGAGAATAGGCAGAATTATGTTATTGTTTAGTTCGTGTGTAATTGTAGTTAGAATTTGAGTGCTATTCCTTTTTGTCAAGCCATTGTTGCGATGTTTTAAAAGGAAGAACTTAAGCATTTTGTTCCTGAGTCGTATAAGTGTAATGAATGGACTCAAATTATGACCTAAGTAGCTATTTGACCCACCATATCCACCACCATATAACAAATTATCTGGTATATTTAGGATCCATATAAAAAAAAAAAAGGGATCAAGGAGACACTTTAGAAATGGAAAGATGTCAAAGAATGGAATAAAGATAACATACCTATTATATATCACTCAAGGACATAACAAAAAAAGATGTATCCACTTAAAGATACCATACAATCAAATGTTGAGCATTGCCTTACCCAACCGGTATAAAATCAATAATCATTTGAGTATTTAATATTTAATTTTATATATTTGGATACTATAATGTGAATTTATCATGATCATCTACTATTACTAGGAATGTAATACAAATATCTCTATCCATAAAGGCAGCAACTATCTAACGCTCACTTCAGACAAAGGCATCAACTATATATAATGACAACAAGGACACAAAACTCTCCACAAATTAGTGAAACAACTAGAATGACCATAATGGTAACATAAAGATAGGGGATGAAGGAGAAGCTTTAAAAATGGAAAGATGTCGAAGAGTGTGCAAGAAAGATAATGTTAGAAATCAACAGAACAAAACATAACCACCAAGATTATGTTAAACACAGGATCTTTTTATATGCATAGAAACGAAAAACACATACTTGGTTAATCGTTGTTATTCCACCAGTTAAAGCACTTTCTGTTTCTTGTTTTTCCACTGCAGTATTCTCTCCCGTATGAAACCAATACACTCAAAAAGATATCTCTTTATGTTTCATACATTGCCTTTATATATATTTCGGTGAATAACTACCTTTGGTAGTTATTCATGCATGATGACTATTAGACCCATCATGGGTGTAAAAAAGTCATCATGGAATTTGCTTCTAAATTCTTCATGAGAATTGTAGCATGTTTTCTGATCTTTTCATTGATATAAAGTATATAATTTTTGGAGAATGGGATTCGAAGTTATGAATTTTGGAAGATTGTGATACTATTAGGATGACACTTATATGGGCAGAAATTTTGATTGAGAAATTGATCCATTTAGAGATTGAATTTGCTTCTAAGTTGTTCATGGAAGTTGTAGAATATGTTTTGATCTTTCTTTTGATATAAAGCTTGGAATTTTTGGAAAAGGGAATGAGAAGATATGATTTTTGGAAAAATGTGGTACTGTTTTGGGAACATTGTGATTAGGCAGTAGCTTTAAGTGCATTTTTGACACCCCTAAAGGTGAAATTGGTTTTCAAGCCCTTCATAAAACTTGTAGGGTTTTCTGTGAACTTTCCAATGAGCCCTTATTTGTGATTTTTGGACACTTATGTGAAAAGTTAGGGTCTGTGAAAGTAAAGAAGGTATTTAGTGAAAATTTGGAGAAAAGAAAAAAAAAGCGGATTTGGCCTCGCGAGGTCTCGAGAGGGCGAGAGTCAGACTCGCCCTCGCGAGGGCGACGCCTCGCGAGGGCGAGCGTCAACCTCGCCCTCGCAAGGGCGAAGCCTTCGCTAGGGAGAGCGTTACGCCGCCCTAGCGAGTGCGACGGTTCGCGAGGGCGAGCGTATGCGCCCTCGCGAGCTCGCGGGTGCGAGGAGCGCCTGATTTTTTAGTTTATTTTTATTTTATTTTATTATTTTGTTTCAAGTCAACCAATTACCTTCTTTTGTGAATAACCTTTTCGTCCGACATCCGATTGACCTGATTCTCGAGACATCGGATTCGTGAAATATTGAATTTCATTTATATGTGAAATTGGGAATTTTTAAAGCTGAAATTGACGTGGATTGGTTAGGTCGAAGTGAGGGGACCGGGTAATGATTTTTTTGGTCCGTATTTTATTAATAATTGGACCTATAGAGGTCCGAATTGAGTGATTTTGATGTCAATGAGTTTCTAAAATTTAGAGGAAATTTTTGTGACGGGAATTTTTGGAATAGTGTCGGGAATGTCACGAACATGCATTGTACACGTTTTAATTGCTACATGTGCATTATTAAATATTTCTGAGTGTACATTTGGTAATGTTTGTAAATTTTGACTGTTATAGAGGTGCATTTGGAACATCAACCCACCGACGTTGCCGAGACTTCTAGGCATTAGCTTCGGAAGCTATTGGTGAGTGACCTAGACGGTTCCTCAATTATTATTTGCTTATAATTCTGTGGTGAATAATGGTGGG
>JAOSBK010000001.1:10370891-10396456 GCA_027568895.1 Erythroxylum shatona | reverse complement strand
ATGGAGGAACTGAGCTGAGAGTTCAGGGTTATTCAGATGCTAGTTTCCAGTCTGATCAAGATGATAGTAGATCACAGGTAAGGTATATTTTTACTCTTTGTGGTGGAGCATTTAGTTGAAAGAGTTCCAAACAACCAACCATCGTAGATTCAACAACTGAAGATGAGTATATTGTAGTTTCTGAGGCAGTAAAGGAAGCAGTTTGGATCAAGATGTTCATTACTGAACTTGTAGTGGTTACTAGCATTGTTGATCCAATAGTAATGTACTTCGACAACAATGGTCTATTGCATAAGCGAAGGAACCGAGGTCTTATTAGCGATCCAAGCATGTACTCAGGAAGTTTCATATGATCTGAGAGATAGTGGAATGGAAGGACATCCAGATATAGCGAGTTCCCACCGAAGAGAATCTAACAAATCCTCTCACCAAGCCGTTATCTCAAAAGAGACATAATAGACATATGGATGGCTATACTATTCAATACATTGGCAATTGACTTTAGTGCAAGTGGGCGATTGTTTATTTATGCCATTGCAGACAATTTTGGTTGTATATTTATTTGTATAAAATTTGTTTTATTTAATAAAAGACATTTTTTATCTTTGTGTATTTTTAATTATTTAATTATTAATCATAAAGATAAAGAGTTCATTTTATTGAATAAAAAAATTTATACAAATAAATATACAACCAAAATTGGCTGCAAGGGCATAAAGCAAGAAAATTTGCTTAAGAAAAATTTAGAAAATTAATAGGTTTATGATTGATTTTATGAAGATGAAGAGGTTTATGAAAATTGATTAGAGTTTGATGATTTTATGAAAAACAAATTGGTTTATGAATGAGTGTATAATGGTGATGTGTTTGTGCTAAAGTGATCTAGAAAAATTGAAATGAATTTGGTGTAAAAATGGAAGTGAGTTCTGGATGAAAGAAGAAAGTCACGATCATGACAAAACACGATCGCGCCTCGAGATGCTATTAAAAGGTGATTGTTTTTATTGAACATACTTTGGTGTTTTGATGATATCTTGATCTGTAGTTGTTCAAATAAGGTGATTCATAGTTCAGATTAAATTAGAGACATAAGTCTACAACTTTCTTGAAGAAGTCTTTAATTCTATCTCTAAGACTTTCAAAATCTGGTTTAAAATTGAATCTTGATTGAGGCTATAGTACTAATCGAGAAAGAAATTATATCCTGAGGTTATCAAAGAAACTAAATTAATGTAGGCTGAATCAGATAATAGTTTCTTCACAAACGTTATGGTTCATTCTCTTAGATTTAAATTGGTATTAAGTTTGTAATTTTTGGATATCAGACATGAAAGATATGAATTGTACAATTCGAGGGTATGATCATATACTATCCAAAAGTTCAAATATACATAGTCTGTGGTATTGTGAGCATAACTCTTAGGATACTGAATCAAATTGGATGATCTTGGAGTTATTAGAAACTTAAGACATTTCTAGAAGCAAGTGTTGCCAAATTATTTTATTTTCCTGATGATAATGATCATATAAAGTTGACCCAAAAGTATATAGTTAGAAAAATCTAAATTGATCAATTGGGTTATGAAATTATGTTCACATTGTTTTATTATGGTCCAAACTCTAATAAGTACAAATTATTAATGAGGGTTTTGATATATGATTGATATGGTGATAAGCACTCAATAAGATACCCAGGATTGTCATTGAACTTGCATTGTGCATTTTTAATATACATAGATGTGCATAAAGGCATGCTTATACATTTGTCCAAAAATGTGATATTGTAAATGTGTTTTGTATGATATAGAGAAGCACATTAGATGTCAGTCAGATATTACCAGACCATCTAAGCGATAGCTTATCAGAGCATACTATGAGTCAACCTAGATGATTTTTCCTAGGATTGATTGAATTTGTTTGACTTCTAATTATTAATTGTTTGTGATTTCTTTATAAATTCCGGAATTAAAGTTCGAGGAGTAAATATTTGGGAATGTATTAGAAGTGTTCCGATTGCTATTAAATTCTAAATGATATTTGTATTCTCAACAAAAGTTGAATGTCGAACTTAGGTTTCATGACTATAAGATTCTGACTGTGCATCATATGTGACTATGTTACATGGCATATTCTGTATTTGATACATTTCATAAAATGTATTCTCAGATAAAGGCAATGTGATCAGAGTAGCCAATATGAAAGCGCTTGCACATAGAGCTTTGCTCCGTGATTTCTGATTCTGTACGTAGAGCTATGCTCTGTGATTCTTTTCTGACTGAGCGCAATGGACCAGTATTTGTATACGTATGTGATATGCACTTAATCACAACATTACTAATGAATCTGGAGTCTCATGTGCATTTGTATTTAGAAACATCTGTTCTGATTCGCGATGATTACACAATACGTCATGTTAATATAAGTATTAGGAATATAGATTTTATGAATGAATATTTGTGAAATATTTGATTTGTGTATAAGAACTGGGTGAAATCATCAATGATGGTTCGCTGATTCGAAGCCTTTTGTTCTTACCCTTGGAGGTCAAATCAAAAATTTTAATTCCAAGGTTTGTAGTATAGAATGGGACCTCGGGTCATTTCACTTAATCGGAACCTGATGAATGGATCTAAGCTAGCCTATATGTCATGATATGCAAACCAAATTAGCAAGGAAAAGGGGGGTTTTAATCTTAGGAAATTTGGACAAAAATAAATGAATTCTAAGAAAATACAATGAAAATTTTTTTCTTTTTGGATTTTGGGAATAGAAAAGTTATAAGATAAAAACAATGTTTAAATGATGATAGTATCCTCTTGAAAATGAGCTTTAGCTATCACAGTTCGAAATGAATTTTAATTGGAGTGAATCTCTAAGTTTCAAGTAGTAAACCTTAAAGAACTCTTTAAGTCCAAGGACTTAATCAATGAACTCCATTTCTTAAGACCTTGTTGAATGCTTTTAGTGTGAGCAATGGGTAAGTCATTGTAATAAGTCACTTTGGGATCTAGAATCAACTCAATATCAAACACAACTAGGTTGATAAAAGAGAATCAATAAGATCACAAATAGGCATACATGAGACTTCATATATTCAAGTTCCAAGTTCTACATCAACAAATCACAACAACACATTGAATATACAACACTTGATTAAACTCTAATCAAGAATGTTCAACTACAAATTACAAATCCCAAACCTAGGAGTTCATAATAATATAGTTGAACACGGAATAAACTACTCCCCTTTGAAGCCCATTGAACTCTAGCCATTGCTACATTTTCAAGAGGAAAGAGGTGCTTAACTCTACTTCTTCTTCTTGAGTCTCTTCTTCTTGAGCCTCCTACAATGAACAAATGGTAGTTTGCAGTATCAATTGTTCTCAAAAAATTAATTCAGTGCAGTTAGTAATGATTTGTGACAATGTTACTCTCAAACTACATAAAATAAAGGCAGGCATTCAAGAGTCAAATTAAGCATAAAATCTAAAAATAGGAGCCAAGAAGTGTAGTAAAAACCATAAAAATGTTGCCAATTTATATAATAAACTTGGGGTCAATCAAATTCCCCCTCACTTAGACCTTTGTACTCCTAGAAAAAGTTTATAAAAGTCAAAGAGACACAAATGCAAAAGAAAATTCCAACCATGTTTAAAACGAGAGTAGGAAATTGGTAAAATCTGTTTCTCATAAATCAATTAAAGCAGATTGAAAGAGCACCAGAAAAATAAACACTATAAGAATTTAATCCAAGAGATTGAGCAAAAGAGATTTCACTCAAGGCAAGGTGTTTACTCTCAAATCACTTGTTTTTGGGATAATTTCACACTAAAATCTGCTTAGTCCACTCTCTACCATAAGCTTGTGATAGTTCTACCTCTCCACTACAAGAACCATAATTTCGAAAATCAAGAGGACTTTTCAAGGTTGTAATGTACGGAAGGTTAAATGAAATGGATGGAATAGAAGAAAGAAAAATGAGTACATGCACCACAATTATGAAATAAACGTCAACTGTGAGTAAGACAATAGTTACACAAACAACAACATAATCTATCACTTAACAATTTTTTTGAGATATTTTTATTTTTATTGTTGTTCTTTTGAGAAATTTTTCTTTTTTTCATCACTTTGATTTTTTACTTCTTTTTTTCCTTGGCTTTTCTCAATAACCAATTTCTTGAGAGATAAATTTTTACAAGGATAAACTTGAAGAGAGCGGGAAATAAAATATTTACACCCATAAGAAGATGTGTGCGTGTACTCAAAAATATGACTCAAAGGGCTAGAAATAGATAAGTGTTTAGGGGGTTTATGTTTGTGTCAACGGGGTTTTGAAAGAATGCCTCTATCATGTTAACAAAATTCTAGTTCATTAAGCTTTGATCGAGAATTAAAACAAGTTCTAGAGAGATATAAAATTAAGTAAATACACACAATAATGAAAGAATTCAGGACCAAATATCCTTTCAACAAGGTTAATATCTTAATTAACAATCTCAAGGTATAAAAACGTAAAGTACTACTTTATCAGCATACCCTCACTTACTTTATGTTGAAAACACTGGAAATGAAATTAACCAAAACCGGCTATCATTTAAAAAAGATAAAAGGTATTTTCAAAAACACAGGGACCGCTTTGAAACTTATAAAATCTTCGAGATACAAAAGTGACAAGAATCTAATTAAGGAGAATTATTGAAATGAGGCAGTTTTAAAATAGTTTCTGCAAAGAGGATGGCATTGTCGTGGAGAAGCCAAGAGTTTGCCACAGCAAAAAAATGAATTTGACAACGTCGTCGCGGCAAAGAAAGAGTTCGTCGTGGCAAAAAATGACAGAAACATGTGAAACAAGCGATTGCCTCAATCATCATGTTTAAAATTTTCACATTACGTACAATTGACTTGCACAAACAGTTAAATGGTCGAAAATGATGTACAATGCACAAACAAGAACTGCAAATTGAAACATCCCCCACACTTAAACATCATATTGTCCTCAATGTGAAATAATCAAGACACAATCGCAATTTGAATATAAAGCTCAGGGGCATAGATAGAACTTAGAAGGGAATTTTATTGAAACGGAAAACTACTAATTAGACTAAAAATGCAACTATTTTGCTACTTAGATGTGTTCTCTCCCACACTTGTTCAGCAAAGTAAGACACGAAAACATGTCATAACTAGGCAGAAAGCAAAAGTAAATAAAGAAGTGAAGGAGAGAAGGAACTTGGTGGTTACGGAGGTTTCTGGTTCTCATGATAGAGCTTCAATAGGTGGCCATTTACTTTGAGTTAGGCTCCAGTTTCTTCATGTACAAGCTCTACCATACGAAAGTTGTGCACTTTAGTGACCAAATATGGCCCATCCCATCGAGTGTTGAACTTTCCATGCTTAAAAGTGAAACAAGCTTTAAATAACAGAACTTTGTCTCCTTCCTTGAAATTCTTCCTCTGAAGAACCTTATCGTGCATCAACTTTGTTTTCTCCTTATAGAGGCGAGAATTCTCATATGCCTCCAACCTCAATTCCTCTAACTCTTGCAATTGGAGTTTTCTCTCCAAATTGAAAGATTCCAAGTCCATGTTGCACTGCTTGACTGCCCAATATGCTTTATGCTCCAACTCCATCGGTAAATGACAAGCCTTCCCGTAGATTAAATGAGAAGGGGACATACCTATTGGGGATTTGTAGGTGGCTCAATAGGCCCACAGTGCTTCTTTTAGGCATAGGCTCCAATCATTCTTTGATGGTTTTACCATCTTCTCTATGATGTGCTTTGCCTCTCTATTCGAAACTTCAGCTTGACGATTGGTTTGTGGATGGTATGCAGTGGAGACTTTGTAAGTGACTCCAAATTTAGAAATAAGTTTCCAATGACTCGATTAAAAAAATGTGTCCCTCTATCACTAACTACAGCCTTAGGAATCCCAAATCGACAAAAAATGTTTGACTTAAGAAATTTAGAAACTGCTTGTGTATCATCTTTTCTAATAGGAACAGCCTCTATCCATTTGGACAAATAGTCGACAGCTAAAAGGATATACACAAAGCTAAGAGATGGGGGAAAAGGACCCATGAAATCAATCCCCCATACGTCAAAGATTTCACAAAATAATAAAGGGTGTTGTGGCATTTCATGTCGTTTTCCTACCCCTCCAAAACGTTGACATTTGTCACATGACTAACAAAAGGTAAAGGAATCCTTAAAAAGGGTAGGCCAATAAAAACTAGAATCTAGAATTTTCCTAGATGTTCTCCTCGCACTAAAATGCCCACCACAAACTATGCAATGACAAGCTGAAATTATAGCATCGAATTCTTCATTAAGCACACATTTTTGGATTACTTGGTCACCGCACAACCTCTATAGATGAGGGGCATCCCAAATATAATGCTAAGTTTCGCTTTTTAGCTTTTGGACCTGCGACTTAGACATGAAAGGATGTAGCACCCCCTTATCGCAGGGTACACACTAAGACTCCTGGAGGTCATTCCGGTACATATCTTACAATATGGACGAGCTATGTTTGATCACTACATTTACTTCATATGGCATGGTGTGATAATTCACTTAGGAAGCATCAATAGAAAAACCACAATATTTTAAAAATCAAAATTTTCCTTATTTCATTTCATAAAACCGAATGTCTACATTATGTCTTTCAATATTTTCTATATGTACATCATCAAAACCTAATATAAAGATACTACATGAAAGAGGAAAATATACACAATCTAACTAATCTGTCTAAAAATCCCAGCTGATCGACTTGTGAGCCATGACTTCTCTTGCCAATCACAATTTACACGGCTAGTAGAGCCTCTCAGTAGATAGAGTCCTCTCTCGGTCCTGAAAAGACAACGTTGCAATTTTGGTAAGTTTTGTAAACTCAATGAGGCAGCCATCATCGATGGTTCACTCAATTCATGTAACACATCATTTCACATAATATACAATCACATACTGCACTTTACATAAGTATCACATTTTTCACTTAAGCATAGGCAAATTGGCATTTCATTCCAGTAAACATACTTAACACTATGCATATGAAATGCTTATGAGACACTTTCTAATTATTGCGTTGTTGTGATCGAGTGCCTGAATTGTCCCGTATCCATTTTTTGGATACCGGATTTATTAATAATTGTCTCTTATCCAATTGGGGGATACAGGGCTCATTTTCCATAGTGAGCCTTAGGCACTTAATCACTTTTGAGCTCAAGGCTCATTTTCACTCGTTGACCTTTAAGCTCTGATCAGTGGCTACTCTGGTCACAACTGCCATTATCTGATTATACATTCATGTATGGAATGCATGTACCACAATCACTCACATTATAAATCACTTCAATATCTCAATCCACATTCACATTCATCAGACCTCATATCCGAAATCCACAATTAAACATATTCAATTATCATTGAAAACATAAACTAAGCAAAGAAATAATTAAGTGAGACCGTCTAGGTTACTCACTGGTTGCTCTCGAAGCTATTGCCTCGAGGTCCCGGTAACGTCTAGAGAATATTGCTTATTTTGATCCTCTATATTAAATAACATACATATATATCACAATATGCACAATTATAATAGTTCAATAATGCCCATGTAGGAAATGAATTATGTACAATGCATGTTCATGACAATGCCGGGTATCTTTCCATCCATTTCATCAAAAAATCAATCTCATATCAAAACTTCTCTAGGAATAATTTATACTTAGGTTTAAGCGTCACTAAAATCATTTAAGATCACAATTCATTTCCCATCGGCTTACTTTTAGATTTTTCCACGACACTCTTTCGAGTCTACTGTTCACGTTAAATCAGAGAGTGCAATTGTTATAATTTGGTCATACCCTCTTCTAGAAAAGTGTTCCTCAATCATACAAAACCTATTGAGGGACAATTGGCATAACTCTCTCTACAGGCGTCGGATTAAGATTATCTTAGGACGATTTCAAAGAGGACTTCGAGAACTACAACTTTTGTGAAGACCTTGAAGACAAATTCTATCATCTGAAGGGTTAAAAATGGACCAAACGATAGCATCAGATGAATAGTGTACAGGAGAAGAAGTTTCGGTCACACATAAGCAGAAAGCAGACGAAGTAGAAAGCAGATGAAGCAAAAAGTAGACGAAGTAGAAAACAGACAAAGTAGAAAGCAGACGATATAGATGGTCAACTTAAGATGAAGCAAAAGTCAACCTAAGATGATACAATTGGTCAACTTAAGACAAAGTAGAAATCAACTTATGACAATACAATTGGTCAACTTAAGACGAAATAGAAGTCAACCTAAGACAGTACTCCTTCACAGACAATATGACGTCATCACAGACGATATGACGTCACCATAGACGATACTATCTATACTCCTCAACTCAAAAACCTTTTTCCTAAACATCTTTAAGTTTTCATCAACTCACGTATAAACACTTATATATATATACATACATGCTCAGTGAAGAAACAGAGAATATCACCCTTCCATATCTAATTCTCTACACCAATCCTATACATCATTACATTGCTATTTCAACTCCAAGAACCATTTCCACAACACCTGATCACTAACAATCCATCAAAAACCAAATAACCCCTTATCCACAATTTTCATCCCCTTAACACAATATTTAAGAATATAAATATACGTAAATGTCATGATCATGCACTGACAATGAATTCATCAACTTTATTTCAAAAATCCACAACTCTTACTATTTTATTCACTACTTGTTGAAGACTCCAAAAGCTTCAACTATCTTCAAGCCCTAACTCCATACAAAATTATGTAAACCATTGTGAACACTAACCAACTTCTGGTTTTCCTTAAGGCAAAAGAAACACTTAACAGTAGAGGAAGTGGTGAGGGATATGAAAAAGCGAAGTTAACTCTCAGAAGGAGTGTGATGAAAAACTCTGTGTATGGGAAGAAATTCAGAGAAGATGATTGCAAGGAAAGAACTTAGGAAAAAGAACAAACCCCTTTTTAACTCTCAAATAACTCAAACTTACCTTTGACAAATAATAAAGGCAACTTTACACTTGTGACTTTTCCTAAGGTCTAACTCTAACTAAGTTTCTTTTGAAACTAACTTCATTAATTTTCTCTTTACAATCCAACTATGTCCAAATCTTCTTTTGATCTCTTTTCCCCCTATTTTCTATAATTTTCCTCCGAAATTTATTCCTAAATTCACCAAAATTCACATTCTCACAATTCTACTAACCAATAATATTTTTAACATAAATAAATTCAAAATTCACTAAATTTCTAAAAATCCTAACTCAATTTAATTATACCCGGAATCATTCATGAATGCATATACAATTATTTTCATGTGCAAAACTTTCACTATTCACGTGTATTTGTATGTCAAATTAAGCATGAGCATGAAAAATGCATTTCTAAGCTCCCATTAATCATTCATATTTACTATTTTAACCTTCCTACAGGTAATGGGATGTTACAATTCTCCCCTCCTTAAAAAAAATTTCTTCCTCGAAATTCTTATCTGATTGTTCGAACAGGTGGGGATAATGTTTCCTCATATGCTCCTTCGTCTCCCATGTTGCTTCCTTTGTTGAGTGGTTCCTCCAAAGGACTTTTACCAATTGAATGACCCTGTTCCTTAACTGCTTGATCTGCGATCCCACAATCTTGATCGACTCCTCAACATAGCTTAAGTTACTAGCAACCTCAATCTCCTAAGCAGGTATCACATGTGTCAGATCTGATCGGTATCTTTAGAGTATACTCACATAAAACACATTATGCAATTGAGACATCTCATTTAGTAAAGCCAGCTTATAGGCCAAAGGTCTAATCCTCTCAATGATCTCATAAGGACCAATGTACCTAGGGCTCAACTTGCCCTTTTTACTGAATCTCAAAACTCCCCTCCACGGTGACACTCTCAAGAATACTATGTCTCCCACACTGTACTCCATATCACATCGATGTTGATCCACATAACTCTTCTGTCTATCCTGAGTAGCTTTAATTCAGTTTCGGATCAACTTCACCTTATCCACTATGTCCTGTATCAACTTCGGGCCTTCAACCATTCTCAAGCCCTCTTTATCCCAATACAATGGTGGCTGACATTTCCTACCATACAGTGCCTCATACGGTGCCATTCCGATACTATTGTGATAATGATTGTTATAGGTAAACTCTATTAATGCCATATATTTTTCCTAAGCTCCTCCAAACTCCAATACACAAGCTATAAGCATATCCTCGATAATCTTGATTGTTCTCTCACTCTGTCCATTTGTCTGAGGATGAAATGATATACTAAAGTTCAACTTAGTCCCCATAGCATACTGCAAACCTCTCTAAAACCTTGAAGTAAACCTGGGATCCTTGTCCGATACTATAGACACTGGAACCTCCTGCAGTCTTACTACCTCATTCACATATTTTCGGGCCAACTGATCAAGTGAGTTATTCTCTCTCACTAGTAAGAAGTGGGCCAACTTAGTCAACTGGTCTACTATGACCCATATAGCATCATGCTGCCACAGAGTCTTAGGTAAACCCATAATGAAGTTCACAAAAATCTGTTCCCATTTTCACTCCAGAATGGGCAACGAATGGAGTTTCCCTATCGGATCCTAGTGCTCAGCTTTCACTTGCTGGCACGTCATACATCTAGATACATACTCAGCCACTTGCTTCTTCATTCCTGGCCACCAGAAGTGCTGCTTCAATGTGTTATACATTTTGGTAGTACAAGGATGTATAGCATAGGCGGCCATATGAGCTTCCTCAAGTATCTCCTTCCTTAGATCATCCATATTAGGCACACACAGTCTCTATCTCAACCATAATGTCTTATCCCTCAATTCAAACTCAAAATTTGGATTTATCTTTACGTTCTCTATAAGCTTCACCATATCAGGGTCTTCTCTCTGTACTCTTCTAATTTTTTCATATACCATTGGTCTCAACTTTAATGTAGCAATCAAGGCCCTATCCTGCTTCAAATTCAACTTCACATTCAGAGCTCTCATATGTATCAAATTGGGTAACCTCGATAATTGAATCTGAGCTGCACTGATATCAGACTTCTTGCTTAAAGCATCTGATACCACATTAGCTTTTCCCGGGTGGAACTCAATAGTGCAATCATAGTCTTTCAATAGCTCAATCCATCTTCTTTCTCTCAAGTTCAACTCCTTTTAACTCAGCAGATATCTTAAACTTTTATGATATGTGTATATCTGAAAAGTCTCTTCGTACAGGTAATGTCTCCAAATCTTTAGAGCAAAGACAACTATCGCTAGCTCTAAATCATGTACTAGATAATTAATCTTATGAGACCTTAATTGTCTCGATGCATAGGCAATCACCTTACCATGTTGCATCAATACACATCCCAAACCTTGATGCGACGCATCACTGTACACCAAATAACCTCCAGTCTCTGATGGAATAGTCAACACTAGTATAGTAGTCAACTGATACTTCAGGTATTCAAAGATCTTCTGACACTCCTCACTCCATCTAAACACTACATTCTTCCTCAAGAGTTTAGTTAGAGGAACTGAGATCAAAGAAAACCTCTCGGCAAATCTCCGGTAATACCCAGCCAATCCTAGGAAGCTTTAAATCTCTAACACATTTCTTGGAGCTTTCCAATTCATCACTACCTCAATATTCTTTGGATCTACCTGTATGTCATCCCCAGTCACTATATGTCTCAAAAACACAACCTGATCTAGCCAAAATTCACATTTACTAAATTTGGCATACAGCTGCTTCTCTCTCATTATTTGTAAAATGACTCTTAGATGCTCAGCATGTTCCTTTTTACTCTTCGAATACACCAAGATATCATCAATAAACACAATCACAAATCGATCTAGATAGGGCTGAAACACCTTATTCATCCAAGTCAAAAAAGCTGCTGGGGCATTAGTCAGCCCAAACGACATCACTAAAAACTCGAAATGCCTATACCTGCTCCTAAATGCACTCTTAGGTACATCAGCCTCAGCTATCTTCAACTGATAATACCCTGATCTCAGACCCAGGTTAGTAAATACTTGAGCTCCTTGCAACAGATCAAGTAAATCATCGATTCTAGGTAACGGATATTTGTTCTTCATTTCTACCTAATTCAACTAATTATAATCGATGTATAACCTCAAAGTCCCATCTTTCTTCTTCATAAATAGCACTGGAGCTCCCCAATGTGAAACACTAGGTCTAATAAAACCCTTTTCTAGCAACTCCTAAAGTTGATCCTTTAACTCCTTCAGTTCTACAGGTGCCATCCTATATGGAGGAATAGATATAGAAGCAGCACCTGGAACTAGATTAATTGTGAACTATGTTTTCAGATCTGGTGGTAAACCAGGTAGTGCATCAAGAAACACATCCAGGTATTCCCTAACCACTAGAATGTCCTGTACACTCCGCTTAGCCCTAGTATCAATGACATGGGCCAAATAAGCCTCACATCCTCCCTACATCAATCTCAGTGCACTCATAAATGATCTCATCCTGGCTGGTACTGCCTAACTAACTCCTTTGAAAACTACCCTCGACTGACCAAGAGATTCCGGTGAGTCCTAATCCTCTTGCCTGGTCATAGCATAGACCCTGGCCTGGGACTACGGTCGGTTACTCCGCCCCTCAGTCATCATGGAAGAACTCCTACATCTCACTCTGCCTATATCTCGGCCTCTTTGTCTAGGTTCACTTCCTCGGCTCTGCTAGACCGTAGCATCACTTCTAGGTCGCCCACTCACACCAGACTAAGTTCTCAAAGTAGCAGGACAATCCCTTATCTGATGGTTAAAAGAGTCACATTTTAGGCAGGCTCCAGTCAGTCTCCAACACTCACCACCATGCCTCCTCTCACAGTGTTCACATACTGAAAATTGACTTTGTACTATACCCCTTCCACTGCCAGTCTGTGAAAACCTACCCCTCTGCCCAGATCCCGACTACTTGAATCCACCTGGTGGTCCAAAGGCCCTGTTCTGTTGATTACTAAATCTTCTGCCAGAACTGCCCTGACTCTCATTAGACCTCTTCATACTGGATCCTTTCCCAGTCTCTGGTTGTCTCTCTCTTAGTATCTATTCAATTATGATTGAAGTTCCTCTCAACTCAGTGAAAGTATCAAGATCTGAAAGCGCCAAGCTTGTTCTGATCTCCATATTGAGCCCATTCTCAAACCTCCTACACTTGTCTTCTTTCGTAAGGATCAGAGCGGTAGCATAACCCATCAGCTCATTAAAACGGACCTTATATTCAGCCACTGGCATCCTACCCTACTTCAATTCCAAGAACTCCTACATCTTCATGTCCAAATAGATCTTGGGCATGTAGTTATCTCTAAAGACCCTCAGAAAGCCTTCCCACTTCAATTGACAATGCCTGGTGATACTGCCTGGAATAATCTTCCACCACTAGTAAGCTAGGCCCTGTAGTAAAGACACTACATAATCGAATCTCTCATCAAGCTGGTAGTCCATCTGATGAAATACCCTTTATGTCCTCTCTAACCATCCTTCGACCTCAGTAGGGTTTGTGTTGCCATAGAAGTCCACAGCTCCCTGCTTCTGTACCCTATCATGCCTCCTCTCCCTTCTTTCGGGAACTTTAGGAGGCATATTCTCAGATCGAGGTATCAAGGACTCCCTACTGGCTCCTACTGATCCTTGGTCAACTGGTTGATCAATTTGATCACCTAGAGCTGATGACCTATAACAAACAATAACTTCTATCATTATCAACATTTCTCATGATGCTTTATGCTTAACATTCCTACATGTCCTAACAGAAGTGAAACTATGCTCTGATACCACCCAAATGTAGTGCCCCTTATCGTAGGGTACACACTGGGACAACCGGAGGTCATTCCGGTACATATCTTATGATAAGGGTGAGCTACGTTTGATCACTACATTTTCTTCATATGGCATGGTGTTATAATTCACTTAGGAAGCATCAATAGAAAAGTCACAATATTTTAAAAACCAACTTTTTCCTTATTTCATTTCATAAAACCAAATGTCTACATTGTGTCTTTCAACATTTTCTATATGTACATCATCAAAACCTAATATAAAGGTACTACATGAAAGAGGAAAATATACATAATCTAACTAATCTGTCTAAAAATCCCAGCTGACGAACCTTTGAGCTATGAATTCTCTTGCCAATCATAATTTACACGGCTAGTAGAGCCTCTCAATAGCTAGAGTTATCTCTTGGTCCTAAAAAGAGAAAGTTGCAATTTTGGTGAGTTTTGCAAACTCAATGAGGTAACCATCATGGATGGTTCACTCAATTCATGCAACACATCATTTCACATAACATATAATTACATACTGCACTTTACATAAATATCACATTTTTCACTTAAGCATAGGCAAATTGGCATTTCATTCTAGCAAACATACTTAACACTATGCATATGAAATGCTCATGAGACACTTTCCAATTATTACGTTGATGTGAACGAGCGCTTGAACTGTCCTATATCTATTTTTTTAGATACTGGACTCATTAATAATTGTCTCTTATCCGCTTGGGAGATATAGGGCTCATTTTACATAGTGAGCCTTAGGCTGTTACTCACTTATGAGCTCGAGGCTCATTTTCACTAGTTGAGCTTTAAGCTCTGATCGATGACTACTTTGGTCACAACTGCCATTATCTGATTATGAATTCATGTATGGAATGCATGTACCATAATCATTCACATTATAAAGAACTTCAATATCTCAATCCACATTTACATTCATCGGACCTCCTGTCCGAAATCCACAATTAAACACATTCAATTATCATTCCAAACAAATAATTAATTGAGACCATCTAGGTTACTCACTAGTTGCTCCTGAAGCTATTACCTCGAGGTCCTAGCAATGTCTGGAGGATGGTGCTCAATTTGATCCTCTATATTAAACAACATACACATATATCACAATATGCACAATTATAATAGTTCAATAATGCCCATGTAGGAAATGAATTATGTACAATGTATGTTCATAACAATCTCGGGAATCTTTCCATCCATTTCATCACAAAATCAATCTCATATCAAAAATTCTCTAGGAATTATTTATACTTAGGTTTAAGCCTCTCTAAAACCATTTAAGATCACAATTCATTTCCCATTGGCTTACTTTCAGATTTTTTCCACGACACTCTTTTGGGTCTACTGTTCACGTTAAATCAGAGAGTGCAATTGATAAAATTTGGTCATAACCTCTTCTAGAAAAGTGTTCCTCAATCATACAAAACCTATCTCAGGACAATTAGCATAACTCCCTCTATAGATGTCAGATTAAGATTATCTTCGGACGACTTCAAAGAGGACTTTGAGAACTATAATTTTTGTGAAGACTTTGAAGATAAATTCTATCATCTAAAGGGTAAAAAATGGACTAGACAATAGCATCAAATGAATAGTGCACAGAAGAAAATGTTTCGATCACACATAAGCAGAAAGCAGGCGAAGTAGAAAGCAAACGAAGCAGAAAGCAGGCGAAGCAAAAAATAGACGAAGTAGAAAGCTGACAAAGCAGAAAGCAGACGATACAGATGGTCAACTTAAGACGAAGCAGAAGGCAACCTAAGATGATATAATTAGTCAACTTAAGATGAAGCAGAAGTTAACCTAAGAAGATACAATTGCTCAACCTAAGACGAAGTAGAAATCAACCTAAGACGATACTTTTTCACAGACGATATGATGGCATCACAGACGATATGACATCATGACAGATGATACTATCTGTACTCCTCAACTCAAAAACCTTTTTCTTTAACATCTCTAAGTTTTCATCAACTCACGTACAAAACACTTATATATATATACATACATGCTCAGGGAAGAAACAGAGCATATCACCCTTCCATATCTAATTATCTAAACCAATCTTATACATCATTTCATTGTTATTTCAACTCTAAGAACCATTTCCACAACACCTGATCACTAACAATCCATCAAAAACCAAATAACACCATATCTCCAGTTTTCATCCCCTTAACACAGTGTTCAAGAATATAATATACGTAAATGCCATGATCATGCACTGACAACAATTCATCAACTTTATCTCAAAAATCCACAACTCTAATAAATCTTTTCACTACTTACTTGTTGAAGACTCCAAAAACTTCAACTATCTTCAAGCCTTAACTCCATACAAAATTACATAAACCACTGCGAACACTAACCAACTTCTGGTTTTTCTTAATGCAGAAGAAACACTTAGCAGTAGAGGAAGGGTTGAGGGATATGAATAGCAAGGTTAACTCTCAGAAGGAGTTTGATAGAAAACTTTGTGTATAGGAAGAAATTCAGAGAAGATGATAACAAGGAAAGAACTTAGGAAAAGAGCAAACCCCTTTTTAACTATTGGATAACTTAAACTTACTTCTAAAAAATAATAAAGGCAACTTTACATTTGTCACTTTTCCTAAGGTTTAATTCTAACTAAGTTTCTTTGAAATTAACTCCATTAATTCTATCTTTACCATCCAACTATCTCCAGATCTTCTTTTGATTTCTTTTCCCATATTTTCAAAAAACATTTCTCAAAAATTTATTCCTAAATTCACCGAGATTCATAAATCTTGCAATTCTTCTAACCAGTAATATGTTCAACATAAATAAATTCAAAATTCACTAAATTTCTAAAAATCTCAATTCAATTCAATTATACCCATAATCATTAATGAATGCATGTAAAATTATTTTCATGTGCAAAACTTTCACTATTCACATGTATGTGTATGACATATTATGCATGAGAATAGAAAAATGCATTTCTAAGCTCTCATTGATCACTCACATTTACTATTTTAACCTCCCACAAGTGATGGAATGTTACAACTCCCCCCTTCTTAAAAGGAATTTCATACTCGAAATTCTTACCTATTTGTTCGAACACGTAGGGATAATGTCTCCTCATATGCTCTCCTGTCTCCCATGTTGCTTCCTCAGTTGAGTGGTTCTTCCATAGGACATTCACCACTGGAATGACCTTGTTCCTCAACTCCTTGATCTGCGATCCCACAATCTTGATCGACTCCTCAACATAGCTTAAGTTACTAGCAACCTCAATCTCCTAAATCGGTATCACATGTGTCAGATTTGATCGGTATCTTTTGAGCATTAACTTATTCCATTCTTGAATAATTTTCTCCATTCTTTCGAGTTCCTCATATTTCCCATTGACTTATTCGAATGTCTGCTCATTCATACCAATTTCTCCACACATTTCAATTTATTTGCAAACATAACTTCCTGTGTTGGTAACACATTCATCAGATATAATTTATGTCTTCCAACAAATTTACCCATACTATAGTGTAGACCTAAGTTCTCCTCACATTAGCGATAGTGTTACCTCAATTTCCAAAAATCCACTCACATAATTGGATACTTTACCTCAAACAAAATGCATACACTCTCAGTAGCATTTTCTACATTGTATCCTTGACTCTCTGTTAGGATTAGAACTCCAATATTCACCTTTGATTCATTACAGATTCATTTTCGATTGGTTTCTTCATTGATCATTCTTAAAAATAATCTATCCGATCTGCTTAACCCAATTCGGTGAAATTCTTCTTCTTCAAAAGAATACTTCTTGCTACAATCATCTATATTGTTCATGTAACCTTTATCAATCCACTGTTATCGTCATTGCTGATCAGACATTCTTAGAAATCTCTAGGAGATTAATTCCTGTTATAACTTGTATGATAACAATATCCCTTCTGATAAGGCTTAGTAAAGCATCAAGCAGTCCATTTACCCTTATACCTTGATATATATATCATCAAGATCATTCCATCTTTTCCAGAGATGTATTTTAAGACAAGTTACCAATTAATAACTTACATTCAGGATACCTTAATCTCATTTGATTCAAGACAACAATTTTTCTTTTGTATCTATCCTCGATTGTGGGGACTGTGCCACGATCCTGCCCTTCTTCTTTTTCACAAAATTCTTCACTCATAATAACATCATTAATAACCTCAATCTATCCTCTATTGATCACTATTTACACCTTCATGTATTAGTCCAATTCATCTTAGACTTTGTACTATGGGAACTATGACTAACAATATTCCATAAGTCTTAGATTGCTTCATATATTACCCCTCACATATAATATTCATATGCCAAATAATCTCACTCGTCATGATAATCCCATTATCAAATATGTACTCACAATAACAAATTAACTTAACTTTAGAGCTTTCGCTTACCTCTTTCTCATTCTTACCCAAAATTCTATCTTATATGCATTTCTAACTTACTCCTTACTACACATCATTCATCTCAACTTCCAATTACCATATATCTTCTTACATACCTATATTTGCAATCAACTCGGAATCATAAATACATAATCATCCTAAAATTTTGATCTCAATTTCACAAACATATTCTTATACAAAATTATAACTCTTATAATATTTATCCGACATTCATTTCAAGTCCAAGTTTGACCTCTCCAGGCCATAGAAAATTTTATTTTCTTTTAACCTGGCTTATACACTTTCATCTCATTATTTCCACTTATATCCTTATTTTCTTCAAATAATCCATGACAATATATTCATATCCACAACTTCCATTTTCTCACATTCTGACATATCCTCACTTTTCTCACTATTTCCATCAGCTTAAGCACTTAACACAAACTCATGTGTGTGACTCACACTCATGTGACTCAGACTAGGGATCAGTTGCTACCGTCTGCTATGACATGACTAGAATGCATGTGACTCAACACATATTTCAAAAATGCCCATATAAGATATTAATTCTGGGCTCTGATACCAACCAATGTAGCACCCCACTCCCATAAGACCTGAACCTGACATCGATGGGTAATATCTGAGTCTATGCCCCGCGAGGGGGGCGTGCTAAAGCACTCAATCAATAAGAATTCGGTATAAATATCTTTTTTTCATTTTGAAACAATGCACACTGTTGCGAAAAATCAATAATAAATTTGGGCCCGTTTCAATCATAAACTTTTTCAATCACAACGATACAATCATTAAAATTTTCAAGAGCCATTTGGGCCCTTTCACAAATACAAAACACTTTAGTCATTTCGGAATACAAATTTATACAAAAAGTTACGGAAAATACAATTCAATAAAAAATAGAGAAATGCAATGCAGACGTGAACTGATCCCGATCTCTATCCTTCACTTGAATGCTGTAAGTATACTCCTGTTGGCCTAACGGGGTATTCTTCTGATCTTGAAAAATATTTGCAAATTTTGGGTGAGTTTTGCGAACTCAATGAGTGACCATCATCGATGGCTTACCTAATCACGTAACACCCCAAATCACGTTCACATCAGTTCACATTTCACATTCAATGGATATTGATCTTATAATGCTATATGCATGAGACTCACATTCATTCTTGTTGTTGTGACCGAGTGCCTATCATATACTTATACAAACACTGGCCCGTAGGGCTCAGTCAGAACATAACACTGGCCCATAGGGCTCAGTTAGAACGAAATCACTGGCCCATAGGCCTCAGTCAGAACAGAATCACAGAGCATAGCTCTACGTGCAGAATTAGAAATCACGGAGCAAGGCTCTATGTGGAAGCGCTTCATATTGGCAACTCTGGTCACAACACCTTTATCTAAACCTACATTTTATGAAATGCATCAATCACATTTGCACATATCATCATATCGTAGTTCGGCATTCATCATTAAGTTGAGAAATCACTCTTTCATTCATATGCAAATGCACATCCAAAAACACACTTATCATCAGACCGTGGTCCGACATTTAGAAATCATATTATGCACACTTATTTCATCTCATTCACATAAAAGAGCACTTCAATATTTCTTTCATACAATATATTCATCGGACCTCCAGTCTAGAAACCAACGCAGTCAAACACTTTCATATAATCATTCAGAAATCAATCAATATCAAAAAGTCAAACAAGCAAACAATAGAATGAGACCATCTAGGTCTACTCACAGTACGCTCCAGATTAGCATTAGCTTCAGGATCTGGAAACATTTGAATGCAGACACTCATCCTGCACATCAAAATTATGCAATACACACGATGCACCCACATTAATAATTGCACAATTATAAGCATTCCCTTACGCACAAGTGTGTAAATAAAATGTATACCATGTATGCTCATGACAACCCCGGGTATCTTTCCCTTATTCTCATCACATTATCAGTCTTATATCAAAACTCATCTAAGTAATATTTATACTTAGGTGTCCGCCTCACTAAAACCATCGAAATCACAATTCATTATTCATTTGGAATCCTAGAGATCCAACCATAATCTAAATACTGAAATATGTTTAATGGAATAACCCTAGTTCATAAAATTTACGAGCACACTCACTATACCCGTTCCACGTTTCTCACTTAAGCTTTCTCAATTCATTTTAGATGGCTATGATTTCTTTTTGGTGGAGAGGTAAGGCAATGTCTTACGAGTACCATGGTTTAAGAATCAATTCATTTGGGTGTTTAAAGAAGAAGTTATGGCCGGGTGGAAAAAGACAGAAGAAGTAAAACTCAGAAGAAGCAAAACATATAAGAAGACGCGTCAGCAAAACACAGAAGAAGACGCGTCAACAAAACACAGAAGAAGACGCGTTAGCAAAACACAGAAGAACATGCGTCAACAAAACACACAAGAAGACACGTCAGCAGAACATAGAAGTAGACGTGTTAGCAAAACACAGAAGAATCAAAACCCAGAAGGAGCAAAACACAGAAGAAAATGTGTCAGCAAAACACAGAAGAAGATGTGTCAGCAAAACACAGAAGAAGCAAAACTAAGAAGAAGCGAAACTTAGAAGGAACAAAACACAGAAGAAGTTCATGAACAAAAACACAGAAGAAGTTCATGAACAATAACACAGAAGAAGTTCATGAACAATAACACGGAAGAAGCAAAACTAAAAAGAAGCGGAATTCAGAAGGAACAAAACACAGAAGAAGTTCATGAACAGAAACACAGAAGAAGTTCATGAACAGTAACACAAAAGAAGTTCATGAACAGTAACACAGAAGAAGCAAAACTAAAAAGAAGTGGAATTCAGAAGGAACAAAACATAGAAGGAACAAAACTAAGAAGAAGTGAAATTCAAAAGGAATAACTTCGCTTTCGAACATCTCCCCTTACAAGGACCTTGACTTTCAACTCAGATGTCCAAGTTTTCATACTATATACTATTGGAAAGATAGAAGGAAGCTTTATAACTTTCACGAAGGCCATCTTGACGAATCTATCTTGACTGGTACAGAAGACGAATCTATCTTGACTGGTACAGAAGTTTTACTGAAATTTCAGATCAAGTTATTGTTATCTCAACTCCAACATCACTTTTTCGTCACCTTATCACTGATAATCTTTCAAAAACTAAAATTAACACTATATCTAAATTTTTCCTCCTAACTACACAGTATGTATGAATATACACTTAAATTCCATTTCCATGCAGGTTATAAGTCATCAACTTTCTTTCATAAATCCCCAACTCTAAAGGATTTCTTCACTACTTATCTTTTGAAAACTCCAAAACCTTTAAGCCCTTAACTCCGTGCAATTTACGTACTTCACTAAGTACAATGACCAGCTTCTAGTTTTTCCTAGGATAGAAGACACAAATAGCAAAATGGGTTTGGTATAGGAAGGAAAAGCAAAGGAATCTCTTAGAAGGGGTTCGATGGAAGACTCTATGTATGGAGAGAAAACTTGAAGATGATCCCAATGAGGAATGAACTTAGACATATAACTTAACCTTTCAACTCTCAGAAAACAGTAACCTACTTCTAACAAAGTACCAAGCCTAAGTGACACTTGTCACTTTCCTCATATCTAAGCTCCAACTTAGTTTCTTTTGAAACTAACTCCGTTAAACTCTCATCTTTACAATCCAACTATCTCCAAATCTTCATTTGATATCTTTTTTCCTATTTTCCATAATTTTCTGAAATTTATACCTAAATTCACAAATACAATATTCTTACTAACCCATAGAATTTTCAATATAAGTAAATTCAAAATTCTCAAGACACCTAAAATCACAACTCAGAAAATCATACCCGGAATTATTCATGAATGCATGTACAATTATTTTGATGTGTGCAGAATTCACTATTCACATATATATGCTTATCATGAAATGCATGAGCATGAAATGTGTTTCCATATTTCTCTATAATCTCTCACTTTTACAATTTTATCCTTAAGGTGGGTAACAGGATGTTACTTGAAGACTCTCCAATAGAAGAATATGGTGATGGAAAGGTAGAGACTCTCAAAAGGAGGGTATAAACTATAAGGAGACTTTTTCTCCAGTTACCATGCTTAATTCCATCGAAATTCTTTTAGCCATAGCAACCTATTTCGATCCCACTATGCATGACATGAGGTATTTTTCCATTGAACACTTACATGGTATCACAATAAAACTATGCAAAGAAAGAAATGAAAGAGAGCTACATAGAATAACAAGATTAAAAAGAAATCTAGAAAGTCACAGTGGCAGAGTGGATGGATTTATGCGAATATTGGGAGCAATCAGCTACAAAGGTTAGTTTATTTGATCAAAAAGCTACAAAGGTTAGTTTATTTGATCAAAAAGCTTAATTTCACTACTTTTTACAAGGAAGTGGATGAATTGTTTGTGGGAAACCAAAACCTCAAGCTAAATATTAGAAGAATTCCATAAGCATCAAATTCCACAAGAGGAGCCAAAAGCCTCAACCTTGGTAATATTCTCAAAACCAGGAGACCGAGAAACCCTATCAGCTCGCCCTCCTGAAATATGGGGTTCCGTAATGATCAACACATCTACATTACTAGTTCTCTTCAGTTCTTTCACACAAGCAACAAAACTTAATTTAAAACTCCTTGGTAGTTCCGTACTTGATTTTGAAGTACATGATGAAGTCAATGGGAGATTCTAGCTCTTTACCTTATGGAATATTGTTGACAAGGATTTTTAGAGAATTTGGAATCTTTCTCGATAGAGGTAACAGGGTAAAGATGGATGTGAAAAGCATTATTAATGCCACTGCTATTCACAGAATGAGAATAAAGTTTCAAGATTAAACGGATACAGGTTCTACACTAAAAGCAAGGTATAGGAAGAGATGAGCTTCCATTTGAGCCAAAGATCTCTTCATTTGGTGAAGAATCAAGGTAAGATCATTTTGAATCTTTGGAATTTTTGGAAGGATTTTAGTTCATGGAGTTTAGAAAATACATGGGTTTAAGTATCATAGCACCAATTTTAATCATGAGGTTTTTGATAGATTTAATTTTGGAGTTTTATTGTTATGTCTATGTTAGTAGGATTTATTTTATAGGTTAGTTGAATTAAAAGTCGTTAGATCAATTGAGCCACCTAGCGGAGAGAATGGAAGCCCTAATGTCTGCAAGAATTTTTAGCCAACAGGAGAGTGATGCGGAGGAGTTGTGCATTCCTTCAGAGAGTGGAGATCATTTAGAGAACCCAGAAGCAATAAAGGAAAAGGAAGAGAAATTAGGAAAGAAAAAGGTTATAGTTCAAGAAATATGGAAGATGTGCAACCTCCTAAGGTAAGTGATGTAGTTCATGTTATTGCTAACCGAATTTTAGAGATCGGATGACGCAGTTATGGCCAAAAGAATCAAACATGGTTTTATCCTCAATCATGTTGAACCTATTTTGTGGCAATTGGTATAACTTTCACTAAAGATATTAGATTAAGGTCATTCTTAGATGGTTTGAAAGAAGGCTTCTAGATCTACAACTTTTATGAAGACACTGAAGCAAGATTTTGTCATCTAGAGGGTCAAAATTGTATCATCTTATGGAAGGATTTTCTATGATAGCTGCTCCGATGACCAAGTTATTGAGGAAGAATCAGAAGTTTATCTAGAGTGATGAATGTCAAAAGAGCTTTTAGCAGCTTAAGCACAGATTGACAAATGCTCCAATTCTAACTTTGCCCACAGGAGAGGAGGGTTATACAGTTTACAGTGATGCTTCAAGGAAATGTTTGGGTTGTGTATTAATGCAAGGAGACAAGGTGATAACTTATGCCTCACGACAACTAAAACCTTATGAACTGAATTACCCGACTCATGATCTGGAACTGGCAGCAGTAATTTTTGCCTTGAATATTTAGAGGCATTATCTATATAGAGTTCAAACGAAGATTTTTACAGATCATAAAAGTCTCAAGTATTTATTGAGTCAGAAAGAGCTGAATTTGAGACAAAGAAGGTGGCTAGAATTGCTTAAAGATTATGACCTACTGATTGAGTACCATCTAGGAAAGGCAAATGTGGTAGCGGATGCTTAACCAAGAAATTCTCTATAGCTCATGTTCAAACAGTTTATCTACTATCATTGGAAGAGATGGCTAAGCTTAAGATAAGCTTGAAACAGGAGGAAACAAATTGTACTCTTGCTAATTTCAGAGTGAGACCGATACTTAGGGAAAAAGTTAAGGAGTTATAAGCGCAGGATGCAGAATTGAGTAAGTTTCGAGAAGAAATTAAGAATGGCAAGATGTCTGAATTAGTAGTGAGAGATGATAGACTTATGGTTGTCGAAAACAGACTTTGTATTCCGAATGTCAAGGAAGTAAAGGATGAAATACTGGATGAAGCACACAATGCGCCTTATGTTATATACCCAGGTAGCACCAGGATATACAAAGATCTGAAAGAGTATTTTTGGTGGAAAGGCATGAAGAGAGATGTAGTAGAACATGTAAGCAAGTGTCTAGTATGTTAGCAAGTCAAGGCTGAACACTAAGCACCTTCTAGAAAGTTAAGGCCATTGTTCATTCTTGAGTGGAAATGGCAAAGGATAACTATGGATTTTCTGATAGGTTTGCCTATGACTAGTAGGAAGCATAATGTCATATGGGTCATTGTTGATTGGTTGACGAAGTCAGCCCATTTTCTAGCAATTAAGCAAACTGATTCTTTGCATGTGCTAGCAAAGAAGTATATTGTTGAGATAGTAACACTGCATGGAATTCCTGACTCCATAGTTTCTGACAGAGATCCTCGGTTTACTTCGAGATTTTAGGGAAGCTTACAAGAGGCTCTGGGAACTAAGTTGAACTTTAGCACTGCTTTTCATCCCTAGATGGATAGTCAATCTGAGAGGATCATTCGGACCCTTGATGGAATGCTCAAGGCATATGTGATGGACTTCAAAGAAGCTTGGGATGATCATTTGCCATTGGTCAAATTTGCTTATAATAATTCGTATTACTCAAGCATTTAGATGGCTCCTTATGAAGCACTGTATTGAAGGAGATGTAAAACTCTGATATGTCGGGATGAAGAAGGAGAAAGGAAACTGATATGACCAGAGTTACTGTAGATGATAGTGGACAAGGTTAATTTAGTTAAGCAACGGCTTAAGGAAGCTCAAGATAGAATGAAGAGCTACACTGATGCACATCGGAAGGAAAGAGAGTATGAAGTCAGTGAGAAAGTCTTTCTTAAGATGTCTCCTTG
>JAOSBK010000001.1:10337400-10356725 GCA_027568895.1 Erythroxylum shatona | reverse complement strand
CAAAACCTTGAGGTTGGGTGTTCGATTCCCACCAAAGAGGACAATACTGATTTGTGTTGGATGCCGTGGTATAACCCACAAACACACGCTGGGTGGCAAATGCTAGCCCAGGTGTGGGGTCCAACAGTGCATCTAACATCGATTGGCTATTTCTTTGCTAGGTGTGCATAATACTTAAACACTTGTCTTAAGTATAGTTAAATTTAGGACCTTTGAATTCATTTATTTCCAACTATTATATTTTAATTGCAACTACACTATATTATATTATTTAACTCTAACTAAAATAATAGTTTTGATTATGCAATTTTTGTAAAAATTCTCATAATTAATAGGTGCTAGAGTAGCTAGAAAGTAAAAGTCTCTAGCATACCCCAATTCCTCTTCCTTTTCACTTCTTTCTTCATCATCCTTGTCTTCCATTGATTTTTATTTTTTTATAGAAGGCTCTATTGGATGCCTTCCTGTCCTTAGGTAGAAAAGTAAAGAATTATTCTAGTAGATACATTTAATGGATAATTATTGAGTCATTAAAAAATTATGATTGCATTGTATAATTTTTACAAATTTCTAGTAGAAAGTTTACCAGTGTTTTATAAAATTTGTACATTTCAGATTTTAATCATTGAAAAAGGTAGTGAATTTTGGTTTCTTAATAGGTATAACATGCAGTAGAACTATATGGTTTTTACAAGGTAACATTTGGCAAGACGATTTACCAATTTGTGAAGCTTGCCAAATGCAAATCGTACTTAGATGGTTTATAGGACATAGGCAAGGACATAATACTTATTCATTTTACTTGTTTACTTATGACAATAAAGTTATGATAAAGAAGAATTTTTTGTAGGCAAACTGTTGTGTCTCAACATTGGATGTGCCTCATGGAATGGTGCACCTTAGAATATAGGCATGGATATGTTTAATTGATATCTTTATAAATAACACTAAAAACATAAGTATAAATTATTTGGATAGGGAATTCTTTTGTGTCACCTTTTGCAGTTCACATTTTAGAGATTTTCTATTTATTAGTTCATTTTAACCGTCAATAGAAGGTTTGTCAATTTGTTGTTCCTTTGTACTTAGAGGGTTATATTCATTTTTTATGAAATCAATTTATATATATACCTAAATCATAATATGGTTAATGACACTGAATGTTTTGATTTTTTATATATTTCATGGTTATTATTATTATTATTATTATTATTATTATTATTATTATTATTGAATGACAGTTATGGTTGCACACCTTATCATTACGATTTTCTATACTTATGGTACGCATTAAAAAGGAGGAGGAGAATTTTTATGACATTGTTAAACTTATTATCATATCTACTAAGGAGGCACAAATTACAAATAATTAAAGAGCCTTCGAATAAAATATCTTAATGGCATGATTGTTCATGTTGACATTGTATGCATTGATCAACTTTGTATAGATAGGCTTACTTTTTGCATATTATTCTTAATGCTGCAAAATATTAGTGGATTAAAAGATGCTAAAAATATAGATGTAGAGCAAATGGTAGCAAAATTTTTACATCTCCTTGCCTTTAACAGGAGAATTTGAGAAATCAAGTATGATTTTTGGTGTTTAGAAGAGACAGTAAGTAGACATTTTCATAATGTATTAAGAGTCGTGCTTAAGTTATAGAGAGTTATACTTAAAGTCCCTAAACCTATCCTTAAGAATAACACCGATGAAAGATGGAGTTAGTTTAAGGTAATAATATTCATTTATAGAGTTTTATTTGGGATAAAATTTACTTTTGATTATACGATTTTTCTAATTCTAGAATTGTTTAGGATCCTTATATGATACAAATAATAAGGTAAACATACCAAATATTGAAAAAGCTTAATCTTGTACTAAATGTGTGTTTTATAGACATTCAATTTATATATGTAATACCTAGTTGGAAGGTTTTGCTGCAGAATGGTAGGGTGCTTTGAGATGCATTATCTATAAGAAATGGACTAAAAATTACTTAGGGTGAGATATTTAATGTTATATGTCCAAAATATTTTTCTATATATTAAAATAATATGGTTAATATATTAAATGTATTATGTAATAGGTCAATATTATCTTTTTGATTCTGGATCTATAAATTATGAGGGATTTCTTACACCATATAGAGGTCAATGATATCATCTTATTGAATGGAGATTAGGACATCAACCAAATACTCAAGAAGAATATTTCAATACGAAACATTATGCAATTAGAAATGTTATTGAAAGGGCATTTAGACTACCAAAGTTAAGATGGTAAATCTTAAAAAGCCTCTCTTATTATTCAATTCACACTGAAACTGATATCATATTAGCTTGTTGTTACATTCACAATCTTATTTGCCAACACATAAGGAAAGATCCACTAAAAGATGAGTTGGATGTTATTCTAGAAAATAATGACCATATTGATTATATTGATGATATTAAAACACCTAATCAATAGGCTGCGTAGAGCTAGAAGAGGTTGTTGACATTTATTATTAATAATTTCTATAACTTATTTACTCAGTGTTTTCCTGAAAATCTTTGAATATTATTTGTTATTCATGAATATTATGTATTTCTTTGACATATGCAACATTTTAATTATTTTAATTATTTTAATTTTATAATTATTTATTGTATATTCTTATAGATGGAATCTCATGAAGAGAATATAAATAATACGTAATATGTACCTATTCAAGGAATAGGGAAAAATAAAAGATATTGAAATAATAAGGATGAAAAAATGCTTGTCAACATTCTTTATGATCTAGTAGGCACTACATGGAAGACATATCATAACTATAAGAGTGGATATTATGCTAAAATTGAAAGATGTCTTAAAGAAAGAGTGTCTAAAACTAATCTTAAAGCAAAAGCTCATATTGAATCCAATATTAAAATTATGATGCTACTTAGATACAGGATATTGAAAAAAAATAGTAGCAAATTTTGATGAGATGATGAACAAAAAATGGTGATTGGTAATAATGATATTTATATGGGTTGGCAAAGGTATAAATAAAATATTTATGTTTTTATTGTTTATTTTTGTGTTGGAATTTCTTATTTGTGTACATAATTATTTATGATAACATTGTTATTATTATATAGAATTATGAAGAAGCATAAGCTTTATACATGAAACCATTTATAATCAACTAGTAGAAATTTATACAAAAAATAGAGTAATTTTTTATAATAGTTTGGAGCTATCAAACAATATAAAAATCTTAGTTGAATCTAAACATGAATTTGCTTTGTTTTTAAAAGATATAAAAAAAGCATTTACTATTTATGTAGATGTTAGTGAGAGAAGAACTCAAATACTTAATTTAGTGAAAGAGCTTGGAGGATTTTCATCAATGGAGTAGGTTAATGCAACAAGACTGATCAGTGAAGATACAAAAGTTGAGGTCTTTTTTAGTAACCCGACAATTAAAAAGTGTTGTTTCCTCAAAACATACTCGAGTTATTAGTCATTTCAATTATCGCATGATATTGTATAATCTATTAGGAATTTAATATGACTTTATTTACTTAGACAATACATTATTTTGATTTATTCTTATTAGGATATTATTATCAAAATTGAAAGTCATAGACAATACATTATTTTGATTTATTCTTATTAGGATATTATTATCAAAATTGCGCATTAATTTATTTAATAATTATTTTGTTTTATTTCATTGATGTTATATCATAAACAAGTCCTTTATAGTTCTTTAATTTAATTCTTATAAGAAAAAGCATTCTAAATTGTTTAAGAATTAATAATTTATTTAATCTTTAAATATACTTTTAATTAAGTATTTATTTATTATAAAATATTTTCATTGTTTACAAAATCAATCATATAATAACCAATTATAAGTACAAAAATGTCCATTGCCATTCCTAACATTTCTATGATTGCATACCAAATAGGCATGATGAGAAATTTCATTCTTATTCTATTGCCATTACTACTTTAAGCTAATTTCTAAGGAATACCTGGGTTTTGACAAATTATCATATTAGTCCCTTATTTTAAAAAACTATTAAATACTACCCCTGTGTTTTAGTTAATATATCTTTCGTCCCCCTACTATTAAGTTAGAACCTTATTTATATACACAAAAATGATGTCATTTTGAGAAATTACATGGGGGTTATTTATAGTTTTTAAAAGTTAAAGAGTACATTGATAATATGTCAAATTATTGAGGGGTTTAGTGAATTTAACCCTTAATTGGGTAAAATTCTTTGGACCCTTGAACTTTAAAATGACATTAACTTTGCATATATAAATATGATTTGTAATGGTAGCTTGACGAGAGGAGAGAGAGACGATATATTAACTAAAATACAGGGATAGTATTTGATAATTTTTTAAAATGAGAGACTAGTGTGATAGTTTATCAAACTTCAAAAGAGGTTCTACGAATTTAATCTTTTTTTTAATTCCAATTCCTACATTACTAATTACCAAGTTGAGTCCTAGGGTTTAGTTTGGTAACCAGTAATAAAGGAATCATAATTAAAAAATAAGAATGGAAATTAAAAGTGAGAATTATAATATAAATGAAATTACTGATATGCATGTCTGGTATGGCATTAAACAAAGTTAATAGCTATGTTAATATTTGGTATTAAAAATTAAAGATGATAATGAGAGTTTTTTTACTCATATTTAGTTATTATATGATTTATTTTTGTAAATAATTAATTAAAATATTTTATATTTTATAAATAGTTAATCAAAAAATTCAATGATCCATAAAATTATTAATTTTAAATAATTATAAATTATTTTATGTATTACAATCTTTTATATTAATTTCTTTAATAATTATCTTATTTTGTTTCATTGATAAATTATTTTATAATAAAATAAAAGTATCAATGAAACAAAATAAGATAATTATTAAAGAAATTAATATAAAAGATTGTAATACATAAGAATCAATATTAATATTGATAATATTTTAATAATAGATCTCATCTCTATCTCTTATTCCTATCAGCTTATACCCACAACTCTCTTTAGGAATAAAAGTTCAATATTGAATAAAACTTTTGAATCAGGGAATACAAGTTAAGAGTTCTGCATAAATGTACTTTTGCAAATGTTGTGGACGGATATGCACACTTCTTTGAAAAGGCCGAAACAGAAAACATGGGCTGACCCACATATGAATAAGGCCTAATTGTGCGTACTCACGTTTCCTCTGACAATAACGACTGGCGGGAAACATATGCGTAGTTGTGTGCTATAAAGTTTCGGTACATAAATTTTGTTGAATATAGGCTTTCTTTTTACAATACAATTGATTTAAAATATATATTTATCTTCGATGACCAGTTGCTATTACTTAACTTTAAAACAGTAAACTTATACATAATTGGAACAATCTGTGGTTTGACTTCTTGCATTCGTCGGTTCCTCAGCAACTTCTAGTTGACCTTGTTCCTAGGCACAAATTTTCAAACACAAGGGTTCAAATTCAAATCTCAATTTATGTTAATACAATCCTTTTCATGTACAGATAGATAGATAGATAGGTACGTTTTAAATTATTAGCTACATGATTACGTGCTAGCTAACCAAGATTAGCAGATTTAATGATGGATTTCACATGTAGCAGCGTTAAGTGGGGGCGTATCAGCCTGTCATTTTTGGACCACAAGTTTGATAGACAATGTGTTTGTGGAATCATGAGTTATTGTTAGGTATTAATTAAAGTGAGAAATTGAAATGTCTCTCGCACCGGAAAGTTGGATTGTGTACTGGAAGCTTAAAATATTTGCAGTTCTTTTATTCCTGTAAGAACGTTATCATTTTTCAGTATAATATATATACACTCCACACTGGGTAGGTATTGACAGTTACAGGCTGGTTGTTATGTTATGTTATGCTTCCCATTGGAAAGGGTACAATCATTTACATATTAATTCTACCAAATGAGTCATTAAATAGAAAAGATCATTCGGAAGATTAATAAAGTTTAACGCAAGAAAAGTTCTTATTGCAAAGTCATGCGGTTGAACTCGTGAGGTTTAGAAAGCATTTTGATCACTCAATTCGAACCTTACACAAATAAAACTGTATGTTCAATATTGGTTAACATGTAACAATCCTCTTCAAAAAGTACTTAGAAAAATCCTGTCCTGTTACTCGACTAACCTCCTAAAAAGCTATACTGTATACAAGTTCAAACATAATTGAGTTGAAGTTAAGCCATCAATCTCCTGTATTAATATTACTGTAATAATCAAAGTCGAAGAAAAGTTGTTTATGATTAGGAGTGGTCTGTCTTTGTACATCTAGAAGAATGAATAGATTGAAACAAAAGAAAAATGAGATTAATCTACTCAATTCCAAAGAAAATTCTCACATCGAAGAATTCTCCATTTGCTCACATGAAAGACTTAACTGGAACATAAAAGATGACTAATTCCATGAGTTGTACAACACATTTCCACAGATAGACATCATAGTTTAATTACATAGCGTCTTCCTCCCTTCCTTTACCTACCTGCCTGCCAATGAGGACTTTTTGCTTTCTTGCTCTCAACTTTGGTTTGAACTATGAACTGCATGCGCATAATGAGTCCAAAGTCCAAGCAAACAAGAAAATTCTCATAGTCATTTTTCGCTAGAAGACAAAACTTTTGCATAACTAATTTCAATGTTCAAACTTCAAATCCCACCCAAGCATTTGTCTTTCATATATACTATCTGCCACTTCTTTTCTATCCATATTCTTTCCTACAGAAAACCATAAGTAGAAGAAAGGTTGGACATTGCTTGGAATTGGATCGTTTGTTTGGTTGAGCTGAGAATAGAGGCGAAGGAATATTTGCATGTTTTTGGGCATATATTATAAGATAACACTGGAAAGAGATAGCTCCCAAGAAGGTAGGTAATCGGATTTACAGATACATATTGCTCCTGTGATTTGCATCTCAAGGTTGTTGGCTGGAAAGTCTATAAAACGGGGACCACCTTATTCTTGCTTTTTAATTGAAGCAACTTGTCTGCAACCTTATCCCTTGTCCTATAAGGACGATTTCGTAGGTAAATGTAACATTCTTTAGGTTGTGATGCAATTTGATAGAAATTGAATTATGCCAAATTGTCGTGGGGAAGTAAGCTACCGAGGAACAAAACCATTGTACCCACAAGAAAAAGAGAAAAGAGTTGGAGCTAAATGTATCCCATGGAACCAAATAGACAACACATTCTGCTTTAAGAGTGATCATATGTTGTGGTGTCAACTTTAACTCATCATTCATCAGATTCAAGTCGACAAATTGGAGAAGAGGTATAAGGAATTCAGCTTTTGTAGGAGTAGGACCTCTGAATTTAAAGCCATTAGACAGAAACATCCACAAAAGAAGAGATTATTAGCATAACAATGTTGTTTACAGCGCACTCTTATGGGGATTAGCTCACATACTTGCAAAACAGCAGCCTATCAACTTTATTGGTTCACGTGAAAGAGACTATTTAATCCCCAAAAGAAACGCAGACCATACTTTTCTCCAAATTATTTCACGCCATTTGCGATGTTTTTGAACAGCCATCGAAATAATCAAGCATTATTATGGGAAGCATAGTATTCAAATGATCCAACGGTCCAGCAAAGAAATAGTACAACCAAAGAATCAAAATCCTCCATTATTGAGCTGTGAAGTGTCACTTAAAAGTAAATATGAAGTCGTTAAATCAAGTCAGTCAAAAACTGCAAGAAGACAATAGCCATGCATTCTTATTCCCCGAAGTTGAGAAACTTTTAACATGTTCCACTTCACAACAGGATGGCATATCAACAATCATTCAAGCTTTTCTTTTTTTTTCCCCAACAGAATTCCGTAATGTCAATGTATGGCATAAACCCCCCAATTCTTCTCTCTGCCCTTTTGGTGGTTGCACAAAACCAGAAGGCAAGTTCTCATTCACTGACCAATGAGGGAATGCCATATGTTTTTCCTTGTTTTCTTTAACAGGATAGCAGTACAGAACCAGAAGTCTGGTTTGAATGTGTGATTGGCTGCAATTGTGTTTATTTGGCTCTAGTGAAGATGGATTGTTTTGCTATTCCAAGATTTCTTCTTTTCTTGTCTTGGAAAGCAAGCATAGAGGACCCAATGTAACATCAGCAAAATCTTAGCTAGACGCAACAGGGCCCAACTAGACCTGCTTTTTCAGTTGCCTTTATGTCCCAGTTTTTCCTGATTCTGTCCATTTACTGAATTCTGCATAGAGTGTGTAGAAAAGGATTTTAATTTAATCATGGCACCCAATATTTGTTCAACCTGCAAAGGAAAGGACCACAATGTCCTAGCAACTTTCTGGTATATGTAATTTGTTAGCAGCAGCCAGAAGAATCAACCACCTAAAGTAAAGAATCCATACTAAAGAACAAACAACAAAAATTTAATCGGCGATTCTCAGTGCTCTATTTAACTGCAGACCATGTGACACTGTATCATAAAGCTGACTCTGATGAGAAATTATATTCGTCGACAATCAGAACATATTAAAAAAAAAAAACTCACAGGTTATAGAATTTTGCGGTTATCTTATCCTGTCTATTTCAAAAGGGAACACCCAACTCATGCACGCTCTAGTACAATATGTAACAAAAAAGTCAGTAGCAATGTATTATTGTCCTATATAAATTTTCATCCTCGGGTTTCTTCTTGACCCTGTTATTTTAATATCAGATGAATCTCTCCTACATGGAGAAACGTTCACAAGTTCAAAACTATGAGGTACCATTGTCTTCGTCTCCAAAACTCCAAATTGTGGGCAAGAAGAAAGACTCAAGTTGTGGCGGCTCGCATGGTTTAAAGATTGCAATAAGAAGAATTATTGAAGTAGTTATAACCTATCAAATGCGTGTGATTCTCTTATTTTCTTTATTTTCACTAACTATTGGATTATAATACTGAATAGTTGCTATGTCTCTAGCATTGGGGTTTGTTTATTGTTAGTTTAATTAAATTAGATCATTGATGTCCTATGTCCTATGTCCTATGTGAAGAGTCCTACTAATAATTTGATGAGAATTCTAATTATAATATTTGAATTTATTAAAAATGTAATAATTCAATCGAAAGTATTGAGTTGACTCTGTTTTATTGAATAGTTAGATTTCCTTTTTAAATATTTTCTGTTTTCTTATATTGTCGCCTTTTTTTATATATTTTTAGTAAAATTCCTTGACTTTGAAAAAAAAGATCTTACTTACAAATTGATATTTGAATTATGAGATCCATAAATGCAAGATCAAAAAAATATATCGCTATTTTTATTATAACAATTATTATTTATTGTAATCAATGATTAAAAATCAAATCACTTTGGCTAGTTTAACCATAAAAAATTCAAACTGGTCAATTTTTTATTTAAATTTTAATTTTTTTGTTCAATTTACTTTACTTTTTTATTGTTAAAAATCTATTAATTTATTAATTAATCAGTCAATTTTAATAAATTAAAATTAATTAATTATTTTTTATTTAATGTCTCTTTTTATTTAAACTTAAATTTTTATAGATAAGAATAATCTATTTCAATCATATTTTAAATTCTTTAATTTTAATTAATCTTTAACTGATTTTATGATGATGAATATTGAGTTAGGCTTTGTTTGGCAATCAGTGGATTGTATTAACTATTAGCTGATTCTATCAGCGTTTAGTTAACAATGGATTAATATAGCTGATTTGACTAGTGAATAATATCGGCTGTTTATTTAAAGATGTTTGATAAAATTAACTGTTTAGTATTAGCCGTTTATATGTAAAATAACTTATGAGCGTATGACTTAGAAAAAAAATATTTATAAGAACATAAGTATTAAATTATATCTTAATATTTCTTTAAATATTTTCATAAGAATTTAGATAGAGCAAAAGAAGTCAACGTCATTGGTTTCTTCAATATCTTTCATCGAGCCTTAAAAACACCAAAAGTCTTTTTAATATAACTTCTCAATGATAAATATACTCGATTAAAAACTTTTTGAGATTCTTTAGAATTTGCACCACAAAGGGTTGAGAGATTACTAAAATGACATTAAAAATAAGCTCAAGAATGAGTTTGTCATATCACATCAGGATTTATTTTCTTCAAATGCAACACCAATGAGCTTAATATATATTGGGTTTGCAAAAAGGACATCGATTAAATTTCTAATTTACGGAAATATAATTTTTTGTTGTTTTAATTTTAATTTTTTCAATTTAAAAATTGAAACCATATATTTTAATATATTAAATTAAAATAAAATTATTTTAAAGAATCGTTTATATTAATCTATTAAAATTTAAACTAGATAAAAATAATTAATTTAAATTTGACTTATTAATTTTAAATTAAATTGAATTGTATCGAACACAATATACAAGTGATAACAATATTATATACTAAATATTGATATAAAAAGAAAACTAAATATCAAGTCTATACAAAAGTAATTATTGTAATATAATTATAAATAGTAAAGTTAAAGGTATTTAATTTTTTGAAAATTTTAATTTGATGTTAAATATTTAAAATTTTAATTTAATAATTAACTTTTAAAAATTTGTATAAATTAAGTCAAATTTATATATCTATCTTTGTCTATGTCTCTATTTCTATCTCTTTGAGTAATTTGTAATATTTTTTGGATATAATAGTCTTTTAGTCTCCTAATTTCGCAGCCACTAGAGAAAACACTCTTCATAGTAGTATTTTCAAAATCAACAACTCAATAAGTTGATTATCAAACATAATTATCAACAATTTGACATGATCAAATAACTAAAATCTTTCAATATGCGAAAAAATGACTAATAAACTATTTACCAAATAGAGTCTTATCTTTTAAATTTTTAATTTTTTGTCTAATCAATTTAACTTTTGGTTAGATATGAAAATGTTGAAGTATGAGCCTGACTTGGCCCGGACAAAATATTTTTAAGTAAAGATTAAAAAAATGTCGTTTTGATTAGAATAATCCAACATTCGGTGGACCAGGCCTAAATAATCTGTGCCTAAGCCTGAGCGGGCACAAAAAATTAAATCCAAGGTTCGACTAAAGAACCTATTCAACTTAGGCCTAATTTGTTGATTTATTTTTTGTTGGAATTTTAAAACATTAGTTGGAACGTAATTTTAGAAGGAAAGTCAATAGAAAAATTGGAGGGGATTTGAAAAATAAAATCATTAAAATGGGGTGGACTGGACCCAGAAAACAAACCGAAAGCCAGGTGGCCGAAACCACAAGCGAAAGATGTGGGGCCCGAATTTCGCTGATGACGTTGACTTGACTCGCGGGAAGTATGGGACCACCGGACCACGATCTCTCTAGCCTCTAATTAAAATCCCTCCAACGGTCACGTTATGTCCCTCTAGCCTCTTGCCATTTAAAATTATAGACCAACACTGCGTTACATATCATGTAAAAATTTAATTTAATTCTAAACTATTGACCACAACACCATTTCATTTTTGGTGTTAAAAAATGTGGTTTGACAGGAAGATACCCTGATGGCACCCAAAAAAAAAAAAGAAAAGAAAAAAAAAAGAAATGTGTTTAACCAAACCAAATACATTGACTGTATTTCTCCTTAACTTGGAAAAAGAAAAATAAAAATCTTTTTAAAAAATATTTTGACCCAAAACTACAGCAATCTCGTACAATGGTCAAATCTTAAAAACAACATATAGGAATCAGACAGGTGTTCTATGTGTAACATAATTACATACATCCTATTAAAACTAAATTACTGCATCAACATATGCTAACGATAAAGCCAAAGACATCAAGAGGAAGGAGAAAGAAGCAAGAAAAAGAAAACCAAAGAAAAAAGTTAATTTCAAATACCTCCTTTTCTTTAATATTTTTTTTTTCTCCTCTTATTCTTCTTCTTCTTCTTCTTCTTCCTTCTAATTCCTACTCTCTTCTCCCCTCTTTCTCTTTATTCTCTTCCAAATTTGAAACCCTAGCGAGAATCGGCGATTTTAGTTGGCCATTCGATGGATGCTAACCGTTGAATTGGAAAAAGCTTTAACCACCGCCGAGTCTCATTCCGCAGCCGGTGAGACCGATCTCTGAGTAATGGCCAATGGACACCCGCCGCTTTACCCATTTCGAAACTTGAACCGTTCATTCTCGGCCTCCGCTAGGGTTTCTATAAGGAATTTGGTTTGATTCTACTTTATTGTTGCTGTTGTTGAGTTACATACGAGGACTGTTATGGCGCCGGCGGGAAGGGGAGGAGGAGGAGTTGCGGCGGCGGCCTTGGTGGTGGAGAAGGTGAGGAGGGGTGTGCGGACGGTGATATTCATGGTGGCGATGGTGGCGTCGCTGTTGGTATCGTCGATGCCAGTGTTCGTGGCGGTCGGAGACGTGTTAGTACCGCTGGTGTTGTTGTCGAATTTCACGTGCTTGAGGTGCTATGGAATTAAGGAGCATTTGCGTAGATACGCTTTCAAGAGCTCTTTGACTGACGTTCCTCTTGTTTCTGTTATTAGATCTTTTATCATTATTTGTACGTCCTAACTACCACCCTCTTCATCAAAATTTAAAATCGTTACATTGCAATCTAGAATTTTTGTTATTTGGGATGTGGAGCACATATCGAAGATTTTGATATATCGACTGAAAAATGAGTTTAAAATTTTCCACGCATTCCCTAGTTTTCTTCATCGCAGTTTTAATCTTCAAGATGTTTATACCTTTGATCTTACAGCCTTTTGTTTTCCTCCCTCTGCTCTGTAAGTAATGAAAAGAAAATTATTCTCTTTGGTTTTCTTATGTTCGTTGCTTTGCTTTTGTATGCGACTTCTGAAATCTATCTGTAAATGCTTTGATGGTTCGGTGATGATGCATCAAGGAAAGAGTCAATAAAATTTGTTTAGTTGATAGAATTAGGTGCTGTTTAGATTTCGTGAATTATTGCTTTTATGGATGTCGAGAACTATTTGCAGCATTTTCGGAAAATAAAAGAAGATGCATGTTCATTTTTTGTTTTCTTTGTGATCTAACATAAGGAAATCATTGGAATTGATGGGATGTCTATGCATGTCAATCTTTTTTTAACCATGCCTTCAAGCAAACTATAACCATCTCATTTATGTTCTTTATTCCAACCAATTTTTCGCAGGTGTTTATTCAATGTGCGATGCTCCTGCTCTCTCACATGGTCCTTATTTAGGAACTGTATCATTCTGTTCTATTGCTTCTATTCTTCTTCTCTCGGTAAAGGCATGCGTTTTCACTATGAACTCTCAATTTGAGGTTGAAGTTTCAACTTCCCTTACAAGGAAAAAGCTCCATTTAAAGAAGTCATGGGGAATGCCCGTCTTGTTCTTCTCTTCTGTAGTTTTTGCACTTGGCCACACTGTTGTTGCCTATAGAACGAGCTGCAGAGCCCGCAGAAAGCTTATGTTTCACAGAGTTGACCCAGAAGCTGTAATTTTGCCCACCAATCTTTTATTTGTTCTATTTTTATATGTGCATTCAGTTCTTAGGATCTATGATGTGCTTAATATTTGAGGTTTTTGTAAAAATTACGAGTCTCCTCACAGTCTCACTTGTAATATGCACCAAAATAATACTTTGCAGGTGCATGCTTCATGCTAAGTTGTTGAGAATTTAAGAAAACCTCTTATTGGTTTCATAAAGTTCATTGCTTAGTTGCATTGTGGAATTGCTGGAAGTTCAATTTATTGGATTAGTTAATGTGTTCATGTATTGAGTTCTTTTAGTTTGTAGTTTGTTGTCAACTTTGTCAGTTAAATATCCATCCATTTTAAATTACAGGTGCTTGCGTGCAAAAATGTCTTCTCTGGATATCAGAAGATGCCACGATCTCCTATTCCTGCTGGAGGAAGGACTCCAAAAAGTGATAGTGAAATGAGGCGAAAGCCCTTTGGACTGGCACTTGATGAAGGGAAAGTCCCAGTCAGATTACTTGCTGATATTGATAGCCTGTTCATGACATGCCAAGGCCTTACCATCCACTACAAGCTCAGCTTGCCTGGTTCTCCTCCTCGTTCCTTGTCCTCCACAACTTTTCTTGAACCTAACCCTAGTTGTAGCTCACCAAAGCTGACACTGGGTAAGCTAAAACTTGAAAGGCACCCATTCAGTTTGTTATCAAGCACTCAGCATAATCTTCATAGGAGCTATAGCAATCAATTTCACAGCTCATCTCTATATGCGCCGCTATTGGATGATTCTCCAACTTCTCCAGTTCTTTCTGAAGACATTCCTGTTCTGAACTTAGATGACCGTGTTCAGGAAAATAAAATCAGTAGATTAAATTGTGCAACTCATGAGGTAGACATGGAAGAAAGCAGCCAGTTTGGTATTGTCTTGGTTCATGGTTTTGGGGGAGGAGTCTTCTCATGGAGGCATGTGATGGGTGTACTGGCTCGGCAGGTTGGCTTCGCAGTTGCAGCTTTTGATAGGCCGGGGTGGGGACTAACGTGTCGGCCACATTGGAAGGATTGGGAGGATAAACAATTGCCCAATCCTTACAAACTTGACACCCAGGTGATTTATACTATCAATGAAGTTGTAACATTGATGCTCTAAGTTCTAAAAGCATGCTTGATTCGTTCCCATGTTTAGTGTTCCAATGCTGTCCGCGAACAAAACAATGTATAGGAAACAAATATGTCTAATTATTACTCTTTATTTGTCTGGGAACTATCTTGTGCTAGTTGCACCTTCAACTTTATTAGCATGTCTAGATTCAAGAAGGAATGATGTGGTTTACGCCTTTTTGCAGTTTGCAAGACAACATGCATTTTACTATTTATTAGATTTCCAAACCTATTGTGGTTGCATACATGTCTTTCCTTAACTAAAACTTTATTTTATCAAGTGTTGTGTATCGGTTTGGCGATTTGATCTTTATCTTAAAGTTTAATCATATTATAGGTGTTTGCAGGTTGACTTGCTTCTTTCTTTCTGCTCTGAGATGGGGTTTTCTTCGGTTGTGTTGGTTGGCCATGATGATGGTGGCTTGCTTGCTTTAAAGGCTGCACAAAGAGTTCAAGCATCGGCTAATTCTTTCAATGTGAGTATATTTGCCTGTTATTGTACTTCGACTGAGATATCTCTGAAATCCTAAATATCATTGTTGCACCCTTGATTAATGATTTTGTTGTATGTTTGGATATCATTCAGGTTGCAATTAAAGGAGTTGTACTTGTCAATGTCAGTTTTTCGAGAGAACTGGTTCCTGCCTTTGCCAGGATACTTTTGCGTACCACACTTGGGAAGAAGCATTTGGTTCGTCCTTTATTAAGGACTGAGATTATTCAAGTGGTAAATAGACGTGCTTGGTTTGATGAATCCAAGCTAACGACAGAGACTTTAAACCTGTACAAGGTATGCTGTAGCCAACAGAATATGGCCATTGAATTTTTATACGGACCTAATACTGAAGTTACACTTACCCTGGTCTGGTCAAGAATGCTATAGAATTAGAGCAGAATCTCTCTTTCATTGACATAATATTGGTTACAGGATTCTGATGTGCCTTCTTTTTTGGTTTTATGATCTCATTTTCCATCAGGCACCACTTTGTGTGGAAGGTTGGGATGAAGCACTCCATGAAATTGGTAAACTTTCGTTTGAGACAATCCTGTCACCTCAGGTGTCAGCATCTCTGATGCAGGCAGTAGAAAACACGCCTGTCTTGATCATTGCTGGTGCAGAAGACGCTCTTGTCCCTCTTAAATCTTCCCAGACCATGGCTTCAAAACTTGTAAATTCTGTAAGTATTATCTATTATTCTCTACTTGTTGCTTCTTGATGCTTGAGTCAATTGATGTTGAGCCAAGTATTCTAAATTCTAGGACAATTTAATCCAACATTTTATGCTCTTCCTTGTCTCCATATTGCTATGGCTCTGTGAACCCAGAGTCAAAATACCAACTGAAAAGCCTTAGGTTCTGAAATTACGGTGCACATAACAAAATTAAAAGAAGCATTAAAATATAAAAGCAATAAGCCAATGCGAAACTAATGTTCTCGTATTGTCGCCTTGCAGAGACTGGTAGCTATATCTGGATGTGGCCATCTTCCTCACGAGGAGTGTCCAAGGACGCTACTTGCCGCCATTTCACCCTTTATCAGCAGAATTTTTTCAAAACCGGATGTGGAGAACCAGTAGTATAAATTAAATTTATCAGTAGGATTTTACCCGTCTTAAGGACTTATTTTTTGCCCTTTTCTTCTTTCTTGATCATTTTTCTCTCCACTCATCTCTGTTTTGCCTTTTATTTTTTTTATCAGGCAATTTACCCCTGCAGGAAGACAAAATGTCCTCTTGTGGTGATTTTTTATGTTTTATTTTCCAGTCTTGTTCACAACCCAGCTCCGTAGGATTACTGCTTCTGTTATATTTTCACCTTATATATATATTTTTTGCTCCTTTCCGTTCCCAGGCAAGATTCAGGTTAACAAGTTTCTTAGAACAGTTCTTTGTGTTCACTAATTTTGGGGGTTGGAAAACGTAACATATTTGTACATGGAATGAATGCAATGGAGCGTGGCATGATACGGTACAGTTCAATAAGTAATCGATAACTGCTTAGAATTTCGCTCCTTCCCAATGTTTACTGGCAGGATTGATATATGGACGCTGTGAGCCTATAACTGTTAATTGACAGGGTTTGGAAGTATAGGAAAGTCGTTACAAAACTCAACTTTTATTACGGTTCGCGTTTGGTTTATAAGATGTTTGTAGAAGTCCGGCAGAAGCAGAACTGCAACAAGATGCCAAAAGCCGGACAAAACAATGAGATCGAAAATGTATAGTTGGTTTCTTGTTTGAGAACTTTGGAGTAGAAGTTGGAATTCCAGTTCACAGCTGCAACCTCGGTTGGCAGGTTTCAAATGTTGTAAATGTTAACAATCTGGCCATTAGTTTTTTTTTTCCAACTCGACAATCTAGGCATTTCTTTCAGCAGCATGTCAGTAATGGAATCCGGTTCTACGGTTACCTGAGAATCTGGTGACTTCACGCCTAGTTTTGACCGACCAAAGTAAACAAAACATTGAGATAGTTCTTTCCAATTACATCATTTTATCTTCCCTATTTAACAGAAAGCATCACGTTGTTACAAATCACGTACCGATCTATTATCTTTTTCCGTTATTACTGAAATGGTCATCACGCTTATGATTGATAAAATATCCCACTAAAGTTCCGGAGAAGCCCAAGGAGGATTCTCGTTAGCTTCTGCTAGGGATGATAGTGGGCTGGTTGGGCCAAAATAGTCAGGTCCGAAGCTAGGTCTGGCCAGAGCCGGCCTGACAAATTTTTTAAATTTTAAATTTTAAATTAAATTATTTAATAATTGAGGATAAAATTATAAGCAATGAAAAAAATAAAAATATAATTATCAATTCAATTAATTGAAGATACAAAATTCAATTGATTAATAAAATTATAAATTTTGAGATTTGATAATATATGAAGACATAAAAATTTACATATATTGATTAAATAAATAAGATGAAATCAAATTCATTAATAATGGAGTATATGATTGTAGGAAATGAAAGAAAAAGATTATAATTGAAGTGATCAATTCAATTAATTATAATTACGAATTTCAATTGATTAAGAAAATTTGAGATTTTATAATGAATATTCCATTTTGACATTTATATTATTTTCATTTTCTAGAATGTTTACGTAGAGTAAAAAAAAGTTACAAGGATGCATATAAAAAATTTTACTTAAATAATTAATAATTAAAAAAGAGAGAGACGATAATGAACTATAGTAATCTTAATTACACACGAATATTATCCATATCATTTTTTGTAAAATGATACAATTCACAAAAATTAAGATAAAATCATGATGGAGATTGGAGATTGAATGTTGGAGGTTGGAGAGGGTAGACTAAGAAAGCAACTAATTGTTGTAGTCAGATCATCAATAGTCTGATCATCAATAGTCTGCATCACTTTATTTGTATGTATAAATACTATATTTAGTAATGTAATATTAGAGTTAAAGGAATATGAAGAACATGGTAATAATTAATAAATAATTAATTGTACCTCCATCTTCATTTATTTGACCAAAATAATGTTCATTTGATGATTAATGGGTATGATCGCTTACCTTCACAGTAATACTTGTAAGTTGTAACTGTATTAAAGGAAATTTAAAAATAATATTAGGAAAGATGCTATAAAAAAATAGAGGAAATTGATATATCAAAAAGAAAAGAATTTACCACTAATATCTAAAGTAAATCATACGTTAATACAGAACTCACGTACAATTTATGAAGTATACAAGAAGGGGGGTTGAATTGTGTAATCTTTTTGTGAATACATAAAATCTTTGATAAGTATTAAATGAATACCAAATAGTTACGTAGTTAAATCGCAAATAACTTCTATATACTTGCATAAAAACAAGAGTAATTAAAAGTAAAGAGTTAGAAGATAGACGCTGCGATTTTTATATTTGTTCACCCCAAACCTTGGGCTACACCCAGTCCTCAGAATTCTTCTGAGTTTTTACTATACTTCGTCAAATTTACAATATTCTTTTTTCCCTTCCAGAGCCTCTTCAGGTCTCTTACACTGAATATTCTTTTTGCTATCTTAGCCTCTCCAAGCTCTTAACCTTTTTTTCTCTCACTAGAAAGATATTGTGAGCTTTTTGTTACAGTAAAGTTTGCTCTCGTGTATCGCACTTTGAATACAGAATTTTTCGTAAGTAATAACTTGAAAGTTAAAAGATTGTTCAGTCTTTGACTACGATTAATATTTATAGCCTAAGTCTTCAACTGCTTCTTGCTTCTTGATAACTGTTTCTTGCTTCTTGTTTCTTGTAGAAACTGTTATTCAGTTGAGTTCTGTAACTAACTCAATCTACTTCTTCTGTATTCTCAAACTTCGTCCGTATTTTCAAACTTCTTCTGTGTTTTCGAACTTCTTATGAGTTTTCAAACTTTTTATGTGTTCTCAAACTTCTTCTTAGTTTCGTCACTTCTTCTTATTTTTGTCGCTTCTTCTTAGTATCGCCACTTCTTAGTTTTGCCATTTCTTTTTGGTTTCGCCACTTCTTTTTAGTTTTGCCATTTCTTCTTAGTTTCGTTACTTCTTCTTTGTTTCGCCACTTCTTCTTTGTTTTCGAACTTCTTATGAGTTTTCAAACTTTTTATGTGTTCTCAAACTTCTTCTTAGTTTCGTCATTTCTTCTTAGTTTTGTCGCTTCTTCTTAGTATCGCCACTTCTTAGTTTTGCCATTTCTTTTTGGTTTCGCCACTTCTTTTTAGTTTT
>JAOSBK010000001.1:10308750-10335381 GCA_027568895.1 Erythroxylum shatona | reverse complement strand
TTGATAACTGTTTCTTGCTTCTTGCTTCTTGCTTCTTGTAGAAACCGTTATTCAGTTGAGTTCTGTAACTAACTCAATCTACTTCTTCTGTATTCTCAAACTTCTTCTGTGTTTTCAAACTTCTTTTGAGTTTTCAATCTTCTTCTGTGTTCTTAAACTTCTTCTTAGTTTTGCCACTTCTTCTTAGTTTTGCCACTTCTTCTTAGTTTCGCCACTTCTTCTTAGTTTCGTCACTTCTTCTTAGTTTCGCCACTTCTTCTTCTTAGTTTCGCCATTTTTTCTTAGTTGCACCACTTCTTCTTAGTTTTGTCACTTCTTCTGTATTTTGCCACTTCTTCTCAATTTTGCTGCACACTTAACACACTCATCAAAACAGTTCATTTATTTCAAACATTGTTATTATTTGATTATCAATAAAAATTATTATTCGTAAAGTCTTTTTGACTTAACAATATCTTCATCATCTAATCAACTTTGGGCACACATAAGGACTTTCACAATACAAGGATGAAGTCGAGTACAATGAGGAGTAATAACCAGACCACTAGTGCCAAAAGCAAACTTCAAAGCAACGATGGATGATAGAATTGGTAATAAGTCTCGTGCAATCACCTGTATGATCAGAAAATTGTTTCCACACTTCCACCATAATAACACATCAAATTGCACACCTTCAACTTCGGCTACACAATCTTAGGTCAAATATTTATCTAATTACATCATATTGTATAAAATTCTATCCCTTTTCTCTTTCAAAAATTTTGAAACTGAAAGCAATAAATTGCTCTTAGAAGATGAGTCTGAACCTGAAACTGAAACTAGAGTTGAACTACCTGAACTACTGCTATCTCGATCATGAATTTTTTCTATTCTGAGTTGATAATCATTAAACAATTCATACCATAATTGTTTAATGAAATCTACATAGTCTTGGACTTGATTACCATACAATACATTATAAATCTATCTTGTATCTCGGGTTCAGCACATATAATATTGCAACACATGTCTAACCATAGACAAATAAGAATTTAAGTTCTCCATCATTTGCTCCACCATAGTTCGAATTACCTCATCGAAATCAAACATCTAATTAGATAAAGCATTCTTCATCTTACGTATAATGCTAAAGCAATAATGCAGAGTTAGATATTTTGATCTAAAAAACAATTCAGTTACATTATAAAATAATTCCAATTTTGCACAAAGTCCTCTAATTAACTCTCATTTCTCTTCTGTAGGCATGCGAGTGTACTGAGAGTCTCTTTGGTTCAACCTAGTAAACACATTAGCATATTGGGTTGCCGAATCCAATATCTTAAAGATTGAGTTCCATCTGGTTAGACAATCTAAAAGCAACATCTTCATACTTGGAATGCATTGAAATCATTTAACTTCTTCAATTTTCTCAACTATTTTAGGTGTTGGACTCTAATATACTACACTATTCCGAATCGAATCTATGGCTTCCTTTATCATCTCCAACACACCTTTCACATTCAAGCTCAGAATATGCACAAAACAATGCATATGAAGTAATCTTCCATCAACCAACAAGCTCCTAACCTGTAGCTTATTCTCCAACTTCTCAATAATAACATCATTCGTGCTACAGTTGTCGACTGTGATAGTAGATAATTAGTTAGATGTTAAAATCCATTAAATAATCTCCCAGCATAGTTTTTAACCTTTCACTTGTATAAGGTGTCGGCACATAAATGAACCTATCATGTACAAATATTACCAATATTATTCAAAAATTCATAACATAATGAAAAACTAAATGATAACAATAGTAAAAATATAAATTGCCTCAAAAGTTTATTATGTAAAGTTCAATCATTATCAACAAAATGTGTCATCACCGCCATATAATCCTTCTTTTGGTTATCGGTTGTCCACATGTCTATTGTAATGACAATCTGTCCTTCATTACTTGACAATGCTCTTAAAACCAAAGCACACAGTTATAGGAGTGTTAAAACCAACACTCCTATAACTGTGTGCTTTGGTTTCTATTTTGCAATTTCCTAACTCATATATACTCTTACTCTTCCGATTAATGAAATCTTTTAATTTTTTTTAAAAATGTGTAACAACCTATTGAACAATAAGTAAAACAACATATCAAACAACCAACAAAAATTGTAGACTAAATAAATAAAACAAAAGGAGTGATTGAATTATAAATAAACTAGGATTGTAAGATAGAACATATTCTACTTTTGGCAATACACTTACAACATAACATAATAATGAGCTTATTAAAAGACACGACCTTTTAAAGTAACAAACTTATACTTGCAATACAACTTAATGAGCTTATAAAATGAAGGGTTAATTATTAAAAAAACCTAAACTTTCCTTAATTTTTCAATTATAGTCTAAACTTTACAAGGTAGTAATAAAATGTCTAAACTTTCATATTTTTTCAATTCTAACATGACGTTACTCTCACTGTTATCTTTGTTGACGTGACACTGCCACGTGTCAATGACCCTCACTAATCATACATATCGGCATCATTAGAAAAAGCTTGCATGATTAGTGAAACGTCTCAGACGTGGGGTGATCTAGGGTTTTTTGTTTGTTTCTGTCACCGCCATTTGAAGCTACCTCTCCATAGTTGGCCTGTGTCGCGTCCTCCTCAATTGTTGTGGACCTGCGTCGTCTTGCCTGTTGTTCGATGGGCTAACGTGTCTAATTAGTAAGGGTCATTGACACGTGGCATTATCATGTCAACAAAAATGACAATGAGATTAATGTCAAGCTAGAATTGAAAAAAATTGAAAATTTGAGTGTTTATTGCTATTTTTTAAAGTTCGGGTTATAATTGAAAAATTGAAAAAAGTTTGAATTTTTTTAGTAATTAACCCTCAAAAGAAATGACCTCTTAAAATAACAAACTTACAACATAATATACTTATGAACTTCCAAAACAAGATGACCCCGTGAAATAATAGGCTTACAACATAACAAACCTACATATTTATGAATCTACATAATTTCTAAAACAACATTTTCACAAATTGACGAATGAGAGATAACAAAGCAAGAGTTCAGTTAAGTGACAAAAAAGAATAAGAAAATAAGCCAATGAAACTATCAAATAATTGGTCTCATAAGTCGACATAAAGCATAAAAGTTTTGAAAGTTGATGTAAGATTAATGTAGCTCATGATCAAACTCGTAGACCCAAATACATTGCATAGTGAAAGATTCCATCTTAAAGCAAACTTACAATTGAAGCTCTAAGGAGGGTAATTAAGAGATATGGCTAGAAGAGATCTGTATACTATAAAGACAAGTGACATCATGTGCACTATCAAATCATTATAAAAATTCGTTGCTCACAATAATATGGGACATTTTCATCTCTCCGAGAAAATATTATATTTTCTGACTCTAATTTTATTAGCTTGATCGTCGATGGCCGGACACTCCAACATTTGATCTTGTAAGTATGGCAAAACTAAATTCATGTCATAATCTTCAACTCATCAAAATAGGCTAAATCTCAAACAGTTCGAGTCTAGACCCAAGTTTATATCTCTTCCAACAATTAAGCTTAAACCTCATATTTTTTACTCATTACAGCATGCATAATCTCCAACGCTTAAAACTCAAACTTAGATTCACGCCATACCTCCAACTCATCTTAAAGAGACTTAATCATAAAAGCTTTAGCTCAAACTTAAATAAATATATTTTTAACTTTAGACCCATTCCTAGTCGCTAGAACCCAAACTTGAACTTGAAGAAACTTAAAGAATTTAAGCATATAAAAATTACACTAATATAAAAAATCATGTTTTATAAACAAATGAGAATTTAGAGAATGTGAGCAGCTGAAAAAAAAACTATAAGCAAGTGCTCCATCTTAATGCTCATTGAAAATTAATTAACGTACATTTACAAAGCAAATCCCTCAGTCAAGCAGCGTCCACTTATTGCTTGTTGAATACTTATTCAAAATCAGTACTCACTCTTACGGGGCATATTCTTTTGGTCGAAAACAAAAGTACATCTTTTATGCAAGTTTTAGTAATTAGTGCAAATCCAACTAACAAAAGAACTTCCCTGCCTGAAAAGAGTTGTCAAAACATAATTACGTTCCAAGCATGAAAGGCTCTTTCTAACAATTTTCCCATGTCTAAAGTACAAGCATAGCTAAAGCACAAACTGACATCTAAAACACTACTCTTTAGAGGATTTATTGATGAGGGATTTGTGAATGTGTGGGATAACCCCACCACCGGCGATGGTTCCTTTGATGAGGGTATCAAGTTCTTCATCCCCTCGGATTGCAAGCTGCAAATGCCTAGGTGTTATACGTTTAACCTTCAGATCCTTGCTTGCATTCCCCGCCAACTCCAACACTTCTGCAGTCAAATACTCAAGTATAGCTGCCGTGTAGACAGCAGCTGTTGCTCCAACCCTTCCATTGGCAGAAACCCTAGTCTTCAATAGACGGTGTACACGTCCCACTGGGAACTGCATGAAAAGCTCATAGAAAGCTTTATCTATGACAATATTAATTGCAGCTATATTAAAAAAAATATTAATGAGGCTTTATAAATTTTCCAAAGAATGAATTACAGAACAAGCAACTCAGTAAGAGTATGAATTAAACAAATAGACGGAAACATGGCATATTATCAAACGCCCAGAAGGATTGAAATTACGGAGCAACTTAAGCAAATAAATATAGGTCAAATCATCTTAGTAGTTTCAAGCCTTAGTTGCTTGGACATGCCAATAGTATCAATTGTTGTCCATGCATCTCTGTTATGAAATGAGACAAACTGATCTTCCTATTTAACGCTACAAGCATGGCAGTTCACAACCCAGAAATATTAGCAAGAGAGACTGCCAATAACTGGAAGTGGAAGGCTCTCAAGGTTACATGCTAGAGACAGTATTCAACAATAAATTCACATGAACATCAAGTCTGGTTGCATAACCCTAACTGGATATCCTTATTGAATGAAGTCGAAGGCTGGATAGATATAGTGTTCTGAATTGAAACTCTCCAGTCTCCTCTACCTTATTTTTCTCAACTCACCCCACTAAAAAGTAAACTTACTTTCGTAGTCCATCCATAACTGATAACTTGAGATTTGCTTTTGTTTTTCACCAGCATTCTGTTTATTTTTCTAGGAGTCTTTAGGATCAAATTCTCCACGCACTTTAAGAGGATTGATGGAGGTTTTAAGATCAAAATCAAGATGCTACTGTACTTTTATTGCAAATGTTGTCATCCACACAGAAATCCGCTAATGAGATACTATGAAAATCCATAAGTTTCACTTCAACCACATAGAGTCATGATTGTACCATCTTACAAGCTGTCCTAGATAATGAAACAAAAGGAATCTAATTTGGCAGTTTAAAGCAAGACCAAACAACGTGGATCTTCTCTCAAATAAATCCTAAGAAAAAGCAAATGCTTCACTTCAATAGGATGTGGCAGTACGTCTTCCCACCATCTCTCATATGAAACCCCAAGAGAATGATGGTAGATGATTGGTACAAACCCATCCATTCAATAATTAGACCACTATCAAGTATCTATTCACCACACATCATCTAAAACAAACGATTGAATCTTACTAAGATATATATCAAGGAAAAAGAAAACAGTTTATAGCATAATCATAATAGATTCAGGTCCAGCTATCGCCAAACAGAGTTCAAAACTCGGGAACCAGTAACATTTCAAGGTTGAAGCCCATGATCGTATTTTGGGAAACTATTTTGCAAACCAGCCATTTAACCAAATTATTTTAATCAGACTATTAATCCATTACTTTCCTTCATCTGACTCAAAGCATTCCAACAACAAAGAAGTAAACAAACACCAAAAGCTTCAATCTTTTTAATAGCAACCCATGAAACAGTGGCAAAAAGCAAAATATACACCAAAATAAGAAAAAAAAAGTAGGCTCTCTGCCTGAAGGCTTCATTCAATTGCAAAAAAGCCTGGAAGGATTTATTGAATCTAAGAACGAGGGAAGGGAGAGAAACGGAACCTGAAGACCAGCGCGAGAGGAGCGCGAGACAGGCTTCTTCTTGTCTTTGTCCTTGTTGCTAATGGTGGATTTGCCTGTGATCAAACCCTTTGCTCCTTTTCCCGACATTTTCCCGCCAAAACAAAGCCCACAATATCTAGGGTTTGGTTTAAACTGGAAGTGTTAAGAAATCCAAAAGAAAAAACCCAAAAAATGAGATTAGATATAGAAACAGAATGGAGATTGAGAGGAATAGCTCTTCTCGCAAAATTAAACTGGTAAAAGAAGACTCCGGAGAGGGAGAGAGAGAGAGCAATGTGATCTGAACAGAGGGTTGTTTGACAAAATTACCCTTTTAGCGATTATTAATTACTGCTTCATCGTAGGTCGTGAAACGCGCGTGGAGCATACTCGCATGCTTTTTTTTTAATGATTCGGCCCAAGTTTATTAGGCCCATTTTTTAATTACCAAGTTTTAAGAGCATCGTTTGTTTGTTCGTTGCTCGCTGTTCTCAAATCTCTTGGCGTTGAAGAGACTGCTGTGTTCTTGCATGCCATTCTGTGGTTGAATCAGGGACAAGAAAATATCCATATTATGCAACTCGAAAGATATAAGTTAGGAAGCCCATACTACATGAGATTTTATTGGACTGTGCAATCACCAGAACTAAAAGAGCTGTAAAATCTAGCATGGACAAAAGAGGAAACTGAAGCACATTTTGTACAATCTGGTGCTGCTGCTGCCTAATCCTACCATGCAGCTTTTCCGTCTTTTCTCATATGAAATCCCTCGATCTTGTGGGCAACATCATCAGCTGGGACTTTCACATTCCCTGTTGGTCAGTTACCCGAAACTGAATCATTCTCATTGTTATTTGCAGGACCTGTCCTCCATATTCTGATGGTTCCATCTTCAGATCCTGAACCATGCGATTCGCCATCGGGTGAGAATCGGACACACTGAACAGCACCATGATGACCCTTGTTGCAACCTGCATAAATATGCAATTCAAAATTGACAAAAACTAAAAACTGCTCCAAGAATCAACTTGCTACTGACATCTTCATCAACGTTTAATGAATATACTGCCAGTTAACTGCACATATCAATCTCTTCCCCTGTGTGAAAATCAAATATATGGATTCACATATCTTCTCCTCCAGCAACGAACTTGTTGCCAAATTTTGGTTCCATGGAAGTAGATTCTGTTAGAATATATTTTATATATTCTTTATTTAGTTTTGACATTTTTAAATTAGACATATAAAAGATAGAGTTTGTGTTATTGCCTTCTTATTTGATTTTAAAAAAGAATCTATGAGATATAAGTGATAAGGATGAAATCCCATATTTTAAGTAAATTTTTTAAAATCTATTAAGATATGTGAATATCTCCTAATTGTGGTAGGAGTCTTGGTGATTACGCAAGTTTAAAAAAAAAATCCTAGAAGAGTTGCGGCAACAAAAGACTATTGTGCATGTGTGTGATATTGGGAAAAAAAGGTTCATTGGTTTTAATATAATGGATAACATGTCTTTGGTGTGTGAGATATAGTGATGTTGATGTTGATGTTGATGGGTTGTTGATCATTGATTGGGAAATAGAAGAAGTCTATTGCTTATATATGTGTTGAAGCCACGTGTGTGTGGTAACAAGTGCTGCTACTATGTGCATTAAATGATGTTTTAGAGAAAGCAGTCGGTGGGAACATAGAATAAGAAGCTCACGTTTGATTGGGTAATTCTATTGTACTTTCGTAAAAGTGATTAATCTGGGTGAGGGCCCCGCAGATATAGGCAAAGTGTGCCGAACTGCGTTACCAAATGTCGGTGTCTTCGTTATTTTGCAATTGTGATTTGTTATTCACTTGCGCGTAGAAGAATTTGTGAATAGCCTGCGAATTGATTAACGATTTAAGTTTTTCAGATTCCACATTGAATGACATGTTATAGCGGTTCACTAACCCAAGCTACATACAAAGCAAGAGAATACTGGTAAATGCCAAAATTACCAAAAGGAGAAGGAGACAAGACCAAAATATAACTTATGATTTGCATCCCAAAACTTAACCGTAGATCCATCAGCAGTTATTATATATCGACCATTCTGACTCACCTCAGCACTTGTATCAAGTGTTTGAACAATTTTTTTTTTTCCACTTCTGACATCCCATAACCTATAGTCACAAGTTGAAGGTAGTTTAAATTAGAGATCTTTTAGCACCTAAAATGAAAGAAACAAATAATAATAATCAATTAATCTGGTCAAAACAAAGAAAAAATATCAGGCGAGTGAACGTAACTATAGCTACAATCTGCAATAAGGAGGCATATATGGATTGCCTAAGCATTAGAAAGCATGCTGCATTGCAGGGATAAAGAATCCTTCCATACCAACTACACTGGAAAAGATGAAAAGTCAGTGATCAATAAACTAGTATACAGAACAGATGCTGATTTGCAGACAGCATTTACAGGATCTCCTAACAGAAAGCAATTATCCTAGCTAACAATTTAGAATCTTATTAAAAGTGACGTAATATGACATCAACTGTAAGCACAACTAACACTTGAAAAACGCTACACACAAACAGGTAACTACAACATAAAGAAAATAAAGATGCAAACTTCATCCATCAATCACACACGCTATGGATTCATTATGTTTCATACCTCACACCACCAACGTCAGTGCAGGAACTGAGGATTGCTGAGCACTGTGAAGCCAAGCAGTAGTCCTAATTGATCCTGGCGAATTATCAACTTCTCTTGGGGGTGCATGTGGATGATTCAAGTCAAATATACGAAGAATTTTCTCAACTCCACCTGTTAGTAGAAGATGAGTATCGTGTATAAGGAATAAGTCAGATATGTGCACGAGAAGCTACTGTTGAAGTAAGTTGGTATTTACAACCAAATTTTGGATGGATTATCTATGCATATGTTCTTTCACACTCGGATTTCAGCATGATAAAACATTGAGGACCCAGATTACAGGGGTCATGACAAACTATTTTTATTACATGACAAGATTATTACTTGAGTTTCCTTATGCGGAACCATGATACAGAAGTCATGGCCATGAACAAAATGACCCAGCTCCCCCTTGCACTTGCAATCCTTCCCCTCTTTTGGCAAGATAAAGCGTGAGAAAAGAGAGTAACATTGGATCTTACTCTGAAAAGCACATGCTCTAACAATGTACTTATGTTCAAAACAGTGCTAGTTAATGCATCCCACAATTTCCTGCAAATAATTTCAAGATATAGTTGTTTTTCACAGAAGATCTAGTAATTCTTTTTTATATATCATGCAATATCTTTATTATTTCAACAATGAAAACAAATTGCGTGCGTGCGTGTTTGTGAGAGTGAGAGAGAAGAATTTACAAATCCTTCCAAAATAAGTTAATCTTAAGCAATTTTACAAAAGGCGCTAAAATACAAATAATAGCATGCAAATAACACAAACGCAGTAAGATCAGCAGAGGCAGATGCTGCAAGTAATGCATTAGTGTCTAGACAGCAACTCCAGACTGCACCCTTATGCCCTTCAAATGTCCCAATCCAATCTCCGGTCTCACCATTTCTTAACATTGGATTGGAATCCGCATCATAAAAAAAATGAAGAGTTCAACATTATCTTTGACGAGTTTAAGGAATTGTTGAAGTCCCAGTGTGTAAAATACCAACAATCACCAGAAGATAATCATCTTCATTCCAATGAAAAAAAAATATCCCACACATTTTAGTCACAAAAATGACCACAAAATTGTTGACTTGATAATATGCAGAACATAATACTGAAAATGGCTGATGTAAACCAATCACAATTTAAGGAAAAAAAATTCCGCACCCAGATAATACTGGCTAAGTGATATCAACCCTATCCAAAAATGACTGAATTTAAAAAGTTGGGTCATAAAGGGCGATAGTAGTTGTAGCACTACCAGAACTTTTTGTCATCTAGCATGAAACAAGAGAGTCTGGATCTTCTGTCCAAGATTACTTTATCATATTTTGTCTATTTGAATCTTAATCATTTAATTCATATAAATAGACACGGGATCCATATAAATATATGGCTGAAATTTAATAAACAGGATAGGACAGTAATATTGGACAGAGGATCCTGGCTTGAAATGAGTCTGGATCTTCTGTCCAAAATTACCCTATCCTATTCTGTCCATTTGAATCTTAATCATTCAATTATGCGGGACCTACACAGGACTCATATAAATAGACAAGAGATCCACATAAATAGATGACAGAGATTTAATGAACAGAAGAAGACAGAGTGATATTGGACAGTGGCTCGAAACAAGAGTAACAAGGAACACAATTATGTAAGTGCAATCGTTTCGGAGGTAGCACACACAATCCAGATGGCCCCATAGTTCCCTTAAGAAATAGGATCACTAAATGGCCACGACAACAAAGCGAAGTACAGCATCATTCAGATACAATATCCTTCAAAAAACAGTGACTTCATGCAAAGTAAGCAAAAGTAACATAGTTATAGGAGTAGCATCCCTAACAAAGTGTTCAATCCAGGACTTTCAACCAAGACCCTATTGAAAATAAATGTAATTGGCGCTAAATTCAGGGTTAATGACACAGACCAATTAAAGAGATGAAAAGAAAAAGAGAGCATCACCTTTGCTGGCACTAATAAGAAAGAAGCCATCAGGAGGTACAGGGCTGTAAAACAAATCGACAACGGGACGAGAATGTCCATGACACACTAAAGGCACCGCCACCTTCTTCTTGTCCATTTCTCCTCTCACAAAACAACTAGCAGCAGCAGAAATCGGAAGAAAACAAAACAAAAACCGTAGTGAATCAAATTCTTATGCAAACTTCGTTTGTCCAAAATCTTCTACAAACACTGTAACTATATCTTCTTTCCTCTGTTCTTTTTCGTGCAAATTATGTAGCGAAAGTTAATGTTTCACCCTTATTTCTCAACAAAGGGAGGCTGTGAAGAAAGATTATAGTGTCTATGAGAAATCCGGAAAGTGAAAAGGGAGGAAATGACAGAAGAGGCTCCTATGTCTATCTGCAGGGACGACGAAGCAGAGAAAGCTGCTTTTACGGCGTTCAACTTAGAGCATCATGTATGCTGCGTTCAATTCTTTTGTGATTAATTCGGTAATTTTTATTATTAATTCATTCATTCCTTTCCTTTTTTGGTCGATTTAGTATCGCCAAGTTGAACCTGAACCCCATGAATTTCTGTTCTACGGCAACAAGAACAATCCTTTTACTGAACAACAGTTCAATTGTTAGAAATAAAGGTTTTAACCCCTTGTATGTACAATCCATTTGTAAAGACATTGTAGTCTGTAATTCAATGATGCTTAAGGTCTACTAGTGTAATTGCAAGTCTCTTTGATTGCTTTTACTTTGTTAGTGTCATCTTTTGCATGGGTGAGTACATTTTTGCCAAAAGCTGGAATGAAGAACAAGTAGTTTCCCTTTTCATTAGTTGAAACAAATAGGTTGTTACTACCATCATTTTGATGGAAATTATCAGTCAAAAGTTACTAATCGGTGAGAATTAAGGACTTGTACGCACTAGAGTTAACATTATTGGTACTTCCAGATCACTGGGCTCTGAAGTCTGAACATAACTGCCTGATCCATGGAGATAGATGTGACAAACTGGAAGCAGAACTAGTTAAAGTTTTACGGATAAGCTTCCATTGTGATATAAACTTGACCGTACTGCATTGATGTTCGCCTGTAAAATGCAAGCATACTTACAGTATCAGAGCACTACAATGAGCAACAGTGTTGTTTTAAAGAAACTGTTGGGATGTTTCCATCGATGAGCTAAGGCTTAACATTTAAACAGCAATGAAAGCAGTAATCTTGGGCTGTAAAGAGTTTTAAGGGCGGTCTACCTTCTGTACAGAGCATAACTTGCAAGGCCAATTACCAAAATGGCGAGAGTCATTAGCGTTGTAAGAATCCATCCCTGCATGACGTGAATGCAGCTTGCATTACAAGGCTCTTCTCTGGCAGGCTGTCAGAAGTTACAAACTTTGAATAAGCAGATGCCATCAAGATAAACAAATTCCACTTGCTGCACCACAAACAAAGCTACTCTATGTATACCATAGCATTTACAAGGATAATCATTATCAGTGCCTCTATAAATGGTATGTACTCTACTCACCATTTCTTCTATAGAGCATTTATGATCGTACACCGGATAATCTGGAAGCAGAGTATCCGCAAAGACCACGTAACAATCCACATCGCGATACCGAATCCCTCCATCACAAGCAGAAGAACAAGGCTTCCATGACCCAGTTACCCATTTAAAAAGCTCTGAAGGCACATAGGGTTGTTTAAGTTACTGCCAAACTAGGAAACCCGAAAACACAAAATAGATGCCAAATACCTTTTGGCTTTGTCTCTGCAATTATTTCTGCACCACTCTCGCAATAACCCAACTTATTATCCCCATATTCGGTCTGAGGATCAGAGCAGTCAGAGCAGCATAAATACTCGTAACCCGTGTCCACCTTATTCTCACACTTTGAGCACCCAGCTGTCATTATTTTTGGATGTTCTACTCAAGCGTAGGGAAACCAGAAGGAAACATCTCATAAGTTTCAAGTAGCATTATATTTTGGGAAGCAAGCTATAGTTCTACAGAATCTTTTCGGGTATTTCATATTCATATTATGTAAGAGTCAAGATATACATTGGTGTAAAATGCAAACATATCAACATCAAGATCCAAGGATTCACAGTGCCACATGAACTTTGTGGACTTGGAGCTTTATATAAAATGCTATCTTAAATAGCCTAAAGGTTTTATGGTATACCTTTGGCAGAAGATCCCTAAATATATGGAGACTGAGGACTGAATATATTAGTCAGAAGAAGAAGAATTGTCCATTCAATGGTATCAGGAATGGATGGAAACAGAGACCAAAGGATGTGCTCAAACTTTTCCCTCAAAAGATTAACTACACCTGTCAAATGACTCTTTCTACGCTTCATAATCTGACAGCCAGAAATTGTTGAAAATCAGACGTAAAACCAGATCATTGTTCTATTGAGATATTGACAAGAAGCTGTACACCAGAAATCTGACTGAAAGCATTTGCTACATAGCAAATTGTATGGCGTTAAAGTAGATTTGAAGTGTTTGAATATTCCATATACAAATTCCAATAAAATCTAAGATAAACCATAATCAATACTGCTTTTATCTTTATCAGCTGGACAGGCTTCAGTAACAAAGTCTACTGGCTCGTAGTAAGTCTTTTACCCATCTGAGTTATATCTACCTTGAATACTTCGACACCCCATCTCATCATGCATAACTTATTCTCAATAATTATCAGAAATAGAATCAAGAAAGTTGATGACGTAATATGCAGCAGTAGAAATGCGTGAAGTAAGGGGCACAGAGGATGCTCTGGCTCAGGACATAACCCGTTGCAGTCCTTTGAGCTACCAAAAATTGAACCTTTTCCACAATCTACCACATATATATTTTGACAAGAGAAGTCCCAGTAGCATCCTAAGATAGCATAGAATATAGGGAAAACCAAGTTGTCGAGTGGGAGCACAGATAAATTTAGCTTAAAGAACCGACGTTAACAACGCTATGAAAGAGATAGGAAGAAAGATTGATAATGATGGTCAAACTTATCCAGTTTGTCAAGTTCATCAATTACAACTGCAAACTGTAGTTTGAATATAATGCCACAATGTCATCTACCTTAATCAGGAGAAACAACTTTCGATGACATATGGTGATCCGACAACTGTATTTCCTAGTTCTTCAATGTATAAGTTCTATGGGTCAATCTAGACCTAGGGTTTGCCCAGGGATTTGCTTAGGTCTGTGCCTTCAGTTGTCACAATGGAGAAGTGGAGACTACCATAGGCATAGCTCATCATGCTGCTTCGACTGAAGAACTCTTTCCCAAGAGTTTAGCAATGTTTCATCCAAGTTACTGAGCTCCAAATAGGGTGAGTTAATAATAGCAGTCAAAATCTTAGTGTTGTATCAATAGAAAACTAACTATAAGTTGTGAGCATTTCCTTTATCAGTTAAAAGAAAATTACAGAAACTATAAAACTGAAAGGATACTGACCATAGAAGTTCAGATGAAATCTCGAGCATGAATATAAAATAGGGAACTATAAAGGACTTGCTCTTCATTGCTTTCTTCATGCTTCTATCTTAAGTTCCTAGGATCAGATTTACATCAAGTTCCTGACTAACTGGGCACTTAAAATTAACGGCTGATGTCATACCAATACCAAGCACAAGTATGAAGGTTGCGGATAAAAATCATGAGCTAATGAAGCTGAATTTGCTATTAAACAATTGGCCTCCAACTAAATCTATCAATGGGAATGCAATCATCTAGTTAAATCTACTGCAGTTAGCTTCATTATAACTCTAAGAATATATACCTTTTTATTCACCTTAAACATAATGGCAATAAGTGAATCAGCTTTTCAGAATTATAGCCAACGTACATGAAGAAGGAAAGTCAAAGGAGCAAAACTTTAAAACATAGTAGTTAATCTTGAATTCATCAGTACTTCCAACAACAAAAATCCATTCCAAACTCTATACTAAAAAGAAAGAAAAAAGAAGTAGAAAAGAACCTCACTTATCGGATGAATATATATAGGATCACGAGAAAGCTCAGACACTGTTTCGGTTTTCTCTTCATACATAACATCCGACGAAAATAACCCCACCACGCTAGAATCCTACAGCTCTATGATCAAGTACTGTCGATCATTTCTCATAACTTCAACCAAATAAAACCAATACAGCCCAAAGTTTTTCAAGCAAGAATGTTGAAGGCTTACCAAGAGAAGGAATAATGAAGTTTAAGGACACAACTTATGAAGAAGACAGCAAATGTGAGCAGATACGACATAATATCAATGCAAGTCGGAAGCTTTATCAAGCAATAACAGTGTTAAAGGCTTACCATGAAAAGGGAGGGTGAAGTTTACGGAGACAACATATGAAAGAAGGCAGCAAAATGTGAGCAGATTAAGCTTCAAGTGCAATTTCTCAGCCTCCATAGACACCTAACCAGAAGTAGGTATCCCGAAAAAGAATGATAACAAGTAATCAAGCCCAATGCCAGGTTAGCGATAGCAGTTTCACTCGCATCCTCCCTCCGTTGACATTCTGGCGAAAAGCTCTGTTATTATGAAATAAAATATGTTGCACGTCAAGGTAATGATTTTTACGCGGACAATGGGTTCACATTCTCTGTTACCATTATTCTATTCCAACCCCATATCGCCATCAATAGAACGTTGATTTGTACTAAAAAATATAAGCGCAACTTACAAAATGATATTGTATTACACGCGAAATAGAGTTGAAATAAAGTTATTAGAACAGATGAACTAATTCCTAAATCAATGACTCTAAAAAAAAGAGACGGAATAAAAATATAGTTTTATGGGGAAAAATTTATTCATTGTAAATTATGCCATTAAATAGGAGAGAGTTTTGTGCATTATTTTATAAACTCTTCACGACAATAACAATATTGCATAAGATTCTCCGATTGAGACATTTTATAAAAAAATTGTTTTCATATGATTGAAAGTTATGACATTTTGGCCTAAAAAAAAATTTACTTGTTGCTTGAACAGATGCCCGTTTTATAAACTCTTGAACTCTACAAAATAATTATTGAAAAAGTCAATAGATTACCCTCACTTTTGTTTAGACCAACTAACAAAGATGCTTATATTTCATAATATCATTAAAATACTCCATAATACCATTAACTACTAATGTCAATAATAATAATAATAATAATAATAATAATAATAATAATAATAAATTCATCATCATCATCATAAATCAAATTATATAAAAAGAAATAGCTCATATATATATATTTAATAAGGAAGTTGAATTACTTTTAAAAGATATGTACTAATTGAAAGGTTGAATATAGGCACAAGTAATATAATAGATGTTATTTTATGTATAATTTTTATTTAAAATTTATTAATTTATGACTAATGGATAATTTTAAAATTTTCTTAATTATTTAATGGACAAGTTTAAAATTTTCATAATTGTCCCCGTAATATAATATTTGACATTAGTCTCAAATATATTTACATATTTAAATATGGATCGCAACATGTTGGACCGATCCCATTAATAATCTGACTTGACACCTTGAAGGTGCAACTTAAGCTCAGCTCAAAACCTAATTAAGCTTAAATTGCATAGCTCAATCTCACTTAGGCATTTAAAACAAATTTGTTTTGGAAAATTTTTAAAAATAATGCCCTTTTATAGTACGATGTCAAGCCATTTGGGTTGACCCCTAAGCTTGAGCTCGATCTAAAACCTAATTAACTTGAACTTAGCTTGTTGACTTTAGGGTATGCCATAGACTTTTAGCCATTTTTAGCAAAATATATCCAAACTTTGACCTCAATTATGTACAAATTGATAATGTTTTGTTTATATAGTGAGTGAATTGAAATGAAGTCTCTAAATGATATTGTTTCTCCCAAATTAAATGAGTTCATATAGTTAATGAATTAAACACAAAGTCTTTAAATGATGTAATTTTACCTACATGATCAAACTTCATGTTGAGTCAAGCCTGATCGATCTTTGGCTTAAACTATAAGTTCTAGGCTTTATCGGGCTTCAGTTAATAGAGCCCTAATTAGGTTAAACTTAAGCTACTAGTTGGGGGCCTAATTGAGTCTCAGGTCAGGCCTAAGTTGAAGTTAAAAAGTTTGGATTGGGCTCAAACAGCTTAAGTCCAGGTTGGCCGTTTCTAATCTTAATGTGTAAAGTGTTTTCTAAATGTATAAGTAGGGAATTTGAGAAGAGAATAGTAAGAGAAGCCAACTTTTTTTAGATTAAGAAAATGGAGGAGGCATCTTCATCAATTAAGCTAAGTACACCAAAGAAGGACTAAAATATTTTGGAATGGTTCAAGCTAAGTCATTATGGAAACCTATGAACATCACAACTAAGTTGAACAAGAACAAATAAGGAAAGCCAGTTAATGTCAAAATATAATGAGGTATGATTGGTAGTTTATTTTATCTTATTATAAATAGGCTCGACATTATGTTTAATGTTTATTTATATGATAGATTTTAATCAAATCCAAAAATATAAAAAAATTTGGTCGTTGAATGCCATTTCATTAGGACTGTGGTATCCAAAGATAGAATTGCTGATATGGTTGGCTATTCGCATGCAAATTTTATTGGTCGTCTTTTATATAAGAAAAGCACATTTGGTACATGTCAATTTTTAGGCAATGCATTGATTTCATGGTTTAGTTAAAAATAAAATTTGGTTGCCTTATTAACCATGAAAGTTAAATATGTAATGCTTAAAACTTATTATGCTCAAATTCTATAACTTAGACAATTACTCAAAGAAAATAGCATGAACCTTATAAATATACCAACTACGTGTGATAACATTAGTGTCGTTTTCCTTACAAAGAATTTCATTCGATACTCTAGAACTAAACATATAGAAATTTTGAATTTCATTTTATTATAGATCATATGTAAAAATGGGGATGTTTAGCTAGAATTTATTGGTACAAATTAAACAATATATTCACTAAACTAATAAATAAGGATAGATTTTGTGTAATTAGTATAGAATTATGTATGATTGATGGGAATTCCATTTGACAAGGACCTTCTTAGGTGTTTAAATTTGATTTTGATTGTTATTTATTTTATTTATTAGATGCTATAATATTTTAATATTATTTTGTTAGACTTTTGGATAATTGATTTTTTTATATTTCCAAAAAGAGGGAGAGCAAGCTAATATTAAATTCAGGTGTGATTAATTTTGTAATTTTTAATTTTGTGTATTTGACACTAACATTACATTTATATTAAAAACTTTATCATGTCAGATTCTAGCTAATATTGTAATTAATGATATTTTAGTAATCTTCATACAAAATTTGATTCGTGCTTAACATAGTTTATTGATAAGTGCTAATTAGATTATGTTTTTAGCATGGTTTTTAGAGAATTTTGTTTATTTTTGGATGATTTCTATAGGATTTGGTACTCAATGTGGCTTACATTTTGTTTACTAACCTTACTCTAGCTCTAAAATGAAGATGAGATGGATTTTGTATATTGGAGCCAATTTAGAGAAGTTTTAGAGTTATAGGTTAAATATGGTCCTATGTCCATTAATACAACCCCAATATGATACCATGTTTAACCCCATGAAAGTTGTTATGGCATTTAACTTCTTTAATTACTTGATACATGAAGAAATATCGCCTAAGCATGACACTACGCTCCTCTTGTGTTCCACCTTAATACGTTATACTTCTTCGGATAATTTTCCATATAAAGAACACGAGCCAAATAGGGACCTAAGTTCCCTAACAAAACTTGTATGCAGACTTATGTTCTAAATCTTCAGACCTGTGTTCCTAAGATGAACCCTCGATAATGGAGGAGCTACTAAGTCAATATAAGGGAAACATGGTACTGTGTTGGTGACTTATGTTAATGGTGTTTGTTTATAGAAAAGAAGCTAATGGAGTAGTAAAGAAACATAGGATCAACATGAATTTGTGTTTGACGTGTGTTAGTTAGAAATTTAATGTCTTTATATAAATAGGAGAGAGATAAGATGAAGAGGGAATTATTGAATCTAAAGAAAATTGGAGGACGAGAGGATGACTAGAGGAGAGTTAAGAACACATCATGAAGGAAGCAACTAAATTACTAGTCATTGCAATTCTCGTGACAGTGAAATTTACACTCACTAAACTATACTATAAGAATGATAGGTACATATGACTTAATGATCTTCTTTTAGTATTATTTTATGTTATCAATATATCACAATTAAGTTTTTAGTGTCATTTTTAGGGAATAAAAAATTAGCAAAGTTTTTCTTTTATTGATATAATACTTTTATTTTCTTTTTTCATCATCCATAAGTTAGGATTTATGTTATTTTTATTTATTTCATTTTTATAACTCTCTTTCCTTGATCTTATGTTTGTGGCTAATTTTAGGATTTAGATATTTTATGTTATAGCTAACAAAGACATTGTCAAGATAAAGAAGACAATTTCTTATAGAAGATTATGTTATGTTGTCGCTTATGGGGCATTGGACACTTATAATAAGAGATTTGATAATATGTATTAAGCAGCTTAACCAAAACTAGTGATGATTTGTGGTAGTGGACATCTTAATCATGAATGTTAGGCACTTTACAATATGTGACAACTGACTAAGAAAGTTAATTTTATAGGAAACTAGTCTCAAAATGACCTCTATTGTAACACTTATAATCCAAGGGAGGGAAAAGCATTCTACCTTTTTATGGAACAATCAAGCTTTACTCAAATTTCAAGAACAATACCAATAAGTAGGGAACTTAAGTCTTAACGACCTTATGATGAAAATTATCATTACAACTGAGGCTCACTTCTAGAGTAACTAATAAGCCTTCATATATAAAATAGAGATTCAAATTAGACAGTTTGCTAGCTTATCTTAGAAAAGCAAAAAGATATTTTCCTAGCAACATCAAGCTAAATTTAAGGGAGTAAGTGAATGTAGTAATTTTAAGGAGTGAAAGGGAACTACAAGTTAAAGAAATAAAGTTAGAAGGCTACTGTACAAGAAAAGAAGGATGAGGGGAAGAAGAGAGAAAAGGATAAGGAGCCAAGGAAGGAAGTGATCAAAGAGTGTAAACCTAAGATTTCATACCCGAGTAGGCTTGAGATAAATAAAAAGGAAGGTGAATTTGATAAGTTTCGACAGCTTCTTAAATAATTACACATTAACATTCCTTTTGTTGAATCTTTTTTGTCTTTTTTGTAAATGTTAAATTATACCAAATACTTAAAGGATCTCCTTTCAAACAAGAAGAAGCTCAAGTAGTTATTACTAGTTAATTTAAGTGAATAGTTCTCCTACATCCTACAATTAAGTTACCCTAGAAGATCAAAGGTTCAAAGAGTTATTATTGCTTGTAATATTGTTAGCTTATTAATTAAAAGATATTAGCGAATCTAAGAGCTATAATTAATTTAATACCTTATAACATGTTTAAAGAATTGGGATTTGGTGAACTAAACCAATTAAGATGGCATATAATAGACATTTTAGTTAAGGTTGATAAATTCATGTTCCTTATGGACTTTGTGATTTTAGATATAGAGGACAATGTAGAGGTTTCCTTACTCTTAGGATGATCTTTACTAATCACTACTAAGGCTATAATGGATGTGTATGATGAAAAGTTAATTCTAAGGGTAAGGGAGGAGGAAATAGCTTTTAAAATATCTAAAGCCATAAAACATACCTTTGATAAAGATGACACTAGCTTCTATATATATGATTGATATTGAATTTTCTTACGTTATAATCACATAATGTGAGAAGGACAATCACATTCTAATGGAACATAAGGAACCTAACGAACCCTTATATAGGAAGAAGAGTAGAATCAAGCCTTTAATTGTAGGTCTAGGATGAGTGAAGGGCTTGAATAAGACATCTAGCTAAAATAATCATAAAGAAGTACTTGTTAAGATGTAACCCAATATTTAGGTGCTTTTGTTTAAATGTGGTATATTTTAAGATCTTTAGAATTAGTTATGATTTGTTTTAGTACTTTTGGGCTCATAGATTTAAGTTTATTTTTATGTTCTTTAACTCTAAGACTATAATCACTCCACTTGGGATGAGATTTGATGGAATTCTCTAGGTTATATAGGAAATGTTGCCTAACTTACAAAGCACCTCTACGTACTAGAGTAGAGATTATATTGCATTAAGCTTAGATAGATATTATGCTCTAGAAAACCTTTCTAGCTGTAGCTTTACATTGCTATTGTACAAGGTTGATGATCGCTTATTATCAGGAGAGTACCAATTATCCTTACCTCTTTTCCATTGTTTTCTATGTTTTCTTAACTTTTGCATATTGTATACATTAAAGACAATGTACAACTTAAGAATGAGGGAGGGGAAATAAATATTATGCTTAATAATTTTGTTATAATTAGTTTAATATGAAAAATTATGGTAAATTTTTTAAATATTAATTGGGGTGATTTATTGGTTAAAATTCGTGATAGAAGAGCAACAATTAATGTTAAAGAAGGTTTATATATATTTGAATGGTGCTAATATGCTGACCAAAGTAATTCCTGGAAATGAGCATGAGATTTTTTGTAAGCTTGTCGGGATGTATCTCGAGTAGATGATGGAGAATAAAGTGTCTTCCTTATATTTGGGTTAGAGGGGAAAATTGTTGAGTGTCTAGCCCTATTTTGAGACATTCGGTGATTATAGATGACTTTATGGTTCATAGGAATGACGAACAAGTAAAGATAAGATGCAAGAATTTATTTTAGGGAGATACATGATTGTGTAGAGTGATGCACGTTTGTGTCTTGATTTACACGGCCGTTTAGATGAACTATGTAAGTCCTTATAAATATGTGAAGAAAGAGTGGAGAGGCAAAGACATACATAGTCTTGTACTCGCATTTGTGAAGATAAACAACCGTGTGTAGAGATCATGTAACTCTCTGTACTGTATATGCTTGTGACTAAAGCAATGTTGGAAAGATAAACGGTTACTTACACGACTATAGAAATGACCGTGAAAGTTGCAGAAAAATTATTTTGTGATATAAAAAAAGAAAAAGATGTAGGTTTTGTAAAAAGTGTAGTCATAATGTCCAAAAATGAGCAAAAACAAAAAGATGGCAATGAGTGTTGTATTCTCATCTTTGTTTGATTGTTTTAGGTTTGACTTGAGTGATTATCGATTATAACCATTCAACTTTGGTTTCAATCCTAAAACTTTTTGAGACAACTTGTTAGGGAAGGGGTGAGAAATCAACTTTTACAATAAATCCTTATTGAGTTTAGTTAATTTATTTGTCAATTTGCTCTGTGGTTTTTTTCCTTTAAACTGGAGGATTTTCCATGTAAATCTTGGTATTTATTTCACCGGTTAGAATTTCTTATTTTCACATTATTTTGTTGTCATAACTTGAAAAGTTCTTTCTTGTCCTTGATATTTGATTGATCTTTTAAAGAGTTGTGTTGTTTGTCTCCCATCATCTTCAACTCAAGACATAAAGGATCAATGGAACAAAGACAAAGAAAGACCGACCATGTTAGGGAATCACTTTAGGGAGTACGTTGTCCTACTCCATTCTAAAAAGAATTGCAGTTTCAAGTAGAAAACTTCTATGGTAGTTTAGATTAACTGACTCTATGTTATCTTAGTCTTTTTATGAGAGTATGGATCTTGATACTTGGCTAGCCAAGAAAGTCAATTTTTATCGTGTTCACTGGTTTACTTTGCATTTTATATTGAAATTTTTATCAAATTCAAAAATATTGTTCATAAATCCATGACCAAATTGTATAGTCACGACTAGCTAAACAAATCTTGGGACATTATACTACTATTAAGAAAGTAGATGGAACTCAAATTTTGCTATATATTTTAAAATAAATTTTACTAAATTAAAATAATGTCATATGACATCTTTTGAATTTGGTTAATCGTAACCACATTACCATATGATACACTAAAGTTCTTCGGAATTGTCAATGAAAACATTCAAGTAAATAAAAATCATCACTAAAGCGGCACTTTAAATCATACCTATATGCCCTGCCAGTGAATATGGGATTCTTGTCTTCAATATTTAGTAGGTCATATCTCATCCAAACTAGCTATTTAGATTTGATATTGATTCCATTACTCCAAATGGATCCCTTATTCTTAAACTACTTAAATAATGCATGTGTCTGCATGCAATTATTGTCAAAACTTTAGTGCAATTCTTTTACATGCATTCACTGAATGCACCTGCATTTGGACCATAAATTATTGCATGATTGTCAACCAAAAAGGAGTAGAAGCAAATTTGAAATCATCTACTAATGAAGTATTTTGGCTAAAGAAAACAAATGCATGCTCGAACAAAAAAAACCCTCTTCCTACATGGGGTTTGCAGGAGATAAGATCTAAATGACCTATTAATTTAATTTTGTTTGATCAACCTGTTAAACTTGCTTACCATGATACATCTCTATTGAACCACACAAGCCATGCCATTGAGAAACTGATTAAAGAAATTGATTATGTGTAATTGAAGGATACTTTTGTCAATTGGGTGTATGTAGATTTTCAACAAGAAATAAAAAATAATATCAGTGACCATGTGGTTCTACATAGACTGAAATATTAAGGCCTATTAGTTTTTACAGCTACTATCTCGATATTCTTCCATTAATAGTTAACTTATTAAATACACTTTTGAGGCTAGAGAGGCAATATTCTACACTTACAATCATCACTTTTCCTTTAAATGTTTAATTTTAGATCTAATTTGGATATTTTATGGTTATTTATTTGAGAGCCTATCTGACTGAAACCTCCACAAGAACAAAAAGACATCTTGAATGCCACTACAAATCTAAAGTTATGTAATTGTCATCACTTTAACATGTACATGAAGCCTAGATTAACAACCGATGGATTTGCCACTTGTGCAATTAATTAAATTATAAAAGATGCTCCAAATTCTTAACAGTCACGCATGATTGATATAATAGGAAGCAAGAATTGTTATCATATTAATTTTTTCTGATCCTACTATTACAAATTGACATGTTTCACAGCTACCCTAATATTAGAAACATATAATTTTGTACCAGCAACTAGCCTATTAATTTTAAAACATATGTAGATAAACAAATTAGTCATCAATCCTATAGCCCAGACAATGAAATACTATTATTAGGACTAGTGATTTATTAAACTCAAAATTTAGTGGCATAAAAAACCTCGTGAAGCGAAAACTAACCAAAAATACAATTTAAAGTTGCATTATAACAAAATTATAAAAAATTCAGTATTGAGATTTTTATTATAAAAAATAAAAACACTCAAAAATTAATCAAGAATAACTTTATGATTAATCAGCTATTATAAAACCAACCGTTTCATGTTTAATTGATCAAGCTTCACATGACTTCTCTAAAACTATAACTCCATAAACAAATCTCTCTTTTTATTGGAGTTTTACTCTACAAATATAAAAACTAAATGTGAGTTTGTTTCTATTTTCCTTTTCTTTTTCTTGTTGCGATTTTAATGAAAAATTAAATAAAATAGCTTTTGGTAATAATTTTCTTGCCCATATAGATAACACTTGTGTATATTAACCATACAATTAAGCCTTGGCTTTTCTCATCTAGGATAAGTCTGCAAGCAAAGTAGATAGAATTTAATTGTCTTCCCTCGATTAAAGTAACCCTAGAGGGACGATCAAAGCACATACATAGTCATTTTTTTATTACAAGGGAAATCGCTAAACATAGTTAATCTAACTCTCGCATAGCTCTGCAATACACAACTCCTTGATTGTCCCTTTGGATGAGATCCTGGATTGGCAGAGGAGGCTCCTGAAGAATATGCATGCCTGAGCTGGTCTTGATTGCAAAGGCTGTTAGATAGTCCGCGCACTAGTTTCTCTCCCGGTGTACGTGCTGGATTTGCACCTCCCAATCTCATTGGACTAAGCCGCGAGTACCTGCCAATAAAAAGTTATTTATATCAATCTCGATAATGGGAGATGAAAGCAAGTTAATGATTTCTAGGGCGTCCACTTCTAAGATGACCCTGCGATACCCAAGTGACCAAGTCAATGTGAGGCCCGAGTGGACTCCCCAAAGTTCGGTTGTTATAGACGAGCTGCTACCAATGTGCTGAAAAAACCCTCCGCACCACTGTTCGTGACAGTCACAAATTAGCCACCAGCGGTAGCGATATGCAATCTCGGGTTAAAAGCTCCATCCATGTTGACTTTGACCTAGTTCGTTGACGGTTTAGTCCATCCCACTAGACTGCCCACTAAGAGACCTTGATTAAGGAACACACATCTTTCCAGTTCTCTCGCTTGTATTATCCACTCTACATACGCTATAACTGCCTTTGTTCCTTCTTTCGGCCAAACAAATTAATCTTCAAAAAGACTTTTGTTTCGCCACGTCCAAAGCATCCAGCATGCAACTCCAAATATAGTGGACCATTCCCCTTGCATCACCTGGGAGTGCTTGAGGAGGTTGGACTTCACCCAAGCCTCCTCGACATGATGGAAAAAATCCATATCGACGACCTCCGAGGGAAATTGCCTCCAAAAGGCTAGAACTCTCAGACAATCCCGAATGATATATAAGGTGGATTCTTCCTAGCCGCATATGTGGCAGCTGCTATCTATCGCAATGTGTCGCGCTAGTCGTTGTTGGTTTGTTAGGAGTTTTTTCTTGGTCATGAGCCAAAGGAAAGCTCTGATCCGCTGGGGTCCTATCCATTTCTAAATTAAATTCCAGGGACTATTAGAACTATCTGGGGTGCACCCTTCGATTAACTCATAGGCTGACACTACCATGAATCTTCCATGTTCAGTGTGACCCCAGCTTAAGTTAGTGTTCGTTGAAAGTGCTACATTGGGGTTTATCTCCTCTAGATCCATACAGACTGAGACTAGAAGGTACTGTTGAAACAAATTCCACTTCCAGTTGCCATCCTCGTTTTGCAAATCCGCTACTTTAGTGTACAGTTCGCCCTCTAGTATTGGAGAGGTCGCCATATAGAGGAGCGGTCCCTAATTTTTCACCTAATTATCTAGCCAGAACCATGCCTACCATTACCCAGTTTCCAATTTATACCTTGATGAACATACTGCCAAGTGGCCGCAATTTCCCACCAGAAGCTCAAAGCCCCTACCCTATCAATCGTGGTAGGGATATGGTACGGGTCCATACGATATTTAGTCCGTAGGACCTTGACCCATAAGGTTGTAGTATGAGTAAGCTGAGCCCATCTCATTTTAGTTAACAAGGCATCATTGGTAGACCTAATGTGCTTAATGCTTAGGCCCCAGTCTTTTTGGGTTGACAAAGAACATCCCAATTAACTAGGGGCAATTTTCTCTGCCCTCTAGTGGAACCCCAAATAAAGTTGCGTATAATTTGTTCCAAGTCATCACATAGTCTTCGCGACAGTCGCACAGTTTGCATTGTGAAAACAAGGAGGGTCGAGATCACTGATTGGGTTAAGGTGACACGGCCTGCTAGTGACAGTTGTCTTGCGTGCCACCTTGTAAGTTTCCTTTGAGCGTTACCTAGAATGTGTTGATAAGTGTTTCGCTTGGTACACTCATGAAGCAAGAGGACTCCTAAGTATTTGCCTAGAATGTTCGTGCTCTTGATGTGAAGAGCTTGACTGATTCGACGCACAATATCCAACTTAACGTTCTTGGAGAAGAAAATCTTCATTTTTTCTATGTTGACTTTTTACCCGGCAGCCTTACAGAACTCCTCCAAAGTCTTAACGATCACTTGCACCCAGGAATCCATTGTTTCCGTGAACAAAACCAGGTCATTCGCAAAGAAAAGATGGGATAGATCGTGGCCCTGTAGGGCTCAATTTTATCAGTTTCCAACTACCTTGTTCCACTTCTTAGGACATAAGATGACCTAGACGTTCCATACAGAGGACAAAGAGGTAAGGCGAGAG
>JAOSBK010000001.1:10274229-10286137 GCA_027568895.1 Erythroxylum shatona | reverse complement strand
CTCCCGATTCAAGGTTGGGATATCGTACTCGGTGTCGCTTGGTTAGCCACCTTAGGGCCCGTACTCACTAATTATGTTGCATCCTTGACAGGGATTTAGCTTTATTGAAAGAAAATTTGCACAGGGCATAAGCTAAAATGAAATACTTTGAGGATAAAAACAGACGTGAGGTACTGTTTGAAGTGAATGATTGGGTATATGTTAAACTTCAACCTTTCAGGCAGCATTCGATCCGATTGCAAAGGCATAGTAAGCCAGGCAGACGGTACTTTGGACCATACAAGATCATTGAACGTGTTGGAATCGTAGCGTATCGCCTTGAGTTGCCAGCATCGGCACACATCCATCCCATTCTCCACGTCTCGTTGCTTAAAAAGTGTTTAGGGAACCTTGATCAGCAAGTTACCCCGCTGAATCTGGTCGATGCAATTTCATCCTTGCTGTTGCAGCCTCACGCCATTCTCCAGAAACAAGAAGTACAGCGCGTTAATTTCACGGTTGAGCAATGGCTGGTCCAATGGGAAGAAATGACACCCGAAGAAGCCACTTGGGAGGATAAAACTCATCTGCTGCAATCCTTTCCTACTGTCAACCTTGAGGACAAGGTTCTTTGTGAAGATGGGGGTAATGTTATGAATAGGGCCAGCATATATTAGCCCAATAGTGAGGAACCAACTAATGACCCAGCTTTGAGGAGAAGCACACGTGAGAGGCATCTGTCAAAGAAATTGGTTGGCTATGCACTGAATTCTACGCATGTTGTTGGCAGGGAAAAACCGAATTGCTCACGCGAATTGTACTGCATATATTCCTAGTTGTGCCTAAGAAAGTTGTCATACCTATTTTGTACTGAATTATGATGTTTCTCTCTCTCATCCCATATTCTATCTTGTAAACCGTTTATTTCCCTTGCCCTGCTTTGTATTTTTTTGAGAATATCAATCAAAATTCCTTGCCTTTCTCCTTTAACGCTACTGTACTGTTTCATTAAGCTTGTTTTGCTAGTCATAACAGATCTTCTAATTCTCCAGTATTACACATCATATATATTGTCATTTCAACCATGAAAAACAAACATAACATATGTTTAAATGATTTAATATCACCTAAGCCCAGTCCCAGTCCCAGTCCACTTCCACTCTTCGAATTAGACAATTAGTTATCAACAACCAAATTTCACACGTGCGAAATAGGCTACACGCGTCGAGTCCATTCCAATTCCATCAACATCCCGGAGCCGCTCTCCACTGCCCTTTCTTCGTTTCTCTCATTCTCAACGGAAAAGCACCCAAGAGAACAAAAGCCCCGAGTCTGTTACAGCAAAAGCGAGACAGAGCCGCAAAAACTAAGGGACGAAACAGGGTGTGACCTGAAAGAACACATACACTCAAAAACTAACTGTTACGATGTGGAGGAGATTGACCTCTTCGCACCTGAAAACCCTCGCTACCGCTGCCGCAATCACCTCCTCACGATCTACATCCTCAGCTGCTCAACCCTTCGTTTCGCGGTCTTCGTCTGTTTCTCTCTTCACTCGATACTTCAGCGCAGATTCAGGTGCTTATATCCTCTTCCAGATTTTCTCCTTTCGAATGGATTTGATTTTCGTGCTCTTTCTTTAGGAGTAATTGGATTCTTGTGAATCTGTGCGTGCTGTCTGTGTTGTTGATGACGTGGAAAAAGAAATGCTTGTTTTGTAGTGAAGAAGAGAGTTGAGGATGTGATGCCTATCGCTACTGGGCACGAGCGGGAGGAGCTTGAAGCTGAGCTTGAGGTTGATTTAATTGGATTTTGAGAGAGAAAGTCATGAGTTCTTTTGAGTTGCATTTCCATTTTTTCGATTTGTTGTTTGGATACTGGTCAAGGAATGAACTTGGATAATGTTACTTGTTGCATTTTATCTACTACTAAATTATTGTCTTTTCTTTCTCTTCGTCTTGATGATTTGAAAAATTTTCACTAGGATTTTGACTGATTTGTTTTATTATGATGTAGGGGAGGAATCTACTTGATATTGACCATCCTGAAGGTCCTTTTGGCACCAAGGTAATGGGTTGTTCGTTTTTAAGGATTGGCTTTGAGATTTATTATATAGCATGTTAAATCGCTTATTTTGATACTCTGCTCATTTCATGTTATTGTGTCAATGATCTGACCTGAGTTCAAGCTATGGTTTTTTGAAAACTGGATTTCTAGGTTCTTTTCTTGACAGGATATTTATCTGTTGATAACTACCTGCCATGTGCCGTCCTCATTTGACCTGTTGATTATGGTAGTATCGTCTATTGCTGCTTGTTTTTATTGCTGCAACGTCAAGTATCTCTTTTGTTCATTATTTCATTTTTTGTTGTTCCTGATTTTGCATGGATTAATCCATGAGTTAATAAGCTCTCTCTTTGGGGAATTTGTCTTGTGTTTCTTTTTTCAAGGACCACATTTAGTTTTTGTGGTAACTGCATAAAGGCTTCCTAGTTGGGGAATTGGAATGCTGTTTAGCTAATTTGTCATTATTAATGACTTGAGATGACGAATTTTTTAGACTGTGGTTCTACATAGACTGAAAGGACTTGATGCTTTATCAAAATAGAGCTGGATGGTATTTCTTTCTTTTCCCATCTAATGATATAGGTTGGGTAGTACTCTTAAATTGATGCCCAGTGATGTAAATTACCAACTCATAATTTCATGCTATATAAATCTAAAACCAGTAACTATATGTGTGTGCTTGCGTGCTTTTTATTTTTTATTTTTCAGCTTTCTGGGACCTCTAACTGGTTGTAAGTTGTCTTAATAAACAAGAAAGTCATAAGTATGAGAGCAGACTACATTCTAGTAACCTGGTGTATCAAATCCCTCTTTCCTGAGTAACATATAATTCAAGTTGTTTGTTCAACAAATATTAGCTGTTTTCTAGTACAAGTTGATTGCTCCATTTATCTGTTAGATGCTGAAGAAATGAATGTCTTACTCATTACAAAACAGTTAATGCTTTTGATGCAGGGTTTATGGTAATCAGAAATAAGATCTGTTGAAGTGCCTGCTATTTGTAACTTACATGTTGCATCACTATTAAATTTGCCAACAATATGTCCTTTGTGTGCCTAATGTAGCAGTGATCTTGATCTTTGTGTATTTGGTCTTTGCACCTTTTTCTTTCATGTTCTTGTAGGAAGCACCTGCTGTTATCCAATCCTATTATGACAAGAGAATAGTGGGATGCCCTGGAGGTGAAGGAGGTGATCTTCTAATCTTCTAATTGCTTTATGTGGTCCTTCTGACCATATTTCTTTTGTATTGATTTTTGATGTCTTTTATAGTATTGAAGAAAAAATTTCCAATTCTTGGTGTCCGTTGACACAATTTGATCTCCTTTCAATCACAGAGGATGAGCATGATGTTGTCTGGTTTTGGCTGGAGAAGGGCAAGCCTCATGAATGTCCAGTGTGCTCACAGTACTTTGCGGTAAGCAGAATATAACAACCGAAAGCCTTAAAAGCTGGTCCTTTCTTGAGTGAACTTAGCTAGATCTTTAATTTGTACGTGGGGATCTTTTCCAGCTCCCCTATATCTGGTACCAACTAAATATGACCTTAGTGTTAACAGATGCATGGACATGAATGCTAGTATGCACCAGCTTAGTTATAAGTTAGCTTTCAGCGGAGCAGGATTTATTAAGTATGTAATTGTTGGCATTTGACAGCTGGAAGTTGTTGGCCCTGGTGGACCTCCAGATGGCCATGGTCACGATGATGATGATCACTAATCACAACTTGCAATTTTTGTGTTGGAATAAAATTTGGGAAGATGATGAACCAATTTCCAGTATACAGTGGAGCTTTGAAGTTCAAAACTTCGCATGTCGATTGTTTTAGATGGGTCTTTCGTCTTTGTTGCAGTTGCTTCGGCAACGAGTGAGATGGTATCCTTTCTGTGGTCATGTTGACACATACGGTCATCTGTTGGAACTGTGATTCTGGTTAGATCTTCCTTCAATGCTTGGCCAAATAATTGGTGGCTACAATATATTATTCTTTAATGGAACATCTTCATGTTAGTTTCGAAAGAATGGTAGAACCTTTACCTTGAAGTTGACCAGTTAGATTTTTCTATTCTTGCTGTTCTGAGTTCCATTACTTTTAACTTGAATGTAGAGATTACAAGATGGCTTTCTAGTGGGAATCGAAGACTCAGAGGCTATTGGCACCTTGAATCAGAATCAGAGCCTAAGGTGTCTCACAAGTCACCAAATATTTTCTGATTCAGGCCTGCATGCAAATATGTGATTATTAGAAAAAACAAAGAAGAAAAGATTAGCTTAAAACCAAAATAAGACATTCACCAAAGTTTAATTTAGGTTTTATTATCTAAAATTTGCACCAAAATTTAATTTAGACTCTAATGTTTGACAGTATATGACAATTGAAAAATTATAAAAATTGACTTTCAAATTGATGATATTTATTTTCGTTAAATTGACTTTCATCCTGGTTTGATTCTCCTCGAGCTTTTAATAATGCAGTTCAGTAAGTTTATCTCTTCATTAGTTACACTCAGAACATCAAGAAAACCTTTATAATTGATAGTCTTAAGCAGACATGAGAGACATAGGAACCCAAGTATAAATCTAGGAGGCACTATGAAGATCACAAAATTAACAGAGAGCATAAACCGAATTGTTACATTCCGCTTTGAGTTAAAAATTTAAGAATAGATATTTGCGTTAGATAGATCTTTTACTTGTCATTAAGTGTTTCTGAAATTAAAATCACCTTTTATGCCTGATCTATGGTTTTAGAGATCTAAGATTTTTAAAATTTAATTATCAAATTAATTTATTTTCTTAATTTCAAAACTCATGTCAATTACCTATATGATTAAAGTGAATTCTTAAATTGAAAAATTGTCAAGTTAATTTAATTCTAGTGATTTTGTTAGTTTAAAAGTTATTTTTATATATTATTAAATTTTAGAGTTTAACTTAAATTTTATTGCAAATATTAAAAATTAAAACTTACGTTTAATCATATCAATTAGAATTTATCATAAGTTGCATATGAAGTATTTTTTTTTACATAAGAGTTCCTCAACACTTTACAGTCAATTTTATGGGGAGATTCAATTCAAATTCCTTTCTCACAATTCTCGTCGATCAGATTGGTTCATCAGAAAGAAGCTAGATCGAGCTCTAATAAATGACATTTGGCTGCACAAAATTCTCAACAGCATTGCCAACTTCAAGGATCCACTTTCCTTAGATCACACTCCCATTATTGTCGAGAACTTATTCCAGAAAATTGTTAAACATCATCTATTTAGATTCTCATAGGCTTGCAGGAAGGCTACAGGTCAATGTATCGAGTCTTTTATTGAGCATTCCAGCTCCAACCTCAAGAGGTAATTACTCTTGATGATTCCTTCACTAAAGTCCCGTACAACCTTATTTCGTTTCCTAGCTTAAGGCAAAAACTAAAGAGTATAGAAGGGGAGTTAGGTTTTAACTTGAAAAATATAAATCGTATTTATGGAAGAAGTTTTTTATTTTAAAAGAGAGTTCATAATAAGAGAGAAGATATTACAGGAGAGTGATGCCATTCATTCTAGTTGATGAGGCTTATTTGTACAAGTGAAATTTTACAAGCTAATCTCAAGGCCAAACTTAAAACCTATTTTTTAAAAATCTATCTTCAAGTCCATTCTTACCAATAAGAGATTCTCTTCCTTTTTATAAGATGAGGAGATTTTCTTTATCATCTTATCTTTTCATTGTGGAAGATATAGTTGGCTGTCTACTCTGAATCATTGTAATTGTTGACTCCAGAGGCCTCAACCTTTTCTTTTCCTTCTAAAGATTAGATGCCACTTGTATAGGTAGGACAAATATTTTCAGTACGTTTTCTGATTTGGCAGAAAATTTTTTGTGCTTCTGGACTCGACTTAATCTTGCCTCATTCTATCATTCCAATCTTTATTTTAACAAAATTTTCTGCAGCCACTAGGGTATTTTTGGCTGGAGCTATCATTAGTGAAGAAAAATTACTCTTTCCAGCATAGGTTTGAAATCATTTTTTAAACGCTACCTTCATGGTAGAAATAATAGTTCTCATTCTAATTCCTGTAATGGATATCCATCTTGTTGAACTTAAAGAATTCTTTCCTTAACTTGGTATCTATGGTGATAGGAAACTCTTTGATTTTCCTATCATAATAAAATAATATGCATCATATCGCTCATCTTCGTAGAAATCTGGTCTAGCAGATTGTAGCTTTAGCACCAAAACTTCTCTTGGTGTTATTGTAGGATTGTTTAAATAACAATCCTTAACTTCTTTGTGATGATATGAAAATTGTGCTTTTGATTTCAAAAGGATTATCAATATGATTGCTATGATATTGACTTATGAAAGTTGGTTTTAGGATAACTTGAATTTATTTACATGTTAATTTGATAATATGTTATGATGTTTTAGGGTGTGGATGGATATGCCGAGGTTAGTAAGGGTTGAATGTTTTTATGATTAATGATTTAGATTGTGATTTGCTTGAGAATAAGTAAAAACTTAAGTGTGGGGATGTTTGATAAACGATTAATGTATTATGTGGCGATGTTTGTTAAACGATGAATGTATTATGTTTTTATGCCCATATTGATTATATTTTGTCTGTTATTTGAGATTTTTACATTGTTTTAGATACTTATTTTGTTTCAAGTGTTTTTAGGTCTCAATTGACTTTATGAATAAAAAGGAGAAGAATTTAGGAGAAATTGTAGCATAAAACAGAAGAATTATAGTTGTTTGGAGATTCACACCCATGTGAATAACATACACGATTGTGTAATTGTAAACATCTAAAGTTTTAAAGACTTTAACTTTACTTGTGTGGAGATATATACCTATGTAAGTAACATACATAGTCGTGTCCCTTACTAGTGTAAGTAACTAAGAATGTGTAACGTCGCAATATTGAAGTGTTTTATAGATACATGATTACTCACGTGATCGTATGACTGTTTGTGTATAATCCAAAAACTCTATTTTTGTAATATAAAAGGAAATTTTGAAGACGAGACGAGGAAAGTGACTAGAGTCGAAAGTTACAGCCAACACTATAGTTGGAGTCGCGATTCTGAACTAAGATGAGGAAAATACAAAGATTATTTGAATAGATTGATAAATAGCAACCTTTCATCAAGGATTCAAAGGGATTCATTAGAGAAAACGAGGATATACATATCTATGAATTCTTTTCTTTCTAATTATTAATCTAAACTTTTGATTTTGTTTAAATTTTTATGTTTAGGAACTAAGTTTATTTAGTGCCTATGTAGGATGAACCCTAAGTTAGGTTGGATGGTATGATTTGATCCTTCATTTAATGCAATTTGAATGATTTATTCATTGACATCCAATTATGAATTTCTATTTTTGAATTATTATGTTCAAAATATTAGTTTAATATTTGATTTCATATGATTGAGATTGAGAAATCTTCTTATGTGAATAGATCTACCATAATTGGAAGAAGTGACATACAAACCTAAAGATAGGTCAACATAAATCCTTAGAACTAGTGTTAAACTTAATAAAGAAATTTCTGAGTTAGAGTAATGCAATCTTAGGGTTTTAACTACAAAGAGGTTTCAGTTAATCAACTGGGGGTTAGTTGTTAATAGTCTTAAGAAAGATATTAACATAAGATATGAGTTTCCAAGGTCCAATGATCAATAATTAATCTACATAATAAAGGGTTAATACTTAAGAGATCTTAGTGAAATTCATCACCTAGGTACTAGCTATTTGATATTAGATTAATTGTTATAATTTTCTTGATTCATTATTGTATTGAGTTTTAGTTTAGTTTAGCTTTAAATTAAACCATTATCTTATTCGACCATTAGATAATAGAAATGAGGCCATTACTAGTACTTGTAATTATCATAGGATCGACCCATACTTGCTAGTACATCGTACACTTGCGATTTACATCAACTAGTGATCAATAAAAATGATATAACACTTATAACCATAAATAATTTTTTTTGAAATCCCAAGACATCAATATAAATAAGCTATAAAGGCTTAACATTGATAAGAGAGTTGACAGAGAATGGTAACTTATAACTTTTGCTGATAGAACAAGAGTTGCAATGAAAAACAAAAATTGGGAAGACATTGGAAACTAAACCATTTTTCTTTAGAACTACACTAAGAACTTTATTGGAGGGACGACTAAGTTTGTGATGCCAATTAAACAATGAGAGTTCAGTGGTGATATTTAGTTATGGCTAACATGGAAAAATTGCACAATAAACATCATCGATGTTCTCCCTTTCTAGTAGAGACACCTTCGTGTGAATATCCTTTACAAGAAATGAGAGGAGAAACATTAAATAGAAATTGGTTCAGGTTTACATAGTTTTATATGGAGATAAATTTATTATGTAAACTTGGAACACATAAAACATTGGATAAAGAAAGTGCTTTGTGATGTTTATTGATTTTATATGACCAATATGTGAAATAGAAAGGCTTTTACCATCACCCAAGAATATCTCATATGGACCGCATAGTCAAACTAGGTTTGTAGAGTAGATAAATTAGATGTTGCATGATGAGATGCTACACTTTCAAATTGTTAGTTTATGCCCCACAACTAATCATTTTGTTTATATTTTAGTGAAAATTATTTAAAGGCATTCGTTATCTTGTACATGTTTAGATGTATATGATAAAGTTCATAAGATAATTATACATTGCAAATGAAATTATGATAATATTATAATTATGAAATTCATATTGCATTTATATATTGTCCTTAAATTGTTCATAGTCATTGTTCTATTAAGACTAGATATTAATAGAACATAAAAATATCAACACACGTTTGTTTTTCCTTATGAAGGAAATATTCGATCTCATAGACTAAAGTATAGAGATACTTAAACAGACGCATTTGTGCTTATTAGAGAACAAATTCACTTAACTGACCTAATATAAGAAATCCTTTTGGAACATTATTTGTATGCCTATGGAAATTCTCATTGTGATGATTATATAAGTGAGTGTTTAACTTGAGATCTCCAAAGTTATCATTTATAAATATTGTTATGTTTTGATGCTACTTATAACCTATTCTAATCATAGGTCATTCAGCTAGTAATTATTGGATATAGCACGAACTCTATAGAGGTAGTTGAGTGATTAAGATATGATTTATCACCATAAAGTAATTAGGGAGAATGTTTTGTTATTCTCAATTAATATTGATTCGATAAATCCTTAGTCAATGTAGGATGATGTTTTGTAAATAATTTACTAATGTCATTAATTGAATCTATAGCTAATGGTGAAGAACTAATATGATTGGATTCAAAACAAAGTAGACATTAATTTCATACTCTATATCTAGTCAAAACAATGTATGGTGAAATGATTAAATTACATGAAAAAATCATGCATAAAAGGTTAATAAAAATCACTTTGACATTCCTAGATATTGGGGTGGTCATGATGTGTTGCTATATGCCAATCTTGTATATGATTATAAATTGTTTAAGCAGATAATTAAAGATAAATTAAAGGAGTTTTAATTTATCTAATACTAATGATGAAATATAATTATAATTGATAATCATTACCAATATATTTAAGAACCTAATAAATCTCACATAAAGAACAAGTTGAAGAAGTAAAGATATTTTAGTCAAGTTTAAATTACCAAAATGTTTATAAAGATATTACTTAAACGTCTAAACCTTATTATAAATAAGGTTAAGTTCTAATAGAGCTATTATTTCTTGCTTATCCCTCTCTATAAGAGTTACAAAGTTTTCTCAACCTATTTTGTGGATACCATTAGAGGTCGGGTGCAATTACAATGGTTAAGATGAATTGATTTCGAAAACAATTCAAGAGATGACAAGAATATAAACAAACTTCAAAATAAAATACGAATTAAGATTCATGCTTTATTATGATTTATATGTTAGTCAATTCATAAAATTAGAATGATCTTGGATTTTAAAAAATCACAATACTAAAAATTTCATAATTATTTCAATGTAGTCGGATCTGATCTCGTCCCTATTTTCTAACACAAATAACTAAGGCTTCTGCATTGATGGGAACTTGTGGTAGCATTTGCTATTGGACTTATAGGCCAAGAGTTAACCATATAAATACTGTTCTCCTATAAGAATTTTGCAAGCTTTTTGCAATCACGTGTATCATGACCTACAATTTCACAAAAATGACAAAATGGATCTTCTCGATATGACCCATTGCCATTCTAACTTTGCCAAGACGAGAAGTATTGCCACTATAGCCACCAAGGGATTTATGTTTGTTGCGATTGTGACCTTGAAATGATTTTTGAAACTGCCATGCAATGAGGTTCTGCTTTTGAGTTACATTTGCTATAGGAGTGTTAAAACATAGAATTAAATCTTTTATTCTGTATCATTCTTTTTGTACATACACGTGTATGGCTAAACTACTCTCTCTCTCTCAAGTAACAAATTTTGTTACAATAACTAATATAAATGAAAAGCATGAGCAGACACCTCAGTGTGCCAATTATTCCATTCACTACGTAGCCTTTCTTACTTGGTATGAGTGGTTTATTCTCCAATGGCTTCCTCTTTAGTAGTGTCTTCTACATCTTTTTCTGCCTCTATCTTAACTACCCTCACCTCCAAAACATACTCTCTTTTTGATTCCTCTAACCGAACAACCTTTATTAAGTTAGATAGACGAAACTATCTCATGTGGGAATCCGTTGTCTTACCACTTATTGAAGGAAACTTTCTCAAGTCACATATCAATGACTCTGGTTTGACGCCCTCTCAATTAATCTCTAAAGGAGCAGAAATGACTCCAAATCTAGTCTTCGAAGAATGGTACGCTGTGGATCGACTTCTAGTTAGATCATTATGTAATACAATGACCCAGGAACTAGGAACTCAATCGCTTCACTGCCACACAGCTCATAATCTTTAGGATGGTCCTCGTAATCTGACTTGTGCATCAATGAAATCACATATTATGGTGCTCAAGTTGGAGCTTCATCAAACACATAAAAACCCAATGAAGATGGATGAGCACATTAGCAAAATGAAAAGTGTCGTAGATCAGCTACTATTGGTCGGAGCCCCTATTGCAACGGATGAACTCATTCTTCATACATTAAATGGTCTCGACTTAGACTATAATGCTATTGTAGTAAAATTGGTTGATCAACCTAACCTTACCTGGATTGAAACACAATCTGCTCTCCTTGCCTTCGAAAGTCGTCTGGAGTAACTTAACCATTTCTCGACTCTATCTGTTCAACCCACTGCAAATGTTGCTCAATGAGATGACACTGATAATCAATCCTCTAATACAAATCAAAATACCTCCAAGCAAGGTTCCTGGAGAGGATCACGTGGTAGTTCTCGAGGAAACCAAGGCTGTGGAAATCAAATTGGCTTCAACAATAGAAATCGACCATACTGTCACTTATGTGAGAAACCAGGACATGATGTAGCAAACTGCTACCATCATTTCGACAGAAATTTCCAACCTCCATCTAGTTTTGGAAGTGGTTTTGGGAACTATTATGCCCCATAAGTGTTGGAACCCCTCACCGGTGAGACGCGGACCCGACGTCCTTCGTGACATCTGGACGCGCATCCACGAGGGAGGGATTCCTCACCACAGATTGGACCTCAAATCGAACTTAATTTCATGTTATCCGAACAAAACTTGATAAATTTACCCTAATTATCCTCCAATAATATAATCTTCTTAGGGCCCATAATTAAATCCGATTCCTAAGCTAAAATAAAATTTCATATCTCTAGGTCAATTAGAAACAGAAACCGCCTCAATCGGATCTCTATAGATCACAAAATCTCCCAAAAACGGAA
>JAOSBK010000001.1:10261418-10274129 GCA_027568895.1 Erythroxylum shatona | reverse complement strand
ATTCATCAAGATTCTAATTTTAACTTATTCCTTTCAATTAATAAACATTAACTAAGCACTAAAATCCCAAAATCAATTTAAGCCTCAAAATAACGTAAACATGCGTAAAGCGAATCGGGGCCCAACAATAAGCCTTTTATGCTAACTCATTAAAAGGGTACTATGCTCATCCACAAACATTCTCTAATCCATCATCGTATATGGATAATGGAGCAAACTATCATGTGACTCCATACGTTGATCAATTAGAGAATATCAATCGTGTAGGTAAGACTCATCTCTATACTTGTACTGGAGAACCAACTCATGTAGTTGGAATAGGTTCCATATCTTTATCTATATCTAACTCCTTACTCCATCTTAAAAATGTATTGCTAGTACCCTATGCAACTAAAAATCTTATGAGTGTCAATAAACTCACTAAGGACAATCTAGTGGATGTTCATTTTACTAATGATGGTTGTGTTGTGAAGGACAAGAAGACAGGTCATCCTCTGGTGCGCTATATATCAAACCAAGGAATGTATCAAATGTCTGAACTTGCTTCGATGGCTCAAGTTCATATGGTGTCACTTACACATAAAGGAAAAGAGTTCTTAAAATGGCATTACAAGCTGGGACATCCCAGTGATAGAGTTCTAAAGCAAATATTGAATAAGTGTAATGTGAACTTTCAATATCTGAATTTTGTTTGTGAAGCATGTTAATATGGAAAATCAAAAGAGTTAACTTTTCCAAATTTGTGTCTTATGCTTCTTTTCCTTTGGAGTTAGTTCACACGGATCTTTGGGGGTCCTCATTAGTTCAATCAGTAAATGGTCATTTTTTTTATATTCATTTTGTCGATGATTATAATAGATACACCTGGATATACCTAATAAAACACAAAGGTGAAGCTTTTAACTTGTTTCGGGCACAAGTTGAAAATTATTTTAACACAAAAATCAAAACCATACAATGTGATAATGGGATTGGATACAAACCTTTTGTGAATATTACACAAGCAGTAGGAATTGGAATGAAGTTTACTTGTCCTTATACCTATGCACAAAATGGGAGAGCAGAATGTAAACATCGACATGTTGTTGAGATGGGGTTGACACTATTAGCTCAAGCTTAGTTATCCCTCACATACTGGGTAGATGCCTTTCAAATGGATGTATATCTCATCAAACACCTACACTTGAAGGATCAACTCCTCTGTTTCAGCTTTATGGAGTAGAACCTGATTACAAAATACTACAACTTTTTGGATGTGCATGCTATCCCTGTATAAAACCATATAATGAGCATAAGTTCCAATTCCACAATTAGAAATGCATTTATCTTGGAGCTGCTTCTCAACACAAGGGATTCAATGTCTCAGTTCTTCATGTAAAACATACATCTCACGTCATATTGTGTTTGATGCTTCGTTTTTCCCTTATACTACAGGTTTTCTAAATCGAGATGTGACATCTACCAAGAATGAATATATTATTCCTTTGATTATTACTCCAAATAAAGAAATCACTCGTAACTTCGAGAGTAGCAACGTTGTAGAATCTCCAAACTCTAATAAAGAACAAGTTGGCTCAACGGATAAATCTCCAATAGCTATAATCTCCTCATATGAGCCTCATTCATCGAGTCACGGGTCTTCTTCAACAGATGGGTCGAGCTTTAGTAGGCAAAGCAGAAGTGAACAGGAAATAAGGCAGGTCAAAACAAGCACACACCCAATGACTACACGAGCAAAGGATGGTATATACAAACCCAAATTTCTATTTGTTGGGTTACTTCATTAAGAAAAATCAATCCGTTTAGCTCAGCTCACAGAACCTTGAAATGTCAAAGATGCCTTGACCTCATTACACTGGAAGTAAGCCATGGTTGTTGAATTCATAGCCCTTCAGCGAAACAAGACATAGATTCGTGTTCCTTACACCGATAATGATCCTAGCTGCCTAAAATCTTTAGTTTTGAAGCTAAAGAATCTATTTTCCTTGAAAGATTTTGGTCCCGTATATTATTTTCTTGGAATAGAAATCGGCAGAGACAACTTGGGCAGTCACCTAAGTCAAGCTAAGTATACTTTCAATATCTTAAACAAATTTAACATGACAGACTGTGCACTAGTATGAACTCCAATGGTCATTAGACGTCAGTTTAGAAAAAACAATGGAACACCCATGAAAGATTTATCTCTCTATCGATAAGCTATTGGATCTCTTTAGTACCTTACCACCACTAGGCCTGATATAGCTTATTCAGTGAATAAGCTTAGCCAGTTTCTATCTTAGCCCACTGAAATTCGCTTTCAATGAGTAAAATGTATGCTTAGATATCTTAAGGGTACTTGTCAACTTGGTCTATATATTAAGTCTTTCAAATCTCTTCAAGTGGCTACATTTACTAATGCAGATTGGGCTACATACGTCGATGATCGAAAATCCATGGTTGGTGTTTGTGTGTATCTTAGAAGTATGTTAGTTTCTTGGAGCTCTCGTAAACAGAGAGTTGTTTCTCGCTCAAGCACGGAGTTCAAGTATTGAGCTCTTGCAAATGGTGCAGCTGAGGTTAAGTGGATATGTTCATTAATGTCTGAACTTGGATTATTTTTGCAACAATCTTCTATGATTTGGTGCGACAATCTAGGTGCTCATGCTCTTGCCTCCAACCCAGTTTAGTATGCACGTAGTAAACATATAGAGATTGACATTCATTTCATCCATGATCTCATACTTTCAGGCTTCATCAACGTTCACTATGTACCTTCCTCTCATCCAGTAACAAATTGTTTCACCAAGGCACTAACTTATTCTTTCTTCATTTAAAATCTCAACAAACTCGGACTGACAACAACATCCTCTCATTTGAGGGGGAATGTTAGAACATAGAATTAAATCTTTTATTATGTATCATTCTTTCTGTACATACACGTGTATGGCTAAACTACTTTCTCTCTCTCTCTCTCTCTCATGCAACAAATTCTGTTATACTACAACTAATATAAATGAAAAGCGTGAGCACACACCTCAGTCTGCCAATTATTCCATTCACTATGTAGCCTTTCTTACTGTGAGTAACAGGAAGAGGTGTTGAGTCTTTTTCTTTTGGCAGTCTCTCGAAATCAGTCAACTTACTAAATAATTCTGAATAAGTAATTGGTGATTCACGAACTTTGATGGCTGCGAAGATAGAACTGAACTCATCTCCTAATTGAGGAGTGATATGGATAATTTGATCTTCACCGATGGGATTTTGAATGAGGGTCAGTTCATTAGCAATGGAACACATTTTATTGAGAAATTCAGCAACTGATTTGTTTCCTTTTGGGGTCTTAAAAAGCTTAGGCTTGAGAGAGAGAATTTTGGATAATGAAGAATTTGCATAGCTATGCGTAAGCCGATCCCAAGCTCCTTTTGAGGACTGAGCAGAGGAGATTATAGGTTGTATCATTTCTGAACATCTATTAAGGATTGCATTAAGAAGAATTTGAAACCTGTCGATACCAGCTAATGTAAGCTCGATTAATTGTCTTTTTCTCAGCATCAAGAAATTGTGGTGGCGTCGCTAGAGTACCTTCAATAGATTCTAGCAAATGAAGACCAATAAGAGTTGTCCGAAATTGCTTTTAGTTGGTATAAGTAAGCTTGATGAGGAAATGAGTTGGTGCATAATGGAAGTTATTGCTGTCATAAGGGCCATGGATGAATTGAAGAAAAAAGAATCAGAACGTCGTTGGAGTGTTTAGTGCTCTGATATCATATAAAGTTATTGAACTTTTCCAATAGCATACTTAAAACTTTAATTGGGATTGTCCATCTAATTTACAAGGTTAAATAGCTTTTATTACTCAACTTTTTCAATTGGAAGTCTTGGATATCAATTACTACTGCACCATTGGATTAAGTTTGTCTATCACCAACGTCAGTGTGAATTTAATCTTTTCCTTTCTTTTTCGTTTTTTTTCCTTTCCCTTTTCCATGAAAACAAACCATATAAGATACATCATAATGAATTTATGTTAAGGTGAAGTTGGTCTTTATCCGAAACACTTCATCATGCCAATTCATTAATTAACAAATGTAAGTAATTTTTTGATCAAGGAAAATTTGACCGCCTATATCATCTTCTCGTTGTCCTTAATTTGCTTTTAACATAGGCTTCAAGATCCAACAACAGTAAAAGCAGTAGGTACTAGAGGATCTTAATTACCTCAAATTCCATTATCTCCTTGTTCAAGGGAAAAACAAGTTAGTGGCCGATGAAGTAGAAGGCGTATAGCTAGGTGTGGTTATTACTCAAAGGTTACAAATTAAATTGCTATGGGCCATGTGTTCTCTCCCTTGACCAAGCATATCTTTTGAAACATTCTTCCTCAAAAATTTCATAAAACTTTGCCATGCCCATGTGTAGATAACCAAGTATAGGGCACTTGCTAACTATAAATTCACTCGATCCGTTTTCTAACAAGAACAAACAAAATTCTGATTTCATTCAAACAACGTACAAACGAAAAGGCAAAAATGGCAAGCCAACAAGCTCATAACCTCAGCCACAAGACCGGCGAACTCGCGGGTCAAGCTCAGGTGATCGGTGCCCCTTTCATTATTTGATTAATTCCTAGCAAATCGATCAGGAACATGCATGAAAAGTGTGAAATTGCAAATTTCTGTCGGTGTCTAATTAACGTTTTGTTGATCTGACATGTTTACTCTTCGTTTCAGGTGGAGGCAAACCAGCAGTTGAGCCATGCTTCCAATGCAGCCCAAGAAGCAGCAAATAAAGCAAGTGGCAATGCACAATCTGGTCATGACAGTTCCCACACATCTCAGGCCTCCCAAGATAGTTCCATCACATCTCAGGCCTCCCAGTTCATTCAACAGGCATTACATTTGCTTCCTGTTATTATACTTGGAATTCAGCCTATTTCTTCAAATTCAAAGTCAGACCTTTTAGTTGTGATTAATCGCACAGTTTCACTCGCATTATTTGCAATTGAAACTTATAATTTTTGCGATAACCTGAAACTACTTTAATCAATTTTCATCGTATTTGGTTACAACCTGAAATTTGGATGCCATATACATAGAAACAAAATTGAAATGATACATTATGATAGATTTAATGGATTATAATTTGATTGTAGACTGGAGAGCAAGTCAAGAACATGGCCCAAGGAGCAGCAGATGCAGTGAAGAACACCCTTGGAATGAATACTGACAGCAGCTCCAACATTAACAACACCAACAACACTAGCAACAACACCAACACCAACACCAACAACGCCACCACCATCCACCCTAGCAATCCATCTCCGACCACTAGGATTTAAGGTGTTTTCCTTGGATGAACTAATATGCCTCTGCCATGGCACATAGTAAAGACCTTTCCGAACATGCTTATAGGCATCTGCTGTCTTTTTCTGGAGATGGTTATTTTATATTCTTAATTTTTTTTTTAGACCTTGACATTTGATCTTAATTACCCAGTTAAGAACAGTGGTCGAGTCTCCTGTCCATCGTTGTTGGCGTCAGTGATTTCAATTTTGTAGATTCAATGTTTCCATGGCCCAAATAAAATGGCCTGGTTCCCAAGCTTCTTTGAATAAAATGCATAATTTGAAATTTGACAAAAAATATAGATAAATCTACATTGCTTTCAATTTTTATACAGGTAAACTTCTTATGTTAATAAGTTAACATATTAATAACATATTTAAATTTAATAACATAAATAAACTCATTATTATTATATAATTATTTTATAAAAATCATTAATTGTGGTATTATTAGATTTTATTTAATTTAAAATCTAAATTAAATTAAATGGCTATATATAAACTGTGTTCATTTTATTAATAAAAACTTGTATGTAATCGATTTTGGTGTAAATTTTTTTCAATTAAATAATCTTATGCATTCATTTGACCTCTTCAACTATGTTTACTCTGAATAATCCTATGCGTTAAGATGAATAATTGAAATAAAGTTTCTTAACAGAACTTCACATTATAAATTGAGAACCAAACATCCAAGTCATTGCTTTAATTTTAATAGATAACATTCAGCACGAAAGATGTTCTTTGCCTGAACACCTCCAATGAAGGAAATGGAAGAAAAAGGTAGTAATAGAAAGCTCTATTGGACAATAATTAGAGGTGAAATAAAATATAGATGGGTGACTATGCAAAATTCATTGATAAGACGCTATTACTTTTAAAAAACTCATTATTAACATAATAGTTTCTGATACTTAATATTAATGAAAATAAAACGTCTCATTACTGTTTTTTATAGGCATTAGTGCATAGTTTTGAAGATGCTTCTCATTTACAAAAATATTTAACAAATTAAGATGTTGTTTATACCATTCTAAGTACTTTAATGTGTGAATTTCTATCATAAAACTTTCTTTCTTTTTTAAATTTGCATTATGATGGAAGGACTAGAAAAATGTGTGTACATATGTATGAGATAACTTTCCTTTAGAATTTAATACATGCTTAATACTAGTTCTTGAGAGAGGAAAAAGTTTTCTTGGCCCTTTATTCTTATCCTAAAAAATAATCTCACTGTCTATCCAGCCATTAAAATACTAATAAGAATGGAGAAGGTATATAGTTTTGGTATGATAATTGAACTTCTCTAAGTGAAGATATCTCTTCACTTCTTTTAAAGATACCTCTTCAGGCAAGAGTTAGCAATGTTATTGATCATAATACTTACAATTTACAAGATAGTGGTACTGACATACTCTAGAGTTACTTTCCTAGCTATCAACCTAATCCATGCACTTCAGACAAACTTGCTTGGACTTTAAGCAACAATGTTTACTATTCAAACTCCTCATGCATGAAAGCACTTAGCACTCTTAACCCTCTCATTCCTTCATATATTGTATGGAAAGGGTCTTTAAAACCTAAAGTCTCATTCATTACTTGGCTTGCAACTAGAAGAAGATTGAAAACTAAGGACATAATAGTGGGTTCTAATGACAAGCTATGCGAGTTACGTGCGAATGAGTTAGAGAACACATACCATTTATACTTCAAATGTGGCTTCACCTCCTCCATTTGGACTAGCATCTAACATACTCTTAATTTATTTTTGTCAAGAATCAGATTGGAACATAATATTGGCATGGGTTGATCATAAATTCATCTCAATGAGGAAAGATAGAGTCTATCTCAGTCTTAACATTAATTGTGTAGTTTATGCCATTTGAAGATAAAGGAACTAGAGATTGTTTAACAAGATTATTACAGATACACATGTCCTAATTCATAAGCTCTATTGTTGGATAAGAGAAACTCTAACAGCCCATCATATTGAAAAACAACTAAGCTCTTTCTCTAGAAGGTAATAGAATATTTAAATTCCTAGCTTTAGGGATTAATGTAAGAGCATTGTATTTCTTTTTGTTTGATCCAGCTTTATAAAGACTCTTTGAAACCTTTTATGGATTTAATGAATTATTTTATCATTTAAAAGAAATACTAGTGCTTACATTTAAATGGCATAAAAAACCGCATCAAATGAGTTGTTATTTTAGTCATTCTAATTTCTAATGTTATTTTTGTGGGAAACATTTATTCACACAATCAAACAAATTTAAATAATTTGTGGACAACAATTTCAATTATAAGGTACCAAATGGATAAATATGAAGAATGATTAATAATGGCACACTAAACATTATGCCTATAAAAATATTTATAATTATGTTAAGAACAAAAACAAAGTAAATATATCTTTTTTTGGAAATTAAATAATTGTATTTTAAAAATGGAGGCTATACTTTACAAAATTTAATAATGGGTTTTGAAATCTGTTTACAAACATAATCCTTCAGGGAGTACATATAATAGAAAAATAGGTCATACAAATGTCAAACTTCAACATAGTTGAGCCTTAAAAGGAGAAGTTGTAATAATTCATCAATCAACATTATTGTGATCAACCATAGCACAAGCTAATACCTAATTAAATCAATTGAGACCTTATCTAGTTGCAACATTCTTAGTTATTTTAGCTCCTTTAAAGTGGAACATGAAATGTTCCTTTGTTTTGTCCAGTGCATTTAAACAAAATGCATACTTATCTGCATGTTTATGTCAAAACCTTCTTTGATTTATTTCTCTTCATACCTCCTACACTCTAGTGCATAGAGCGAACTTTATAAAGGTAAGATTGCCACCTAGTGTAAAAGCATTAATGACCCTATTTATGATAGTTTCCTAAGCTTATTCAACAACTTGAAAATTGAAAATGATCTTAATCATTTCCCAAAGTTCTTTAGTGTAAGAGCATTGAAAGAAAATATGATCCCTTAACTCCCTTATCTTAAAGTGTAGGTTTTACTTATCCATATAGAATTATAGTATATAATAGAAAGAGTACTAGTGTATTGAGGAGGGTATAGTGTATACTCAAAGATGATATTCTCATTTCTCATTAAAGCTATTATTTATTTTAAAATCATCTTGACAACTTTTATTTATAGCTACAATATTAAATGTACTTGTTAGTGATATAATTTATACTGAGACATAATACTCTTTCCACTCAGTTAATATATTCTTATTTAAAAGTATTTGTCTTCCTTATATGTAATAAATGATTGTATTTTTATACATAGACATGGTATTGAGTAGATAGCATGCTAGATTAGTTTGTATTCAGGTAGGATTTAGTTTTACTTAAAGATGTTATCACATTTTTCACTGAAGCTATTACTTATTTAAAATATATGGTGGTAACTTTTGGTTAATGTGGTGGTATTGAATATATTAAGTATTGATATCATTTGTATCGAGCAAAGATATTTTCTATTCAATTAATATATTCCTATTTAAAAGTATATTATTTGTTTATTTGTAATGAATGAAAATATTTTTTTATACATATACATAGTATTGAATAAATAAAGTACTAGTACAATTTGTACTGAGGTAGAGTATTGGTTTTACTTAGAAATGGTATTCCAATTGTAAAGTGTACGTGGTATTTATTTTAATAATCCATGGTATTTTTTGTACATTAGAATGGTATTACACGTATTGAGTACTAGTATGATTTCTATTAATTTATGAAATTATTTGTACTTATTCATGATACTTACTTATAAAAGTAAAGTTGTCCCTTATTTGAAATGAGCAGTTAATGGTGTTATATATTGTAAGGCCCCAACATATACCCTAAAAGTATTATAGCATATCTGGGGTATATTAAGAAGTGAACATAGCGAATTAAGTGCATCTAAACATTGTAAGGGACATAATGGTACTTAATGTAAAAGACATGGTAAATTGGTAATTGCTTAAACATGAAATATAGATGAGAATGAATTAATTGAAGTCATATGCCAATGTGGGAATTAAAGAAAGAATAAGGATCAAATGTTTAATTTTCCTAAAATCAACACATAGGCCACTAGGATTAAAGCATGGATGACCAATAAGTTTAAAACATTTGTGTCCAATAGGATTGAAGCATGTATGTCATGAAATGGACATGTACAAGAGGAGAGAGGGATGTGCATTTAGGGTTTTGAATGCTAAAACTTCCTCTTATAATTATCTCTCCATTTCATCTTTTTCATTACACCATTTTGCATGTAAGGAATTAAGCTGATCCTAGCCAGAAATCAAGGTAAAAGTTAGTGGTTTTTCTCTTCATCTTTATCTTTTCTTGCTTTTCTCATGAAGAGCTGGAATTATAAGATTGAAATTGGGTTTCTAGTTGGTGAATCAAGCAAAGCTAAAGGAGAAGGGAAGGAAAAGTACTAGAAGAGCTAGTTGGCTGATTTTAAGGATTAAGACTACAATTAGTTTAATTTCTTTTTGTGAGTGTTTGAATGGATAAAAAGGTTTATTTGAATATGAAATGGTCACTGGAATGGTGTCTTGGTGTTACTTTGCATGGAATTGGTTGAATATGACAAGAGAGTAATGTGTAGTGGAATCCTGTCTTAGGTTCGTTTAAACCAGTCCCATTATTTTGGCCATAATTCTACCTATGAGCTTCTAAATTGGGTGATTTCAATTGGAGATGAAACTTATAACATACACAAAAAATATTTAGAAGAGACTCAAACCTAATTTTGGCTTAATGACATTGGAATTTGATTTTGAAAATGGTGACCTGATATTGCCCTTGCTTTGGAGTAGCTTGTGATGTTTGGTTCATATTTCATGATTTAAAAGTCTAAAGGGCATGATTTTTAATGCTATGGAAACTAAAGACTAGGGAAACAAATGTATAGAAGATATCAAAACCTAATTTTAATGTTTTCTATGTGAAAATTGTAGAACAAATGGAGGTATGAATTTTGGGTAAGGGACATGATAAGAAGAAAATTGCACTATTTTGAGTTTGTTTTCGTTTATGATTTTACTGAATTAGATCTGAAAATTTTCTTATGTTTATGAAACTTTCCAAACACTTAAAAATAAATGAAATATGAAACACCATATGTAAAATGGGTGATTAAACGTGGAAATTTAAGATTGATCATAATGTATGCTAAAGGAAATTTGCATATATATAGATAATTTATATGCATATTTATTGCTTTTATGTGTATAGTATGATCATAGAAGTGTGATTTTGATACCTTTATAATGGTAGCAAGTTATGAATTGCATGTATGAATGTAAATACAAATTTTATGATTTCAAATAAATATTGTATTATTTGTCAATATATGAATTATGAAATTGGAAAATGGTTAAAGAAAAATGATACAATGCCTGCTTTATTGCCTTGGTGGTGGATAGATAGGCATCCCTATAGAGTTACAATACAGTTGATGCAGTTTGACACCAATGATGCTTTCATTTTGAGACTATAATGTCTCTACAGTTTGATACCTTCGAGTATCTACAGTTCAATACCTTCCAGTACCTACAGTTTGATATTTTTAGATATCCACAACTTCTGTTTTCAACATCTACGAAAATATGTAGCCTAACACAGAAAGTAAATTAAATAGTTATAGATAAGAAATACAACATGACAACAAGAATAATTAGTATTGATGAGCATTTGTATTGATTGTATTAATGATTTGTAACGATGAACAGTTGTATTGATAATTTGTATTAATGAGCGTTGAATATCAAAGTTTGGCTTATAATTGCGAATTTATGATATATGAATAATACATTGGAACATATTTGCATTATGTACCTTGATTGATTTGCCATCACTATTTATACATTTTGTGATATTTGTGAATGTGTGTGCTTGACAGATGACTGCTGTGAGTAGTCATCTAAACTAAATATTTCTTCCCTAAGCTTTCAAGCTTGACATGGGTGTTAATCCGTATAAGTCTAGGTGATAGGAGTGAGGTACATGGATCATCTGTATAGTCCAAGGCCAACCATTAGTAGTAAATGTACTTTTGGATTATATCTTTGTGGTTAAACATAATTGTACATGTAACAGTTTGAAACTAAGAATTTAAGCTATGTGTAATAATTCTTTTGGATTATTGTGTAAATGCAAAGATATAATAGTATTCTTAAATGATAAAAGTGATATAAATTTTTGTAATATGTATATGTACAACATTGAATAGATAAATGTGTAATGACATTCTCTATAAGTAAATAGAAATGTATGCCATGACTGTTTGTATAGGAATTTAGTTGCCATATATATGGGTGGTTATAGGTTCCGTATAGAAGGTGTTACATATATATACATGGTTTGGAATGTAATAAGACATGATATAGCTTATATAAATTTATGGTAGAATACTCATATACCAAAATATAGCAGCTAAAATGATTTAAAGCACCAATAAAGATGATCTTTTTCCTTATTCTTATTTTGAAACTTTGTTTCACTCTCCTTATAAAAATAGTAAATAGACTATTTTTACTATACTATATCCACTTAGATTATAATGCAACACAGAATGAACCTTACCTATATTATGACTCTGATTGAGATAGCATTCTAGTATGGGTAAACAATTTCAAAAGATAGGAAAATATCAAATGTGTGTTAGCCTCAACTTAAATTGTTCACTTTATGCAATTTGGATGGAAAGGAACAAAAGACTATTCAATAAAAGAAATGGTGGATTAGAGAAATGTTTAGAATTCACCAATTAACTGAAAAGGTGAGCCTATCTACTAGAAGAAGATGGAATCTTTAACATTTTTGTTGTTTCTAGTTTTTTCCTTCGATAATAGACTGATTTTATTGTATATTTCCAAACTGGTGAGCACAACCTCATAATTTTTTTTAAATGCCTCTCCAATGAATTCTTTAATTTTTTTAAAAATAAATAGACCGTGCAAAAATAATCAGTAAATATGTCACTAACATTTTGATTTGTTAGATAACAAATAAATAAAATACATTATTCAAATTTTAAATTGTACATTTAACCTTAAAAAATTGCTTGAGCTTGTTTTGTAAAGACGGAAGGAAGAACATAAAAAAATATCAAAATAAAATAAATAACTTCTTTTTTATCATAACTGATATTTTTTCCCATGTTAGTTTTAATATTTTTTATATTTTTATTATAGTTAGCGGGTGGTTACTCCCGCAAGACATTTTTCATTATATATAACCTTATACTTGCCATTAGAGTTAACAAAAATTACCATTAATGTTGGGCCCCAATTTTTTTTTATTATTTATTAAGCATGATTTGAATAAATTTTGTGGTCTTGTTAGATAAACCATTTTATTTGGAGTTTAA
>JAOSBK010000001.1:10235088-10247227 GCA_027568895.1 Erythroxylum shatona | reverse complement strand
ATGAAATTTAATGCTTTCCAACAACTTTAAAAATGTGCATTTATTACTTTTTAGAATGATTTAAAGATGTAGCATGTGTCTTTTTCATATAAATGAATTATGGGAATGTGTTCATGTTATGTTGTTGATTTTAAAAGAATGTGATTTTTTGGAAAGAATGCAATGTTGATGAAATTGCTTTCGGAAATGTGGCATTTTAGCCTATATGTGAGAAAAATGTGAAAATGTATGCTTACATGGGTTTGTGGTGGTCCCTTAAGTGAGTCAAGTGCACTTGTCTATAGGCTTTTCCCGCCTGCCCACTAGTGGCATAGAATTCCTCACAGATTCCCATAAGTTCACGACTATACATGACCGCTACGCGAAAATGTGTAGTACATTCTATTTCGGACCCACCCGAACCATTTCCGATGTGTTTATGTGATTATGTGTTTTTGATGCATTTGTGTGTGGATTTTGTAAATGGCTTGATAAGTTGTATGTTTTGGAACACATATGTGGCATATTTTTGGAAATGTAAATTTTGCATTGGAATTCAAGGATTTTTGCTTGTGTTCTTGGTTATAAATATGTTACTCACGAGCCGTCGAGCTCACCCCCTTTTCCTCCCCTCCACAGGCGATGAGCAAGAAAATGAGTGACCGAACCGAGGTCAAGGCATCACTTCCGTTTGCTTTTTGATTTTGAAGCTATATTTTGTGAACAAAGCTTTAGTTGCATTTTTGGAGCAAAAATTACTGTTCATTGTGGTTTCTTTCTTTGTAATTTGAATTTTCGAGACTTTAATGTAATGGGGCTAGAAATGCCCACTAAAGCTTTGTAAGAACTCCTACTTTGATATTATCGAAAGATATGCAAGTTTGATTGTGTTTTGCCGATGCATATTCCAAAGGTTGTTTTGCATGCATTTTGAAAATGTCCATAAGGGTAGGTTTGTGTATGTTGTGATTTGGGGCAAATTCTGGGCTGATATGAATTGCAGTGGATCAAGTAGCCTTCCAAAGGTTGCTTTGCTTGCTCTTTAAAATGTCCATAAGGGTAGGTTTGTGTCTGTTGTGCTTTAAGGCAATTTCTGAACTGGTGTAGATTGAATTAAGTCAAGTAGCCTTCTTGAGAGATTTAGAGAAATTTCATAGCTTTCCAACTATGTATAAAATGCTATTTTTGGATGTGGGAGTTGAAAGATGTGAATTGTGGAATTTGGGTGCAGGTGCAGTCAAAATGGGAAATTTCTGGGAAGAATCTTTGAATGAATTTTTGACTCTCATAGAATTAGAATTAGTTTCATTAGGTCTTAATGAAAGTTGTATACTGTCTTTCTATCTTTCCATTGTTATAAAATGTGACATTTTTGGGCCATGGAGTTAAAAGATATGATTTTTAGAAGTTCTGTTACTGTGTAGGATGATTTAATTTAGGTAGTCACTTTGAAGTAGTTTTTGACTCCCTTAGAGGCCAAATTGGTTTTTAAATCCTTAATGGAAGTTGTAGAACTTCCTTTTAACTTTTCATTGATACCAAATTTGCAAATTTTGGAGTTCTGGGTCAAAAGATATAAATTTTAGAAGTTGGAAAGTCAAAGAGGAAAATAGGTTGAACTCGCAGGCGCCCTCGCGATTGACCTAATTTTGGAAGTGTTGACCTGATTTTCGAAGTATTGGTTTTCTAAAATTTCCTCTACCTCTCCATAATAATTTGTAGGTTTTGTTATAAATTTGAAAAAGATTGATTAAATCAAAGTGTGACGATCAGTTGAAAAAGTTTGAACATGCTTCAATATTTTGGTGATTTCTTGATCTATAGAGATCCAAGTGAAGTGCTTTTTAGTTCTGAATAATCTAGAGACATAGACTTACAATTTATCTAAAGGAACCAATTTTCAATTTAGGCCCTAAGGCTTTTAATTTCAGGAATGAATTGGGGTGTAGTATTCAAACTCTGTTCGGAAGTAGGTGAGATGAGTTTGTTTTTAAGGTTTAACTTGGTGTTGGCACACCAACCTTGTGGGATGCACACCTTGATGTCACATAGGACGTCAGCACGTGACTCTCAAGGATGGGGTCCCAGCATGAATTCCAATTATACACACATTATGACTAGTTTTCATCGGTAAACTCAGGTTATGACATTATCAATCAACGGCAAACATAGACTTTAAATGGCTCTTCCTTACATAATTCACTTATTTCACTTAAGTGTTTAAGGTTAGTGTTTTGCTCAAGACTCCCTATAGGAAAGAACACTACCATAGGCTTGCAAATATACCAATTCTTCTCCACATTGATTACATGCACAAATAGATGGAAAGGACTTTACTAAGGGTTATAACGGGGCTAAGGTTTAAGGTATGTCAAAAGGGTTTAAGAGCTTATCATATGCGCTCACAAAATACTAAATATGAAAAGGAACACAAAATGATTTATGTGATATGCAAATGGATATAACTAACCACTTTGCACTTATTGTTGCTACTATATGTTATTCTTTTTCTTTTTCCTTTTTCTTTTCTTTTTTATTTTCTTCTTTTCTTTTTTTATTTTTTAACAATAATAAAGAAACACAAACTAACATTAGCAACTAGATTTAATGTGTTCTAAAAGTAGATGTAGAAAGAAAGTCACTTAAAGCATATCAGAAAAAATTGTAGTCAAAAATCCCAAACTAATGCAAACTTAGCACTCGATTAAACTTGTGATAGGGTAGGCTAATGGGGTTTAAAGTTTAAAATGATGTGTTTTCTAGGAAAAAAAAAGGTCAAAGGCTCAAAGGGTTTTGCAAGGGATAATGACATAGGTTGTTCATTTAAGTCAAAGGCTAAAAGAACGAGGGCCTTAATCACTTCTATCCAGCATGCATCTAGTAGATTCAAATTGGTTCAGGGCAAGTTTTAAGGGTATTACCTATAGGAGTATCACACAATCAAGGAAATGATATGAATATAAAATAGAGTTATATAAGCTTAACTTCTTACTTAGTCTCAAATGAAAATCCATCATGTTTGCAAACATCACCTAATCACTCAAATATCAATTTCTGAGTAAGCTTATGTAACTAACTACTTAATCCAATTTGCATGGTTCACCTTCTATCCAAGTGACCTAATTCAATCTTCAAGCATGTGACTCAATCCTATTCTGACTACTATGATAGAATCTCAAGGCAACAACTTCTTTTTTAAAGATTCAAATGTAGGGAAAATGATAAAACTAGAACTAGAAACCTAATATGCAACCTACAACACATGCCAAAATGCAATGTAAACATAAACATCAAATAATCAGCTACTAAGCTACCTCCCCACACTTAAAGGACACATTGCCCTCAATTTTTAATAAGATAACTACAAACAAAGAACACAATTACTAAGGCCAAAAACCACAACACTAAACAAGTACCAATGCAACAGTCACAAAAGAGTTAGAAACAAAAAAAATACAAAAAACAAAAGAAAACAGTAAAAGAGGGAGTTTAGAAAGCTTATGGAGAGGGTAAAGGTGAAGGGGTTAGAGATGGCATTTGGATTCCTTGTGTCTCACAAAATTTGTGGATTTTCTTTTTCAGATTTCGCTGTTGGTAGGCTATCAGTTGCATTTGCTCATTCATTTGGTTGAGTTGCTGTTGTGTCTTTTTGTTGCTATTGACCAAGAGTGTGTATACTTTCTCCTAGCTTATTAGCTCCTCTAATTCCTTACTGAATTCATATGAGTCTGGAGAAATTCTAGATCTTAAAACTCCAACTGAAAACCTGTACTTGGCTATAATGCATATCCGAGGATTTCAGAGCTCCATATTATGTTGCAATAGTATCTCCACTCATCTTAAGTCTGACGCATCAAAATACTCACAAGAAATAGGGGTTAGTCTAGTAAAATCAATCTTAAAATGCTGAGCCAAAGTAGTGGCCAAATACCCCATTCCTATGGATGTTCCCTTCCTTATCACAGATTTGAGCAAAGATTAAGAAAAATAAGACAACATGTTAGTCTTAATCTTTTCATCTAAGCACCATAGTTAAAATAACTCCCTAGTGGAGCATTTTTTGCTTTGAGTTTTTGAAAACACAGCATAGAATTCGTGAAAAAGTTGTTGGATCACAAAACGAAAACATGCCATATTTGGAGAAACGATATATTTCAAAATTTTTTAGAAATCTAAATTACAGGGGAAGTAATATTTCCAGATCATCATGCCAATATATACATGATATGTGAATATGTGTTTAATTGTTGATATATTTAATTATTTACACTTAGCGATTAATGATACAAAATTGTTTAAAAAACTCACTTTAATTTATATATGATTTTAGGTACAATTTGGAAGCGAAAAATTAAAGTGAGTCAAAAGCACCACATATAGGTCATCTTTCTCGAATATTTATTTTTTCTTGTCTTTACGGAGGAAGAAGAAAAAATAAAAATAAATAAAGACAAGAAAAATGGAACAAGCGTGGAAGTCAGCAGCCCAAGACCAAAATGCAGAAGGCAGGAGCATTTAACGCAGGCGTTAAACGCAACATGGAAGTAGCGTCCAGCACAAGAAGGAGAGCACGTAACATTTTGGCTCAAAACACACGAGGAAGTAGCAAAAAAGATGCATCGTTTTAAAGACAACACACAACAAGCAAAGAGAGGAGTAAGGTTTTAAGTTGATGGGTGACCCATAACGGTCCCATCACTGCACAGTAGACGTACAATAGAAATAAATAGAGGAGAGAGCTGGAGGAATAAATCAGGAAGCATAGTAGCGGCGCTGGAGTGCGCAGGCAGCAGGCTGGCGTGAAGCAGCGTGAGCTACGGCTTGGGCTGGAGCAAGCATTGACTTGCGGTTGGAGAAACTGGGGAGTAAGGCGCAGGCAACAGGGAGGAACGCGTGCACAGTAGGGTGGACAATAAACCTCGAGGTTTATTTGTCAAATCGATGAACGATAAACTTAGGTTGCATAGGAGGGAGAAACAAAGAGGTTTTTGGCTAGGGACATTAGATGGGGCTGAAGCAATTTCCCATAAAAGACTTATGAAGAGCTAGACGTCCCGTCACTAGTTCGGAGGTGACATCGACGCTAATGACTCGAATTAAGTAATTTTATTATTATTTTGTTGTTTCTTTCTCTCGTTAGGAATTGATTGTGTTATCCTATTTTAATTGATTTGGGTATTGTGTATGGATAATCGGATTTTTGTTATTATTTGGTTATTTGTGTATGAATCTGTTGGGTATTGTTAATTGACAATTTTAATGCGTTTATTGAATTGTTAATTTCAAACCCATTGCTAGAATTTCAATATAATCCATAATTGTTATGTTGAAATTCATGTGTAATGACTAATGATTTGTAATCATTACGGATAACCTGACCTAGGTTAAATGACACATCGTATGTGGTTGTTGCCCTGATTAATCAGTTTTCCTAATTCGTAATGTTGTTTCCTAATTAAGTCTAGAGATCGTATCCTAGGTTGTTCGGTGGTTAAGTTTAATTAACGATCGTATCGTGATTAAACAAAATCTAAGGGAAAACTCGGGTTAATTTTTAACCCACGAATAATAATTGCTAGGAGAGGTTAAAGAACAACAAATTAATAAAATATGCTTAGTCAGAGTGTAGGCCAAGATTGAACTAAAGAATCGGGTCCTTACCAAATTCCCCACTTTTATTGCATGTTTTCTTTAATCATTTTTATTAGTTAGTTTTATTTTATTTTCTTCTTTAAAAATCCAAAACCCCTTTTTTCCTAAACATCGGTTAATTTTATTTCTTAAACTTTACGCACACTCTCTGTGGGATCGACCTAGACTTGCTACTGCTATAGTAGTAGTCTAGTTATTTTATTTTGATTAGCGTAACGACGCGCGGTCAAGCTTTTGTACTTTTGGATCGAAGAAATGACTCAAAGGTTGGTCAGCTGAGACTGAAGGATCTAGATTAAATTTTTGAATAATTCCTCATATATGTAGCATGTTTTGTACGCAGAGATGTAAACTCTAATTAGTTTTTGATAATGTATATATGGATGTTATTGTAAAGCTACAATTTATGTATTCAGTTTTATAAAATGAAAATGAGGAATTAGGTTTTTAAATATTATGATATTTACGTTTTAAATAATGATGTCATGATTAAGTTAGTGATATGACTACTCTAGCATGCCACCCTTGTGGAGTACGTACTCGGATATCCGACAAGATGTCAATATGTGTCTTGTAAGAGTGGGGTGCTACACTTATACTCATATTGAACTCATTAAAATTCATTCTTCTATTGTTATAACTCATTCATCATTATCAAGAGTAGATAGATCCTTTTCATATTGCTCGACTTGTTATTTTCTTTTAGAATTACTGCAAAGGCTATTCCTTTCAACTTCAAAATTTGTATAAGGAATAATTTTCTCACGATATAGGTATAATGAAAATTTGAGAAGCGAATCTCTCTACACTCATATTACTCCCACTAAAATTAGATAATGATAAAGAGCTCCCACTGGGGCATAATTATCATTAATCAAAAACCCATTCATCATCTCCTAAATTATTCCCACTTGGATGAATACCATTCAATTCGTCTTGACTTATAAAACCATTCTAATTTAAGTCTCTCATATAGAGATAAGTTTTGAATTATCTCTTCCTGCTTTGAAAATTCATTCTTTAATAATAAGATATCTTATGGCATAAATTTAATTACTTATTTATTGCCCTGTTCAACTTTGAACATATACACTTTTGAATGTTCAAAATGTCTTTTAAAGATACTCTTCTTCTCTTTGGAACCTAAATTCCTATACTTATAAGAGGGGGCATGAATATAGGTAACAAACACATCCTCAAGAAATCATATATAGTTTATTAGCTTTCTTACTTATCTACATGATATTGTTTTAGGATACGATTTCATAGACACCTTATTAAATACATATTTGATCATCAATGAAACATCACTCTAATAGGTGGTAGGCAAATTTGCCTATGAAATTATAGATCTAACTCTGGGAAAAGTGTTATTTCTCATCTTTGTAATACCATCTTATTGGTGGATTCATATGATAGTTATTAGTTATTTATTCAATTTTCATCACATGAGCTCTTAAATTGATCAATTAACTCTTCCCATACTTGATTAGTTATTGAATTCTTTATTGATTATGAACTAAAGTCATATACTTTCTAAAACAACAAAATGTTTTAAATTTTGATAATCAAATAAATATAACTATATTGAATATCATTATTGATATTTGTGATGGAATAAGTACTTTCATGTTATGCTCTCACATTTGTTTAGCCATACATATTAATGAATTAATTGCAATAGTTTAGCCACCTTTTGCACCATACTCAATGGTTTTCACTCTATATTATTTTCAAGACAATGTTCACAAGTAGATTATTCTACTTTATATAGGTCTCTAAATAAAATATGCTTGACTAGTCGATTTATTTGATTTTATCCAAGATGATCAAGTTTAGTATGCCACAAATTGGCTTAAATATTATAAGATTTAGATAATGTTATTAAACAAAATTTTTTTATTTATTTAATATATAATATTGTAAAACCATCTAACATAAAACAATGACTACTATAAAATTTGCTCTTTCCACCACTGTGGAAATTCATATCAAATTAGAGGCTAATTAAAATAATATAGAAACAAGAATTTTTATCTATTAGCGGATTTTTTATTTCCCATTTTAATTGGCCTTATTTCCTCTTGGAATATTAAGAAATGCGGAAGGCTTTCTTTCCACTTTTCACTTAGACTCGTCATAATGCTTCGTTTTCTTAGTTTTTATCTCCTTATGAACATAACTTAGCCATATATGTCTCATTATATGGCTTATAAGCCTCAAGATGTTTATCAATAGGTGCCTCATAGCATCCTATATCATTTGATATTCATATTATAGGTTAAGAACATATTCACATGCTCTTAATGTACAGATAAGAATGTGTAATAACTTACCATAGCTCATTATAAGATACGATATGACGAACATCCCTCAATTCTCTATGTTTTACATTAGCTTCATATGCCTTAGCATTGAATTCTCCTATCTCATTTTCTTATTTATGATATATTTATTAATTACAGCATACATGTGTGTGTGTGTGGGTGTGTATGTGCTTCAAACATAATAGTGAATGATCATAATATAGTCACTAGGGTGCCACTAACATAACATCATTATATGTTTTATAAGCTAAATAGTTCTTTTACATAAGTTAAATGCCTCATAGTTTTCCTATGTTAAGTCATAATGTACTTTTTAAAGACTATTATGATTTTATGTAATAAGACAAGGGCCTCTTTGCTTTTTCAATACATATTAGATTTCCATAAATTTTTCACCTCTATTGAATTCTACGATAAACTTTTAGATACAATAATCATTTTCCTCAAACACATATGTCCATAATGACACATTTAGTATATGTGTTGGGCCCCGAATTTTTCAAAAAAATTTATTTTTATGATTTGTTTGGTTATTTTATTTATTTTGAGAATTGAGCCATTAATTTTAGTGAGCATAAGTAGTAATTAGAAATTAGAATAGAATTGTTAGAATTAAATTAGTGTATGGTTAAGGTATTAGATTTAATGGATTAAGGAGTTAGTAGATGAAATAAATGAAGGACGATAAAATTGGAAGGACAAGCAAAGAGAAGGGCAATTTTGGAAGATCAAGGTAAAAATGTGTCTTGAATAAGAAAGAAGAGAAGAAGAAATCGTGAGAAGAAAAGAAGAGAAGAGAAAAAAGTGAAAGAAGAGAAAAGAAGGAGAAGAAAGTCATGAGAGAAGCTAGGAAAAGCAGAAGAAATCGTAGGAAGAAAAAGAAGGAAGAAGATTTGTTCAAGGTAAGCTTCATTTTCTTCTTGCTTTGTTAGAGGAGTTAGGAAGAAAATGGGATTTTGTGTTGAGAATGAAGGAAGGAAGAAGTTGATTTAAGGAACTCATCTTGAATTTTTAGGGTTTCTAAACTAGGTTTTGGTCTTACTAACCTAGAAGAACTATGGAAAGGCTAAGTTAGAGTTTAATTTTTCATTTTATGATTATTGACATTTTATGAATTTTATGGAATATTGTTTTGAATGAGAACTTGGTTTGCTTTAAGAAAACAAGGAAGCTCAATCCAGGAGCAAAAGAAAAGGCAACCTTGACTTGGATTTTGCAAGTCAATTAGGTGGGTGATGTGTTTATGGTTATTGGGTAGATGAGCAATTTTCTTATATATGTGTGTATATGCTTAATTGATTGGTTTTGAATTGTTATGAATGTGGAAAATGCATTTTGACTTATGTTCATATTATACCTTGAAAGATAATTGGCATTATGTATGAATGGAAAAAGGGAAATGGTATAAAAGTATGAGAATGTATGGAAATGAATTGAGCTTTGAAATTTGATTGTGTTTGGGCAAGAGCAGAACCGTTTCGTTAGTCACGTGTATCTTGACTTATATCCTTCTCCTGGCTGCCCGCTTATGGCATATGAGATCCGAAAAATGGATTCATTTCGTTCATAATGTAAACTTCGGTTTCTCCATTTCATTCCACCGAACTCTCAAGCCATTTTTTATGCATTGCATTTGTTTGGAATTGTTGAGTATGATATGAAGTTGAGTATTATGTTTGGAAGGTTGAATAGGTATGAGATTGCTTTATATGATGACATACTTGACTATAAGTTGTGAGCTAGAATTGTTGTTGAATTTACCTTGCTAGATTAAGATAAGATGTATATGCCTATATGTATATATACGTAAATGTTTGACTAAGTGGCTCGTGCCAATGGTTATAAACATATTAGCCACAAAGCTTTACAACTCACCCCATCATTTTTACTCCTCAAGTGTAGAACGAGAAGATCGTTGATCCTTGTAAAAAGTTTGGCAATTCAGAGATTAGAGACTTTTGTAATTAAGTTAGTAACAATAATTTTTGGAATAGCTTTATAAGCATATCAACATAAGCATTCATTGTATTTTATATTTTTCACGACTCCAATGATGTGGCTTTTGATATGTAACTAAAGCTGTTCAACTCCTTTAATTTAGAAATGAAATTTGGATTTGGAAAAGATATTTGTGTATAGTCACTTATATCCTTTGGTTGAGTTGTTGAAATTGTGTTAGAAGTAAGATTGTATGTTGTTAGAAATGGAATAGGATATGGTTAGTTGTAGTTGGAATTATATTTGTTAATTTTGTGTTGATGGATTGTTGGGATCTGGGTTTTGTTCGAAGGTTTTGCCGCGGCGAGGCCTAAAGTTAGCGAACCTTTCCAGAAGGGTGATTTTGTGTTGAATGTTGTATCTTCACTGCGGCGTTTTTATCCTGAGGGTGCTTGGCTTTAATTCAGGGACTTCATCGCAACGAAGCCAGAAGTTTGCCCCGTCGAGCTTCTCTCGAGGGGTCCATGAAGATAACTCCATGGTTTCGCCGCAGCGAAACAATTTCATCACTGCGGCGAACCTGCCCCTCCCACGTTGAATTACTTATAAATTCAATGCTTTCCACTTTCCTTTTACACCATCCTCACCTGACCGCCATGAATTGAACCTCGAGATTGTGATCAGGTCCCGGCCCCAAAAATATGATTGTTATTAATGACATTAAATTTGATGTAATCTTCTAAATAGAAACTTTAATTTTTTCATAATTTTTAATGGAATTAAAAGGTCACTAAGTTTTAATCGTTATCCATATAATAGTTAATCAACAATTAATCATTCTATTTAGGTATATTTATAAACATCTCAAATATGATATATTTAGACACACACACACACACATTAAATTCATATAAAACAATCAAAACTAAAAGAATAATGCATTTCAACATACATATAATATTTAATATTTAACAGTTGGTATATAAAAGTAATGCTATGTAAGTATCATTAAACATTAATAAAAATGTGACTAACACTTTTTGAGTAAAATTATAAAATTTGATGAATCACTAAAATTCATATCTACTATAGGCTCTATAATTTCCTTTGATAGGCCATTAAAACTAAGACCTTTAGACACTTCTCATCTTCTATACTCTTTCAAGAAAGTTTATACCACCCAACTAAATGTGTGGATATGATCCAATGGATTATTCCATGCTATAATTAACAAATCTTTTGTGTTAGGTTATGAAAGTTTTGCAAAGCGCTTGATTTTTACTCATAGAAGTGGAGAACCACTGATAACTTACAAAGATGAGACCTTTTATCATGTTATTCACTAATATAACATATAACTTTAGGTTTGCCCCAATCACCATATGATATTGGTCTAATTATGCCTTCATGAAATTCCAATTGAAATCAAGATTCTCATTACAACCATTTTCCTAAAACAAAGTTGAGTAAAAATGATATTCCAACATTTGAATAATAAGTTGAAATATGTCCTTTAATATGAGCATATCATTAAAGCCAAAACGCTCAAAAGAGTATGAAGAATGATTCCTTTTGAATTGTTAAACCTATATTTAATCAATGTAATTAAATAAAATATGAATAAATAGTTTAGAAAGTACAAGAAAAAATAAATCAAATAAACAAACTACTTGATGAGAAATATCCTCTAAAACAAATATTTTTTTAACATTTATAAAAATATATAAATAATTTACATCAAATTTACACAAAACATAAGATGCAGATAAATAATAAGCGATTCTTGTTTTTACTAGTATACGTTGACAATTTAATGTCTCTAGACTAGCAAATATATATTTTTAATTTCATAATAGACTGTAATCAAGATCGACACTAGTAGACTTATGGGTTCAACCTTGAAAAGGTAGATAATAACAATAACAACAACAACAACAACAACAATAACCTAGAAAAGGTAAATAATGTTCCAATTATTTTTGTTTCTAAACACTCATTTTTCTTATTATAGATTTTAATTACTCTAGCAATCAAACATATATTTTCTTTTTATTTTGAAAATCCTAGCCACCTTTTATATAAAGACACACCAATCTTCACCACTTGATATCGCTATCCAAAATTTTCACCATTTTTGGCAAGGTGAATGGCTTAAATGGTGAAAACATTGCCATCTCACCAATGAGGCATTTTCATCTACACCAATGAAAATGAGATGGCAGCACAACGATGCCATCCTTTTG
>JAOSBK010000001.1:10183804-10200004 GCA_027568895.1 Erythroxylum shatona | reverse complement strand
TCGCAAAACTCACCCAAAATTTGCAATTATTTTTCAGGACCCAGAAGAATACCCCGTTAGGCAACGGGCGTATAGCAGAGTGAGAAAAGAGGTCGGGATCAGTTCGCGTCTGCATTAGTGTCTGATAAAAATTGTAATTTCTGAATTTTTGTACAAATGATTAGGTCATGTTGTAAAGTCAATAGATTGAATTAATTTGTATTTATAAAAAGGACCCCCGTGGTCATTGTAATTACCGATGATTGTTTATGTTAATTGTTTTTTGCATTGTGTATGTTTGTGTTTTAAAAAAAAATTATACTGAGTTTTGACTGAGTGATGTAGCACGCCACGCTCGCAGGGCACGGACTCGGATATCACCATCGATGTCGGGTTCGAGTCATGCGGGAGTGGGGTGTTACAGGTACCAATAAGTAATGCCAAAGAGGGTCGATCAATTGAGGTTGTGGAGTCGCCGGTTGGGTTGAAGATGGTGAAGGAGCCAGTCCTGAGTCGTCAAGGTGAAAAAGTCTGCTTGAACGTGGTGCGGGGAGAAGGAAGACCAAACTTGTCGAGCTCTAGGGTAGTCCTGCACTACATGTAGAGCGTACTCCTCTAGACCGCAATGGGAACAAGTACCGTCGGAGGTACAATGCATACGGACACGATGGTGGTTCGTGAGAAGGCGGTCGTGAGCTAGGAGCCATAGGAATGCCCAGATACGCTGTGGGCCTGGCCATTGTCATATGACCTTCCAGACGTCATGAGCCGCTTGAGAGTCATACCCCATGCTCATGTCGTACGTAGAAGCAACAGAGAAAAAGCCATCGAGGGATTGGCCTTAAATCAGCTGGTCCTGTCCTAAATCGGGGTGGGGGGAAACGTGCCCGCAATCCTCTGGCAGATATGGTAAGGGAGGTAGGGTTGGAACTCGTGCCAAAGCCATCGACCCGCGAAGTCAATGAAATGAGTCAAACGGAGATGAAAAATGGCATCGGGGATCGGGAGTACAGCGTGAGAGTGAATAATATATGGAACTCGACAAAAGAAACTTGAATCCTTGATTTCCTTTTAAACTATCCATTAGGAGTTTAACACTATATTGAAGTTTATCTGAACTTGACAAATCGGCTAGGTCTGGCCCTACCCTACCAAGTCAACAGGTTAGGTTCTATTTGACCAACCATAGGTTAAGCTTAGGCTTGGGTTGCCAAAGCTCTCGGTCTAGCTAGCCCAAGGTTTGATAATTATAAGAAAAATAACATTGTTTTATAAAAAATAACTTTCTTTTTATTTTTAAAAAATTAAAAAAAATTGGGATAAGCTAGGTCGAGTGGAATTTCGGGCTACTCAAGGTTGGTCAACTCCAGCTCGAGCTCAGGCGGCTCTAACCCAATTCTAATAGAAGCTATCAAGTCGAACACTGGCCCAGACTATTACCACCTCTAAGTTTATATAGTATAAGGGATTTACATTTAAATATATAATGTATTTTTATTTTGATTATTCGGGTTGTTTGATTTACAAGTGCCATAAGCTTTAGGTCCTTGTAGGTTATTTTTGTACTTCAAACTCCTTTATGAGCCCTTATATAATTTTGGTTTAAAAAACTTCAAAAATATCATTATATAACCATCTTCCATAAAAGGAGCATTCCTCCTCTGAACAGAATTATCCCTTTTATGAATTCTACTTTCAATACCTTTTACATTTAAACTTTCTTTATATGCTTTTTAGTAAGAAAACGAGAGTTTGATCATTTTATTTGGCCTTAAAAAAATACTGTCCATCTTTTATACTATAGTGTTACGACAATATTTAAGATTTGTTGGGTCTTCCGCAATTTCTAGTATTATCAATATATTCTTTAACTTTTATAAATTATCAATAATTTTCCTATAATAACACTTGACTCCTTATTGTTAACTTCCATTGCAAACCTAATTGCAAATATCAAACCGATATCCTGTGGTGTAAAGGATAGCGGCAAGTGCAGTGTCGTGTAAAAACCGACGTCATTTTAGAACCTGTAGTTAAAACTATTAATGAAAATTATTAACAGAAAAGAGTCAAAGACAGGTATTATAAAATTAATACTATAAAAAATATTGATAATTTTTAAAAATAAAAATACATAGGTATCTTTCGAAGATATCCTACTCATTGCTCTAAAAGCTGTTCACTGCTTTTCCTAGTAGTCCTCATTCTGAGCTCTCCGAGTCTTGTTGGGCAAGACAAACAGGGAAAGTTTAGTTGTAGGAGCGAGTGTGGTCACCATGAAAACTCACCCAAAGCTGAAAACACAGTCACGCCCAATCTTTTCATGCGGTTTCTTTCGCCACTGTACCCAGACTGCTCTTAGTCCCACCACTCCCCATTCCCCTTCTCTGCCCATCACAACCTCTGTCTCTCCTCCTCCGCCACCTCTGCCGCAATCAACACAACAAGGCTCTTTCCAGCCACTGCATAAACCTGAATCTTTTTCCTCCTCTTCCTCCTCTTCTTCAACCTCCCAAAGTTTCACTCAATGGAGAGTCCCCCTCGCCAACTCCCCTCTCCATCACCACCACTACTCTCCACCACCACCACCTACACAAAACTCCAGTTCTCCATCTGATCACACGCCTCCAATTCAAAATGTCAATCTTCAAGATCTCTTCCATCTAGCGGAACACCAATTCAGCACGGGCTTAGAATCAGAGCAGCTCTCCGCCCTATACACCTTGGAGCGCTCCCTTGTTCCCAACCCTTCCGCGGACACTGTTTGCCCACCGAAACTGATGCGTGGAATAGTGTCGAATTTGAAGAACTATGCGGGAGCAAAACCAGCAACAAAGATCTTACTAGCTCTATGCTTGGCTGAAGGCAATCGCCGCGTGGCGGTGGAGGCTGGGGCGGTGGGGGCCTTGGTAGAGGTGGCGATGGAGTTAGAGGGGCCGGCGGCCGAGCGGGCACTTGCGGCTTTGGAGCTGGCGTGTACGGTGGCGGATGGGGCTGCAGAGCTGCGGGCTCACGCACTGGCAGTGCCCGTGATGGTAGCTATGATGGGCAAGATGGCGGGGAGGGGGAGGGAATACGCTATAGGTGCGCTTGGTGTTATATACGGCAGAGGCGGTGGGCCCGTGGAAAGGGCGGAACACGCGCCTCCAGAGGAGGTTGCACGTGCGGTTGTGCTGGCATTACAAGGCGATTGTACAGCGAGAGGGAGGAGGAAGGGAAGCCAGCTGCTGAAGGCTCTCCAAGAATATGGACGACCTGATGTCAGCCACAACGAAGACGAGCGTTCAGTTAATTAATCTGTTAGTTTAAATGGTTTTCAGTTTCAGATGAGTTTTGTTATGGCCTCAAATGTTTGTTCTCCCAAGTAATTAGTAGTTTGTGTTGCGTATTTATAAAATATTGATTGGCCGTGACTTTCTAACTTGTGGTGCCTGCCTGCCTTGGAATTGGTCTTCCCTGCCACTGCAAATTTGCAATGTCAGGATCACATGTTGTGGGGCTAAAGTTCTGCGCTTTTTAGTCAGGTGACGCAGATGATGTGACTTGACTGGGCGTATGTTATCTTCAGGTAAGTGCAGCATTTGGTGCATTAAGTAATAGGTTTTATAGCTAACATAAACTATCAAGTAAAATTACTTGTATCACAAACTGGCAAGGGGTTTTGAAGCACCAGAACTCAAATTTGTATTGTGATGAAAAAAGGAAATTACGTACATGTATCCAAAAAATTCAGAAATTGGTTTGGTGTTAACTATGAGGAAAATAGTATTTTACTAGAATTTACAGTATGATAGATGTGCAAGGTTATCCCACAGCAATTAAAGAGTAATAACATCATTAGTTTTTTTTTCCTCGAGTAATAATTAGTTTTTTGTGTGTATATTTTTGAAAATGTAAAAGTCATTGTACTGAATTTTGTTTCGGGGCAGGAAAATAGTACAAAATCACTATCTTCAATATCAATTATTTCTCTCAATATTTAAAATGCTGGTTACATTTTTGTAAGTATCGTAAATTTTAAATATTTTAGGAACTAAATTACAAATTTTTTAAACAAAAATAATCAACCCAATCGAAGACTCTCCTCACAAATTCTCAAAATTTGTCTCTCTTCTCACCATAATTAAGAAATGAAAAAAGGAAAACAACATAACAAAAGTAAATCCTAATTGCTAGGTTGCCTCTTAAGTAGTGTTTGGTTAACATGTTTAGCTCGACGTACCTTTTATGCTTAGGTACACTTGGTTAAATTGATACTTTCATTATATGATCAAGCTCACGTCTAAGATATAACTTCACTCGATGGTCATTAACCTTAAAAGTACCCTTGCATGGATGACTTACCTTGATTACAACATATTGAAATACTCTCTCTATATTGAATGGTCCAGACCATCTTGATTTACGCTTACTAGGGGATAATCTTAGCCAAGAGTTGTATAAGAGAATGTGATCTCCTCCTTAAATTCTCGTGATTGCTTAATCATTTAGTAGTGATAACTTTTGGCTCTTTCCTTATAGATTTCAAAATTTTCATAAGCCATCAACCATCATTCGTTTAGTTCACTAAGTTAGAAGTTTCTCTTCTCATTTGCACTTTGAAGATCAAAATTAATAAGTTTAATAGCTCAATATGATTTATGTATCAACTCAATAGGTAGATGACATGCTTTTTCATAAACTAGCCTATAGGGTGTAGTGCCAATAGTTGTCTTGTATGCCATCCTATAGGCCTATATAGCATAATCTAATTTAATTAACAATTCCTTCCTTTGATGCTCTACAATCTTCTCTAAAATTTGTTTTGAATCCCTGTTGGATACCTTGACTTAGCCACTAGTTTAGGGGTGATATAGGGCGACAATTTTATTATTAATTCCATACCTTTTAAGCACTTTTTCAAACTACGCATTACAAAAATGTGTATCCTTATCATTGATAATAGACCTAGGTGTGACGAAATGGGAAAATAAACCTTTAAGGATTTTACGACAACCCTAGCATCATTTTAGGTAAAACTTACGCTTCCACCCATTTAAAAACATAATCGATAGCTACTAAGATATATCTATTACCAAATGAACTTAGAAGTGGACTTATGAAATCAATCCTCCAAACATCAAATATTTCAAAAACAAGAATGAAATTTTAAGGTAATCATCCCTACGAGAGACATTACTTGATCTTTGGCATTTATCATATGTAGCTACAAACCTTTAGGCATCTTTAAAAATTGATGGACAACAAAAACCTGACTTTAGGATCTTCTGAGTTATCCTATTTTCATTATGGTTCCCTCTGGTGGTTCTAGCATGACAATGTTATGGAATCTTCCACCCTCAGATTGAGGTACACGTCTCCTCATCATTTGGTCTGCACAGATACAAAATAGTTATAGATCTTCCTATAAATAGTCTGGCAAATTAGTTAAGAATTTCTTCTTTTGCTGATAAGATAAACCTTTTGACAAGACCTTAGCTACAAGATAATTTGCAATATCTATAAATCAAGGGGTCTTAAATTCATGTGCCTCCTTCACGTTATAAAGGTGTTCTTTTGGGTAGCATCTCCAATGCCTTCTTTATTCAATTCTTCCAAATTTGGATTTTCCAAGTGAGATAGATGGTATACTACCAGTTTTTTAGCCCCTTTCTTGTCTTTGATCTTTAAATCAAATTCTTGTAATAGTAGTCTCCATCTAATCAAATGAGGTTTTGTATCCGGTTTATTCAGCAAGTATTTAAGTGCCAAATGGTCAATATACACAATAACTTTAGACAATATTAAATAAGATCGAAATTTATCAAATGCGAAAACCATTAAAATTAACTCCTTTTTTTATTATTATGTAATTTTTTTGAGCTTCCGTCAAAGTCTGGTTAACGTAGTAAATTGGTTGAAAGTGTTTGTCCTTTTGTTGTCTAAGTAATGCACCTACTACAAAATCACTTGCGTCACACATTAGCTCAAAGGGTAGATTCCAATCTGTTGTAACCATAATTGGGGCCTTAGTCAACTTTTCTTTTAGAATGTTAAAAGCATTTAAACATTCATTTGTAAATGTGAAAGGTATGTCCTTTTCTAATAACTTAGTTAGAGGTCTAGCAATTTTTGAAATTGTATAAAATCATGATGTATGTATGTATGATGATAGATTTAACAAAACTTAAAAACTTTATTTTTTATATAACGATTATTTTTCTTATCTATACCGAACTAAGTAACAATAGGCCATCTTATCTATTAAAAGAAAAACTGGGGCCCTCCCACTCAAAAAACTATCAAGCATTTTCATGCCTAACTTTTTAAGAAGCGCCATAATTTGGTCCATACACTTATCAACGGAGCTACGGTAGGCAAGTTATTGATAAACTATGTTGAGTGTGTAACCATTCAATTCATCCATTAAAGGCACTTGTAAACCATGCCTCGGTGGGAGGTCACATTTGCTACCAATGAGTGGACTTATCCTTTAGGAGAACCAAATCATGCAAAATCTAGGTTTCATATCCTCCAGTGGAGAGTGACACTTCACCATATGCAAATAAGCCATCACATGGCAACTGTGGACTCTCACATGAGCATCCCCTCCCACTCAATCTTTTGGTCTTTAAGTTTTAATAAATACTATCTTGTCTAGATGCAATTTATTATTCATCCTATATTGTTTCATTTTATATTTCATACATAATGAATGTATAGCAAAGATAAGGGTTGGCAATTTTCTAAATGGCATACAATCATATAATATCGTGTATTATTTGCAACTATTTATCCATTCATCTCATGAACTAATAAGCTACTTTTTCTTGTCCATCCTAAAGCATAAATAAAATTATAAGCCTTTTAGGCCCAAAAATTTCTTCTTGGACTTGGATTTTTGCTTCGAACTCTTCGCTTACATGACCCAGCCTATTTGTTAAAAAGTGTGTAATGACATTTATTTTACAAAACTTTTTGATTTTCATACAACTGAATTTTGTCAATAAGAAACAAAAATTTCAACACTTGTTTTATACAAAAACTGAAACTTTACTTTGTCAATAAGAAACTAAAATTTCCAGCACTTGTTTGTCATAAATCTGAAACTTATATGAAAAGAAAAAATCTAGCATTTGTTTTTTAGAAAAAACGAAACTGACATTACACCAAAGGATACACTGAAACCATTACCTATTCTTTTCTTCGATCCATGGTTGCTTCATCTTCATCATTACAGAAATTTGTACATTACAAAATCAAATAAAACAAAAAAATAAAGCCAAAGAGGGAACATGACGATAATAGGCTATCCTTCTTATTACAAACCAAACGAAGAAGACTTATAAGGTAACTCTGTATTCTATGGACAATCAAAAGAGTAAAACATACACCATATATTTTCTATCACATAAAAATATGTAGCATGCAAAATTTAATTGCCAACCCATGCATCACATATAGGAACTAAAATCTTGCATAATAAAATGGCTTTGACACCGATTTTTGGATTGAAAATAATAGCATACTAGATTTGGCTAAAATGGTAGATTTCAAAAAAAAATTCCGAAATCATAACGCAGTGGAAGCATGATAGCCAAATCAACATGTTTAATCCATACATGATATGGTATAAGGAAAATAACTAACATAAGAACAAGATGAAAATTATACCGACTACTTGCTACAATTTTGACTCCTAGCTTTTGTATTCACTCCTTATTAATGTATCATCTCCTTGTTATTGTATCATTGACCAATCCTATCTACCACTTCTTCTCCTTAGGCAACTTGGTTAACAAGATCCTTTGGTGGAAAAGGAGAAGAAATATTGAAGAGATTTTCCTTAGTTGAAAGAAGCAAAAAATGAGACTCTTCTCATTACAAGTTTCGGCTAGCTCATGCAAGAGAGGAGAGAGTGAGTCAAAAATGTAACAACAACTTTTTCTCTTTCTCTCAATTTTAGTTAAAGATGAAAAAAAGAAGTAAAGTGCATCCAATGCATCACTTCATTCTTTAATAAAAAATCAAGAAACCAATAAATAAGACTCTCTCATTTATTTAAGATGGCTATATGAAAAGAGCAATAACCTAAGTGAGACCCTCTCATTTTTGGTTATGAGATGAAAGAAGGGAGAGAGTACATCAAATGCACATCGTCATTCTTTAATAAAAAATGAATGCTAAAAGGTTACATGCTATCATTAAAAGACAACCATTAAACCATTTAATGATAAGATCATTTGTTCTTGACAATAGTTAACCTTGTACACATTGTATAAATATCATAATACATGCTTTAAAAATTCATATCCAACCTGTATTATAGTTATTACAAGCTATATACAAAAAATACAAAAGGGTCTCATCATAATAAGTACAACCCAAAAATGAACTAAACATTTCCAAAACAAAACATCTTCTTCTTGGCCACTGTGGTTGTCTTTGTCCCAGTTTTTAAAGCTTCTTATCAGAACCTACACGGAGGCAAAACTACTTTGCTAAGCATATAGCTTAGTGGGGAACAACTAAACAAGATATAAACTGGCACCTATCTCTAACAGTTGTCTAGCATTCACATGTACAAAATCATAGCATATCACAAGAAATCTATAATTGTTCATATTAAAGAGTAATCCAAACGTTAGGTGTCTTAAAACAGAATATGATTCATCAATACAGAACAAAACATTTAAATATTATAATAAAATGTACAAGTATCAGAACAAGATATAATACTTTCATGTCAGAGTATAACTTGTATCAGATTAAGATATGTCTTGTATCAAATTAGAAATTATCTTGTTTCAAAACAGAACTCAAAATCTTAGAACAGGATATCATTGTGTCATATTAGAAAATAACTTGTAACAGATTAGAGTTATTTGTGTCATAACAGAATTTAGCCTGGATCAAAGTGAATCATATATCGGAACACAAACAGATTAGCTTATTAGTCCTTTTTATAGAAGTGGATAATGAGACCAAAATAGAAGATACCATCAATGGTATCATAGAACAGAAGGGACTTATGTCTCAAAATCAGGGGATACTGTAGTGTTGATCATCAGGAGACACCATAGTGTCAATAATTAGTGGACACCTTAGTGTCAAGTTACAGGAGCAGCTGTAGACCCTTCTGGGATGCCTATTTACCCACAACTAGGACTTGATAGTTTTAAAACAAAACATTTTACATTTCAGAATCACTTGACAGTGAAATAATGCATAAGTATAAATTTATCTTCTTATGCTCCAATTGAATATATTTACTCACACTTGAACAAACTCATTATGCCTTGTGAATTTAAGCATTTGCATCAACATAGCAATGAGGCATTAACTAATTACATTTTATATGTACTCACCTAACTTCCCAATTCACAAACATTCATAACTAACACATCACTTCTATCATTTAAATCATATTATGTTCATAAGCATACTTCATTTCTTTAATAACTTATAAATTCCAAATTAGATACTTGTAATTAAAATAACACCTTCCATAAGCTATTACATCAATTGAAAATCCAAAACCTGTTCAACCTTTAACCAATTAATCTAATATCAAACTAGGTTCATTATAAACCTTAATCTACTTCAATTATACCAATGTACGGTATATTATCCTACTATGGTTTAAAAATTACATAAAACAAAGATTACCATGTTAAGGCCTTGCCCACAATCGTGGGGTACATTCCTACGATCATGACAAAAGCTAATGCATCTGCCTATGATCGTTGGATGGATGAGTGCCACGATTGTGGACTACCCAATTTCCTGCGAATTCCAGATCCAAAATTCTTCTTCCAAATTTCAAAACACCAACATTACAATCCCTAAATCATGCTTCAAGTATACGTCAATTAAATGTCAACTCCTCATCAATTTCATATCCAATTTCAACTCAAAATTACTCATTTGGCAACTCACAAGCCATTTTCTTTCATGCAACAAAATCTATAGCAAAATCCATCAACAAGCATCATGTTGTAGACCTTATTGTATCATCAATTCCACACTTATTCCATTCCAATTCAAGTAACATAGAATTCATGTTACAACATGTCATCAAGTTAGAATTCCCTTACTTAATTAACTTCAAGTTACTTCTTCAAAGAACCAACCAAACCAACCCTCCATACAACCAATACACTTCCAAAATCTAGGTAGGTGTAGGATGATCTTAACACCTAAAAGATAACTTGAGGTCACTTCTTGATGTACTATATGGCAAGGAGTTTAGTATGATAATACATTAAAATTGAATTAAAATTTAGAGCAAGAAGAGGGGATGATTTCAGTGGATAGAAGGAAAAATGAGGGCTACAAAAACTTCCTTGTAAGAGCTTAACACCTAAGCTACTAGCTGTCTCAATTATGCATTGGCATATGTCATCAATGCTTAACTCCTATGTGTTCTCCATTTAGGCTGCCAATTGTCATAATTCAATCAGGCCACGTATCCTTTAATAAACACTACCATTTGTCATTCAATTATACTGCCATTTGTCAATGCCTTAGCTATGCTAAATGTCATTTAATTTTCATGTACCGACTTATCTTACCACTTGAAATTTTCCTAGTGAATATGAATTGTATATGTTTTGAATTTCTGGTATAATGGATTATACTTAGCGACCTGGAATTAATTGTTACCATTAGATAATTGAGGTATTAAAATAGTGAATATGATTATATATGTCTTAAATTTATGGTTTGATGGATCATACTTAGTGATACATTTTAATACCTTAATTATCTAATGATAACAATTAATTCCAGGTCACTAAGTATGATCCATCAAACCAGAAATTCAAGATATATACAATTTATATTCAATTCATATCACAATTTTAACACCTATCTCATTTATTTTCGTGGGCATGTATCATTCCAACTAAGATGTAATTTGGGGCCTTACATTCAGTTTAGAAACTAAATAAATAAATATGACAACAATTTCGTAACTTAATCATGCATAGTCAACTAAAATAGCTACATTAATTCTCAAGAAAAAGAGATCAACCCATTATAGCATAAACACAGCTCATCATCTCCATACACTTTAGTCCCATGTTACTGTAAAAAAAGTATTAAAGTAATAAAACAGTGAATATTAAATTAACTATGAAAAGAAAACAATTAACAGTTGGTGATAGGTTCTTAATTGATTATTAAATTATTCCATAACAATTAGTGATTATTAACATGAAATTGCATAAGATACTCACTTTGAATCATAAGTGATTTTAGGTACAATTTGGAATCACAGAAGTTAAAGTGAGTTGAAGCTTTACATTTTGGTCATTTTCTAAAGATTAATTTTTACTTGTCTTTATGGAGTAAGAAGAAGAAAATTAAAAGACAAGAAGAAAATTAAAAGGAAAAAAATGCAAAGAACAGTGAATGAAGATGGATAGTTGGAGAAAGAGACAAAAACAACAATGCAAGATGAAGAAAGCGCAATGCTAGAGGATAAGGCAGGAGATGAAACACAGTGTACCAGCTGGAAGTTAGAGCAAAACGCAATTGCGTGTTTTGCATAGACGTCCTACGTAACAGACAATTGCGTTAAATGCAGACAAGAGTTGCGTTTCACAGACGAAGGCCAGAGGGTTTTTAAGTTGCGTGAACGGTAAGGAAGACATGTGTTTTATTGATCACATTAGTGAATAGTGAGGGAGATATAATAGAGAAAAGCTTGTGGCAAAAATAAAGGGAGAGCAACAAAGGGTCTTCAGTAGGGTTATCAATGGGGCTGAAACATTTTTTCAGGAGAGACCCATGAAAGGGTAACGTCGTAATGCCAGTTCGGAGGTGGCATTGATGCCGATAACCTGGGTTCATTTCTTTCATAATTTTGTTGTTTCTTCCTCTCCTATTGAATTGATTGTATTATTCTAGTCATATGGATTTGGGTTTTGTGTATGGATAATTGGATTTTTGTTATTGTTTGGTTATTTGTGTATGAAACCATTAGGTATTGTGGAAAGATGATTTGAATACATTCATTGAATCATTTATTTGCAAACACATTACTAGAATTTCGATATAGTCTATAATTGTTACGTTGAAATTCATATGTAGCGATTAATGATTTATAATGCTACTGCCTAATTAAATCTAGAGATCGTATTCTAGGTTATTTGGTGGTTAGGTTTAATTAACAATCATATCTTGATTAAACAAAACCTAAGGAAAAACTCGAGTTAATTATTAACCCACAATTAATAGTTGGTAAAAGAGGTTTGAGAACAATAAATCAATGAAATATGCTTAATTAGGGTGTAGGGCGAGATTGAACCAAATAACCGAGTCCTTACCGAATTTTCCACTTTTTTTGCATGTTTTCTTTAATTTGTTTTTATTAGTCTAGTTTCATTTTATTTGCTTATTTCAAAATCCAAAACCCCCTGTTAAACCAAAACTTTAATTAATTTCATTTCATAAACTTTATACACACTTTTTGTGGGATCGACTTAGACTCACCACTGCTATAGTAGTAGTTTAGTTATTTTATTTTGACTAGTGTTACGACGTGTGGTCAGTTGATTAAGCTAACAAGTAATAAGTTCAATAAATAAACAAGAAATAAGTTCAATAAATAAACAAGAAACTAAGTAACAAGTGAAAATTAGAATGAGTAAACAAGGATCAGATGAGGAAGTGCGGTTGGTCCCCTGCCCCTCTCAAGCTTCCTGCATTAATTCTTGCCTTCTGCTTCAGCTTGTTATCATCCAACCGAATGGTTATTCAAGTTCAATGGATTCAACTCCAGCTCTCGCTTTCAGCCTCTGTCCCTAGCTTCCACCTCTCTGTTGTGTTTCTCTCTTCTTAACCGATTCACTCTATTTCTCTTCTCTAGTTCTCTTTTCTTTCACCCTGCCTCCACAATTCTCTCTATCTTCTTTTTGTTATAGTAAAATGAGTGTGTCCCACACTTTCAGTTTAGCCCACCCTCTAGCTTCTCATTCCTTTTCCAATTATAACACAAGTCTAGGTCTAGGGTTGTAAGGTTGTTACATTGTCAACTTGAACATGTAAGAATTAAGTGAATGTTATAAAGTTATCATGGGGGTGACAAGTTAAGTCACCCGGTGAGGGCACTTGTCACGGTGGTGACTACAGTGGTGACACTTGTCACCACTTTTATTCCTTTTTATTTCTTTTTTCATGCAAAATTTTTGTGACTTTTCCTTGAACCTTCATGCAAAATTCACAAAACAATCCAACTAAGATTCATTTAACATGCACACTAATTTCACTCTATCTATTTCACATTTGGAGCAAAACATAAGGATTTATAACAAAATCAAGATATGAAAGCAATTAAAAGCAATAAAAACTAGACACTACATGTATATACTTATACAACCATGTATACATTTGTAAGAACTTTTTGGACTTACACGGTTGGATACACGACCATATAACCAACCATGTATCCGACTTAATGGTTTGATACATGGTTGTGCATCTCCTCAAAACCTTAATTTTTAATTTAAAACAATATTTGAGTGCTTGAAGAGTTATGAATCATTTTGGGATAGAAATGAGGTGGAGAGCACACATATTTTTGAGACCTATAAAGGGTTAAGCTTCCCTGACTTAGTTTGGAGGTGCAATCAATGCCAACGAACACATTTGGGTGTATTTACTTTATATTGGTTGTTCTTTCTCTCTTAGGGATTGTTTACGTCATCTTATGCTTATTGAATTAGGTAGAATGATTGAATGCTCTATTTCTTTTCTTTTATGTAAACCCATTGTAGGAGTCTTGAATAGAATACTTAATATTTGTGTTTGATTCATTTATAGCAAATAATGGTGTCAAATCATTAGGGATAATGTAACCTTAGTTAAATGACCCAAGCTATGATTGTTTCCTTGCTTAATCTATTTTCCTAGCTTGTAATATGGCTATCTTATTAAATCTAGAGAGCTTGTTTTAAATTATTCAATAGCTAGGTTCGGTAAAAGAGCTTGTTTTAATTGAACACAACCTAAGAAAAAATCAGGGTTGACAAAGCTTGTTGTTAACCTACAATTAATAGTTGCTAGGAGAGGTATGAGAATAATAAGACATTGAAGTATGCTTATTCGAGTGTAGATCGAGATTGAACCGATAATTGAATTATGAAACTCTTTCATTAATTTTATCATTTTCACTTCTTACTTTAATTTGTTTTTGTTAGTTTAACTTCACTTTATTTTCTTTTCCAGTTTTAACCAATCCCCCATATCTTAAACACTAATTATTTTCATTACAAAAGCTAATCGAATACTCTGTATAGGATCGACTTAGACTTATCACCAGCTATATTTTTTAGTTTAGTTAATCTGTGTAGTGTTACGAAGTGCTACCAATAATCTTGTTTAAAATCAAGCTAAAGCTTGCTGTCAGTATGGTAGAGTCATAGAGAACAATCACTCTTCCATTGTAGTGATATTTTTGATTGGAGATAATCTTCTAGCAAGTTGGAAAATAGCTCAGTAAGTTGTAATGATCCTCTCTAATTCCAGATTCTAAAATCCCAATTATAGACACTTTATTCTACAAAATCAAATTTCTTATCATCAGCTTCTTACTAGGAGCATTTTCTCTTATAACATTCTAAGATAATATGATCATGTAGTATTCTCACCTGGGAAGGACTTCTTTTTCTTATTGGATCTCCTTCTAGTAGCAGTCAAATTCCCAATCATTTACCCTATTGCTACTTCTATTTACTAAATGTTTCACTTAGATTATTCTCTATAGGAGTTAATGTCTCCATTGGGAAAGTATTATTAATTTTTAACTCATCACTCACTTGAGGGATAATAGAAGATACATTGATTGTATTTTTTTCCACTGCAAAAGGATGAATTACCTTAACAGCTTTATGATGACCAACATTGATCTCTATAAGTTTCTAACGACTTCCTGTGTTAAAAAATTTTCCTGATAGTCTCCACATTTTTTTCTTGATTTGCATTTTCCATGTGTAAGTGACTTTAATTGGTCCTCAATAGGCTCCAAGTCTACATTAAGCCTGATAAATGATACTACCTTTAGTAGATCTAATAATGAAGTAATTGATATGAAAATTCTTGCATAGATTATACTAATCTCTGCAGCTGATTGATATATGGAAATTGGCCTGCCATTGTTGCTTGTATAAGATGACTAAAGCCACTAGTATTCTAATATTTAAGAGAAACATCATGAAGGCAGATCCAAATAGGAATGTTGTCTTGTTTAAATTCCTCTAGCTTAAGACTAGACCTCTAATTCTGTAGTAAGAGGGGCATATTTTAGACATGTTGTGTCTAGCTTAGATTGCCATTTTTGCTTCTTTAATACTAACAAATTTAAATAGGAAGACATCATTATTGCTCACATGAACATTCAGTAAACCATGCTAGTTCCAATTGTTAAATTCACATTATTTCACGACTAGAAAACCAATGCTTTATCCAAGAAAAAACTAAGAATTATTGACTTCCACCTATCTGTTTCAGACTTCAGAAGTTCCATAGGAGGTGAAACTATCCTCTTTTGAGAATTCCCACTAATATTGTCTTCCATTTAGTTACTCCAACTTGTAAGATATTAATAAGAGGGTAAATTAATAAGGATTCTTTCACTTTAGAAATTAGCTTCAATTTTACATAATGTTCCCTATCATTTACTGCTATATTCCATGATTTAGGAGGATTAAAGGAAGGAAAAGATTTTGAATAAGTATCTACAGTTAAAGATGGGGAGGAGGTGATTATAGAAGAGGGAATATTTGGAGTAAGAGTTAGAAGGAATATTCAAGAGTTTGAGAAGATAGCTTCTAAAGAAGAGAAGGAGAATTTCCAACGTTCAACTTCAATAAAGGAAAATGTGTTTGACAGAGAGTAGGAGTAGAAGAGGACGTGAGAGTTGGAGCAGGGATTAAGCTTAAAGATTCATCAAGATTGAAGGGATGAAAAGTTCCATATGTACTAAGAGCTTTTGGAGAAGGAAACTTAGCTGAGGGAGGTAATAACATAATACCATTACTAACATTAATTAGAGATGAAGATATTGAACAAAATTAGTTGGTGGAGGTTATTGGACCCCGTCTCCGAGGCCCAACATTCTAAGAAACAAAGCCATGCTCTGATAACAAACAATGTTGGACCTCGTCTCCGAGGCCCAACATTCGGACCCCACAAGTACACATAAGCATAGGAGACCCATAACCGACAACACATTGACCA
>JAOSBK010000001.1:10093998-10106797 GCA_027568895.1 Erythroxylum shatona | reverse complement strand
TAACTTCCATTTCATCCCATTCTTGAACCTAACTCAAGCAAAGATAGAACTTACCTCTAACAAGTAGTTTCCTCTTCTTTTCTCCTTCTTTCTTCTTTCCTCCAAGCCTCCTACGGCTCTCCCTTTTTCCTCTTGGCCGAAAGCTCTCCTTGTTTCCTTGCTCACGTTTTTGGCTTCTCTCCTTTTCTTTCAAGTTCTACGACAACTTGCTACTCTTCCTAAAAGACTTAGCTCATTTATTCCCAACTTAAAGCCCTACCTCAAAACTACGTAGTTTTGATACTCCTTTAAAGCTCACTTGCATTTCCTTTTGGGCTCTCCTCCTTCTTCTTAACTCATTCTTTCCCAAAGCCCATTCCTTCTAACAAGCCCTTATTTGTCTCATATGGCTCTACACTCCCAAGTCTACTACAAATTTATCCAATTTAATCCTAACCCTTCATTTAATTCCCAACTTCTAATTCCCAAACATACTTGCTAATTCCAAGACTCAATAAAATATAATTATAATTAAAACGATTTAAAGAAAAATGAAAAGTAATGAAAGTAGACGAATAAATAAATAAATCAATAAATAATTAAATAAATAAAAAAAATTTTCGGGGCCCAACAGTTGTTAGTTCATTATTTACAAATTCAAGATCTTCTTTGTCAATAGCGACTTTAGGATCAATAATCTGAATACATTCTTCTATTCCAGGTTTTATAAATCGAATAGACTCTTCAAACATTTCAAACTATGATTAATAATAATATTGAATTATATCAACAAGAAAAAATAGAAACCAAACAACTCTATAACCATTTTACAGAACATTATCAAACCCATATACTTGTAATACCTGTAATTATTTAAAGAATCACCTTCTATATTTTGAAAGCATCATAATTCAATATAAAGAGGAAAAAGACCATTATGAAGAACATTATAATTATTTACAATTTTTCATCACTAATAAGAGTGGATTAAAACCTGTCGAAGAATGTCTTGAAATAACTTCGAACTTCTACAATGAATATAGTCAAGAATTACAAAATATTAAGCGTCAACATCAACAAAGTTATCATACTCATTAACTATGTTTGAAATAACTAATATATTTGAATCTCCACTAACAGATAATATACTAGAATTAGATAGCCTAGAATTAATAGAATATATCGTTACATTTCATATTAATACGTTATTATCAAATGAAAAACAAAAGAAAATTTCTAAAACTTAATTAAATCTAAAAGCTGGACAAGATATTAATAATTTACTCATTAAAAATTTCACAAATAAAAAATATTATTTATTGTGAAAAATTAGTACATGAAACACCTATACGCATTGGCCAATGTAATGGACATATCCGAATAAACTTAATTGATCAAGAATAGATTTATAAACAATTACAAAAAATTCTTGAAGATAAAAGACATAAAATAGGTTACATACGTTTATCTACAATACAAATATTATTGAAATCTACATTTCAAGAAGGTAGAGATTCACCCATAAGAATGGCAATTATAGACGAACGAATGACTAATTTAAATGATCAAATAATGGGAATAATTAATGGAAATTTAGCCTATGGAAAAATAAAATTTAATACTTGATTAAAATTAGGAATACCCTTAAAATCCCACAATTTAGATGAAACAATTACCATTGCATATACATTTTATAGGGAAAATTTAATGAACATTGGGCAATACCCTTTTCCATTATCTATTAAATTAGCTATGCTTTAACAAACTCGCATCATAGCATTTAATTAAAAAATACATATAAAATATATATTGATCAATTATTCAGTGAAGTAGCAAAAGTAGGAACGAATTCAAGAACCACCTTGAGAGAATGATCAAAAATCAAATATCCAGTTAAATTAAATAATCTCATAGTCGCTAGACTATCTCTATCTGAAAATCAACCTTTTAAAGATAAACATCTTTTACATTCAAGATCATTAAGATTAGAAAGACCTATTCAATTTACAGAACCTGGACTATAAGAATCTATTCAAATTACTGATCCTAAAGTAGCTATTGACAAAGAAAATCTTGAATATGTAAATAATGAACTAACAACTATCAAACATCAAATTACATCTTTAACTTAACATATTAAAAATACTTTATGAGTGTTACTAAACAATTATCTAAATTAATAAAGAAACAAATAAATATAAAAAACAGTTAAAAGAAGTAATTATAGATATTTTGCCTTTAATTCAAAATTATAAATTAATTGATCAAAAATATGAACAATTGTTACAAGGGTGAGATAGTATAAATAAAAGACTTGATATGACATTAGAAAAAACACACATAATTAAAGAGTTTGAATCCAAAAGAGAAAAAGAAACACATAACAAAGTGGTATCAGAGCCTACTAAACCATTTAATTTAATCAAACCATGGAAGATATAGAAAAAAAAGACTCAGTTAGAAGAAATTACACATCTCGTTAAAAAACAACTCATTAAAAAATGAATCCATAAAACCAATAATCGATCAAGATGAAATTATTTATGACTATGAATCAGATCAAGAAATTTATGTAGATCCATAATAGCAACTCGAAAGTAGTCAAAGTGGAGAAAAAAAAAAAGAAATGAACAAACAACATATAATTGGGAATCAAAACCAATTGAATTAAAAGAATTAAATATACACCAAAACATGTAACTCTAGAACCAGATGGAATTTTAAACTTAGATTGTGTAATATCACCAGAAAATTATAATACTGTGTAATATCACCATAAAATTATTATTATAATGTTATAATAAATTAGCATTAGTCATACAATTAGAAAAACCTTATGAGGGATTAACTAATATAAGCGTTTTATGGAATTTTATTACTTACAAAACTACTAGTATTGTATTAAATTTTTATTAGATAATGAAGTAAGAATAAAAAATACTACTGTAAGAATAAAAAATACTACTGAATTTCTTAATGCCCTTGAACCTATAAAAGCATTTCAATTAGTCACTAATGAAATTTATAAAGAATTTATCGGAAAAGATATAACATTCTATAAACAGGAAATAGAAAATGAAGAAAGAAAAAAAATGCTCTCTAGTATTTAAATAATATACGTATATGTAATATTTGTTATCTAGAAGAATATGTTTGCAAATTTAAAAAAATATTATTATAGATTAACTCGTAATGAACAAGAAATGTATATCCAAATATTTATTCAAAAATTACCTTATCCAATAAATAGAACTGTAGAAGAAATATTTTTAATTAAGCAAAATGCTAATCTAGTTGCTTATAACTTAGGAGGAGCTATTTCCATTGCCAAGGAAGTATTATCCCAAAATGTTTAGAAGCAAAATTACACAAAAGATTACAACATCAAGAAACTCAATTATGTTGTTTTAAATATTTAGTAGTACCCCAACAATATGGATGTAATTCGATTACATATAAAAAACAACCAACTCGTTCAAAACACCCAAAATTTAAAAATTATAGATGGAAACGATATCCCAAAAATAAATATAGACTCATTTTTAGACCTTATAGAAAGATTTTTAGAAAATAAGCTTATCGAAAATAGAAACCAAAAAAGAATTACTGCCCCCAAAATAAAAAACAATGTAGATGTTGGTTATGTAAAGAAGAATGTCATTATGCAAATAATTGTCCAAAAAGAAACTGAACTAAATTTAAAGAAAATATCAATATTCTAAACTCAACATTACAATATAAACTAGAACCTATTTAATCATATTACAAAACAGATTCAACAATTTGTTCATTATATATATATATGAACTTCACAATTTAGAATCAACAAACGAATCAGAATACAACTTTTATTCAAATGATTATTCAGAATAAAAAAGTTAATGCATATATAGATATAGGAGCTACTATTTGCATAGCAACTAAAACATTATTAACTAATTGGAAAAAGTTAGAATAGCTGATGGCAGTATAAAATATATTTAGTATGTAAATTACTATAATAATCTTATTATAGAAAATTATATATTTATAGTACCGTCAATATATCAACAAGAATCAGGTTTACCCTTAATCTTAGGAGGCAATTTTTTGAAATTATATGGTTCATTATGTCAATATTTACATTATATAGCATTAAAAGCTCCAATAATTACTTCATTAAATAAAAAATCTATTATTCTAAAAATTCCCATTTACCATACAAGTTATTATCAAACTTTAAATCTTATCACTGAAAAACTTGATCAATTATAGCTTTTTCTTCAAAATAATCTTACCTACAAACCGACATTGAAACATTAATCAATGAAGTATGTAGTGAAAATCCACTTGATCCTTTGAAAAATACTAATAATCAATTAATTGAAATCAAATTAAAATATCCTTTAAATGAAATAAACATTAAGAATAGTGTACTATATACTCAACAAGATGTACAAGAATTTATTATTGGATGCTCTGAATTATTAAAAAAATAATTAATCTCACCTAGTACAAGAAAATGTTCAGCACTGATCTTGTATGTCAACAATCACTCTGAACAAAAAAAGGGGAAAACGTAGAATGGTAATTAATTATAAATAATTAAATAACGTAACTATAGGAGATGCCTATAAATTACCTCGCAAAGATATATATTTAGTAAATTAAAAGCATATAATTGGTTTACTACATTAGATGCAAAATCTGGATACTGGCAATTAAGATTACATGAAAATACCAAACCACTAACTGCTTTTATATGTCCCCCACAAAAACACTATCAATGGAATGTACTACCATTCGGATTAAAACAAGCACCTGGAATTTATCAACGGTTTATGGATAATCATTTAGAAGGACTAGAAGAATTTTCTTTAGCATATATCGATGATATAATTATCTTTTCAAATAAAACTAAAGAAGATCATTTTAAAAAAGTAAAACAATTATTACTCAAATGTCAGAAAAAGGGATTAATTTTAAGCAAGAAGAAAATAACATTAGCTCAAACAAATATTGAATATTTAGGAATAGAATTTTCCAATGGACTTCTAAAATTACAACCTAATATCCTGGACAAAATTATATAAATTTTTGGATAAATTAACAATGTTAAAGAAATTCAAAGATTTTTAGGATTATTAAACTATATATCTAATTAAGGATTCTTAAAACATTTAGCCAAAGCACGAAAACAATTACAACTTAAATGTAGTATAAAAGATCAATGGTCATGGACTAAAGAAGATACCTAAGCTGTTAAGGCATTAAAAACTCTTTGTAAAAAACTACCAACATTATATAACTATAATGCTAAGGATAAATTGATTGTACAAATTGATGCAAGTATTGATACATGGGCAGGCTGCCTTTTGGCACAACCACCCAATTCCAGAAAATATTTTTTATGTAAATATATCAACGAGACTTTTAGTCCTACTAAAAATAAATATCCAATTCATGAGAAGGAAACACTTGCATGTATCAAAACTCTACGAAAATGGAGAGTTGATTTATTACATATTAAATTTCATGTACAAACTGATTCAAAGTATTTATGTGGATTTACAAAATACAATATAAAAGCCAATCATAATTAAGGCCGATTGATTAGATGGCAACTTGAATTAAATCAATATACATTTCAAATTAATTATATAAAATCATCTAATAATAGTCTTGCAGGCAACTTAACAAGAGAATGAAAGCAGCTATAGCAAATCTCAAAGAGTCACTTTGGAAAAAAGGAAGCAGAACTGTTTACAACAGCAAGTAAGTTTTATAAATAAAGAAAGTGGATATAAGTAAGGTTTGAAGTACTTCCCCATAAGCTATAGCTTTTGGCATCAGTGGTATCAGAACATTCAATAACAATTTCTTGTACATCTTATTGAGTATATGGTATACTATTTTTAGTGTTTATTTCTTTTAAAAGATCTTTTAATTTGATTTCAATTAATTGATTATTAGTATTTTTCAAAGGATCAAGTGGATTTTCACTACATACTTCATTGATTAATGTTTCAATGTCAGTTTGTTGGGTAAGATTATTTTGAAGAAAAAACCATAATTGATCAAGTTTTTCAGTGGTAAGTTTTAAAGTTTGATAATAACTTGTATGGTAAATGGGAATTTTTAGAATAATAGATTTTTGATTTAATGAATTAATTATTAGATTTTTTAATGTTATATAATGTAAATATTGACAGAATGGATTACATAATTTTAGAAAATTGTTGATCTACATAAATTTCTTGATCTGATTCATAGCTATAAATAATATCAACTTGATCAGTTATTAGTTTTATGAATTCATTTTTTAATGATTTAGTTTCTAAAGTTAATTTTTTAACGAGATGTGTAATTTCTTCTAATTGAGTCTTTATGTCTTTTTCTACTTCTTCCATGGTTTGATTAAAGTAATTGGTTTAGCAGGCTGTAATACCACTTTGTTATATGTTTCTTTTTCTCTTCCAACTCTTTAATTATATATATATTTTTCTAATGTCATATCAAGTCTTTTATTTATATTATCTAACCCTTGTAACGGTTGTTCATACTTTTGATCAATTAATTTATAAGTTTGAATTAAAAGTAAAATATCTATAATTACTTCTTTTAACTAATTTTTGATATTTGTTTGTTTCTCTATTAATTCGGATAATTGTTTAGTAACATTCATAAAGTATTTTTAATACGTTCAATTAAATATGTAATTTGATGTTTGATAGTTGTTAGTTCATTATTTACAGATTCAAGATCTTTTTTGTCAATAGCTACTTTAGGATCGGTAATCCGAATAGATTCTTCTATTGCAAGTTCTGTAAATTGAATAGGTCTCTCTAATCTTAATGATCTTGAATGTAAAAGATGTTTCTCTTTAAAAGGTTGATTTTCAGATGTAGATAGTCTAGGGGCTATGAGATTATTTAATTTAACTGAATATTTGATTTCTGGTAATTCTCTTAAGGTGGTTCTTAAATTGGTTCCTACTTTTGCTACTTCATTGAATAATTGATCACTATATATTTTATCTATATTTTTAAATTCAATGCTATGATGCGAATTTGTTAAAGCATAGCTAATTTGACATGTAATGGACAAAGGGCATTGCCCAATGTTCATTAAATTTTCCTTATAAAATTTATATGCAATGGTAATTGTTTCATCTAAGTTGTGTGATTTTAAGGATATTCCTAATTTTAATCGAGTATTAAATTTTGTTTTCCCATAGGTTAAATTTTCATTCATTATTCCATTTATTTGATCATTTAAATTAGTCATTCATTCATCTATGATTGCCATTCTTATGGGTGAATCTATACCTTATTGAAATGTAGATTTCAATGATATTTGTATTGTAGATAAATGTATATAACCTATTATATGTCTTTTATCTTCAGGAATTTTTTGTAATTGTTTATAAATCTATTCTTGATCAATTAAGTTTATTCGTATATGTCCATTATATTGGTCCATGCGTTTAGGTGTTTCATGTACTAATTTTTTGAAAATCAATATTTTAAAGAGAAACATCTTTTATATTCAAGATTATTAAGATTAGGGAGACCTATTCGATTTACAGAACTTGGAATAGAAGAATCTATTCAGATTACTGATCCTAAAGTAGCTATTGACAAATAAGATCTTGAATCTGTAAATAATGAACTAACAACCATCAAACATCAAATTACATCTTAAATTGAACATATTAAAAATATTTTATGAGTGTTACTAAACAATTATCCGAATTAATAGAGAAACAAATAAATATTGAAAATCAATTGAAAGAAGAAATTATAGATATTTTTACCTTTAATTCAAAATTATAAATTAGTTGATCAAAAGAATGAACAACTTTTACAAGGTTAGATAGTATAAATAAAAGACTTGATATGACATTAGAAAAAATACACATAATTAAAGAGTTGGAAACCAAAAGAGAAAAAGAAACACATAACAAAGTGGTATCAAATCCTGCTAAACCAATTACTTTAATCAAACCATGGAAGATATAGAAAAAGACATAAAGACTCAGTTAGAAGAAATTACACTCCACCTATAGCCCAAAAGAAACAAGATCATAAAGAAGACAAGATATATGTTATCTTCAATGGACCAATGGTCGGCATCTGTAATGAATAGCATAAAGCTGCTATTCACATTACAAACAAACCATCCGTCATTCATTGAAGCTATTCTACCCAGATTGAAGCTGAAAAAGCTTTATCTGACTTAAGAGAACCTTCTTTTAAACCCCAATATAAATAAATACTTGAAAAACGACCTAGCATTTCAAACATGAAGTCCTTAGGAAAACATATCAACCTTAATAAAATTAATGTTGTTCCTGTTGGGCACCAGTTTTAGAACCCAACTCTTGCTCTGATACCATAACTGTTAGACCCTACTTTCGGAGCCCAACATTTGGAGTCATAAAACGTTTGCTTGTGCCATTAGTCATCCTTGGTTCATCTTCATTCTCTAATACTGTAAGTGTCGGGCCCTATTTTTCGAATCATTCTTATACTGAAGCAAATATTCTATGCTCAACTTTCATCCATATATTGAACATTTTAGAGGCTGAATCAGAATTCAACCTCTTCATATAATTTGTAAACCTACATCTCTAGTTTACTCCACATTGGAAATCATCTCAGTTGGAACCCTAAAGATCCAGATATATTCAAAATGACGAGGCATGTTCAGTAAAATAACAGCAGTTCATACTATTCCAACAGATTCCTTCACTTTCCTTCAATCAAAACCTTTTTTTCAATCAATTCAGAATGCTGTCAATTTTTGTGGAGAGATAGTACAATGTGTGAGGAATCTATTGTCCCAAGGTTCAATTCGTTTAGAGGTCCGATAACAAAGATTGGGATAAAGGAAACAAACAAGGTTCTATCCTCCATCATATTGAACCTGTTCGGGACAATAGCATAACTTGCTCTAGAGATATTAGATCAAGGTCATTCTTAGAGGGTTCGAAAGAAAACTTCAATATCTACAACTTTTATGAAGACATTGAAGTGAGATTTTGTCACCTAAAGGGACAGAATTGGACCAGACGATAGGGTCAGACGAAATCAGGCGAAAGGTCAAACGAATTGCGAAAATTGTCATTACATTTCCTAGAGATATCGGATTAGAGTGTTCTTTAATTAGTTTGAAAGAGGACTTCAAGATCTACAACCTTCATGAAGACCTTGAAGACAAATTATATCATCTACAAGGTTAAAAGTGGGACCAGACGATAGGATCAGATGAACAGTGCACTAGACGATATGACATCATCACTAGATGATATGACATCACTAGACGATACGTCGTCACCATACAAAGTGTCCTCACTAGATGAAGCATCCTCACCAGACGATAAATCCTCACTAGATGACACATCCTCACCAGAGGATACGTCTTCACCAGACGATACGTCCTCACCAAATAAGGCATTCTCACCAGACGGCATGTCATCACTAGACGATATGCCTTCACCAGACGATACGTCCTCACCAGACGATGCGTCATCACTAGACGATACGTCATCACTAGACGATACGTCATCATTAGACGATACGTCATCATCAGACGATACGTCTTATAGTCCTGAGCATCTCCACTTATAAGGACCATAACTTTTGACTCCGATATCCAAAAATTTCTTACTTTACAGCGTTGGAAAGCTAGAAAAACAAGCTAAAAATTCTATGAAGACAACATGTCAAATTCATCCTAGATCAATATAGATTTTGCCCTAAAGTCAAAACATGAATTTTTCCCTTACGGAAGACTTGAAAGTTTGCTCTATGCAAACTTGGAATGTTCTCAACATAATCATTCAGCTACAAAAATGATTTCATTAAACTCTCAAATCTGAACTCAATTGTCTCATCACCTTCAACTACATCTGATCAGTTATAATTCCTATCTTCCTTTCCATAGCATCTCATTTGTGCATACATAAATATATATATCAATGATTTATGTTCCAAAATCATCATCTCAAGTTGACTTCTTCTTCACGTATATCTAATTTCAACTCACATCATCCATACATCATTCACATTTTGTTAACATCAAAAGAATAAAGTTTTACAAATCTTTAATGGCATTCCATGGCACATTACATCATCATTTCAAAATCTCAAATTACAAAATGTCTTTGAACAAACAAACTTCTTGCTTTCCCAAAATCAACTCAAACTACAAATTAAGCAAATTTGGAGAAATGCCCTTAGGCTCTTGATCACTTGGTCTCTTAGTTATCACCTGAAAATGGGATAAAAGGGGGTGGGGTGAGCTTGAAACTCGTGGGTAATAGTTTATAACGAAAAATAACCAAAACCCTTGAAAACATTTATTTGTCGTAGAAAAATTTTATTTAAGTTCATAAAACACATGATTCTCAAATTCTTATCATATAGTCAAATCCTCAAACTACAAAACATAAATGCATCAAACTTGTCCACATATCATAAGCACATAAGCACATCAAAATGATTTGGGTGGATTTAAAACAGAACGTACTACATATTTCCCCTAAGGGCCGTGTGTAGCCATGAACAAAACGTACTAACGTAATCCCACATAATGGTTTTGCCTAACTGTGAACTTATAGAGTTCATAAAGGAGCTTCATGTCACTAGTGGGAAGGCTGGAGAAGCCTTTAAATTGGTCAACGTGCACGTGATTTAACTTAGGGGACCACCATAAACTCATATAATCATGTATTTAGCATCTTGTAAACATATTGCCCAAAATGGCACATTTCTAAATCTGGGCTTTTCATAGACATGAGAAATTTCAAAAATTATTTCCAAAAACCTGATTTCATAAACTTGCATCTTTTCAAAAAGAATCATTTCCAAAATCTTTTCAAAAATTGTCAACACAATTCATGTAGCAAACATATAACAATTTCTCAATTCATTCAAGAAATAATAGATGCAGCACTTATGATGCAATTGAAATCATTAAATTTTCTTGATTAAAAAAATGTAATGACTTATTTACTCTATTATACATGTACCCACCTTAATTTCCTTGCTTATAGGCTTGCTCAAAATGTCTCTACTCTTTCTTCTCTTGTCTTTCTTAATTTCCTTGATTCTTCACCAAATGAAGAGATCTTTGTCTCAAATGGAAGATCTTTTCTTCTTCTACCTTTTTCCCTTCTTGAAGGCCAAGAAAATTAAAATCCTAGCTTGTTTTCTCTTCTTTTTTCTCAACCACTGAAATCTCTCTTCTTTCTGTTTCTTATTTCTCTTCTTTCGTCCTAATTCACGTTTCTCTTTCACTTAAATGTAAGACCACATTTTCCTCTTCGAATCCTATCCTTAATGAGTGCACAATGTCCATTTTACCCTTCCTTATATGGCTTATGTTCTTTATCCTTAAGTATTTTGCTAAAAACACCCTTGAACATTCTTATAACCTTAACACTTTAATTCCATTTACCCATTCTACAAATCTTACTAACTTTGACATAAAAATTAGCGCAAAAAATTTAATCTATCAAAACTTTAAAAATCATTTAAATCATGCTTATTTATCAAGAAAAAAATTCAGGGGTCAACATTTCTCCCCCTCTTAAAAGAATTTCGTCCTCGAAATTCTTACCTGACTGATCTAGGGGTAGGGGTATACGTCCTCTTGTGCTCCTCCCTTTTTCATTTAACTTCATCACTCAAATAATTTTCCTTCAATGACCCTAGGCAACGGATTCGATCAGTCTTTCCATGGCTTATTTAGATATCACACTATCTTAACTGTTCCCTCAATATACTTCATATTACTCGCAATTTTCCATTTCCTATGTCGATAACACCAATATCATATAATATCAATATTCTTAACATACTCACATATAGCACATTACGAATCTAAGACATCTTTCAACAGTAGCACTTCTCATGACTATTTCATACAAACCTATTCATGTCGGGCTTAGCTAATCCTTTTTCCTAGCCTGAGCACACCTTGGCACGGTGATACTCTCAGAGATAATTTATCTTTCACATAAGTGTAGTGTTAATACACTTAACTCCTAAGCCTATCTCACTATATTCCATACCCTGGGTGTTGATCCACCTAACTCATTCATCCTTCTTGAATTACTTAAGTTCTAATATTGATCAATTTCACCTATCAGTAACATATCCATCAATTCTTGTTTTCAACCATCCTTAGCCCTATTCATCCGAATAAAGAGGCGGATGACTCTTTTTGTCATCTAACTCCTCATACAGTATTCCAATGAAATCAGCATGATAATGATTGTGATGCTTAAGGTCAAGTAGGACTATACATGGATCTCATATTCCTATAAATTTCAAACTATAAGCCTTGAGCATATCTTTGACAGTTAAGACTATCGGCAAAATGAAACATTCAGTTACTTAATTCGATATTCTTAGTCGCTAAATGATATCTCGGTGTATTCCTACTAGGATGTATAACTTACGTTACCATTTATACTTTTCAAACAATCTCTTTACTCAATCATCTTTATCAATACATATACTTCTTATTTCAATCACAATGTATCATTTTTCCTATTCGAACCCAAAGTTTAGATCTGTTTTCAATCTCTCCATAAGATTTATGATTCTGAATCCTCAATTTGGGCTTGGTTAATCTTTTCATGTGAAATTGATCTTCAATTCCATAGCAATTTGTACTTTAATTTGCCTAAAATTCAACTCCATATTCTATGCTCCCTTTTTGCACTAGATCTGATAACCTCAATATCGAATTTCTGCTTAATGTATCAGATATAACACTAACTTTACTTGGAATTACTCATTTGTATAATCATAGTCTTTTGGTACTTATA
>JAOSBK010000001.1:10055956-10066008 GCA_027568895.1 Erythroxylum shatona | reverse complement strand
AATTTTCTACATACTATTATTCTTATTATTAATAAATTATTTATTTATTAATGATATTAAATAATATGATTGAATTTTTGATTATTATTAATTTTGTTCTTAATAAGAATAAAGAGAAAAATACAAAACAAAAGGAAATTGTTTTGGAATAACGTTATAAGTTTTAAAAGTTTAAAACTGTTAGCTTCGAAAATCCTAAGTCATCTTAGGCAGCTGGCTGAAAACAGCGCTTGTGTGTCGATCCACAGGCGTCTGTCTTCTGTCTAATATTTTTGTCAAATTTTAATGCCCAAATGACATCATTTGAGCGTTAGACATAATAAGAAACTGTCTAATGTCTCTGTCAAATTTTAATGCCCAAATAATATCATTTGAGCATTACACATAATAAGATACGGTAGCATTAGAAAGAGGATTTGGAGTCATAGGATAAGAGCCAACCACAACAAAATGGCTGATCAAGACCGTACTTTCATCGATCGAATCCTTGAACCTTCCTTCTTTGTTCTGTTAAATACTTTATACTTTGCCATGTACTTTCGTTAGAAGGAAGTTTCAGTTTTAGCTATTATGTGTTAGTTACTAATGAAAACTAGAAAAGAAACAAAAATGGAGAAAAAACGTATCAGTTGCGTTAAAAGCTTTTGTAGTTGAATTCGGTAAGAATGAGCACCCCATCATCATCGTCCTCCTCCTCTTCCTCATCAAACCAACTGCTTCTTCCGTGACAATGTTGTCTTCAAGTGCATTTAGGTCCCACGTATTCCACGTGTACCGCCCGACAGCTCGAACGTGCCCATCTTGCCCGCAAGAACTATATTCCTATAAATACGGCACTTCTCAGCGCCTCCTCAACCAAACAACCAACGCATTAACTATGAAAGCCCAGGTGACCGATGTGGGGAAGCTACGCTCCGATTTCATACAAGTCCTTCGTTGTAGGCGGTCCCCTGAAGGTTAACTGAATTTTCAGTCTTGAATATAAGATTTTTTGTCTTCATGTTTGTGTATGATTACTGCTTGGTTTTCAGTTGCATTGTCTGTAGAGGATGCAAAACCAGTGACTAATCCCTTCTTCCAGGATGACACTGGCCCCACCAATTTCAGTGAGGTAAAGGTTACGTGTTTTAATTTTCTTTTCCTGCTTAATTTCATTTTTAAACTAACGTTAAATAGTGAGCAGGCTATGAAATCTTGTCCCAAGGTAGAGATAAAAAATTTTAAGGATGTAGTGAAGGAGGAGAATCTTTATCTCGCGACTGAGGTATTTAATTGATTGGTTCAGAATTACGCCATAGCATTAAATTCGTGATTTTTTGTGACCAAGTCGTGTGGGTGCTTTTATAGGCAGGAGAACAAGGAAGATTGCCGTTGTTGATCTTGAGCATAAAAGATTGGACAGAAAGGCGACCTGCTATTGTCTTTCTCCATAGCACGAATAAGTGCAAAGAGTGGCTGCGCCCATTGCTTGAGGTTCTGTGCTTTTGATGATTAAAAGTCTCAACTTTGCAGGGGATAAGACATCATGCTTGTTTTGCTCTCCTTAGGCATATGCTTCCCGTGGATATGTAGCAATCGGCGTTGACTCTCGATACCATGGAGAGCGTGCCGGCAATAAGACTGCCTATCGAGATGTAAGCATCGGATACCACCTTGTGAACTTTGTCCCTACGGGATTTTAATCCCAAAAAAACACTTTCTTGCCCGCGTCATCTGCCCTATAACGCTTTAATCATGGAATTGCCTTGCTATTGAATTCATGCCAGTCTGTTAAAAATCTAGCTGTTGAATGACACAGAAAAGTGACTAGTTACAAAGTGATTGACTTTGAGATGCTGTCTTCTGTTTAAAAAATGGTCACGAAGGATTTTTTTGGCATATATCTGCAGGCTCTTATTTCTTCATGGAAAACAGGTGATAGAATGCCATTCATATATGACACGGTGACTGCCTGATCTCCTTTTTTTCATTCATTCATTGTCCTTGGATACGGACATTTTTATAGAGTTGTGATGATATTCTTATGATATAGTCTTCTGGTCTATTGAGACTTAAGATATGAGAGTTATGATAATGCTTTAGATCTATAAAACAATTTAATTTTGATTTTGATCTTTGATCTTTGATCTTTGTTAGTCAGACTCCTAAAGTTTTATGACTGCAGGTCTGGGATTTGATAAAACTAGCAGATTATCTTACAGAGAGAGAAGATGTTGATGCTAACAGAATAGGAATTACTGGCGAATCACTAGGAGGTCAGTTATTTCAACTATGAAACGATCATCAGTAGAATGCCATTGTTGGTACTTCTTCACCCTTTGCGTATCATTATTTGATGCAGGGATGCATGCATGGTTTGCTGCTTTTGCCGACACCAGATACACAGTAACTGTCCCTATAATTGGTGTGCAGGTTGGTCCAGTAAACTAGCTAAGCCTGTTGAGGAATTAGCTTCTTCACATCTAATAATATTCTAAAATTTATTAAATGAAATTTTAGGGATTTCGATGGGCAATAGATAATGACATGTGGCAGGGACGGGTGGACAGTATTCGGCCTCTGTTTGAAGGTATGCAGGCCAATAAATGCAATCAGAAGTTTTTGATCGAGATTTACAGAAGCGCCACTTCCATTACAATACCAGTAGCAGCTTTCTTCAATGTATTTTAAAGCATCAACTGTGAAACTTAATGTCCTTCAACATATTCATGTGGAGAATAATTAATGAACCAGTAACTGGTCTAGAAATTTTTTTTTCTGCCTTAAGCATGACGACAAGCACAGGGATGTAAGAATTTGCTTATTGTAGCTTGCTTATTTGACAATTGTGTTTCAACTAGAGCCCATGTGTCCATTACATTTTTTAATTACTTGATTTTGGTTGCAGAAGCTCGATTGGGTTTAGGAAAAAGTGCAATTGATAAAGAAGTGGTGGAGAAGGTTGATGCCATTTTTTTAGTACTTTTAACTCTGTTATTCTTTCAGGATTCTCTTTGGCCAGCTAAGTAGTGTGGGTTGTCTGATTGACATTTCACTATTTTTTTGTTCATCATCACTTGTCATTAACTTCAAGTGCTTATCCTTTTTTTTTTTTTTTTTGCTGTCTTATACCAAACTATATGTTGACATTTTGTCCATATTATTCTTGCATTTTCTTGAGAGAACTTTCTATAAGGAGACTACTTCTCTCATGTATAAGGAATTTTAATCGTTTCTGTCTACTTTGGTCTGATTAGGTCTGGGATAAGATTGCGCCTGGTCTGGCCAGTAGGTTTGATTCGCCATATACAATTCCAGCCATTGCACAACGTCCACTATTGATTCTTAATGGTACATTTATATACCTTGTTCAGAAGCTATGATCAATTTTAGATTTTACATTTATCTAGAGTTGAATAGTTGAATTCACATAAGGTTCTAAAGTATGGGTGCTAAGCTGAATTCTATAGTCTTTTTAAGATTCTTTTAGATTAATCCTCATGCATACTATTTCATCCTTTCTTGCTTAAGAAGCAGTCGTTTAGTCCTTTTCAGTATTACATGAAACGACATATCTAGTCTCAACGCCTAGTCTTAGTAGCTTTCTGAATATAGTTTGACTACATACTGTCCCTTAGATCAAGTTTTTTCTTCTTTGAATGTTCATATGAAGTCAAATACATTTTGTATCTGAAATACAGGTGCAGAAGATCCTCGTTGCCCTCTCGCTGGCTTACAAGTTCCTGTATCAAGTGGAAAAATGTCCTATGAAGAAGCTCACAGTCAGGAAAAGTTTGAGGTGTGAACCTTACGAGCTCTTGAAATTTGAACAATCTTTCATGCATCTTCTCTGTTCATTGTTTTTATTTGCTATCCTTTTTGGGTAGATTTGGGGCAATGGATACACTTGTTGCTCCGTTTTTACTCCTACTGTTTGGTATCCATTAATAAGTGGTAAGACATAGAACAGTAGATAGTCATCGCGTTTGGAGCATGCATGACACCTGCATTTGATAGTCATAATACTGATGTTCCATTATATACATATAGTTTATTGCACACCCTGGAATTGGACATCAAATGACGTCTCTTATGGTGAAGGAAGCGAGCGACTGGTTTGATAAATACCTCCAGAAATAATTGCTGTTGACCACATGTTGCATCTCTGGGGAATTATCATCATAATACAATTTTCTATTTTACCTTTCCTCTTCATCTGAATAATTTTTGGAGGATGGTGTTAGAAGTTTGTGATGCTTACTTGATTCGTTTACTTGGTCTGCGGAGTGTTGAAGTTTGTGATAGTTGTTTGGTTCATATACCTAGTTTGTGGTGTCTTATTAGTTATTTAGTCTTCTTTGTTTATCCAAAGAGTCGTGTTAATCCTAAGACTCATGTCATTTATGAACCAGTTTCTTCAATGTCCTATATGAGTCTATATATATCAGGTCTTGTAATTTTTCTGATTAAGTAGCATTAATACAATACATCTCTCCAGCAAGATTTAGTCTTTCGTGTTGCTAACTTCCTTCTTTTTATGCATGCTACTAGCTAGTGTAACTAGCTATAGTTGAAGTATTGTTTTTTCTTTCATATTTTCAACTTGGTATCAAAGCAAATTTACACAATTAGTCTGGTATTTATAATAATTCTGTTTGTCAAGCACTTGATTGTGGCACCTAAGATGGATTCTAATGATGGACTAAACCGGTTTGGAGCCTGTCTTAGTAATCAACTAGTGCTTGAGGTAGAGATCTCCTTTAATAGTTTCATTGTTCTACCTAATATCTAATGGTTGTCATATTATCTTTAAATTTATTAGCAACTCATAAACTTGTATCAACCTTTAATATTTTGGCTTTTTTTTCTTAATTACTAGAGAAAACAATTTCTTAATTTTAAAGAGTCTAATTAATAAATTTTGATATAATTTAAACTAATTAATTCTTATTCTAGAAATTTACTTTTCTAAAATTAATTAAGAATCAATATAAATTTTAATCTTAATCATATTAAGAAAAATAATTTTCTTAATCTTGGAACTGAATGTTATTCTTAAAATAATTTTAAAATTATGTTTGTAACTTGGTTAAATTTGGATAATCTTTTCTACCCCAAAGCGTCCTCCAAAAGAATATGAACGACAGAAGGCTAAGATATAGAAGACTTTCTTAGACTTCAATATTCCGTGATTGAGTTGGCAAATTGTCAAGGAACTATGACGATTTCTCAATATTTTCTTGAAGATTTTATGTCCTGAGATTTCTCAATTAGCAGCAAAGGAGAAGTTTAGCAATGATAGAACCTAGAGCACATTGGTTCGTGGCATTAATAATGAGTAGCTGTCGTTCTTGATTTCCATCCAAGGATGGACCATGCAACCTTCTATTGAAGAGTTGGACCAATTAAGAGTCTATATCCTCTCGAATGGCTGTCACCAATATCTAGAAGTACTTCTCACACCAGAAGCAGTGGCGCGCTATTTTCAAAATCCCAAAAGAAAAGTCAGAATAAAAGACTTTGGGCAAGACCGGCATAAATGAATCAACTAACTCTAAACGTTGGTATGGATGAGCTTGTGAAAAATTAGCTGGTTGGGTTGAATCAACCAACCCAACCAGTTGCTTACCAAACAGCCGAAAAGCTTTTTAATATAGGTCAAACATCTCATTTGAGTCAAACAGCTAATAAACAGCTGAAACGCTGTTCACCAAACACAGGCTTTATAAAATGAAAACTGATCAACAAAGTTCTCAAAATCGAAAGCAAGGTGATGAACAGCTCATGAAAGGAGGAGTTGAGACCTTAAGAAGATTAAATACCCCAAACGTGGCAAGCTTGGACGCGTCATGAAATATTGCCGATCCAAGATTCATGAAGCTACTAATGGAGTCCCTGGCAGAGAAGACTAAGAAGTTAGAACCTTTTTCATGAATGGGACACATGTTTTGCGAACCTTTTTCATGAATGGGACACATGTTTTGCCAACTCAAAAAAACAACAAAAGTAAAGAAAAGAGGTGCTGGAATTATGACCATGACTCAATTGTTATGTAATAGATTGAACACGTTAGTTTTGTGATTATTAATTTTGATTAATAACATAACAAATGATTTTTTTATCATACACTTGCCATCATAATGAAGATTACGATAATAAGAGTTAAATTTTCAGGGTTTAATCTAAAAGTGTCCTTGATCGTATATAAGATCATCAAAAAAGAACTTTAATGATCCGGCTAGATCAATATATATGTAATAGTATCTATTTGATAAATATTAGTAGATCTCATTTACTAAGTTACATATATAGATGATGCATATGGAAATACAATCATTGAACTGACCAAACTGAGAATTTCCAATGATTAATATTATCTACGAACTATCAAGTGAGATATTTTCATAAGGATTTAAATGTATGTTTTTCATTTAACCTAAGATCATCATAGTAATCAATAGATCACTTATTATGTTTTGATGTCGGACACCTGATGTGTAAAAATGCTAGTTGAATGATCATCGGATATAATTAAGTATCTATCTGATTAGTAATGAGTCAAAATGAGATCTATTAACTCTAAATAATGAGTTTGAGCTCTATGTTGTCATTTATCTTAATGATTGTTTCAAAATCTTAGTCAGGGAGATTGAATAAGTGAGAGAATGGAGTTTTTTAAGTCATTCATCAATTATTAAAGATTGACATATAATATAATTAATAGGGTTTGACAGTTAAGCCATATCTTAGGATAATCCAGAGTTGTAATGATGAAAGGTAATAATACATTATCCTTAACCAGGTTTCATCTTTGTAAGATTATTACTTCACACTATCCGGTCGTTGAGGAATATTGTTAGATGCTAACCTTGATTAGTAATTAATTATATTAATTACTATCGGCTTAGTGATGAATCTATGTGGTCATACACTTACAAGCTAAGTGTAATATTTTCTGTTTATGATTATTTAATTTATTATAAGATAATTTATTAAATAATCTCTGACATATTATTATATTTTTTGCTAACATAGAAAATATAAATAATATTGAAAACTCTCTTGTATAAAATAAATGAATAAAATAAAACATTTTTATTTTATTTCAATTTATAAATAATAATAATAATTTTAAAAAGACGGTGGTTATTGTTTTGGTTAAATCATTAACCAAAACAATAAACATTATAATGCTTACAAAGAGATGTGTCCTTTATTAACAATGGTTGTGATTTTCAGAATTACATATATAAAAGGACGTAAATGAATATAATAAAATAAAAAAATAAAAAGGGGTAGTGATGCTTTATTAGTGTAACTTGCATGAAACAATAAAACGTACAGGAGGGAAAAATCTATATGTACGTTGTTTTCCGTTTGTATAAAAGTGACATACACAATGACAAGAGAAGATAGAAAAATTATTTTTCTCCGTATCTGGAGAAAGTTTTTTAAATTAATTATAGTTATATCAAATGCTAAAAGTAAGACATATTTTTTTGACATAAAGTGCTTTGTAATTTTAAAGTTTTATATCGATTAGTCCTCATATTCTAAATATTTTTTACGTGATCTAATTATGAATATATTTGTCAAACACAATAAATAAATATGAATTACAATTTTTATTTTCGTTGAATTTGTGATCCTTTAATTAATATCATAGTCAAGTTTGTTTTTAGCGTTTACATCATACTAAAAATGGTGATGTATTTGTTGATAATTATTATTATAAAAATGCATGGTATTTGATGTGCTCACGTTGGCATTCAAAGATATATATATATGGTACTCTCATTAAATGCATGGCATTTGATGTGCTCACGTTGGCGTTCGAAGATATATACAGTACTCTCATTAAATGCATTTGAAATTTTGAATAGATATTGTATGTATGCTTTAGATGGGACTAAAGGAATATAATAAACTCATTTAATGCATTTCATTGTTGTGTTATTTGTTATGACCCACTCATTTAATGCATCTACACACATTTACAAAGAAGATAACTGAGTGGGGTTTCTTTATCCATAAAAGATCACAGCATGCATTTAATAGACGATGAACGTATGCATGGTTAATGCAAAGGTTTTAAACAAGGGTTTTGGTGAAAAGCTTTGCATAGATTTTGTGCATTGAAAATCATTTTAAAAGCATTTGGTTTAAAAGTTTGTTTTACCAAATGTTGTGTGCACGGTAAACGTGTTAAATGCAATTGGAATAGCATGGTGTTAAATGTTTATTTGAAAGGTGATGTGATCACTAGTGTTATTAAAGTTGTTTAATAACATGAAATCTTGACCTTTTAAAATTATTAAATTTATTTTGATATAAATATATGATATTTTATCAAAAAGGATTTTTCCACCCAAATAGAAAATAATATTTAGTTTCGTTTACAAGGAATGACCTGATTATCAGGAAGTTTATAGTTCAAGAATAAATAATATTTTTATTGTATATGATGCATATGTGAGGAAAAATAACTTAATTTTATACTTTTGGCCTAGACTATTTAGGGAGGATGATATTAATTAATTCTCTATCACTTGGATGGATAAATTAAATTATACTAATAGAAACGACCTGACAGCCAGAGGATTATATAGTATTGAACCTACTATAAATTTTATATGAAAAATAGGAAAATTTCCCCTCTTTAATTATGCATGAGTAATGACTTGACAACCAAGGGGTTCATTCATGTTTTAAAGATTTTGTATCATTTAGATAAAAGTTCATATCTTAATGATATATGATTGTGTTCTTATTTTGATGTTCTCTTTTATTAAATTTCTCAAAATGTCTACTATATCATTACGAAGCATTTTTTATGCTAACAAGCTAATAGGTAATAATTTTGTTGATTGGTACCGCAATCAGAAAATTGTTCTCATGCATGAAAAACTTATCGATGTGATAGATAAACCCACGAAGGAAGCGCTTCCTGAGGGAATTGATGATATCCCACATATTGATGATAAACTTTTCTAGTTATAAATGGAAGATAGATAATCAAGTAAATCAAACTTACCTTTGACATTGTAGACTTGGTCATATTAGTGAGAAAAGAGTAAACAAGCTACATAAGGCAAGATGCCTTAGTCAATATGATTATGAATCATATGATACTTGTGAATCTTGTCTAAAAGGAAAATGACCAAATCTTCTTTTACTGGAATTGGAGAGAGAGCTAGTGAATGTTTAGGACTCATACATACTGATGTATGTGGGCCTATGAAAGTTCAAGCTAAAGGTGGATATTCTTATTTTATCACCTTTACTGATGATATATCAAGATATGGATTTGTGTATCTTATGAAACACAAGTTTGATTCATTTGAAATGTTCAAAAGATTTTATAGTGAAGTTGAAAAATAAACTGATAAGAGTATTAAGGCATTAAGATGACGATGAGTATCTTAATGATGATTTTGTTGATTATATAAGGAAAGATGGAATCTTGTCTCAGTGGACTTCTCCAGGAACACTACAACACAATGGTGTTTCAGAAAGGAGAAATTGAACCTTATTGGATATGGTGAGATGCATGATGGGATTCACTAATCTTCCTGTCTTCCTATAGGGATATTCTTTAGAAGCCGCTACCTAATTATTAAACAAAGTTTCCACTAAAGAAGTTATTAAAACTCCATATAGGGTGTGGAAAGGACGTAAGCCTAACCTAAAATATTTGAAAATTGGGGGTTGTCTAGCTTATGTCAAGAGATTGCTGCTAGGTAAGCTTAAAGTGAGGTCTAGCAAGTGTAGATTTGTTGGCTATCCCAAGAAAACTATAAGATACTATTTTTATTACCCTTCTAAACAAAAAGTGTTTGTGGCCAGAACTATAACCTTTTTAGAAAGGGAGTTCCTTAATGAAGGAAGTCATGGTTTACAAATAGATCTTGATAAAATTCAAGATTTTGACGAATCATAAGCTCAAGAGCATCAGATGTATATTGAGCACTTGATGTTGTTATTAATGGTTTTTATTGCATTTATGGCATTTATTATGGTTGATATGGGTAGTTGGGAGTGTTTAATGGTAGTTTTAAGAGTGAAATGGTGGA
>JAOSBK010000001.1:10031114-10044494 GCA_027568895.1 Erythroxylum shatona | reverse complement strand
CTTTGTATTTGTGAAAGGGCCCAAGTGGCCATTGAAATTATTATTGACTGTATGTGATGATTGGCTTCCGCATAGTGGGTGTTTGTGATTAGAAAAAAAATATTTATACTAACTTTTGAATGATTGAGTGCATTAGCACGTCACCCTCGCGAGGTACGGATTCGGATATCACCACCGATGTCGGGTTCTGATCTTGCGGGAGTGGGGTGCTACATTCTACACTAATCATCTCCCAATTTTCAATGGCTCAAATTAATAAATCCGAAAAATCATTTATCTAAGTTTCCAGTGCCATAGGACAGTAATTTTTTTACTACCAGTAACCAATCAGTCTGCCACTTGGCATTTTTTCTAGTCCGAAAATTACCCCGAAATTTCAGACAAAAATTTTCTAAAATTCACTAAAAATTATAAAACCTCAATGGCCCTTTCCAACTCAATTTTTCATGCACACAAATCACATTTTTCATAACAATCACATTTCTTAACACTTATACCGGAAAATGTCATGAATGCATGTATAGTCATTTTCATATGCAAAAATTCACATTTCACGTATATGCGTATGTTATATAATGCATGAGCATGAGATGTGTTTTCCTAATTTCCCTGATTAATCTCACATGTACCAATTTCTAGGGTTCAAACCCTTTGTATGGAAACGGGATGTTACAATATTAGTTCTCCTCCATTAGTTACCAATTCAATTAATGACATTTGTAAACTATTTACAAAGCATCATTTCACCTTGGCTAAGGATTTCTTGAATTAATACTAATCGAGAATAGCGAAACATTCTCCCTAATTACTTTAGTGTGATGAATTATATTTTGATCACTCAACTATCTTCATATAGTTCATGCTACATCTAATGACTACCGATTACACAATTTATGATTAAATAAATAATAAGTAGTATCAAAACATAGCAATCCCCATAGAAGATAACTTTGGTGACCTCAAGTCAAAGGATCACTTATACATTCATCACAATGAGAATTCTATAGATATACAAGTAATGTTTCAAATGGATTTCTCATATCGGGTTTGTTCAGTGAACTTATTTTCTAACAAACACCCACATGTTTATTTAAGTATCTCTATGCTTTAGCCTATGGGATCAACTACTTCCTTTATAAGGAAAATAAAATATGTGCTAATCTTTTTACGTTATATTAATGTCCAATTTTAATAGAACAATGACTAGGAACATTTAGGAATAATACATAAATGCAATATGAATCTCATAGTTATAATTTCATTATAATTTCATTTGCAATATACAATTATCTCATAGACTTTATCATATATATCTAAAAATGTACAAGATAAAGAATGCCTTTAAATAATTTGTCATTAAACTATAACAAAAGTGATTGGCTGTAGTTCATAAATCAACAATAAAATGATGTCATTATGTGTATTGATGAATGAAAAATAAAAAATAAAGAACCTAGCCCTTTATCTTCTCTTTTTGCTTATTGCTTAGAGCTCAATTTTCTCTCCTTATTCTTCATTTCTCTACTTTTACTCCATTTGATATTACCTTTATCTTCTGGTAATGACTTTATTTCCTTTTCCTCATTTTGGGTCTGTCTAATCTTTCAAGTTCTTTGGTTAGTCTGCCCTAATTGTTTAGTAAATTGACCTTTTGCATATTTCTACGATTTACTTGCGTGTTTTCGTCATAAGGATAGTTATGGTCATAGATTATTTTCATTTTCATGCTTTCTTCAAAAGGATTATGAAATCTACAATATTCTTAAATTTGCCATTTCCTTCTCCTAACATGTGTTTTCTAACTTTATATGTTCTTAATAGCTTAGAAATTTTGGGATCATTCTTTATGCTAGGTTTGTTTTTCTTTTCACACTATTGTTTGCATTTGTGGACATGAATTTGACAAATAAAGAGAAAATTGGTGTTATTATTATGTGTTTGGCATCTTATAATATGTTTTATATGGATTTTTATTATATTTTTCCATACTTTCTTTATTTTCTTGTCGGCGATGAATTTGAAGAGTAAACACAATATTTAGTACATTTTTGTTACATTTTTTCCAATTGAGGTGATTTTAGAGTCATTTGAAAGCTAATACACAACGACTTTTTAGAAGATTTCAAGAGTTAATTCTAACTCAAAGATGTTTAAAAGTGGAGAAGTAAAAGGAAACAAGTGCTCTTATCTTTCACAAAGTTTGAGGATTTGAGATATGTTACAAGACCATCGCTAGAGTTAATATAAGATCGCTGCTAGACTCATCTTTAATTTACATAAAGAAGTAGTGCCAAATCAGCACTAATTATGAATTATGTCAAGTGTCGATTACATCTTGACTAGTAAAGAGAAAAAGTTCTAGAACAAGACTAATATCGATCTTGAAAGTGTAATTATTTGTTTTATTGTCACTAACAAATGGAAGGAAGAAATATTGAGGTATTTGAGCATCAAAATTAGAATAATACTATAGCTCAAGCCTTTAATCCACTAAATATAGTGCACCTTTACATTGTTAACCCTCCAATCCACCACAAAAAACAATAGCTCAAATTTCTAACCTTTCAATCCAATTGTAACTCAATCATCACATCCTTCTAATCCATCAAAACTAATTAATAATCAAAATCCAAGATGAAAGATGAAAATGAGGGCATCAAAATCCAATTATCAATACTATAATGCCTTTTTTGTAATAAGTGAAAATTATATTATTCATTTTGTATTAGTTGTATTTTAGCTATTTAGATTTGCAAACAGTATTTTGGCTTTTTGGATTCTAATACTTCAAATTTATATGTTATATTGTAACCTTCTAATACATATACTATTTCAAGTGGTAATAGTCATAACAATCATCATTTTGGTTTTGAGTGGCTAGAAATAGGTTTATAATTCATATTAATATAATATAGTATGTGTGAATATGTTAAACATAATCTAAAAATATCCATGATATATCAAAGGTTATAGAAAGTTATAGATATGTTCTAAAAGCAATTAAAATTAACACATAAGCTTTTAAAATGAATGTATAAGCCCTTCATACTAAACTTTAAACAATTAGAGATAAATAATACATAATTTATATTCATAACAAATCATTGTTTCAATGTTTGCGTATAAAGTACAATACTATAATTGCAAGTCCATATAAAGTAATAAATGTTGCTTGAAATTGTTAATTTATCCTCCTACTTTCGCTAACTAAAACTTCTAACTCCAAATTCTCTCTTTCAGGAACAATAATTTTTGTTTTCAACAAAATATATTCTTAAACTTGTCATTTCCTTTACCAAGTTCTTTTTCAACATCATAATTTCTTTGGGAACACCTTTCAACATGTTAGATTTCTCACATATTTAATCTTACAATGCTTTTATAATGTCATATAGTACATTTCCATATGGATCTTTATCATTTGTAGTTCCTCTCAAAATTTTCATATTTGACATGATTTTATAAATAACATAATTTTCTTTTATACTGTATTCAATATCTATCCATTCAAAAAAATTATGATCTTCACCTGTTACATCTAAAAATCTTAGCCCAGGATGCTTTATAGTCTATAAAGTATATACACTAGCACATATATCACGTTTACATATTCGTTCTTCTTCAAATTCTTCACTTGCATATAAAAGTTTGTGAAACATTTGAGGTCACCTCATTGCTTGACTTTATTTCTTTATTTGAATCATACATTATCTCATCATTAATAAAATTATTAATATTTACAATAAATATTAAGTTCATCATATATTGTGGCAATCAATATGATTTATCTACAAAAAATGATTCAATGCAAACAAGACTAGTACTTATATAGCGTTAATCATATCTATATAGAGATTTAATGTTTTATTGAATGTTTTTTTGAACTTAAGTTATATGACAAAAGAGTATTTGTTCCTTTTCCATAAATAATTTCAACACATATGTACTCTTCTAAAGTAAAATTGTCTATAATTACAAAAACAAGCACAATACTATATCATGAAAAAAAATCCAATTTGAAAATAGTATATCTATTCTTAAATGATATGAAAAACAATGAACCTAAACATCATTTTAGGGTCAAACTTTCCTATAGTATCTGTAAATTTTCTCTCACAGATTGCCATAGTAACATTGCTCAAGTTTTAGTCCACATCTTCCCTTCCACTCCAGATCATCACACATTTCTTCTTTCACCAAAATTAATCCTTTTCTTTTTCTCTCAAAGCTTTCTTTGCCTAAGCATAAGTCCGCCTTTAGATGTGATAAGATTATATTTTAATTACTTTACTTTTTGATCACATCTATAGCTATAGATGGTCTTTATCTGTAATCTCTAGTTAGTTACTATGAATAGTCCTTATGTGTAATCTCTAGATAATTCTTATCATCTGTAATCCTTCTGTTCTTATTCTTACTTATCAGATGTATGTACACTAGTCTATATAAAGGACCCAACACCTCTGTAATTAATTATCATAAATATAGTACATTTATTCATCTTTCATAATATTAGAGCCCACAATTGAGCATATGATTTTTTTTCATAAAGCGTAAACACTCATAACACCAACATCTTTAGAAATAAATCCAACAACGTCCAGAAGGTTAACAATAATTTGAGCTACAACATTAACATCACCAGTAGCCAATCCAGACTTCGTCATAACTATCTCAAAAGACATTGACAATATAATTTCATCATATAATCAATGGCAGACATCAACACGCCCATATTACTGTTCAATCAAATTTCTAGTTTCCTTATGACTTCACTAAATTCCACAAATTATTTTGTTTGGAAAAATTAAATTAAGGCTATTTTAATTACATCTAACCTTATTGGTTATATAAATGGCACCATCTCCCCACCAGATGCAGCCTCTAGCTTATATTCTTCGTCTTCAAACTTTCAAAAATTGTGCAAATTCGATCGTCTTGTCTACTGCTTCCTCATGACTTGCAGAGCATTTCATGTAGCAATCGACCTCCAAACAATCCCTTCTCCATATTGCCTCCACACTCTAAAGAAAGGCTCCAGTACCATCTCAAATTTTCTTTCTCCTCTCTCCATCACAATAGATGAATTGGCAGCTATTAATGATACACTCATTGACAAGGATCTTGTTCTGTTCACCTTGAATTGACTCCCCGCTAACTATGACCCCATCATTACTGTCGAGCATTGCAAGACTCCCTTGCAATTCACCAAGCTTCACCCTAAGCTTCTAATACATGAATAAAGGTTGCTATCCTACCACTCTCCTCCACTAATGGACACGAATCTCTTCGTATCTCACACTGGTAGTCATCACGACGGGGGTAATAAAGGTAGCGGGAGGCATCACAGAGGAAGGCACGGCTCCTCTGCCTTTGCCTCATGGGTTCAACCTAATTCCATTATTAATTTGCCTTCCACCTCAAATGGGCCTCCACAACCCCTCCGACCTATCTGCCTTAATGAGTCCTCGCATCAAACCTCTAGACCCCAACAATCTAGGCCTAATTTCAACCTTCAATGTCCAATCCAAGTCATTTTTAGGTCCATTAAACCAACCACACAATGTCATACTTGTTGGAAATAGGGCCATATTATTGCCCATTGTCATTTTTGCTATTCTGAGTCTCATAATCATAATTATGATTCTCGATATATTAATAATAATCTTTTTACAACATTTATTGCCATAAATTTTTAACCTGACATAGATAATTCACATCTCTAGTTTAGTACAATTTTTGAATGGTTACCTGATACTAATCTCACTGCTCATATGACCCCCAATTCTCACTTTATGGAATTTGTTTCCCTATATGACAGGTCCAACCAAGTAGCATCTGTAATGGAAAAACTCTTTCTATTTCCTCTATCGGTAATTTAACTATACCAAATTCTTCTTATCCTATTCATCTTCATGATATTTTGGTTGTTCCCACTCTTACTAAAAATTTGTTTTCTGTTGCTAAATTTGTTTTTGATAATTTGTGTCTTATTGAATTTAATCCATTTGGTTACATTATGAAGGACCTTCAAACTAAGAAACTGCTCCTTGCTTTCCATCTATAATAATCTATATCCCTTGAAGATTCCATCATATTTTTACAATCATGTCTCCCTCAGTGCTACTATTATCTCCTTAGATCTATGACATCATCGTGTTGATCATCCGTGTCGTTTTACATCATCTAGTTTATCTTCTCTTTTACCAGTTAACTAAAATGTTATTAAGTCTTGTACTCCTTATCTTAAAGAAAAAGTGTTCATCTTTCATTTTCAGTATCCTCTTGTCTCTCTACACAACCCTTATAACTCATTCACTGTGATATTTGTGGACCTTCCCTGTCACTTTCTTTCTTTAGTTATCAACACTTTATTATCTTTATTGATGACTATAGTCATTTTACCTGAATTTTTCCCTTAGTTTAAAAGTCATATGTTCTTCTCTGTTTTCAAACTTTTAAAACAACAACTTTCTCCACCACTATCAAAACTTTTCAATGTAATGGAGCTCTAAAACTCATCAAGGCTATCTTCACTCAATTTTTTTGCTACCCATGGCATCAATTATCATATCTCTTATCCTTATACTCCATAACCAAATGGTCCTACTCATCATAAAATTTGTTATATCACTAAAACAGGAGTTACCCTCCTTTTGCATGCCTCCCTACCTAAATCTTTTTAGTATGAAGCCTTCTCCACTGTTGTTTACCTCATTAATCTTTTACCTACACCTGGTCTTACTCATCAGTCTCCTCATGAAATACTCTTTTACACAAAACCTAATCTGCCTCATCTTCGAGTCTTTCGATACATATGTTTTCCCTTTTAGGCTTCATTTGTGTTGATAAACTCATACCTAAATCAAGTCCTTGTATCTTTCTAGGTTACTACTTCAAGTACAAAGGCTACCATTGTTTTGATCCTAAAAGCTCCAAAATTTATATGTCTCATCATGTGTGTTTCCTTAAACATGATTTTTACTATTCCACACTCATCCTCCTATTCTCTCCCTACCTTTCCCTTTTACCTTTACTTCTTCTCTACCTCTTGCACCGTCTTCCCCTACTCCTCCACCATTTACCTCTCATCCTATGGTCACCTGCTCATGTTAGCACACCTTTGTTCCTTGCTTGTTTGTTGATTATACCACCTATTCCACAATAGTTTCCACTTTTGATCCCACATCCTTTACTCAAGCTAATAAATTTCCATACTGGCATCAAGCTAAGCTTTATAAGTTTCGCTGCTTTCCATCGTAATCATACTTGGAATCTCATTCCTCCTCCATCAAATGCTAGCATTGTTGGTTGTAAATGGGTCTTTTGTACCGAGCGAAATTTTGATGGCTCCATTTGCATCATAAAGCTTAATTAGCAGCTAAAGGTTATCATCAGACTTCTAGAATGGACTATAATGAAACCTTTAGTCCTATTGTCAAACCAATAACCATTCACAGTGTTCTTACTCTTGCTTTGCATCATACTTGGCCTATTTGTCAACTTGATGTCGACAATACTTTCTTTCATGGTCATCTTTAAAAATAAGTTTTTACGTCTTAACCTCTTGGGTTCTTAGATCCTAACTATCCCTATCATGTTTGTCATCTCCATAAAGCTCTATATGGCCTGAAACAGGTTCCTCGTGCCTAGTTTTATAGGTTAAGTCAGAAGCTCTTTGATCTTGGTTTTGTTTCATCCTAAGATGAAACTTCCCTATTTATTTATAACATCTCTGGTCACATGATTGGGTGTTGATGTGTGTAAGTTTTAATAAAACCTTCGATAATCTGCAAGCGCATGGTTCATTAACGTAGTACCTAAGGTGTCGGTCTTACGAGGAGGGCTAATCTAATCCTAAAATCTAAGGCTAGAACAAATCACAAAAATTCAAATATAACGAAAATAAAATAAGAATTCAATTCAATCAATCAATTCAAAATAAGAATCAAACACGAAAATATTAAGACTTCAGTAGTTGCAACACACAACCAAGAATCAACCTAAGGGAATTACCTATTGAGAGAAAGAGAATTTACCTATCCTTAATACTAACCTAACTAATTATGAATTACCAGATTATTAGTTCTTGATGATCCTAGGGTTGATTACTCTCTCTTGAGTTATAACCATTAATCTTAAATTATAAATCCTAATTAGATTATGGAGTTGCAATCTTTCAATTAACAACTTATCCAAAACCCTAATTAGTTCTGAAGTTGTCCAATAAACTTTTGGAAACCTATGCAAGATCTCTCTTTGCACAATTTATTGATTTGATTTAATTCTTGTTCTATTAAATTACCTAACTCTTGTTAGCCCAATTTAATTATTTTTCATTCAATTAACCCTCTTAGTTAATTATTGAATTATGCACTTGCAAAATTAAATCACAATAAATCCAAATAACACATAAACATTCAGATTTTATTAATTCAAAGATAAAACTCTGAAGGTGAGTTTAGAACATCTCAATATTCAAAAATCCTATTGTCAAACTGTTATTCTCAATTCTATACAATAATAAAATGGAAAATAAACATGAAATATGATATGAACGAATGATGGGTGGTTGTGACATTGGGAAACTCTTGATTTGGGAAGTACGTCAAGTCAGCTTCTTCTCCACTTCTCTCTTCCTTCTTCTCTTTCTCAATCTCTCGATGAATTCTCTCTAGGGTTTCTTAAAAGTGGCTGATGCAAAAAACTCCTTTGCCTCTTTGTCTTGTTCTTTAAATATCCTTTGTGTTTTAAGCAATCCTAGGATTTTTCTGGGGTTTGAAGGTCTTAAAAATCCCTTAAAACTTGACATTTTTTAGTGTTTGCGCATCTACCCAATGTGGGCTACAATCGTGGGCCAACTCTAGTGCTTCTGTCATAATCATAGCCTATTATCCCACGATCATGAGTCTTTATTTTAATCGGAATGTCTCCGAAACTTCTTCGTTCTTTGATATTGACCTTGAAATACTAACAAACATGTCAAGGTACCTTAAAAACATAATATTTAAGCTCAAAGACTTGACTAACCCATAAAAACACTTAAACACAAATAATTAGCAAACTAATATAATTCTAACCTAAACACATACTAAACGATTAAATTAAAAATTAAATATATATTAAACTAAGGCCACAACATTATGCAATTTACACTTATCAATATGCCTACACTTAAATGTTTGCTTGTCCTCAAGGAAACAAAACAACAAACACACAAAATCACAAAGCACACAATGCAATAATGAGACAATGGCTTCAACTTCATGAAATAAATTTAATTTTAAACACAACCATTCAAGTTATTTCAAATCACTGACATGCAAAATCTACATCTAGGGGCTTTGGACTAAACATACAAATTAATCAAAAGCTAAATGTCAAGTTATTCACCCTTTCTAATTGTACATACACATTAATAATTATTCAAGAATTCAAACTCTGTAATTACTCCTAAGTGTGTTTTCATGAAAAATCAAGCTATTTACAAGTTAAAAACTATGTTTTATTAGAAAACACTTTTTAATATTTTGTAGACATGGACCTAGTCTTTTACTCGGAGGCAAACACTGGGGATGAATGTCGCTCCGGTTACTCAACTAAGTCATGTTTTTATTAAACTGCTTGGTTGAAATGTCATTATAGCCTTTTGATGCGGAGGTACACATTTGTGATGTGTGTCGATCCGGTTACTCACCTACATCATGTTCTCAACTGACTACTAGCTTTATTCATAACTCGAAGGCCAACGAAATAGTTATTTATTTAAAATTAACCAATATTTTTAAATCATTATTGCCTACCTTGTTGTTTTAGCTACTTGCTTTCATGAAAAAATACTAGCATAGCTACTTTAGTCGAAAGACCTAAAATTATGGATGAATGTGATAATTTAGAGGGTGACAAACTCACACTAAATCCTAATTAACTTGCATATTTAGTCAAAGAACTCAATTCACTAATTTTGCAAGCTAATGACTCTTCACAATCTAATAGACTTTGTTTAAAATTTAATCAATTTCAATCCATTTAAGCCATTGACACATTCAAACAATTCACAAAATGCAACCTAACAATCTATCATATAATATGGAAAATTCAAATTCAAAGCAAAAACACATAACCCTCCCTACACTTAAACAACGCATTGTCATCAATGTGAGAAGGATGCAAACAAACACGCATGGCAAGAAGAAACATAAATTAAAAAAAATAACAACTAAATTTTTCAAAAAAGGGTTAGAAACAAAGCCTTACGGTGATAGAGGTGGGGATGGTGTTGGAGGTGGCAGTTAAATGCCTTAAGCCTCGAAGTAACGATGGATATGATGTATATCCTAGCTCTAATGTCATCGTGTTTAGGCCATCTCCTTCATTTTGTATCTGTAATTACCTCGATGTTGGGAAAGATTGCATCGAGGACTTTCTTCAAGCCCAGTTCATCAGTGTCTTCTTCATCTTCGAACTCCTCACCAGTTGAGTCCTCTTTTGCCTATTGAGACTGCGTTATGCTCAAACTCACTGAGTTAACCCTGATTTTCATATGAGTCTTTTGGCTGATATCTCGGAGTTCCATGTTATCAGACTTAAGGATTTCAGCACGTCATAGATGATTATGATTTAGAAAATCTAGGAGGTGGATGATTAAACTGCTATAGTCCACATTATAATACTCAGTAATGACAGAAACCAAGTACCCCATACCCGAATTGTTGCTCCTTTTACGTAGAGTTGCAATAATAGCGTTCAACATGTATGTGGAGATGCACATTGGGATGCTATGATCCATGCACCACAATAGGAATAGTTTCTTTGGTGAGCACTTGTTGGTTTCTGATTTATCAAAAACCATTTGACAAATGAATTTCTACAATAACAAGTGATCATATGTTCTTATGATGTTGTTGTGGGTATTTTTAGCGTCAAATCACTCTAACCCAATGAGCTCATTCCAATAGCGAGAATCATGAAAATCATTGTGCTAATCAATAATGGAGGACTCAGGGAACCCACAAATATTGCACATCAATTTGATGTTCAACTCATAATTTGTTCCCCATAATCTAAACCACATTTCTTTAGGATTACTAGGTTCGTAATAAAGGGAAGTGAAGAATTCTAGAGTGAGCTCTTGTATATAAGATATTGGAAGTGTATGAACTTCGGCCACTAAATTCTTTCTGCTAAGTTCTCTACCCTATCTTGCAATTCTAGCCTATCAAGTACATCAAAATCAAAATATTTCGGGACTACAAATTGTTTAGCATTGAGAGATTGGAAACAAATATCTTCCTCTTCTGTGTAAATCGAAATAGGTGTTCCGAAGTCCACCATCCTGATCCTTCGCCCTCATCTCGATACTTAGTTTTGTCCCAATGATTGATCACGCTTTGTTGACTGCTTAATGCACGACATACTGGCTTTTAATTAGGTAGAAGTTGGAAGAGACTGGAAGTTTGGAATTTGGTTAGAGAGAAGTGAGAGTGTTTGGACATTATAAACTTAAAGAAATAAAGTTAAAATGAAAGTGAGTGAAAAAGTGAAGTAAGAAATGAATATATAAGTGAATGGAGGGTAAAATGGTAAAAAATGAAACTGAATTTCGCATGTCATGTTTTACTCTGCCACAGGCCACAATCGTGGCTTGTAATTTTTCCACCAATTTTTGATTTTTTCTTCTTTTGTCCTTCTACACTTTTTCGAGATCACTTCTTTAACTCTTTTTACTTCTTTCACTTCTCTTTTGCTTACTTCATCGATCATCTAATTCATGTCGAAGTCTTATGTCTTTCCGGTTTTATTTGGAAACAAAATAACCTAACTACGGAATTCAAACTATCTAAAAGTGAAAGGAAATAAATGAAATTAACAATTCATAGGTTGCCTCCCATGCAACGCTTCTTTTAACGTCAGTAACTCGACGCTCTTCTTGTACCTAAGGTGGTTCAAATGAATAGTGCAATGGTAGCGCAGTCATCGATCTTACCATTTGTACATGAGCTACCATGTCTTGGGTTCCACCTTCCTTTTGCTTCACCTTCCTTCACTTTCTCCTTTGCGATTCTTTCTAAATGCATTCTCAGGGTCCTAAATATCTCCTTATTGTTCTCGAGGCTCGGTTTCGTTGATGTTGACTAAAGGTGAGGGAGAGCTATTATCTTTATTCAACACAATAAAGGTTATTCAGTGTTGTCTAACTCTTAGAGTTAGTTCACCCCCATCAACATTAATTATAGAGAGGGCAGTAGCTAAAAATGGTCGTCCAAGGACTATAGGGGTTTCTATATCTTCTTTGATATCCAATATAAAGAAGTTTATGGGAAAGGTAAAAATATCAATCTGCACTGGGACATCCTTAATAATCCCTTTCGGTAGATGAACTATTTTGTTCGCCATCTTCACTAGTATCTTTATGAGTTCTAACTCTTCTAACCCCTAATTTTTGACTAAAAGTAAGGCATCATATTTGATACTCACTTCTAAATCTATGAATGCTTTGTTTATTTTGACTCCATTGATATTGCAGGGAATATTAAAATCCCCTGGGTCCTCTTTCTTCTGTCTTATATTAGGGTTTTCTTCTGCTATGTGTTCCTTAACCTTCTTCTTGTTCGATTCCTTCAGTGTGAGCCTCATTATTAGATGTTTCGTTATGTCCTTAACCTTGTTTAATTCAACCTCCTTAGAATTCCACATTGTGTTACTTAAAATTGACTTCCACTGATCTAGGATAAGGTACGAAAATTTAGGTGGAGGTTCCTCGATTGGCTCAATTACGAGCTCACTTGGAAGGAATTCCATAATTACTTGTCCTTCTTCCTTATCTCTATCTTCTTTCACATGTTCGAGTTTCCTCTCCTGGGTTTGAGTAATGGCCATGATCCATTCCTTTGGGTTAGACTCAGTATTGCTTAGAAGGATTCCTACATTCCAAGTAGAAATTGTCTCTGGTAGTTGACTTATTTGGACCTCTGATCGCGGTTCTGTCGATTCGACCTTAAGATCGATCCTTGAAAACCGATCAAAAATAATAAATTCCAAGATTGCAGTATAGGATGTAACCTCGGGTCATCTCACTTAATTGGAACCAAATGAAAAAAAGTTTAAACTAGCCTAATTGTCAAAAATTGCAATCAAAGTTGATAAAATGGGGGTTTTTGTCATTAAAAGGATTGAGAAAATTCAACTAAATTGTGGGACAAAGTATAAAAAGTATCTTTTTGGATTTTAAGGAAGTAAATGAAATTGAAAATTTGAATAATAAGCAAATGATGATAAATCCTCTTGAAAATGAGCTTAGGCTATCATGGTTCAAAACAATTTTCCGGGAGTGAAATTCACTAAGTTTTCAAGTAACAACCTTAAAGACTTCTCCTTAAG
>JAOSBK010000001.1:10008988-10022096 GCA_027568895.1 Erythroxylum shatona | reverse complement strand
TTCAAGATTTGCAAAGGTTACCATTCAAGCATAATGAACTTCTAAGTTCTTCATTCATTTCCATATTTCTAATTTTCGCTTCAAGGTTCGGGGTCCAACATCTGGTCACATAAAACTCCTGATTTACTTCTCCATTTAAGTCACCCTAATATGATATGGTAGACCATTTCTTCATCAATCTCTCTATTACTTTGGATGATAGATCCTAAATACTTAAATCAATCTTTTTGTTGTATAACTTTTGAATCAATATTTAAGTTCACATCGATAGCTACTTTATAGCTTGAAAAGCTATATTTAAGTACTCAATCTCAGTCCTACTTAATTCAAAGTCCTTTCACTTTAATATATTCCTCCAAAGTTCTAGCTTGACATTGACACCCTTTTTGTCTCATCCACTAAAATAATGTCATCAACAAACAACATACACCAAAGCATGTCCCCTTAGGTATTCTTCATAAGCTTATCAATCACTATTACAAACAAAAGGGGGTTCAATGAGAAGCTTTGGTGTAGCCCAATATAGATATAAAAATGCTCTATATCTCCTCCTATCATCTTGACTCTAGTCTTTACACCTTTTTACATATTCTTAATAACCTATATATTGGTCATAGGAACTCCTTTAACTTATAAACACCTCCACATGATTTCCTTAAGTATCATGTCATATGCTTTTTCTAAATCATTAAAATCCATATGTAGGTTACGTTGTCTTTTTCTATAATATTCCATTAATCTTCTAAAGAGATGTAAAAAACATTTCATAAACCTTCCTAGCATAAAGCCAAACTAGTTCTCTAAGATAGAGGCATCTTTTCTCTCTCTTCTCAGCCACCTTCTCCTATAAGTTCATGGTGTGACTAAATAGTTTATTTCCTCTATAGTTGTTACAGCTTTGGATGTCCCCTTTGTTTTTGTGTAGAGGAATTAACATACTAAGTCTTCACTAAACCTGACATTTTGGCAGACTTAAAGATCACGTTAAAAAGCTTAGCTAGCCAGATAAGACCCCCTTTGCTTAGGCTCTTTCACACCTCTATGGGTATCTCATCAAGACTTGAAGCCTTTCCACTCTTTATCTCCCTCAAAGACTTTTTAATCTCTTCCCTTGTAATCTTCCAGCAACAAGTAAAGTTATGATACCTTTCAAACGTGCTAAGATCACCTAAAAAGATGTTGTCTTCTACGCTTTCATTAAAAAGGCTATAGAAGTACCTCTAACTTCATTAATGTCACTTTTAGCCATAACCACTCTTCTAGCTTCATCTTTTATACAACCAACTTGATCTAAGTCTCTTACTTTATGTTCCCTAGCTCTCGTCAATTTAGAAATGTGTTTTTCTTTCATCTATAGGTTCCAATCATTAGTGTATTTCTCATAAGCTTTGCTTTTAGCTTATTATATTATCTTCTTTACCTCTTTCTTTGCCACTTTATAATTTTCTTTATTAACTACTTTCTCTACCTTTATGGTGTTATCCAATAGAACTTTATATGCACCTTTCTTGATCTTAACCTTTTCTTATATCTGTATCTTACATAAAGAATATCATAATGATCATTAAGTATTCAATCTATGAATTCACGAGGCGAATTAAACTCATTTATCAACACTTATTATCAATTACATAAGCAATCCAATTCACCAAAACAATTTATAATGATTTATCTCCAATAGCATGCTTTCATTGATAAACAAATATCTAAAAATTACCTCCTATTAAGAAATTCATAACAAACATTGATAAGCTTGAGTATACTCAATATAAATCCCTCCCCCCACACTTAAAATAAACATTTTTTCTTAATGTTTCCAAGCATAAAAGACAATAATAGAAATGAGAAGGGGGAAACAGATAGAAAAGGACTTAAACATCTCTAATTTTTGAGTCATATAGTCAAGTGGAGATATGAATCCTTTGTATACATGTTTCATTGAATTTCTAAATGGACTAAGAAAAGAGTTTTGCCAAAAAGGTAATTTAAATGGAGTAATAATATGAAAAATGTATATACTTGACCAAAAATATTCACATAAGCAAAAAGAAAAAAAATACAAAATACAAAGATCTAGTTAAAGGTCTCAGGGAGGTGGCAATGGTATTTAGGGTGGCTTGTATGGCATTATTGCAACAATTTTCCTTTAGGTCTTTGAATTATATCTTCTCCAAAAAGCCCCCAGTAGAGGACTCAGTCAGCATTGTCCACATGTCATCATCAAGAATTCCAATCTCCTCTCTAACTAATGTGACAAACTCTTTCGACACTTTAGGATTAACACCCTTGACATCCTCCTGTTTATTAAATTAAGGGAAAAGAACTACAAAAAACTTTTTTAAATAACAATTTGGATATTATTTATAATTATTATGCCAATCATTATAAATGAATAATGGTAGGTTATGACAATGAGAAATTGAATATATTAGCATAATCACCACTGACCAACTTCTATACTTGGAAATATAACTCTTGCATGAAAATACATGCATTCATGTCTCATCCATGTTTGTTTTTTAATTTGCATTTCAAAGATTTGATCTTTAGAGCTTAGTTAATGATCGTTGACTTTAATATCATTATACATCCATTTAGAGGCTAAAGATAATTTTATCATAAGAATTATTATGATATTCTTGTATAATATGTAACCATCATTGAAGTTACAAATCTCAACATGGAGGGAAATTTTTTCACTTGGTGCAATAAGTAATAAAATAGATGGTTTCTTAGGAAGGAGCTAGACAAGACCATATTTAATTCACTGTGGATGTCCTTTTTCTCAAAAAGTAATGCAGTATTTGATAACCCACTTTCCTTAGATCATTCACCTGTATTAATTTGTAATCTATCTACAAGAGTGAAGATTCATTTTCCTTGCAGATTTAATAACCATTTGGTGAATGATGAAGGGTTTGAAGGAGCTATCATCAAAGCTTTAAACTTCCATATTGAAGGCTCTCACTCCTTTATTTGTAATGGTAAACTTAAGATGATCAAAGAGGAGCTTAAGATAATCAATTTGTCTAAATACAACAATCCTCAATCAACTAAAAATGAATTAAAGAAATCCGAATCAAATTTAACATTCTTTCTATCTTGACCAATCTAATCTAACATTACAAGAAGAAGAAAAAAGCAAATATTTTAGCTTTTACTCATGTTATGGAAATCAATTACTCAATGGTTAAACAACAGATATAATGGCTTATTGATGATGATATAAACACAAAATGGTTCTATAAATATGTACTCTCCATGAACAACCATAATAAAAACACCTGTCTATAAAAAGATGATGAATCCATGGCTTACTCTAAAGAAAAACTATGTAAGAGGCATTCAATTATTTTTATAAGACTTCGGTTCCTCTATGGTCTCTTCTTCATCCTTGCAACTACTAAGCTCTTTTAGCACTAATAAGATCTTAGATGAAAAGGTAACTACCTTGACCACTCCCTTCAATCCCTTATATATATAAATGGCATTTTTCATCCTTAAACCAAATAAGGCTCAAGGCTATAATGAATGTAATACTATCTTGTTTTACAAATCCTAGCACCTAACTACATATATGGTGATTAAAGTTGTTTTATATTTCTTCAATAAAAGGATTCATGTTAAAGACTTCAATAAAAATTTTACAAGTCTTATCCCTAAGCTACCTATTCCTACTTGATTAAAGGATTTTAGATAAATATCTTACAACAATACTATCTATAAAATCACTTATAAGCTTTTAGCTCAAGGCTCAGGCTAATCCTAAAGCCTCTCACTAATATTACTCTAGGAGCCATTATAAAAGGGTGACAAATAAGAGAGAACATATTCCTTGCTTATGAATTATTCGGAAACTATAATAAGAAAGACCCCTTTAAAATTATTTAAATAAAGTGGCTTTTCCAAAGGCCTTCGACTTTAGCAATTAGAATTTCATCATCAATACTTTGTGAGTTTTTGGATTCCCTTCAACTTTCATCAAATGGATTAAGCAATGTATTACTATAGTTTCTTTTAGAATTCTTATTAATAGAGCTCTAACAAAGCTAATTAGGAGGATGAGAGCTTTTTCCTCTTTCCTATTCATCTAAAGGATGGAAGTTTGAAAAGATTGATGAAGTATATGATAAATCTTGAAAATATTGATTAGAAAGGAATTTTAAATTCCGCAATAGATACAAGAGACTTGGAAATATAGCTTTTCTTTTATTAATGATCTCCTTCTTTTAAGGCTAATGCCAATTCTAAGTAGGTACTAATGACTACTATTAGTACCTTTAAGGAGCTATCTGAACTAGCCATGAAAAAAGACAATATTCTTATCTTTTTGTATTCTACTGTTGTTCATCTTTCTGAATGTATCTCCAACCTAACTATTCTTTACATAAAACAAATTTCATTTACTTATCTCATGGTACCTATCTCATATAAGAGACCTTCTTACATGGAGTTTATGCCTTTTAATTGTTAGAATCTAGAAGAGAATAAAAAGTTGGTGTAATAAATTCTTTACTTTTGTTGGTAGGGTCTAACTAATTAAGTTTATGTTAAACTCCTTGCATATCTACTAACCAACAAATATTGCTTTCCCTGCCAACTTGATTAAATCCTTTGAAAAACATTTTAAAAGCTTCCTTTGTATTGGAAATACAAATGGTGCTTATGTAGCTAACGTCTTATGGAAAACAATATGCTTACTTAAAGATAAAGGAGGGCTTAGAGTTGTCCCCTTGAAGCTAAGTAACAAAACACTGATGATTAAAAGAATTTTGAGGATTCTATTAAATAAAGAATCCCTTTGGTTTAAGTGAATTTACTAAAATTATTTAAGACATGAGAACTTTTGGTCCTACACTCCCAAATATTATGCCTCTTGGACTATGCTACATATCTTTAAGTTGAGACTCTAAACAAGAATGATATTTCAACATAAGCTTGGAGACAAATCCCGCAACAACTTTTTGTAAGGTTTCAATCATAGATCTCATACATAATATATATCGAATATACGCATTAAAAAATAAAACAGAACCACAAAAACGAGGTCTACTCATATATATAGATATAAAAAACAAAAACATGAAATGTAATATGTTTATATACCTTTTTGATGTTCTCCTTCGTTCTTTAATCTTCTCCGTATTGGGTTGTCGTAAGTCATAATCATTAATGTAGACTGTCTCTAATGAAAGTCCACACGAAGATTAAAGGATGAAACCTCACTAGGAGACGACTAGAATCCTTTCTTTATGCTAACAAAGACAAAAATTCTTGTGAGAGTTAAGAGACAAAAAGAGTGTGTGTGTGTAAGAAAGAACCTTTCTTTTTCTTGTGTCTTACACAAGATGCACAAAAATGACAATTATTTTCTGCCCTCTTTAGCCTCCTATAACCCCCACCACTAATAGAGAGTCATGGGAAGTTAATGGTCATGAATAGCATGTATTAATGGAAGTTATAGGAAGTTAATGACCATGAATAGCAAGCATTAATAGAAGTTTTAGGAAGTTAATAACTAAATTAGCTACCAACAATACTTGTTTCTAATCCATTCCAAGATCACATTGCGATACAACCTCGAAACACTCTCTCATATGTTGAATCACCATTCAAGATCATTTTACTCATTCTTTGGATCTCTTATGTGTGTGACCCAATAGGTTTCTAGTTATGTTGGCCACTTGTTTAACACTTAATTCAAGTAAGTGAAGAGCAATATCTGGCAACACATCATGACCCCAAATTGACCAGAAAATTAGTGGTTTAACTATGAACCCTTCCATATGCAATGTTGCCATGCAATTCGTCCTTTCACCATTTATACCTCACTTGGTTCGTAGTATGGTCAAAGTGTCAACTCCCATTAGACTAACTATGCCACTTCTAGTCCAAATGATATTATATCTTATCTTGAGGATCTCATTACTCTATGTATCATTGAAGACTCTCTTCATGACATATATCTACTCTAGCTAGAGACTCTCGAGTAATGATCCCGACAAGAGGCCACGAGAATCATCTCCTTCTATTAGAAGTGGTAAATCCTTTATTGGCTATTCAATTACCTCCGAATACCTCAAGCTATACCTAGTCATCACCCTATGAGTAACCCCTAAAAGGCACCAATGAATGGAGTCAAAGCACAGAATTAGTATCTGAGATATCCTTGAGCACTTTAAGTCAAATGATACTTGCACCATTGCTGTGATAAGACTATCATTGACACTAGAAAAGAATATTCATATGATTGTCTCATAGTAGGTCAATCCAATGTACTTACTACCCTTAGGAAGCATCTACATGTTAACTCTAAACAACTCATGTCTACAGCTTATGAGATCTACTGCTTGATCCAATCAAGGATTATAACATGTGCTAATCTATCTGGATTAATGATATCTCATCTCATTAATCCTATGACTAGGGAAAGTATAGATACTAACATAATTACACATGATAGGAATCTCATGATCTCATTATGATTTCATCCATGCTATGTTTTGCATCAAGGACTTTATTAAATCAATTTAAGATTAACATCAAATCCATAAATGTATGAACATTGAAATAATGAAAAATGCCTTTATTAATCATAAAATAATTTGTACAAGAAGTGTTAAAGATGATTACCTTTAGAGCACTTCTCTAACAAACTTTCACTTACTCTAAAGCCAATCACCTTGATATTTAATACTATAGGCATGTACATGTGACACAAAACTCTTTTGGAAAATAAACTTAGTCAATGAATCCGTTATATTCTGATCATTGGGAACTCTCTATATCTTGACATCATTCTTACTAATGATTTCTCTAATTAGATGGTAATGCTTGAGCACATGTTTGGACTTTTGATGAGACCTTCGTTCCTTTGCCTGCGTGATAGCCCTGATGTTGTCATAATACAACTGCACTGGGTCAGCGATGCTCAGAACCACACCAAGTTCCATGATGAACTTATTGATCCAAGCCACTTCCTTTGTCACTTCTGAAACTGCAATGTACTCTGCCTCTGTCGTCAAATCTGCAGTTGTCTCTTATTTGTAACTTTTCTAACTGACTGCACCATCATTTAGTGTGAATAAATATCCAGACTAAGATTTGAAGTCATCCTTATCGGATTGAAAACTGGCATTAGTATACCCGCTTACCACAAGATCACCTTCTCCATATACCAAGAATACATCCTTAGTTCTTCTCAAGTACTTAAGGATATTTCTAATAGCCACCCAATGACCCTCACCAGGGTCCGAATGGTATTTGCTTGTAACACTTAGAGCATACAATACACCAGTTCTAGTACATAGCATAGTGTACATGATTAATCTTATATTCGAAGCATAAGGAATCAAACTCATGTGTATCCTCTCATCTTGTGTCTTTAGACACATAGATTTAGAGAGTGTAATCTAATGTACCATAGGAAGATAACCTCTCATGGACTGCTCCATGTTAAACCTCTTTAACATCTTTTCTATGTATGTAGACTAAGAAAGACCAAGCGACCCCTTAGATCTATCTCTATAGATCCTTATCCCTAAAATATAAGTTACTTCTCCAAGATCTTTCATGGAGAAGTTCTTAGTTAACCAAAATTTGAATGATTGCAAAGCAGAGACATTATTTCCTATTAGCAATATGTTATCTACATACAACACAAGGAATATGATTGCACTCCCACTAACCTTCTCATACACACACGACTCATCCAGATTTTATAAGAAACCAAACTCTTTGGTTGTCTCATCAAATAAGATATTCTAACTCCTAGATGCTTGCTTTAATCCATAAATAGATTTCTGAAGCTTGCACACCTTTTCTCCATTCATAGATATGAAACCATCAGGTTGTGTCATATACACATCCTTGGTTAGGATTCCATTAAAGAAAGTCTTTTTCACATCCATTTGCTATATCTCATATCCATAATGAGTAGTAATGGCTAAAAGTATCCCAATGGGTTTAAGCATAGCTATTAGGCTAAATGTTTCATCATAGTCAACACCTTGCCTTTGATGATAACTTTTAATTATAATCCTAGCTTTATGGGTAACTGCATTACCCTCTATGTCAGTTTTCTTCTTGAAAACCCATTTGCACCCTATGGGTTTTATCTCTTTGGGTGGGTAAACCGAATTCCATAGTTGGTTTTCATACATGGAGTCCATTTCAGATTTCATAGCTTGAAGCCATTTGTCAGACTCTGAACTCTTCAAAACCTTTTCATAGGTAGTGGGCTCATCATCTTCTAAGAGCAATATGTCATCTAGTTCACTTATGAGAAATCTGTATCTCTCAGGAACATGACGTATCCTACCTGACCTACGAACTTCTTGTGTGTCAGAAGGTTGAACTATTGTTTCATCTTCATGAATAATAGTCTCAGGTCCAGGCAGTTGATCTGCGTCTGTTTGAACATCTTAAACTTTCACAAGTTCAATTTTGTTCCCACTTTCTTTTCTTAGAAGAAACTTTTTCTCTAAAAAGACAACATGTTTTGAAACAAACACCTTTTGTTACGAAACATGTAGAACTGATATCCTATAGTTTCCTTAAGATATCCTACAAAAAGACACTTAATAGATTTAGCTTCAAGCTTATCTGACTCAATCTGCTTCACGTAAGTAGGACAATGACAAACTTTCATATGAGAAAGATATGGATTCTTCTTAGTCCATATCTCATATGCAGCAACATCAACTGACTTGAATGAAACTCTATTTAATACTTAAATAGAAGTTTCAAGTGCATACCCCTAAAAGGATTTTGGTAAATCCGCTAAACCCATCACAAACCTCACAATGTTTAACAAGGTTTGGTTTCTCCTCTTAGCCACACCATTGTGTTATGGCATGTAAGGTGGAGTCCATTGGGAAAATATTCCATTATCCCTGAGATAATCCAAAAACTCTTTACTTAAGTATTCACCATCTCAATCCGATCTAAGTGATTTAATACTTCTCCCAAGTTGTTTCTCAACTTCATTTCTGAATTCTTTGAACCTTTCAAAGGCTTTAGACTTGTATCTCTTAAGATAAACATACCTATATCGAGAATGATCATCAATAAAGGTAATGAAGTATACAAAACCACTTTTGGCATATAGGGACATCGGGCCACATACATTAGTATGTATTAGGTCTAAAAGTCATCAAATGCTTTCTTCTGCTTCAAGGACTCTAAATAGGCCTTACAGTTAGTGGCCATCCTTGACATAGTAGAAGCAAGTTTCCTTCGAGGCAGTTTTCTTTGCTTTCTTGACACCTCCATTAGGCCATGCGAACTTCTTCTTCTTTTGGATCTTTTTCTTTTAACCAAAAGAGTTCACCAGCATCACAACCTTGTCCTTATGGACAGATGGCTCAAATTCCTTGAGCATGTTGTCTAGCTTGGGAATTGTGATAGATATATTGTTCATTCGATAGTTAAGCACAAATTATGAGTAACTATTGGTTAAACCTATCAGAATTAAGTCAATACTTAATTCATGATCTAAAAGAAATCCTAAGGAGGCCAATCGCTCGATGTAGCCATTCATATCCAGTGCGTACTACATTGGAGATGTCCCCTTAATAATCTTGGAGTAGAAAAGCAAACGTAAAGTCTTGAACCTTTTAGACCTTGCTTGCTCATCAAAGAGCTCCCTAAAATGATAGACTATGGTATGAGCATACATAGCCTCATGCTGCTTTTGTAGCTCTGGTGATATAGTGGCTAGCATAATACAACCAACCATCTCGCTATCATCGAGATGCTTCCTGTATGACCTCTGATCATCATCAAAGGCATCAACAGTAGGGGGATCAGAAAGCGGTTCTTCCAAGACATAACCAAGCTTCTCGGACTTGAGAACTATTCTCAAGTTCTTGAGCCAGTTAAGGAAGTTTGGTCCAATCAACTTGTTAGCTTTCACAATGATCTTAGATTCACACTAGTACTCATGGTGTTGGTTCGGGCAATAGCAACTTTTCGTCAAAGAGAGAAAAATTAGAATGTACTTAAATGCATGTCTAAAAAGACTTCAATAACATGCATTATGGCTCCCACTATTTTTATGAATTCATAACCCTTAATATAAATATAAGAGAACTTATAGAGAAATTCTCCTAGTGGGTCGAAATCCAATATCCCTAAGAATGACCTTAGGTTTGCTCAATAAGCCACCTTAGTTCAACTGGTAGGTATCGATCATACCAATTGCATCTCTAATGCAACTATTGAATCTAGTGCTATCAACTGTTGATGTGTGCACACTCATTGGGCTATCAACTTTTGCCACATGTACATCTAATGTACACTAACTGACTTCACCTCTGTCCAAGTTGATCTTGGGCCCTAACAAACCAATGCTTCGAGTTAAAACTGACCCATTAATTCAAAAATCCTATTTCCATGGTTCAATCATATTGGTGTAAAGCGAGCTTGGGTTTACCCAACAACCCTAACTTTAAAGGACTCTGGTTCTATCCATATTAAAGGAAGGCTTTAGTTTTAATATTTTAAGTGAGGGGTTTCACTAAGGTCTCATCTAACTATGCATTCTCTAAACCATGCATTCTCTAATGCATATATGTAAACATATCATTTTGGTTACGACATCTTATGGATCCTAATATGAAAGGCCTAATCTAACACTTGGATCTAAGCCCAATCCAACCCTTAGATTTACTATCTTCCTTTTAATAACTTGGCTAAAATTACTATTATATGTTATTTCATTTGGAATTAATATTAACCTAATTATGAAATAATTGTTTGATAATATTAATCTAACATTTAGAAATTGTAGGATTTGTTTTGTTTGATGGTTCTATATGTTTTTATTTTGGTTTCTACAAAAATGAAAGACGCATAACACATCCCAAATATGTTCACATAATTTTTCCAGAATCAAATTCCACAAAAATCATGTGTAACTTCATCAGTTTAGCCATTAGACATCACATGCCCAACAGAAAGACATATTTCATGCATGTTCTTATAAATACGAAATTAAATATTTTAATCATATTAAAAATATTTTCAATCACACTGAATCATTCACTTACAGCTTATGAATAGATTGGTGAAAGAAAATCCTGAAAACCATTTTTCTATAATTAATTTTGAACAAAATATTACAGGACTCTAAGTTGTTACAACCATGAAAACAATTTTAACATGTCATGTATTCTACATCTAACAAGGCATAAGATGGCTCTAATACTACTGTAAGGTTCTAATAATGCATCTCATACATAATATATATCAAATATACACAACAGAAAATAAAATGGAACCTCAAAAACTAGATCTACTCATGCATATAGATATAGAAAACAAAAACATGAAATGTAATATTTTTACATACCTTTCCAACGATCTCCTTCGTTCTTTAATCTTCTTCATGTTGGGTTGTCGTAAACCACAACGATCGATGTGGACCATCTCTAATGAAAGTCCACATAAAGATAGAAGGATGAAACCCTACTAGGAGATGACTAGAATTCTTTCTTTGTGCTAGCAAAGATAAGAACTCTTGTGAGAGTTAGAGAGAAAAAAAAGTGAGTATGTGTAAGAAAGAACCTTTGAGAAAAAAAGTGTGTGTTTGTGAGAATGAAACTTTCTTTCTAACTTGTGTCTTACATAAGATGCACAAAAATTATCTCTGTTTTTTGCACCATTTGGCCTTCCATAACCCCCATTACTAATGGAGAGTTATGGGAAGTTAATGGTCATGAATAGCATGCATTAATGGAAGTTGTGGGAAGTTAATGACCATGAACAACATGCATTAATGAAAGTTTTGGAAAGTTAATGACAAATTGGCAGCCAATAACACCTGTTTCTAATCCATTTCATGCAATGTTTTTTACCACGATCACATCGCGATATAATCCTGAAACATTCTTTCATATTTTGAATCACTCTTCAAGACCATTTTACTCATCCTTTAGATCTTCTACGCGTGTGACCCATTAGGTTCCTTGTTGGATCCCGTTTTGTTTTAATTTTGTTTTCTTATTATTTGTTTAATGATTTATGTATGCTTGTTTAATTATTTATGTTAGAATTGGGTTATTAATTTAGTAGGCTTGAATAAAGAATGAACTTAGTTTGAAAGATGGGTAGTTAGTAGTATTAATGTGGCTTTAATGGGTGGAAGGTGTAGAGACACAAAAAGACAAAAGAGTAGGCTTAGTTGGAATTGAACTAAGCTAGTTGGGTCATTAAAAGCCAACCAAGGGCATAGTTGGACAAGGGCTTTAAGTGAAGGGCATAATGGGCAAAGAAGGAAGATAGAAGAAGGCAAAAATTAGAGAAGGAGAGGAGCATGTCGTGGGCTGCACAAGGAGAGGAGAGAGAGAACGAAAATAAGAGAAGGAGGAGGGAGAAGTCGTGAAGGAGGAGAAGAAAGAAGAAGAAGAGTCAAAAATCCAAGAGAAGAGGTGAAAAATCGTGGAAAGGAGGAGAAAATCTAAGCTTCTAAGGTAAGTTATCCTATTTTCTTCTTGATTTGTGGAAGAAATGGGTATTGTGTTGTGAATGGAGAAAACCCTAGAGAGAGAGAGTGGTTGGAGGAAGAAGAAGATGATGGAAGCCATAGGGCTTTTGGGTTTCTAAGCTAGGTTTGGAGGTTTCTAACCTAGATTGATTATGGATGGGTTAGATTAGAACTTGGTTAGGGTTTATGGTGATTATGGGAAATTGGGGATTTTCCAAATAAATTGAATTCATGGATTTGTGTTGTTGTGTTTAGGAAATCAAGAGGCTATCCTAGAGCAAGAAGAAAGAAATCATTGATTTTGGAGATTTCAAGACTAAGGTGGGTAATTTATTTATGGTCATTGTGTAATGAGCAAATACATTGTGTATGCTATATGTGCTAAATAAATTGTTTGAGTTCTATCATGTGGAAATTACTTATGTGTATTCATGTCATGTTATGCATTGACCCCTTTGATATGATTGTTATGCCATTGACTTGAATCATGGCATTTGGTATATGAATGATTGAATTGTGAGAATGATTGTCATGCCATTGAATGTAAGTCATGGCATTTTGATTAAATGGAAAGAAGGAAAGTATGAAAATGTGAATCTATGAATAATTGAATTGAAGCAT
>JAOSBK010000001.1:9990226-10002105 GCA_027568895.1 Erythroxylum shatona | reverse complement strand
TCGACCCACACGCCATCCTAGAGTTGGACCTGGGCCTAGTACGACCGGCCTAACCATAAATAATTTTAAATTATAAAATATTAGTTTAAATACATAAAATCAAAATAAAAATTAGTAAGGAAAAGATTTTTGTAGTTTCTCGGACAAGCCTCCGCCACGTGTTTCATTTAGAAAACCGGCCGCTGCTTCCACCACCATCGAACTCACATCTTGTTTATGTAATGGGTACGTAACATTCGTTTAGTCATTTGCTTCGTTCGTTCATTCATCAAGTCATTAGAAGGGTTCTCCTCCATGGTAAACTATCTCCACCATGTCCTTGGATTTGGAGCCAATCTCAAACTATACCCATATTCTTCTCCTACGACAAGCGTCAGCAGGCATTCCAATTGGGTTGTTGCTTCTTCAAGCCAAAGTCAAAGTGTTGGCTCTTCCTCCGTCACTCCTCTTTATGTGCCTACTCCTCTTACTCGCCCCCTTCGAACTCCTCACAGCGGGTAATTTCACTTTTTTCTTTCTCATCCTGTCTGTTTAAAAGAAATCATTCTTTTTTCTCAAACCAGGTACCATTTTGACGGAAGTTCAAGGAAATTTTTTGAGGGTTGGTACTTCAAGGTTTCTATTCCTGAGAGCAGGCAGAGTTTCTGCTTCATGTACTCTGTGGAGAACCCGGCTTTTCAAAAGGACCTGACCCCATTTGAGTTGGCACAGTATGGACCTCGATCAGTTGGTGTTGGAGCTCAAATTCTTGGTGCTTATGACAAGTACATATGTCAATACTCTCAACAGTCTCATAACTTTTGGGGAAGTAAGTTTTTCAATCAAATGTCTCAATTCACTTTGGTATGGAGTTATTCAAATCATTTGTATGAATTTAGTTTGTCTTCAATCTCCGACTGATTCGTTCATGCACAGGCAGGCATGAATTGATTTTGGGAAATACTTTTGTGGCTCAGAAAGGCATGCAGCCTCCATACAAGGAGGTCACTCCCAAGGTTCATATGCATTATTTGAATGTGCATGTTGAATTCATGTTTTTGTTCCTCTTTTGTTTAAAATCACATTTTTTTTGTGTTCATCATTTTTTTAGAATTCTGGATTCTTAGTCTTTATAACTCAACAACACCACTAAGGTGATTATAGAAGTTTGTTTACGTACTTTTCTATCTCTTTTATTTCATCTATTAGATCCAATATTTCTAAGATGAAAATGATAAGGTACAACTAATCCACACTCAAAAAAAAGAAAACGAAGAAAGAAAAGATAACATGCTCCTAAGGGGAAATGTTTGATTCTAGAAATAAGACCCATTTTTTGCAGTCCTTATTGGGAAAAAAGAGTTTCATAACTAACACTTAATTTTAGTAATAAAGAGTATCGTGCTATTCACATATAAAAAGCCTACATACACCAAGATGTTCACATATAAGGAAACAATATCAAAATCACGCTTCATTCTGGCTTCTTAATTTTGTCTTGTTTATTTTTCTCATAAGTTCTCAACAACATAAAATTGCATATTCTATTGGTTTTCGTGTACTAAACCTTGTTATATAGTAGCCAATGAGATGATCTCAAATAGGAAGTTGGCTAAACTATATTGGTTTTTTTCTTAGAGGTCCACTTCACATAGATGTAAAATTGGAATTATAGGCATTAATGGTCTCTATGGGCAACGCCTCATAACATGTTGATTGTTGAGAAAGAAGTTGACTTGGACAATTTGGTTGGTGCTTTGTTTTAACCCAAATCCAAGAATTATTGCATATTTTTGCTATTCCAAATTAACATATCAATTTTTTGGATTCTATAAATTATGCTGGCCTTGATCACCGTATGATTGTTTAAGTCTATACATTATACTAATCTAATTGGGATATTAATAGAATTTTCTTACACGTCCATGATCATCTTTGTACAGTGGAAACAATTGTGGCAATTTTCATTTTTATGGTTCTTATATAATTGAATATGATGCTATTGCTTTCTTATTTTATGTTGTCTCTATCTATATCTATTAGCTGACTCCTTATGGCTCTTTTCTCGATCCAATATAAGTGTATTAATTATCTATAACGAACTAAATGATAAGTTACGTTTTCTTTGTTTGTCTAGGAATTTAATAAAAGAGTTCAAGAAGGCTTCCAAGTCAGCCCATTTTGGCATCAAGGTTTTATTTGTGATGATGGCAGGTAACTTCAATCTTATTTGTTATAACCATAGTTTTGATGTTGAGATTACCATCCAGAATTCCATTCATAGAGTTGCTGCTAGGCATAGTTTCTCCATTAACATTAGTTGTGTTCATATATCTGGGAATGTTTGGGTTTTTGAAAAAAGATAATCATGATCAAAGGCGGTTGAATTGGCTTAATTTAAAAGAAAAAACTAATAGTTTTGTTAATTTTATTGGTAATATATTCTATTTGTATACTATAGGAAGCTATTTTTATTACCATGTATTGTGTCCTCTTGTATATTCAATATGATCATGGTGACTGTGTTAACAACATATTCACACACTCTAACATGATATTATAGCATAAATCCCTAACTTATTTCCAACCCACCATTGTTAGAATCACTCTTGGTGTCACCTTTGTTGTTGACCGCCACTTGCAATGGTAGCTCTTATTTTGCTCAAAAGACTTCCCCTATGTTTGCTTTATCATGTCCCATCGAGCTTGACTAGACTCACAATTGTATCAATGTGTCTAGGCTCATAATATTCATCAATAAATTGTGCTATCAACACAAATTTTGTTCTCTATTAATCCATCTTCTCTTTTCTTGGTAAGTTCATCATCGCCCTTGTCAAGAGTGTTCTCATGCATCTCATAAGATATGTACTCCTTTTTGTTGGCCTTGTCATTAGCATAATACGTCACTTGTAAAGCATCTAATCAACTCTACACTTTTTCTAGTTGGCCTTGTCATTGAAAGTTGCCTTGGTCTTAGTTGCGACCTTTAGCTTCAAAAACTCTTTTCTAGTGCTTGTTGCACTATCTCCAGCAATAGTGCTGTTGAGTTTATTGTAACTTTGACCAGGATAGTGAGAATCTCTTTGTCCAACCATATGCTTCGATTCTTTCTCTAGATAGGAAGTATACTTTGGTGCCCAATTTCAAAGAACTTGAAGTTTTGGTGATGTACAACAAGACTTACTGTGTCGAAATGGTTTCCTTATCACCACGAATCCGTTGGCCCGTGGTATTGATGTGTAACGTCTCTTGTAATAAGCTATGATCCTATGGGATTCCTTGTACTATTTCAATCACGAAAAGGAAAGAAATAAGAGACAGATAGTTGCCTAGTTTGATGTTGTTCTTATTAACAAGCTTGCTAGGTTGCACAACTAGGAGGATGAATGAACTAGTACTTTGTCAATCTGTTGAGTTTACATGTAGGGTTTTGGTTTCGAACATGTGATGAAAATAGGTGAATCAACTATCTTATTGTTCACCATTGTTATTATATATAAGAGTTTGTTAAATTTACAATTACAAATATAACCTTGATAATAAATTCTTGAAAGTTATGTATATTATATGTATGATGCATAATCTATAAATTTATCCAAGGACCTTCACATATTGCAAAACTTTGTACGTCTTCAATTTTGATTCTTTTCATGAACTTCGACATGGTCCTTGGTTATGACTCAAACTTTAAATTGAACTAAGGAAAAATTTGTGGCTTGCTTTTTTGTTTATTTATACAATGTATTATATTATGTTGGAAGACTTTAGAATATGGTAAATATCAGAACTACTCTTGACAGATATATTCTAGATTAAATCTTTAGGTTTTGCATTAATTTGAAGCTATTTTAGTGATTAAAGTACCTAAGCTATCGGTTGTGGATAAAAACTAGACCTTATTTTTGGCTTTTATTAATAGGTCAAATTATGTGGATACTGTGAAATCTGCACGTTGGGAGTATACCACTCGACCCATTTATGGATGGGGAGATACTGAGTCTAGACAAAAATCTACAGCTGGATGGCTTGCAGCTTTTCCTGTATTTGAACCCCATTGGCAAATATGCATGGCAGGCGGACTTTCAACAGGCATCAACTATTCCCCTTTTTATATCTTTTAGGAATCTTTTTGCACTAGTTAGTAAATACTTGTACTTTGTGGTTATAATCATGTTTAAATATTCATTTTTTTGACTTTCGGGTCAATTAATATATTTTTTTTGCGAATAGAAAAAATCAAGGTGGTAAGAAGTTAACCTTAATGAAGATTTTTTTTTTTGGTAAATTTAATGAAGATTTTTAACCCTTCATTCTTTCCTCGTTTTGGTTTTACTTATCATTAGGCGTTAGAATCGCTTTGCTTTGTGCATAACTTTAATCCTTGCTAGATTCTTGATACTTTGTGTTGAGTTGTATTTTAGCTGTATACCATTTTAAAAAAGTTGATTTCTTGATATCCTAAAGATTGTGGGATCCTATGAGATTGTCTTCATTCCCTAGGAGAGCATGGAATCCTTGGATACTGTTTTCCTTTTGTAGGAGAGTATGGAATCTTAGGATATTGTTTTCCTATCCTAGGAGAATATGGAGTCCTAAGAGATTGATTCTTTTTCTAGGAGACTATTTCCTATTTTTCCTCCTACACTGAGATGTATATAACCATGCAATCCTATATCAATTGTAAGAAGAAAATTCTTTTTTCCTTCTATTTCTTGTCATGGCCTTATGGTTTTTTCTTGGGAATTTGATATACAAGATGCATTATATATATAAGGAGAGTAGTTAGGAGTTGATGGTAGCAGTTGATTGGGAAGTTTTCATATGTTCTATAGTAGTTATCTTATTTAGGAAGTCTACTTTTAGTAGGATAATAAGTTAGCAGATTCCTATTATATTTTAGTTCCTAAAGACTATGTATTTAACATATTTAAAGGGGGAATATCTAGCCAAGGAGTTCGAAATTAAGGATTTAGGCCAACTAAGATATTTCTTAGAATGGAAGTAGCAAGATAAAAAAAGAAAATTGTGGTCTCATAATGGAAGTATATTTTAAATCTCTTAAAGGAGACTAGAATGAGTGGATGCAAGCCTTCATACACTCCTAGAGATGTTAAAGATGGGATTCCAATAGATACAAGGAGGTACCAAATGGAGCGACTAATTTACTTGTCTCATATACAGCTTGATATTGCCTTTGCTGTCAGTATGGTTATTCAGTTTATGCTTTCCCCATACGGGGAGTATCTTGAACTTGTATATAGGATCCTTTGATATTTAAAGAGCACTCCTAGAAAAGGGCTTTAAAAAAAAAGGAAATAGAGAAATGGAGGTTTATACTAATGCAGACCACGTAGGATCAACTACTGATAGGAGATTGACTGTTGTGTATTGTACATTCCTTTGGGGCAACTTAGTTACATGGAGGTGTAAAAAGCAAGGTGTAGTTGCTAGGACCAGCGTTGAAGTATAGTTTAGATCAATGATTCAAGGTGTATGTGAAGTTTTATGGCTACAAGAGTGTTTGGAAGATCTTCAAATTCTAGTGAGTTTTCGTATGAAATTGTATTGTGATAATAAAGTAGCCATTAGTAGTGCCCAAAATTTTGTTCTTCATGATAAGGCAAAACACGTTGAAACTAATGAGTGCTATATAAAGGAAAAACTTGAAGCAAGAATAATCTGTAATCCATTCATTCCTACTACGCAACAAGTTGCAGGTGTATTCACTAAAGGATTGTTAAGGCAACCATTTGAATTTCAAGTTAGCAATTCGGGCATGATATGCATCTTTGCTCCAACTTGAGGGGGAATATTGATAAATTAGGGATGTTGATATTTGGTAGATGATGATCCCAATAAAATAGGAATATCTAATCCTAGATTCAAGATAAGATAAATCAACGCTTAAATAGTTAGGATGCTGTACGTTATTAGGGATTCTATGTTTTTTGGTTGTATTTTTTCCTATTTAAGATGTATTAGTTAAGTGATAAAAGGTAGAGAATTAAAAAAACCTCATTTTTGGTTTTCTATCTAGTTTTGTTAGCAGGATCTCTTGAGAAGCCCTATGGAGTTGGTTCTTTGTCTCTTTCAATTGAACCTTTATTTTCTTTTTGCATGAATGCTTCAAACAAGTATTATGCCAATTGTAGGATTTTTTAGGAAAACTTTATTTTCTCTCATCTATATCTATGATAGAATACATTGAATTTATAGGGTACTTTGTACCCTTGGAAAAGACTAATAAAAACAGAAATAATCTAAATATAGTAACTAAAGTGTACATTACCTTATTTCTAAGGATCCTTAACCCCAATTTAGGGATTTGGGTCCTTTATTCAAAAAATAGAAACAACTAGAAATTGAGAAAGGAAATCAAACTAAATCTTTTATTTTCTAACACTCCCACTCAAGTTGGTGCATAGATATCATGCAAACCTAACTTGCTAATAAGGAAGTCAAATGATGGCTTGCTCAGTCCCTTTGTGAGGATATCTACTGTTTGTTGTTTTGTTGGAACAAATGGTATACAGATTAATCCTCCTTCTAGCTTCTCTTTGATAAAATGTCGATCGACCTCAATGTATTTAGTTCGATCATGTTGCACTGGGTTATTTGCTATATTGATTGCGGCTTTGTTATCGCAGTATAACTTCATAGGAGTCTAAAGGCAAATTTAACTCTTTTAGTATCCGCTGTAGCCATAGTAGTTCACAAACACCATTGGCCATTGCTCTATATTCAACGTCAGCACTACTTCTTGCTACTACACTATGCTTTTTACTCCTCCAAGTTACCAAATTATCCCACACGTAGGAACAATATACCGTTGTTGATCTCCGATCAGTAGAGGACCTAGCCCAATCTGCATTAGTGTAGATTTCGATCCTAAATTGATTATTTTTTCTAATGCACAGGCCTTTTCTTGGAGATTTCTTCAGATACCGTAGAATACGGTAGGTAGCCTCAAGGTGTTCCTTTGTAGGTGAGTGCATAAATTGACTCACAAGGCTGACTGGGAAGGCTATGTTTGGCCGAGTGTGAGATAAACAAATTAACTTACTTACCAACTTTTGATACTTGTTGTATCCACTAGGCATCCTCTTTTGCTATTTCCCAGTTTCACATTTGGATCCACTGGTGTATCTACTGGTTTACATCCACTCATCCCTGTCTCTTTCAACAAATCTAGTACATACTTTCTTTGGCTAACAACAATCCCCCTTTTTGATCTTACTACTTCCATTCTTAGGAAATATTTGAGAGAACCTAAATCTTTGATTTCAAATTGAGTTGTCAAATTCGTCTTTAAGCGATACATCACTTCTAAGTCATTGCCTGTCAAGATAAAGTCATTGACATAGACTATTAAGGTTGTGATTCTTACACTTGATGAGTGCCAAAAGAACATTGTGTGATATGTTCAAGATTGTGTATAACCTTGCCTTTTCACCAAACAATTAAACTTCTCGAACCAAGCCCAGGGTGATTGCTTCAAACCATAAAGGGACTTAATTAATCGGCATACCTTCGATCTAAATTTTTCTTCAAAACTTGGTGGAGCATCCATGTAAACTTCTTCTTCCAAGTCTCCATTCAAGAATGCATTCTTGACATCTAATTGTTATAAAGGCCAATCTAGAAGATTGGCAGCCAATGAAAGAAGCACTCTTACAGTGTTAAGTTTTGCTATTGGAGTAAAGGTCTCCATGTAATCGATTCTATGTTAGGGTGAAGCCTTTAGCAACTAACCGGGCTTTAAATCTCTCTAGGGATCCATCCGAGTTGTATTTTACCGTAAATACCCACTTACACCCTACGGTCCTCTTGTTCTTTGGCAAATCCATTTCTCTCCATGCTCTATTCCTCTCAAGAGCTCTCATCTCTTCTAGAATTGCTTCCTTCCATTCCAGAACCTGTAAAGCATCTTGAACATTTTTTGGAATCTCCACAAGTGACATTTGATTAGTGAAGAAGGAGAAAGCAAGAGATATTGGGTGTTTAATACACGACCTAGCCCCTTTCCGAAGAGCAATAGGAATATAAAGATTTGTAATGGGCTTTTCTTCAAAAATAGAATGTAAGTAGGGAGTATCACCTGGAGAGTTTTGAACTGAAAGAGGCATACACGAAGAGTTTCGGTCCTTCCCCAAGTTGGAATCTTGGCCTTGCAGGGAATTTTCGGACATCTTTTCCTGAGTCAAGTTTTTCCAGGTGTAAACCAATCCAAATTTTTTCTTTCTTTCATCTCTTTCAAAGGAATCATTATTTTTTGCTGGGACAAGACTTGGCCCTTCTTTTGTTTTTTTCATTTTGGTCTTGTTCGGGTTGAGTTAAAACAAACTTTGTTGGTGAGATATTTGACACAGGTTCAGATATTGAATTATTCTGAATCTGGAAAAGATCTTCATTCACCAAGGTTTTGATTTGATCCCAAGTCGGATCTACATTATTTTTCTCCCCCTGAAGAGGAGACTTAAAAAAAGGTGTCATTTCAAAAAAGGATACATCCATGGAAACAAACATTTTTTTTCAAAGTAGGATCATAGCATTTATAGCCCTTTTTAGTTGGTGAATATCCTACAAAAACGCATTTCTGAGCTCTAGGATCAAGTTTACTTAGGTTTGGGTCATGATTGTGGACAAAAACTGTGCATCCACAGGGTTTAATGGGTAAATTGGATACTATCCAAGAGGATGAACTTTTCTTTCTTGAAAAAACATGTAAAGGAGTTTTGAAATCTAAAATCTTTAAGGGCATTCGATTAATAAGATAGGTTGTTGTAAGAATAGCTTCACCCCAAAGGTACTTTGCAAATTATTTGTGAAAAGTAATGCTCTTGATACTTCTAGTAGATGTTTGTTTTTTGCTCTCCACAACTCCATTTTGTTTGGGGGTATCATTGCATGAACTCTGATGAATAATTCCCTATTCAATAAAAAAACACCCCAAAGTCTTATTAAAAAATTCCTTCCCATTATCACTTCTAAAGATTTGAAATTTTTCATCAAATTGTGATTGAACTATAGTATAAAAGTTTTTAAAAACTTCTTCAACCTCAAATTTTTCTTTCAATAAATATACCCAACTTATTCTAGTGTGATCATCTATAAATGAGACAAGCCATTTTTTTTTCCAAGAATTGTTGGTGTTCTTGAAGGACCCCAAACATCACTATGAATTAAAGAAAATGGTTTAGAGGGTTTGTATGGTCTTGGAGGATAAGAGGCTCGGTGTTGTTTTGCAAACATACAAATCTCACACTGAAATGAAGATGGATTTTTATTAATAAAAAGAGAAGGAAATAAACGTCTTAAGTAATGAAAGTTTGGATGACCAAGTCTATAGTGCCATAGCATTATTTCATGATTACTAGAAGAAAATTCAGATTCAAAGCATAAACCACTGACTGGTAGTTTACTTGAGATTGTTCCATCTTCAAAGAAATACAGTCCTCCTTTTTCCCTAGCACTGCCAATCATCCTCCCCGAGGCTATTTCCTGAAACTCACAATGAGTTGGATGAAAATTAGCTTGACACTTTAGATCACGGGTTATTTTACTGATAGAAAGAAGATTACAAGACAATTTTGGAACATGAAGCACATTACAAAGAGTTATAAGCGGGGAAACTTTGATTGAACCAATCCTGGCTATTGCTGAAAAAGATCCATCAACAATCTTTATTTTTTTGTTTCCTACACATGGATTATATGATGAGAACAGTTGGGAGCAATTTGTCATGTGATCTGTTGCTCTGGAATCTATAATCCAAGGACTATGAGAAAGACCAAAACTACAGAGGACTGCGACACAAGAATTGCCTTGGGCTGCAAGAGAACATGGGAGTAACAGAGAATTGTGGAGGTTTAAAAAATTTGTGCAGATGCTCTAATTGTTCCTTTGTGAAAGGTTGCTCATTCGAGTTGATTGATTGCTCTTGGGAATCATCAGTTGTGGTTTGAAGTGCCCTGCCATTCCTTTCCTGTTTTTTCTTTAAATGTGTTGGCTTCCCATGAATCTTCCAACATGTTTCTTTAGTGTGCCATGGTTTTCTACAATGATCACACCATGGCCGTTTCTTCCTTTCTCCGTCTTCATCAGTCCCTCCTGAGTTTTGAGAGACAAGAGCTGAGTTCTCAGTCTCGGTTGGTGGTGCAGCATTGCTGAGCATGATTCTCCTTCTGTTTTCTTGTTGCCGTAACTTCGAAAAAACCTCATGAATTGAGGGAAGTGGTTTTTTGCCAAGAATTCTTCCCTTTACCTCATCTAAGCTCCTATTAACTCCTGCAAGGAACATATAGATGTGATCATTCTCTTCTCTTTTCTTATAACTTGCTCAATCATTTGGATTCTCCCATTCATCTTCATAACATTGATCTAGTTCCTACCAAAGAGCCACCATCTCATTGTAATACACGATAATCTCGTGATCTCCTTGCTTGGATTGCCAAAACCTTGATTTTAATTCAAAAATCTATGAAGAATTCTCCAAGTCTGAGTACGTTTGCCGGATGGAGTCCCACACTGCTTTGGCTGTTGGATGTTCGACCTTACAATTGTTGCCTCCATCGAATTTAGAAGCCATGCTGTTACCAAGGAATTTTCTGCCCTCCATCTTTTAAAGGCAGGCTCCTTTTCTTCTGGTTGTTTCTCTTCCCCAGTGATGTACCCGAGCTTTCCTGTGCCTTCGAGTACAAGTTTGACGGACTGAGACCACTTAAGGCAGTTTCTTACGTTCAGTTTTTGAACAAAAATTTGTAAAGAAGAACTGGTGTTTATATTATCAACACCCTATAGAGAGAGTTGTTTGGGTTGGTTTCAAAGGTAACCTCTGATGTGTTTTGGGTTCTGCTTGCTCCAGTCATGGCAGTCTTTGCCATTGTTTAGATTTGAACCAAATAGCTCTGATACCATGTAGGTTTTTGAGGAAAAACTTTACTTTCTCTCATATATATCTATGATAGAATACATTGAATTTATAGGGTATTTTGTACCCTTGGAAAAAACAGAAATAATCTAAATATAGTAACTAAAATATATACTACCTTATTTCTACGGATCCTTAACCCCAATTTAGGGATTCGGGTCCTTTATGGGAACAACTAGAAATTAGGAAACAAAATCAAACTAAATCTTTTATTTTCTAACACTTGTATTTAAATGTTTGATTTCCAAACTAAGTGATTTTTTTGGTCTCTAACCCTAGTTGACGAATTTTGATATGCACCAACAAGATGCAATTGTGTTGAATATAATTTGTATTCACTACTTTTGTGTACATAGGAACAAGGTTTATATACAAAATTCCTAGGACTATTTAGGAAGTAATCTAGTTATTAACTATAGGAAATCTCTCAATTATAGGAGAGATTATAACAATATTAATACAAGATCAATGCTATTATCTCCAGTCAACACTCCCCCTCAAGTTGGTGCATAGATATTGCACATGCCCAACTTGCAAACAAGGTTATGAAATTGTTTGTTTTAGAGTCCTTTGGTGAAGACATCTACCAGTTGTTCATTTGACCCCACATAGAATAATTGCAGAGAGCCATTCACAAGTTTCTCCTTCACGAAGTGTCTGTCAATTTCTATGTGTTTTGTTCGATCATGCTGAACAGGATTGTGAGTTATACTAATGGCAGCTTTGTTATCACAGTATAGAGATGAACTTCCTTCATCCGTCAGTTGTAATTCATTCATTAGCTTCCTTATCACAGTATAGAGATGAACTTCCTTCATCCATAATTCATTCATTAGCTTCCTTACCCACAATAGTTCACACACACCTTGAGCCATAGCTCTATATTCGGCTTCTGCACTGGATCTAGCAACTACATTCTGTTTCTTGCTTCTCCAAGTGACTAGATTTCCTCCTATGAGCGTACAAT
>JAOSBK010000001.1:9944715-9972452 GCA_027568895.1 Erythroxylum shatona | reverse complement strand
TTTTTCCCTTGGGTACGATATCCGGTTCTTACCGATTTATATTACTTGTCGACGGGGTGCACTTGCCTCTAATTGGTTTAGATAAAATTTAATTGTTTTGTTTAGACCGCAACAACCTCCCCCCAATTTTTCTTAATAATAATAATAATAATAAAACTCCAAAAATAAGTTAAGTAAAGGCTTAGGCTAAATCGTTAAGAGATAAGCACTACCTATTTATAAGTGTAGGCTAACTATAAGAGGAAAGAGTTAAAAGTATCCTTCATCTGAATCCTAATATGTCGAAGTTTTCTATTACAGGGTCATATCCTCAGTAAGTTCCAACGTTGTTATATCATTTTTGATCACCTCCCTCTAATTTTTCGTAGGCCTCCCTTTTTTTACCTTACAGTTTCTAAGTACGATCTTCTCATATCTTTTTACTAAATCGTCTGGATATCTCCTCTTAATATATACAAACTACCTAAGCCTTGCCTCTCTTAATTTTTCAATAGTATTAGCTGCTTTTAATTTGTCCCTTACTTAGAAATACATGATTTAGAATCTTCACAATCATGCACTTTTACAAAAATTAACTAGAAATATTACATATAAACTAGGATCTTAAATGGATATTAGGGATGACTTTAGGGAGTGTGAAAGACTTAAAAGAAGTTAAGAGTAACAATAGTTATTGATGTAAATTTGATGCTTAAAAAAGAATGAATAAAAAGATGAGAAATGAATGCATAGAAGGATGTCTATCGGATTTATGTCACATGATAAGATTGGTGGGTACTTCAACATTAGAAATTAAAAATTAAAGCATCCATGTTGCACAATAGCTAGACTTATAATGGTTTGTTTAAATTTTATACTAAATATTTTGTATTAAAATATAAATAAGTCAATTTTCTTTTTGAGAAATTAAGGAAATAATTACTAATAATGAAATAGTTGATTACAAGCTTAATAAAAGTTGAATATCTTAATAATGAAGACTAGATAACAGAGCACATCAACATAAAACTATTTCACTAAGAAACTATGATATTTTTATCTTCCTACTCTATGATCAGTTGGGGAAAGGCTAACAAGACTTCTAGTTAAACTTCTACAAAGAAATTCTTGGATTTGTTAAAATACATAACAATTGGATCTTATTGTTAGGGAAGGTTCTTAGGAATGTTCATTTTAAGGCTGATATCTTATTAATTTTAAGAGTCGGGAGATGAATAATAAGTTGATCATTGATTGTATTGATTAGCTCCCTTTGTATTACATATATTTGTTGAAACTTTTACTGAAATATCCTTTATTTTTTCCTTCTATAGGCCATATACCATGTTATTCAATGAGATTTGACACACAATAAAATCTCCATCTTTTGAATCCTACCTAAAGGAAGATTTGTTAATCAATTCTTGTCAGATCAAGGATAAAGAGTTGATATTACATAAGAAATGTATGTGAATGTGTCGGAAAAGAATTATAGGATTTTTCTCTCATTTTGAATAGACAATATACAATATTATATAGCAGATTACAAGAGAGAAAAAAAGAAACTAAATCGTTCCTATATCTAAGACCATCTAACTAAATCCTTTAATTTAAGAGATTTCAAACTAATTCTTCTAATCTATTTACAACCCGTCTATACCTCAACATTCCCCCTTAAGCTGAGGAATAGTTGTTTTCCATTCCCATCTTAAATATAAGATCATGAAAACTCGAAATGTTAACCCTTTTGTTAGAACATCAACTACTTGATGTTCTGATGGAACATAAGACATACACACTATCCTGTCATCCAATTTTTCTTTAATGAAATGTTTATCAATCTCAATAAGCTTTTTCATATCGTGTTGTATAAGATTATAAGAAACATTGATGGCTGACTTGTTGTCACAATAGAGCTTTATAGAATCATCCCATTTGACATTTAAATCATCTAAAATAATCTTCGGCCAAAGTAGTTCATGTAATCCTTGAGCAGTAACCCTAAGTTACGATTTTGCAAATGACCTTGCCACCACATTCTGCTTCTTGCTCCTCCATATTACCAAATTTCCTTCGGGAAAAATATAATATCCTGCAGTTGATCTTCTATCTACCAGGGAACCTATATAGTCAGTGTCTGTGTAAGCTTCTAGAGTAAGAGTATTGTTTTTCTTGAACAAAATTCCTTTCCCAGAATTGCATTTCAAGTAATGTAGCACATTGTAGGCAATTTGAAGATGAGGTTCTCTTAGGTCATATATGAATTGACCAATCATAGTTACCAAGTATGCTATATCTAGCTAAGTGTGAGTAAGGTATATGAGTCTACCAACCAATCTCTGATACATTCTTTTATCAACAGCTAGTTCTTCTTTAGCTTCTCCCAACTTATGGCTTGGATCCATTGGGGTAAAGACTAGCTTACATCCATGTTTCCTTGTTTCTGCCAATAAATCAATCATGTACTTTTATTGAGCTATGAAAATCCCTTGTGTGAAGTATGCCACCTTAATACTGAGGAAGTACTTCAGTTTCCCCAGTTCATTTATCTTAAACTCTTGTACTAATCTCTCTTTCAATTCATACTTCTATCTCTTATTGTTTTCAGTCACTATGATGTCATCCACATAGACTAGAAGAGTAGTAACTCCCTTTGCAACTGAATGCTTAATGAAAAGAGTGTGGTCACCTTGACTTTGTTTATACTCGAACTCCCTCATGACTTGTGCAAATCTCCCAACCATGCTCTAGGAGATTGTTTTAACCCATAAAGGGCCTTTCTCAACTTGCACACTTTGTTATCTACGTCCCCCTCAAATCTTGGTGGGATGTTCATGTAGATTTTTTCATATAAGTCACCGTGGAAAAATGCATTCTTAACATCATACTATAAGAGTTGCCAATTGAAGTCGCAGTCAATGATAACAAAATTCTCATAGTGTTTATTTTTCAGCTGGACCAAAAGTCTCCTAATAATTAATCCCATAAGTATGAGTGTACCCTTTGGCCACCAATCTTGCTTTATATCTCTCAAGGGATCCATCATCCTTGTATTTTGATGTGAAAGCCACTTATAATTAACAATGTTTTTCCCTTTTAGTTTATCAACATTCTCACATGTTCTATTCTTTTCTAATACACTCATCTCTTTTCTCATAGCATCCCTCCATTCCCTTCTTGACATTTCCTCAAAAATAATGTTAGGGATAGTAATGGTGTTTAAACTCATAATGAAATTTTTATAGGTTAGTGAACAGGCGCTTACTAGAGACATAGTGAGATAGTGGATAGAGTGGCCATTTAGTGCATTCTCTGGTACCTTTCCTAACAAAATTGGGAAGGGCTTGGTCATCTTTTGGGTTGGTGGATTTTTCAACAAATTGTGTGTGTAAAGGTGAGTCGAATCTTACCATGATTTCATTCTCATAGTCTAAGTTAGATTCTAAGACCTGTATTAGTTCTGGAACACCTTTCTCCTTGAATACACCTGAGTAACAATAGTTAGGACAAAAGATGACACAGGTTCAATGGTAGAATTGGGTGACTCAGATGTAATTGGTTCAGAGGACTTAGGTTTAACAATATGAGCTATAACATGAGGAAGGTTAAGGGTTTTAAGTAGTTCAAAGGACTCATAAGTGCTATCTTCCATTATTGAAATCTCTCCATAAGGAGAGGACGACGTAGCATGTCATAACATTACTCAAAATAACTAGACATATATCTATAACAACCGTATTCTACGGAGAGTATTCTGTTAGCTTTTGTTATGAAAAGAATTGGCATTTAAGTTTTGGGGGGTTTGTTTTGGTTTTCAAATAAGAAATAAAATGAAACTAAACTAATGAAAACACATAAACGAAAATATTGAAAAGTGACCTATGCACAATCAAACATACGTCATTAACCTACACATAATCAAACATACTTCATTAAATTGTTGTTCTCATACCTCTCCTAGTAACTATTAATAGTAGGTTAACAGCATGCTCTATTAGTTTAAATTTTCTCTTAGGTCTTGTTCAATTAAAAACAACTCATTAATTAAACCTAAATTTTGAACAACCTAGAACAAGCTCTTAAGATTTAATTGGACAACCACATTATGAATTAAGAGAATAGATTAATGAAGGCAAAAATCACATATGCTTGAGTCATTTAACCTAGGTTATGCTATCTCTAACGATTAGAAACCATTAGTTGCCACAAACGAATCTCAACATAACAACTACAAATTATATTGAAATTCTAATAATGGGTTCATACATAAACAATCTAATGATAACTAGAATAAAGATCATGCATACGTGAAAACCCAAATCCATATGTATAGGATAATATAATCAATCCCTAAAGAGAGAAAGAACAATAAAAACAATGAAAGATATGCTTAACTAGGTTCTTTAGCATTGATATCACCTCTGAACTAGCGTCAACAAGCTAGCTCTCCATAAGTCTCCAAAGTAATGGAGCTTTGCCCCTTCTTCTCTTCAAAATTGAGAGCTCACACTTTAGAATGAAAACCCCAAACGAAACAGATTATTTATACTGTGTGAGCCAGCCATGAGCCTCATTATGCAAAATGAGTTATGGGTTTGAAAAATGAGTACCTATGACACCTTTTGTCATGGCTGTGAGATGTGTCTCACGGCCATAATAAATCACATATATTTGTGATCTGGTTCAACACTCTTTATTCTCTTCATTTTATGTATTTTATTTTCTTCTCTTGCTTTAATCATTCTCCTTATTTTCTCCATAAGACAAGTGGGTGTGAGTTTGAAGAAGATGACTCAAATATAGTGCTTTCGACTCACTTTAGCTTTTTCACTTCCAAATTATACCTAAAATAAAATATGAACTAAAGTGAGTATCTTAAGCATTTTCATATCATTAATTACTAAGTGTTATGGAATAAATGTATAATTAATTAAGCATATAATAGAAGACTTAGAGAAAAAAAGACGTATCTTCTATAAAGGTGATATCTATAGAGATATAAAATTTCTAGATGATAGGTTGTAACACTTTTACCTCTTTTGAGTGAATGAGTAACCAAGAAACACACATTTGATGGCTTGGGGTCTAGCTTGCTCTATGTTGGATATGGACATGAACAAAAGTAGTGCGCCTAAATACCCCAAGTGTGAGGCCATGTGAGGTTCTGAAGTTTGGGTGGAAACTATTAAGTATTGTTATAGGACTTTTGTTGTCTAACACACGTGAAGGAAATCCATTTATCATATATGCGGTAATAAGAATGGCCTCTCCATAATAAGACTGAGGAACATTCCCTTGAAAGAGTTAGGCTCGGGTGGTGTTAAGTAAGGCCCATTTTTCCTTTCAACTATCCTAGTTTGCTGAGGTGTGTTAACACATGATGAATCATGGATAATGCTTTATGATTGAAAGAAGGGTGACAAAATCTGGTCCAAGTAGTCTCTAACATTGTTTGTCCTAAAGTTTTTTTATTTTAACCCCAAATTGGTTTTAAATCGTTGAGTAGAAATTCGATATAACAATGCTAACATCAGATTTTTGTTTAAGAAAAAAGAGCCATGTAACCCGAGTGCAATCATCAATTAAGGATACAAATGAATGAGGCCCATAAATGATAGGTGTGGTAAAGAGACCCCATATGTCACTATGAATGAAATGAAAAGGATAAGATATTCTTTTATTGCTAATAGGAAAAGATACCTGAGTACATTTTGTGAATTCACAAATATCACATTGAAACTCAAAAATATCTAATCCTTGGAACAAATGAGGAACATGACCTTTAAAACCCTAAAAGATGGATGACCTAGGCACAAGTGATACAGCTAAATGGCATCTTTATTTGAGGGACTAATAAGTGACCAAAAAAATTGCTCTTAACTTTTTGAGGTGATTCTAGGTGGTAAAGATCACTTCTTTCCTTAGCAAGTCCAATCTTACTTCCCAAGACCTAATCCTGAAAAACACAATAAGAAGGGGAAAAAGTAGTATAACATTTAAGATCATGGGTAAGCTTTTGAATAGAAACAAAGCTATCCAAAAGTTTTGGTATATGGAGGACATTTGTCAGAATAAGGGTAGGTGTGATATGTATATCTCTGAACCCTACAATAATCGCTAAAGAGCCATTGGCCACTACAGTATTTCTGTTACTCAAGGACAGGGTATAAGAGTGGAAGAGTTGAGATGTAGGTGTCATATGGTATGTGGCACAGTAGTCTGTTATCTAAGAGATGGAATAAAATTTTTCTAAGGTATTCATGAAAAACGGAAGTGAAGATTTACTTGAAAGAGCCAAAGAACAAACTCTAAAAGACTTCTTAAGAGATCCTAACAAGCTTCCCAACTTCTTAATTTCTTTATTGTTCAACCCATGTTGCTAAATTTTGGTCAGCTTTGGGCTACTCTGCCATATGTGTTTAAGGCCTTTACTGCACCTTATGATTTTCCCACTCTCAGCTTGGTGGCTTACCATTCATCTTCCAACTCTTTTCTTTTATTTTCCTCGGTTTCTTACAATGGGTGCACTAGAGATTGTCCTTATTATCCTTCCACTAGTTTCCTCTACTGTTATGTTTAGGCAGATCATTGTTTCCTTTCTCCTGATAATATGCTTTTGTTACTAAGGTTGACCCGTCCATGGTTTGTGGTTTAAGCATAATACTCCTTTGGCTTTTTTCTGCTCAAATTAATGAAATTGTCTATTTTAGAGATGGCGTGTCCTCCTTTCCAAGGATTTGAACCCTAACCTAATTGATAAAAAATTGTAGACATGGATTTTTCCAATGATGCTCTTCAAAATAGCAAAGCATCCTTAGAGCATTTCATCTCGAAAACTAGGTAAAGATAGACATTTTACCATAGAGTTTGTAGCAGGTTTGGATACCTATGATAGGCTCCTTGTTTAGTGGCTACAGTTTTGACCTTGATCTCGTACACTTTACCAGCATCCCGTGCCTTCAAATACGTGTGATGAATATAGTCCCAAATCTCCATTTTCATGACCAAAAGCATACACGTCACTAATCATAAGATCTATGGAATCCTATAGTCAAGACATTATCATGGAATCCTCCTCATCCCATTCTTTAAACATCAGGTCATCCTTTATCAGTTTTTTCCAATAAGGTTTCTAAGCCTACCTTTGCCCTTGAAGTATATGCAGATAAATTAAAACCACTTGAGGGATTTCTTCCCATTAAGCCTATAGGGAGCCCGAATATTTTAAAAATCTTCAATTTTTTGAATAGAACTGGATGCTTATAAGGGGTTAGAATTGTTCGAGAGGAAACTTTTGAAGGTTGACATAGTGAAGGAGAAAATTTATAGTGGTTAAGGCTGCCATAATAGGAATCAGAGAAGGAAAGACAAGTTAGAGTGATTACGATAAAGCCAAAAACACACAGGAAAAGGACCAAAAAGAAGAAAAAAGAAAAAACATGCTGTTGTAACGCCCCAACATATACCTTGGAAGTATTATAGAATGTCTAAGGTGTATTAAGAAGTAAACATAATGAATTAAGTGCATCTTAATAAGATAAATAATGGTACTTAATATGAAAAAAGGGTAAATGGATAATTTGTTTGCTTCGGCATGGACATACATACTTAAGATGTGAAATATATATAGATATTTTTTCTATGTTTGCTTGGATTTATGAAAGTGATGTGAAGGGAATTGATTAAAGAAGTATTCTCTATAAGTAAAAGGGATGTTTTTGGTTAAATTGGTTGTATTTTTGTGTTACTTTTACATGATAAGACAAAAGTTAGTTAATTTAGGATGTGTACCTTGCTGTTTGGATATGTTCAACTGAACATACTCCCATAATTTGGCCATAACTTTTCCTATAGACCTCCCAATTCGATAATTTCAATTGGACATTGAACCAAAAACATAGATCTAAACTTTCATGAAGGAACTGAAATCTGATTTTTGCTTTTAAAAGTTTTGAATTTAGTTTTAAAGTTGAGTTATGGCTACTATCCTTATTTCCGAATAGCCTCTAGTTTTTGGGGTATAACTCCCGATATAATTAACCAAATTGCATGAAATTTATGCCATTATAAACTTAATACATAGGGGAATGAAATAAATTGATAAGATTATAGGCCAATGTAGGAATTAAAGGAAGACAATGGATCAATATGCAATTTTCCTAAAGTCAACTCATGGACCAATAGGATTAAAATATGTGTGTCCAATAGAATTGTAACACATAGTTTAATAGAATTGCAACACATGGTCCAATATAATTGTAGCACATGTTCCAATATTATTTTAACAAATGGTCCAATAGAATTATAACATGTGGTCTAATGGGATTGTAATACAGGGTCTAATAAAATTGTAACATATGGTCCAATAGGATTGAAACATGTGTTTAAGACTAGAAAATTCATGAAAAGGAATATGGAAAAGGGGGATGGACGACTCTTTGATGACTTAACTTCAATTTTTTCTCCTCTCCATTTCTCCTTCTTAATCCCATCATTTTCCACTTGGTGATTCAAGCAAAGCCAAAAAGGAATGGAAGGAAAAGCATTAGAAAAACAACTTTGCCAATTTTAAGGTTTGGGATTTCACTTAGTTCATTTTTGTATTTGTGTATGATTGAATGGATATAAAGATTCATTTGGATGTGGAATTGTTGCTAGGATGTTGCTTTGGTGTTATTTTGGTGTTACTTTGCATGAACTTGGTTGTATATTACAAGAGAGTATTGTATAGTGAAATTCTATCTAGGGTTTGTTTGAGTCAGTCATACTATTTGAGTCATAAGGCAGACTACAGACCTCCACATTTTATGATTTCAGTTGCATATCCTTATACATAGAGCTAAATAGTGGTATGATTGGAGATAATGTCTATCACAACCGTGACATTGTTTTTGTTTTCGATTTCTACCACATCTTATCCAAACCTTTTTGAATATGTATGAAACTTTTTGAACACATAGAAAAAATGAAATAAGACTTACCACTTGTGAATTGGGAGACCAAACATTGGAATATAAGATTGAGTATAATGTATTCCAAAGAAAATTTACATGTACATAAATGATTTGTATGCATATTCATTACTTATATGTATATAGTATGATTATATAAGTGTGATTTGAAACCTTTCTAATGGTGGTAAGCCATGAATTGCATGTATGAATGCAAATATGGATTTTATGACCTGAAATATATATCATATGACTTATCAATATATTAATCATGAAATTGGTAAATGATTAAAAGAAAATGTTACAATGCCTGCTCTATTATCTTGGTTATGGATAGATAGGCATGCCTATAGGGTTATAGTGTAGCTGCTACAGTTTGACACCACTGGTGTCCACAGTCTAATACCTTTGGGTATCCACAATTTGGTACCTTTGGATATCCACAGTTTGATAGCTTCAGGTATCTACAGTTTGATATCTTCGAATCTGCATAACACTTGTTATCCACACCCATAGAAAATGTGAATGCCTATCACAAAAAATAAAGTATAGAGATATAAATAAGAAATATAACATGAATAGTTGGTATTAATTAGCATTTGTATTGGTTGTAATGATGAGTAATTATATTGATAATTTGTATCAATGAGCGTTGAGAATCAATGTTCGACTTATAAATGTGCATTTTCAGTGTATGGATAATATGTTGAAGCATATTTGCATTACATACTTTGTTTAAGTAGGCCATCATTGTTTACATAAGCATTGAGTATCAATGTTAGGTTCAAGAATGTGAATTTATGGCATGTGAGTTGCGATATTTTTAGATGTGTGTGCTTGACGGATGACTGCTCTGAGTGGTCATCCAAACTAAGTGTTTTCACCACTAAGCTTTCAAGCTTAGCACTAGTGATAATCTATGAAGTTCTAGGTCATAGGAGTGATGTACAAGGAACATCTACAAAGATTAAGGCCAACAAATAGAAGAAAAAGTACTTTTGGAAGGCGTTTTTAGTTAAATATGTACATATAATGGTTAAAGGAAATTATATGTTGTCTTTTGGATTACTATGTAAATGTAAAAACATTTTGCTACTGTTAAATGATAATGTTAAGTATTGGGGAGTTTTGTAATGTATATATGTATAGCATTGAACCGAAATGCATGTCATGAATGTATGTCTAAGAAATTTGTTGATTTATGTGTGGATGGTTATAGGTTTACTATAGGGGGTGTTATAGCAGTAATGAAGGCTGCTCCAAGATGACAAAATCCCAGAAAAAGGAACCCTAGGGCTTTGATATCATATGGGAAAAGAATTCTAGGATTTTTCTCATTTTTTGAATAGACAATATACAATATTATATAGTAGATTATAAGAGAAAAAAATAGGAAACTAAATCATTCCTAAGTCTAGAAAACTATCTAACCTAATTCCTCAATTTAAGGGATTTCAAACTAATTCTTCTAATCTATTTACAACTCATCTACACCTCAACAAAATGGACATCTAAAGAAAAGATGCTTCATATATTTCTTTTCTTATTGATTAAAGATGCATTAATCAGATATATTAAAGAATTCAGTATGTCCAAAGAACTCAACTTACCTTCAAGAGCTATTAGAAAATAAAAAAATAGAGCTTTTGGCTATGCTTGCTTAAACTAGACCACTTTATGCCATTTTACCTCTAGAGCTTGGCCCCTTAAAAATTATTTACAGCAATAAGGCACATAAGGATGAACTACTTCAAATAATGGTGTCATTCATTTAATGAGACTTCAAGATTTGGTTAGTAATATGTGAAGTAGACAAAAGCTAAACATATCTTGCAGCTAAATTAGGTGCCTCATAAATAGTTTCTAGCTTTGGGATGATCCTTTTTAGGATTTATAATCTATTAGCTCTTATGAGAGAGTCATTAAAGTCTAATTGTCATGTTAGAAGGAGGTGGAAGATGAAAATTCTTTCCTGATAGCTTCTCTGAACTTGAGAAAATTTATTATTATCCATAAAGTGTAATATTTTGGCTCAATAGACTAGAAATTAGCACCCAAGAGATAATGAAAAGGATTTATTTCACCCTCAATGCTTACTTACCAGTCAATATCCTCCATATCTTCTTCATTACAAGTACTTTGTTAGTAGTTTTGACTAATAAAATACCCAAGCTCCCTCATCATTCGGAAAATATAACTCATTCCACTTAGCCCTAGCTAAGGCTTGATAGAAATTAGTTTTCATCTACACTCACTAATCCTTTACAAGGAATTAGAGGTCCTATGACAAGAGTAAAAATTAAGTGCATCAAGGAGGCTTGGAAAGGGTTAATCATAGAGATTCAAGATAATACGGCTTTTGTCAAAGATTCTAAGTCATTACAAAGATTAATTACTTATCTTCAGCCCAAGGTGATGGACAAAGCCTAACATATGAAAAATAATGCAAACCAATATGCAAGGTTGACCCACATGCTTGTATTTTATGAAGCCCAATAAGTTAAAAAGATTAAAGATGTAGGATTAGATGGTAGTTTCTTGTTGTAACTTTCTTTCATTAATTATTATTAATTGACAAGTTATTTTTGGAAGGATTTTAAATTTAAGGGTGGCTAAGGATGATTTGTATCCACTAGCTAAAAGAATCCCTCTTGGTCAAGTCTGTCGTATTTAGTTATTGATATGTGCTTAATTGATTGTATATTTATTAAATAACATTTAGTGATTAATGATATGAAAATGTTTAAGATGCTCATTTTAGTTTATACATAGTTTTAACTATAATTTGGAAGCAAAAAAGCTAAACTGAGACGAATGCATTACAATTAATTCATTTTCCAAAGATTCAGACTCACTTGTGTTCATGGAGCAAGAAGAAGAAGATTAAAAGCAAGAGAAAATGAGAAAGAATCAAGATGAAGAGCAATTGGTAGCTTAAGACCATCCAGAAAAATGTCACAGTCATGAGCAGTATGGGTGTGATACTCCACTCACACCTTTGACACACCCACTCACCATCGTGAGAAGGGCCAGTTGTCCATTAAACCCTACATCTTCATATAAAAACAACATATTGGTGATGGCCGAGGGAATGAATGTTTTTTGATGATTCATTTGGGAAAATGTTGGAAGGCTCGATTTTGAAGAGAAGAAGGGGCAAAGCTCCTATCCCTTGGAGACCTATGGAGAAGATGGATGGTTGAGATTCTTGATGCTAGCTCGAAGGTGACATCGACGTCGAAAAATCTTAATAAGGATACCTTCCATTATGTTTGTTATTCTTACTCTCTTTAAGGATTGATTATGTTTTCCAATATAAAAGGATTTGGGTTTTCATGTATGAATGATCTTTATTTTTGTTATCTTAGATTTTTTATGTATGAAGCCATTGCTAGAATTTTAATATAATTCGTAATTATTATATTGAGAATCGTTTGTGATAACTAATGATTTGGAATCATTAGGGTTAACATAATTTAGTTTAAATTACCGAAATGTATGTGGTTATTGCTTAGATTGGTCTATTTTCCTAATTTGTAATGTAGTTTTCTAATTAAGTCTAGAGAGTGTCTCCTTGGTTATTCAATAGCTAGGTTTAATTAATGAACGTCTCTTAATTAAACAGGACCTAAGGAAAAATCAGGGTTAACACAGCTTATTGTTAATCTATGACCAATAATTCAAAGAGAGGTGTGAAGATAACAATTCAACGAAATATGTTTAATTGGGTGTAGACTAAGATTGTACCAAAAAAGGGGTCCTTAACAAATTCATCACTTTCATTTTTTTGCATGTTTTCTTTAATTTGTTTTCATTAGTTTGGTTTTATTTTGTTTTTATCATTAAACCAACCCCCATAACCTAAACATCTATTGATTTCATAACAAGAGCTAAACAAACAGTCTCTGTGGGATAGACCTAAACTCATCACTGTTATAGCTATAGGTTTAGTTATTTTAAGTAGTGTTACGACACACTACATCAATTTTGGCATCGTTGCTAAGGAATACGATATTTTAGTTTTTGTTCTTGATTTTAATTGGTGTTTTGTAAATATTTGTTTGTAATTAGTTTCTTTTCAGTTATTTCTTAATCTTTTCATTTGTTCTTTTTAGTTATTCCCAATCCTATAGCTCATATTGGAAATGATCATACTAACTTTAGTTATGGATAATATAATCAACAAAAATATTTCCTTAATATTATGCAGGACATATAGTAATTCCTGTATAGGTCAGAAACTTCTTATCACGACTCAGGTACATCTCTGGAAGGTATGCTTAATATTATTACTGCTAGGAATCTTCAATTTCAACAGAATATGCAAAAACTTCAACTTAGTATATAGCAGCAGGTTCAACAGGGTTTATAACAAATTCAACAAGAGATAAAATCGATCATACAGAATATGGAATGTTAAATGGGTCAGATGGCAGTAAGGATTGACTCCTTATAATCATAAGGTGTATAGATGCAACTATCCCAACTCGAGGTGTACCCATAGGACATTAGTGCAAAGAACTTACAAAGTAAAGAGGAGCTTGAAGGAGAAAAGGATACATATTTTAGCTTATAGGTAAATATTAAGTTTCAATTTTTTGTTAAGATTAACTCTTTACCCTTACCTAGCAGGTTAGAGATATTAAACGAGGAAGAAAAAGGTGAAAAGATATTCAAGATATTCCAAGAGAGCGGGGACTCAGTAGAGATTAAAAGTTGGAGGATAGGGAAGATGTTGAATGTGAATTAGTATCAAGGCCCTATCTTGAATAACCTCATGTGGAGATAGCTCAAATTGTAACACCCAAGGATTATAATTTTATCACGTAAGGAAAATATAAAGTCAAGTCAGCAACACTAAACAAAGGCGGTTCTTGGGAGGCAACCCAAGGGAAGTTAATTTCTTTTCCTTTACATTTTTGCATTCCTTTTTATATACATGTTTGCTTTTAAGTTTGCTTGTTTATTGCTTGTTTTTAAGTTTTCAATAAAAAAGAGAGAAAGAATCAAACAAACAAACAAACAAATATTTTCTTATTTTTTTTACTTCCAGGAATAGAAGAATCTATGGCTACTTTAGCATATACTTTTACTTTTGTGATTAGTCAATGTGCATTATCTTTAGAAGAGTAGTAACTAATGGTAGACAAAAGCCAGTGAGATTTTAAGCCTTTATAGAATGACAGATTTATATCAGTTTCACTTTCTTTTGTTTATGTGTGACCTTCATGACATGTACATTTTGACTTTGCTTTGATTTTCTATTAAAGGTCACAATTTTATCACATGCATTAACATGAAAATGATGTAGGCATTTTATGTTCCATGAGCTACATTAGCGAAATAACATACCCATTAATACGATTTTCCTTCTGATAAGGCTTCTTGAGCTTTATTAGCTTTTTTTATACTAACCACATTACATGCTTTAAATCTAACCAAATGTCCTACTCAAGCCTTAAAACTAGTGGAGCATTTATTGATTATTGATGATTGTGGATGTACAAAAGTATAAGTGTGGGGATATGCATATGTATAGGATGGTTATAATTGTTAGGACGCTATTTTATGTCTTATCAATGAAATTTCCATGTTGATGTAGCTTCTTTCAATTTTTAAATAAAAATAAAGAAAAAAGAAAAAAGAAAAAGAAAAGGAAAAGGAAAAGAAAAGAAAGAAAAAATGTTTGAATAAAAATATTGAGGAGGAAGTACAATTGTTTTGAAAAATTATGCACGATTGGCTTCTCATCCTAAAGTTGTATTGAATGGATGATTTGTTTATAATGCATATAAAGTAGGTGTGGCTTTGAAGGATCACTCTTTGTAGTTTCAATGTATTTTCATCAATTGAATGAGTGATTCCTTCCACTTGGTTATCCTTCATATGGTTTATGGTATGAAAGTTTGAATTTGAGCTAGGGAACATAGTTTTTACATTAATCTTAGTTGATGACCACAATTGTGAGTGAATGTTAGTTTTTATTTGATGATGCATTGAGTGTTACTTTTGATTCATTAGCTTTGATGGCTTTTATACTAAATTATGTAAATTCATCTTATCTTACCCTTGCCCACATTACAACCTTAAAAAGTCCTTTGATTCATGATTATGCATGTTAATCCTAGTGATGGAGAAATAAAATGATTTGCAAAGTTGTGGAATGCCTTAATTATGAATGGTATTTGAGTGTACCCGTGAATCTATCTTATTTAAACACATTTTGTCTAGGTCTACCTCTAAATTGCTCAGGTTCTAAAGGTGATAAATGTTGATTAGTCATGAGTTGAAGCGTTGAAGGTTAAGTTCTTGCTATGCTTTTAAAAATCATTCATCTTTGCTTATGACTATATATTTTTGGGAAATATGGGAAATGAGTAAATGTGGGTATGTGATCTTAATTTTGATGTTTTGTCTGAGGACGGTTAAAAGCTAAACATGGGAGAAATTGATATGTGTTTAATTGATTTTATATTTATTCAATAACATTTATTGATTAATGATATAAAAATGCTTAAGATACTCACTTTAGTTCATATATGGTTTTAGGTATAATTCGGAAGCAAAAGAGCTAAAGTGAGACAAAAGCATTACAATTGAGCCATTTTTCAAAGATTCACTTCATAGAGAAATAATAAGAAGATTAAAAGTAAAAGAAGACAAGAAAACATCAAGATGAAGAGCATTTGGTAGCTCACGACCATCCTGAAAAATGTTACATTCGTGAGCAGTCTCACAATTGTGCTAGGGGCTGCATAGGTGTGAGATCACTCTCATGCCCATGCCAAGGATTCGAAGGATACGACAAAAATATGATTAAGCTTCAGAATAAAGTACGAATTATGATTCATGCTATAATATGATTCATGTGTTAATCATTTTATAGAATTAAAGAAATTTTGTTTTTATGAAAATCAATTTGCAAAAGGGTTTCGTGATTATTCCAACAAGAGAGGGGAGATGACTCTACATTCTTGAGTTAAAGAGGAAGAGAAACAAAGATTACGATAGAAGAAATACCACCTATCATTTGTCTCAAGAAGTCCTTAAAATTGGAGGGTGCTTAAGAATCAAGGTTCTTGAGTTGATGATAAGGAAAAACAGAGGGACCTTAATCAACACAATTGAATACAATAGTAATATGAGATGTACTAGCAAAGCTAAGAAGAGGAGTGAGACTAGAAGAAAGAGTTGCTGAGATAAAGTGTGGGAAGCTTATAAGTGTGTTTAGAAGGGCACAAATGGTTGGACATTTTATTAAAGTCAGAAATAGTTAAGGAAAGTTTGAAAATTATTATTAAAAATAGAAAAGGAGATGGAGGAAAAAGGGAAGAAACATAGAAAAGAACTAGAATCTTGGAATAATAGGAGACTAAAAGAGAAGGAAAAAAAATACCTGAGAAGATAAAGAAATGGAGCTATTCATAAGAAACGAGAGTAATCAAGCTGGAAAAAGAGAGGATAAAACTAAAAAAGAAGGAAAAACTGAACATAAACAAAAGGGTAAAAAGTAGGAACTATACAAGATGGGGAAAGGTAACAATGTTGGTAGCTTGAAAAGGAAACAATGGAAGCAAAAAATTGTCAAAGAGAAGATAGGATGAGAATAATTCATTTCATGTTTATTTAACTACTGTTATTAACGCATGAATATTAGGTTTTGTTAAGCAAACCTCAATCATTTTCAAACACAAATTACGTCTTTTTTTGGGTGATATTAACCAATGAAAATTTGTTTCTATCTAGCACATCCACCTTCCCACCAGTGTCGACCCTGCGGAGGGGCAAGCAGGCCACCTACCCAGAGCCCATCAATAAAAGGGGCCCCTTCTTGGATTGGATATGCATGACGACCTGTATTGCTTCTCCTTTGTTATTTTCTTGAACAAATCTATTCTTCAGTTAATATTTTACTTCAATTAATACGAAAGGGGCTCCCTCTTGGAAGCCATGTCCTCCCTTGCATTATTACAAATTCATTTTGAATTGTAACATTAACTAACTTATAACGTTATCATTAGTTAATATTAAATTTTAAAGTTAACGTTAACTTATGATAGTTATAAATAGGTTTGAAGAATTTAGGTGTATTTTTATCCTCTGAATTTTTTATTTTCATCAATGTATGAATCTAAGGTACTCCAACTTAAAAATTGGCAGCAAAAATTTTTTACGATTTTGTCATCTAAGTTCTGAGTGTAATTTAAAGTTAAAGTAAAGTTTATTATTTTTAATTTATTTTAAGCTTGTTAAATATTTGAATACGTTATAATTAATTTGTAATTTGTCATTAATGTGGACATTATATTAAATCATAACATTAATATTAAATGATATTGTATTTATTTGTGTTTTTTCTTTTTTATTTTTAGATTACTTATTATTTATAAAAATAATTTAATATTAATAAATAATTTAATTTTTGTAATTATAATTTTCATTATACTTTGACGCAAGTAATATAATAATTGTTGAATTTGTGTTCTTGTAGAGCTCACATAAGTTTAGTGATAATATGACTAAATCAAGTAATTTAAGTTACTCAATTCACAGACTACATAAATGTTTCCTTTATTATAAAAATACATATGAATTATGGTTCTATTAGACATGTTATGATTCCATTAGTTATTATGGATATGGCAATTGCTTCGCTGAAGACTAGATTTGAACAATTAACAACATTTGATAACATTGTTTAATTCTTATTTGATTCAAAGAAGTTGAGGTCATTAGATAATAATGAATTAAGAGAATGTTACACTAATTTTACAACGACTTTTTCTCATGATAATGTGTCAGATGTGGATTTAGATGATCTTTTTTCTGAATTAAAAGTGTTGCAGATGACTTTGCCAAATGAGTTAATGTCATCAGTTGAAATTTAGAATTTGTTAAAGCTGTAGATTGTTATCCAAATGTTTCAAACGCTTATCGAATTCTATTAATTATACCTGTGACTGTAGCATCAGCTGAGAGAAGTTTTTTAAAGTTAAAATTATTAAAAACCTACTTAAGGTCATCAATGTCACAAGAAAGGCTAAATGGTTTAGCTATGTTATGTATTAAGAAGGATATGTTAGATAATATTGATCTTGATAATATTATTAATGATTTTGCATCTAGAAATACATGGAGAAATTGTTTTTCATAAATTGAGTCGTTTATGTTTCATACAAACATGTAAAAACTTTAAGTTTACATGTTTGTATATTGTTAATTTATTAGGGCCCTTTTTTCACCTAGGGCCTACGACCATACTTCCCACCTCATATTTTTGTGATTCATCTAATATAAATTCCTTCACGATATAATATGTACCTTGCAAAATGGAATTTGGACTGCAAAGAGGATATTCATATTCAAGAAAAAGGTCATTAGTTACAAGAGTGGCAATGCAGCACTCGTGGTCGGTGAGTTTCTTTTTTGTTTGATTTAGAACATTGACCTTTTCCATCTCTGTTCCGACAATTGCACTTAATTTGGATCCCTTACCTACATGTTACATGATCCCCAAGGGCTATTATAAAACCTATCCCAAACTTTCGTACACTAAAACTAGATGGACCCTTCACTATCCAAAATTTTTTTAACACAAAAGACCCAATTAGGTGATGTCATGCTTGTTAATGTTTGCCAATTAGATTCAATTTTTAATTAGCTTAAAAATTAAGGGGTTGTTTGATTCCACTTCTATTTTTCTATTGTTGTTTTCGATTTTTGTTTCCTGTTTTTTGTTTATGTTTTTTCCTAAAAAACGAAAACCTGTTTGGTTAAGATTTGTAATATAAAAACTGGAAACAAAAACCTTTTGATTGAGATTTCTAATAAAAAACTGAAAACAAAAACATGTTTGGTTTTATTATCATGTTTCCATTTTTTGTAATTATACTATTATGTGTAATAATTATAATAAAATACATTATATTTTTAAATTAATTAATTATCATTATATCTAAAATTAAATATATGAAAATAAAATATTATTAAAAAATTACACATTAATTGTATATAATAAAATTACATAAATTAGAAATTATATTAGGCCGTTCTAATCAATAAAATATGTCCATCATAATTACCAAAAAAATAAAATATGTCCATCATACTATAATTCTTGAAAACATAATAGTACTATCATTTATAAAAAGAAACATAAATCAATTAGAAATAATATATTCACTCCACATTTGTCTTGCAATTTCATCTCGCTTCCAAGACATACCTCAAAGTTGTGTTGGAGTGATATTATACCCCACTTGGGAACTTGCATCTTTATTTTCACTTCCGTTAATTTGTTCTTTATTTTCAGCACAACTTTCAAATAATTCATCACTTTGTTTACACATTCTAATATAATTGTGTATAACACAACAAGCAATAACGATGCATTTTTGTTTCTTCGTATCGTAACTCGACATGTTTTTAAGTATAGGGAATCTTGCTTATAAAACACCAAACTTTCAATAACATTTCTTAATGAAGAATGACTAGAGTTAAACAATTTATGTAGACCTTGAGGTCCTCCTCTGCCTCTATAATCTCGCAAATGATATCTTTCACCTCGATATGGTGAAAGAAATCTAAGCATATTAGTGTAGCCCGAGTTAACCAAATAGTACTTACCTAACATAGAAAGAACATAATATTAACAAAAAAGATATTAAAAATGAATCATAATTACTATGTTTATTTAAAATAATATAATACCTTGTGGAGGCATAAGAAATTGATTCACTAGATTTGTCACTGTTTCCAAAAGAACTTGAAAGTCATTTGCATTACCTTCCCATCTCATCATTACATATGTAAAACACATGTCAAATGAGCAATAAAACATAATATTTTGGGTTGGATTAATTCTTTTACCCCTGTATGGTATTTGTTCATCAGTTGGAACATGTGCATCAATATGTGTACCATTTATTGCTCCTATGCAATCCTAAAAATTAAAAAACATATTAAAATAAAATTTAATCATAAGGACATAATTAAAATAGTAATTAAATATATGAATGTACCTGAAAATATGGAAAGAATTTTGAATTATGTTGAATCTCAGAAGGTGTATTAGTAAAAGATGGTAAAGTAATGACTCTTTTTGCAAGACGATTAATTGCATATAAGATTTTTCGAAAGTACTTCGAAATTGTCTAGGTCGAATGTTGAAAGTGTTTTGCGTTGACTCTAGTTGTCTCACTATGCCCTATAGTCATCAAGAAAATTGCTACTTGTTCCTCCATAGTCAAATGATTTGTTGCCTTTGAGCCTCATAAACTCTTCAACTCATCACAAAAGCTCAAGAAGATTGTCTTTCTCAATCTTAAGTTTCATAAATCCTTGTAGAATTTCCATTCAAAAGCTCTAATATCCATTCATGACCTGGTAGAGCAGAAGTTCCACATGGTTGCTTTTGTAAATGAAAATATTTGTTCTCTCCCGTAACTATAGAAATAATGATTACCTTCTTCAGTTCATCATTAGAATCTGATTCGAAATCTGATAAGAAATCCATGTATCTATAATGTCAACATTAAATAATTAATAAAATATTCAATCAAGTATATTTAATCAAATATAGAAAGAATATTCATACAAAATATAAAGTTAAAATTAAGTCAACTATTCATACAAAGCACAAACTAAAAATATTCAAAATATAGAATAATGCTTAATATAAAAGTGTCAAATCAATAAGAATTTGATATGCAATAACATGAAAATATAACTAAAGCAACATAATCCAATCCAGATTCCTTGTTTGTGTCATCTTCAAAAAAATATCCATATAAAGTGGAGAATCATGTAAAGCATTCATAGTTTTTCTATATTACACACCGTCAACACCCAATTTATCTAAAGAATTTAGACATTCCATCATTATGTTAGACTCTTGAGATCTATTCTCTGTAGTAGATAATGATTCCCTCAATTTTTTCTCAAGTAAATCATTCTTCCTTTTTGACTGTTCACTAAATATAAGTAAGCCTTCTTTTATAATATTAGAATGTGTCTTCTTTGCCTTCTTGTTCTTAGGAGACTTCTTTCTTGTAGACGGAGAACTTTTATCTTGATCTTCTTTTTTATTATACGAGTAATCTTCATCAATATCATTTCCATGTTCCTCTTATGTACTATTTGATGGAGATTTAGTTAATGGATGTGAATGCACACCAGTTGCAGTAGTATCTTCAAAAATATGACACAAGTCTAAAAATTCCTTGCATCCTTTTTTCTTGAATCTGCGAGTCATTTTATGCACCTATAATAATGAAAAAGATAAATGAGAATGAATAGTATATAATATGATATATTAACAAAACAAAAGACATATTTTAACTTAAATAGATTTTTCCAACATTCATTTGTGGCATTAACTTCACCAGTAAAAAAGTTGTAACCGATTTTTGTTTCTTTAAGTAAGTTCTTGAAATTCTTCAATCTGACCCTTAATCCATTATACTTATTTTTCAATTGAATATCAGTTTACTCCTTATTGAACTTTGTTTGAAGCCTTGCTTTAATATTCTTCCAACCAGATTTCGAAAAGATAGTAATCGTTTGATTTCCCTTCTTCACTTCTTCAACCTTTAAAGAGATTAAATACATCTCCATAGTATCACTCCATACCCCATCTTTTTCATTTACTTCTATACAATCATTGTCATTGTTCATATTGTTCAAGCCTTCCATAACTAAATGTAATAACATATAAGTGACATCAATCATAATAATATTTACAAAGTATTGAATGCTAACTATAGTTTAAAATAAACATGTGACAATGCATTGTACGCCACACTAAAAAAAACCGTCGGTTCTCTACATTAACAAGAGGTATTACGTGAAGACAATAAAATCACGTGGCAAAGCAAGTTCACTTTTGTAACAATAGGAATACATATGAAAACAAGAGGACAAGAATAGGCTTCAAACTCACGTACAAATGCAAAAACCAATGGTTTTATGTAATTGCATTCATATCCTTCCGGTTTTATGTAAGTTCACTTCTGTAACATGCAAAGTAAGGTCACATCAAACTAACGTACAATTGCAAAAACCAACGGTTTTATCATGCAGAGGACAAGAACTAACGACTTTATGTAATTAGGTTCACATCCTAACGGTTTTACGTAAGTTCACTTGTGTAACATGCAGAGAAAGTTCACTTATGTAATAAACTCGCACACTAATAAGAGCTATTATGTGAAGACATGCAGAGTAAGTTCACTTCAAGTCGTTGGGTTAACTAGGACTGGAATTTCTAAATTAGCACCTTATTTCCATCTTCAATTTTATTCTTCCGATTTATTTTTGCAAATAATCCAGACACATTCGATGCAGCACTTTCCAACTCAGCCTGGATCTTAAATACACACTCCATCAGTGCTTTCTCATATTTGAGCAGATTATATATTAAAAATTCCTTCTCTTTTATTGTTGCATTTGCTTGTCTGTGTTTTTCCTCCAAATCAGACAATGAATTCTCAGTCTCCTCAAGTTTTTTCTCGATTTTTTCAAGCTTCTCACTTAATTCTTCAGTCAAATGTAGCTGGGAATCATATTGTTCCTAAAGCTCCATCACTTGCTTATTTTTGGAATCTGAGTCAAGTTATATGAGCTTCTTCTTGAAGGTATCTATATCATGGTATGTAGATTCCATTTTTCTCTCTTATAGCATAAACCTCTTACGTCATCTGGTCAATTTCAGAGTAGATATCCTTATTCATAGCAGATTTCATCATTTTTGGTTAATCTCTGGCTTGTTCTTGATGTTCTTAGCATGGTGTGCATAATCTAAAGTACTTAGAGTTTCTTCTAAGGAATGTACTAACAGAGATGTAGTTGCAATTATGCACGTCTTTGTTTTCCCTCCTAATGAGTCCCTTAATAGCCTTGTTAGTTTACTGTCCCTGTCCCTATAAGGTACATGATCAGAATGTTCGACCAGAGCATTGATGACACGACAAAGTGTAAGCAAACTCTTATTAATCTCTACTGCTTCCCTTACTCTGCCCTCTCTTGCACCTGACCTTGAGATATTCTCCGAACCAGAAAGGTCAACTAGATTCAACTTTCCACACTTGATCATCTCTTCACCCTCAGGTGTACATTCTTTGATGTGAATAGTGATGGAACATATTAAGTGAGAACAACTGCTTTGCTTGTTAAGGGGGGTCTCTATTGTACGCCTCTTTGCAGAACCTTTCTCCAAAATTTTGTAAATCTCATTGGCAGTAGTCACTATCTCTTCTTCCAAGCCTCTAACAAAAACACCACCTTTTCTATCTTCCATAAGCGCTAGGGTTTTTTTAGATTTGTCATCTATAAACTTGGAACTTTATTCTAGAGCCAGAAGATCAATTATTTCCTTATTGTATAGTTCCAGAAATGTTACTTTAATGCTATATTCAGCATTATGAGCTTCCAGTATGTCAAAAATTTGTTTTACTGCTCTTGGGATGACACCTGTGTTACTAGGAAATTCCCCATTCTTTTTCCTTACTCCTCCTTCCATAGTGTAAGTCTTCCCTGTTTCTGTTTGACCATAGGCAAAGATGGTGCAGTTGTAACCTTTAAGAACTTCATATACTATGGGAGAAACTGCATTACCATACAAGTCCTTTTGTTGGGATGTTGGTCCAAAAACCTTGTCAAATAGAAAGGTTCTATCAATCTGCTTGTTAGCTATATTCTGAATAGTAGTAACTTCCTTTCTACCCTCATTACATGAAATCACCACTAAAGTATGTACTCTGACCTCATCGTCATTCAGAGGCCTGCAATACACAATAACTGTGTAATGCTACTTCTTTTCTGGATGCATTGGTATAGATCTCATTTAAACCTTACACCATATGGTAAATCCCCATCCTTATGTGCTAATTGTCTGCATAACTTTCTTAAACTGTCAAAAAAATTTGGAGTTTTGGGATGAATGTGATGAAAGATTGATGACCAATATCCTTTGCAGTTTGGCAAGATTATGAATTTGATATTGGTCATGTGAAGAGGTTCTCATTTCGTGAACTGCAAATTGCTACAAGCAACTTTAGTCTAAAAAATATATAAAATGGCACGTAAATAGAAACGCATTTAATGTTTCAATAGTATCTGTTATGTAGAAATACATTAAACATGAAAGGCACGTAAATAGATGCATTTAATGCATGAAAGGCATGTAAATAGATGCATTTAATGCATGAAAGGCACGTATCTGTTACATGAAAGGCATGTAAATATAAGGTTTGGCAACACTATCTTGAAGAACTCACGCACTAATAAGAGCTATTAAGTGAAGACATGCAGAGTAAGTTCATTTCTATAATAAACTCTTGACTTATATTAGATTGTTGCTCAACAGAAGCCATGTTGCATCTAGTACTTAAAACACATTTCTCTCTTCTTGTTGCTCTCAGTTATGTTAACCAACCAAATCAAAGGTGTGAACCCATCTGATTCTTCTGCTACAAGTAGAACCCCACAACAACAGCACAATGAAATAGTCTCTAATGAGTATTACTATGTTCCAGCTTTAGAAACTGAAAAGAAAGAGCGTTTCTCACCTGAGTATCCTTCTCCATTAACTGTTCACGCACTGGCACCTGAACCAACACTGATTAATTACCAACCCTACAACGCTAGGATCCAAAAATATTAAGTATAAGTTTTTGGATCAACTTGCCAGTGCCAAGTCTTTTTTCTGGTCAATTTTTCTTCAAAAAACCATCATCAACTACCCACCACTATAAGCACCTTTGCATCTTAATCGAGACAACTTATCATTCTAGCAATGAAAAGACCAAAGAAATCGTGGAAACAAATAAAACGAATAACAAGAGATACGAAAGCACGCCCAGATAAGAAATATGTGAAATAGAATAATAAAGATACAGTACAATAACAAGCAATAGAAATAAACACATACCTGGATCAATTGCCAGAAAAATCACAGTAAGATCATGAAGATGCTGAAGTCGGCGCAGAAAGAAAACTAGTTTTGGTGAAAAAAAACAACAGATTTTTGTGAGTTAGGAAACACATATTTTCTGTTGTGAAATATTACGAAAACGTAATTTTTCCGTTTTCGTGAAAAGAATGTAGTTTTTTTCTTTTTGAAAATAGCATAATAAAACAATAAAGAACCAAATGTGTATTAAGTGGAAGTTTCATTTTTTATACAAATCACAACAAGAAATGAGGAAAAAAAAAACAAAACAAACGGAGCCAAAACAAACCTATTATAAACTAGATTTAATAGGTGGGTTAATCTATATATTCGGGTTAACCCGCCTGTTAAATCTTGTTTATAATAGTTAGATAACCCAACTCTTAACGATTCTAAATATTATCGTTTTAACTTCTAGCATTCTAGTCTGAGTAGGGTGGAGCCCTTTAAATCTAGGTTATAATAGTTAGATCACTCGATCCTTAACGATTCAAAATGTTATCGTCTGAACTACTGCGATTCTAGTCTCAGTATGGTGGTGACTGAAAGGATTATGTTCAACTTCTTTATGAAACGGACATGCAAGTAAATGAATATATTAGTATATACTCTACATAAAGCCCATAACGTTGCTTTTTAATGGATACAGTTCTAACAACGAATGTGTAGGACATGTTGGTATAACAGAATTCATGAACCTTCCATATCTTGGAATGGTATTGGAAAAAAAGCTCCATGGAAACCGTAAGGGACTCTGGCAGGTAGTGTGATTTTGGCCACTGGTTCACTTACAAATTTTTTGGCGTCAATTATATAAACCTGAAAACCAAGAAACAAAAATTGAGAAAAATCAATAAAACCAGCTTCTATATTTCAGACTTATAGCTGTCAAATTTGACTCACTTTAGAAATGTTGGTAGTTTCATTATGAACAAAAGTGACGACCCAACCATAATCTTCTTCGAGGCCCCCTTGCCTTGGAAGAAAGGTAGCTCCAGTGCAGAATGTGTTCGTTTCGAGCTTATGATACTCCACCTTTATATGCTCTCCAAATAGACCCTCTGTCGTCTGCTTCAATGAATCAAATTTCACTTAACCGACGTCTGGACGTGGAGAAAACAGAAAAAGGGTAACGAAAACAGCATTGAATAACTTATCTACCAAAGCGTTCGTCGCCTTTGTCTCCCGTTTTTCGAAGTGTAATTTGGCTAAACCACCATATTTTGCCATGCCTGAAATCAATAAATTTGTAAGACTGCTGTGTCAAAATTAAAATTATTGGTCAAAGAAGTCCTTTTTTCTGATGGATCACCTGATTGAGAGCTGGCGTCCGAATCAATAAGTTGTGCGTAGCCATATTTGTTTCTAACGCCTGTCAACTCTTCGTTGATGAATGGAAATTCCATGGAAAATTCTGTTCCAGTTAGAAACTTTTCCTTAGTTTCCCCCGTTTCCATGTTTAGCTTCCACTCGTAGCAACGAGCAAAAAGTAACCCGTCTTCAGGATTCGTATTTTCGTCAACCGATTCTATGTGCTTGAACCTTCTTGAAAACCATTCATATTTCTTCCATCCCATGTCAGGCCCTGGGATTATTGAATCACGAGCTTTGCAACCCCAGACTACTACCTGTTGTCATATTTTATAGATTTTAATGCATGTGTTTATATATACCTGTTGTCTGAAATTTTCAGGATACTTACTTCATTACCATCCTCAAAGCAATTAAAAATGTGAAACACTGAACTTGTCTCCACCTTAAACCATCGAACTGAGTCTCCATCACCATAACGAGGCATAATACCAATCCTTGCATAATCTTCTTTGTCATATTTTGTCAATCTATGCGTTAAACACAGCTTAGCGAATTCATTAACTATAATATATCACACTGAAAATCTTCTGCTGAAGAATAAGTCTAAAAGGATATGTGTGCATTTATGTATACATATAGAGGTGTCTCTATACTCACGGGCCTCCGGCAAGAAGTCGATTTATGTTTATGGTTAATGGAAAATCCAATATCACATTATACCTGCAAAACATATTTGATCAATATTCTTATGAAACCTGATTTCCCAAAATGTTATTTCCATTGTTATATTACTTTCAATGACACCGTACCATCACTAACCTCTGTGTAACGCCTATATCATGACAGAGAGTGCATCTATGGAATTTGAGGTCAGCTTTGTGAATCAATCTCTTCCCATCAGCTATATATTGGAAGTTATAAATTAGCACCCTTAGAAGCTTTGTTATGCACATTTTTCACATAAATATTTCCATTTGGTTCACATACCGGAAATTACTCCCACTTCCACGAAAGGTCTGAAAGGGTGTACCCCCATTGTGACAAGTTCCCCTGTTCCTGGAGCTTTCTGTGACAGGTACAAAATGATTTAGGAATACACAGCAACTTAATTACTTGTGTTCTTAAAAGGACAACAACCTTTGGGTGACTGGTGAAAGGTCGATTCCAAGCTCCATTTACAGTCCAATTGCCCAAAGTTTCAAGCGTGAAGATGTCGATTTCTTGAGGAATGTGGCTTTCGGAAGTGGTGTAGAACTTCCCAGCGAATTTCATGATACTTGTGTTGCTTATATACTTGTTAGCTTTTCCAAATCGAAGCTGAACAGGTGGAGGTTCACAAATTTAGGTCACAATTAATGCTTAAAACACTCTTAGCTAGCATATTTCTTATTAGGTTTCAATTATCTCTTTGGCAAACTTTTAAATGTACCATACCAAACCTTGATTTGTTTGTCTTAATAACCAGCCTTTCAATTATCTCTTTGGCAAACTTTTAAATGTACCATACCAAACCTTGATTTGTTTGTCTTAATAACCAGCCTTTC
>JAOSBK010000001.1:9908289-9923658 GCA_027568895.1 Erythroxylum shatona | reverse complement strand
CAAATCAATCCAATTATACCCGGAATTATTCATGAATGCATGTACAATTATTTTCATGTGCAAATAAATTCACTATTTATGTACAAGTGTATGGCATATCATGCATGAACATGGAAATGCATCTCTAACTCTCATTAGTCACTCACATTTATCATTCTACCCTTCCCACTAGTAATGGGTTGTTACATCTAGACCTATAATTCAATGAGACTCTGAAGAAGGTTTTTGCCTCTAAAACAAAATTTCAATTTAATGTAGCTGTCTGGTATGTACACCCCATGCAGCATTACTAACTTATAATGATTATATCTCTCAACTCCGATATCCAAAAATTTCATACTTTATATCAATAGAAAGCTAGAAAGATAATCTACAATTTGAAGAAGAAAACTTTTTCTAATTCAACTTAGATTAATACAGTTTTTCCTTGAAGTTAAAATGCATATTCTACCCTTATGAAAGACTTGAAAATGCAATGTACCAACTTTGAGAGTCATGAGCCAAAACACAATCATATTTCATTATCATCAAAAGATAAGAGTTTACAAAGCTTTAATGACATTTCAAGCCACAATACATCATTTCGCAAAATCTCAAAATACAAAAGCCACTTGAACGATGTTGTTCAAAATGCGACTATAGCCTTGTTTTACATAAATTACTCCAAAACAAAACAAAACATGCAAATTTGGAGTGATGCCTTGACTCTCTGTCACTCGATCTCTTGCTCCTCACCTGGAGATGTGAAGGAATAGGGATGAGCTTAAAAGCTCTTGGGTAATAGTTTATAACAGATAATAAGCAAAACCCTGAAATTGTTCTTGTGTCATAGAAAATTCATATTGAATTCAAACAAACACATAGTTCTTAAATTCTCAACCAAATTCACAGTAATACAAATCATGTATGCATCAATCTTATCAACATATCATGAGCACATAAGCACATCAGAATGGTTTGGGTAGGTCCATAAATAGAACATACTAATATGGTCTTGTGTAGTCGTGAATAGAACGTACTATCGCAATTTCACATAATAGTTTTGCATAGCCGTGAACTTAGGGGAGTCTATGAAGGAACTCTATGCCACTAACAGGCAAGCAAGAGAAGCCTTTAGTTGAAGTGAACTTAACATATGGAATGGACCACCACAAACCCACATAACTTATATTCATGGCATATACATATTGCCCTAAATGACACATTTCAGAAACTTGTTTTTCATGAGCATGAAATATTTCGAAAACCATTTTGATGTCCATTTCACAATTCACCAACCAAATTCGCATACCAAACATATAACAATTTCTCAAATCATTCATAAGCAATAAATTCAATATTTATGAAGCAATTGAAAACATTTTATTCTCTTGATTTAAAGGAAAACTTTAATGGCTAATTAAATCTATTATAAACATATAACCCACCTTGAATTCCTTGCTTAAAGACTTGCTCAAAAATACCTCTCCTTTTGCTCCTTTTGCCTCTTTTGATTCCTTTAACATTTACAAAATCCCCAATTCAATAGGAACTCCAATTTGAGAACCCAAAGAAATATATGCATAAAATTGATCTTAGAAAGTTTAAACTCATGCATTTCCTAAGCTTTTTGAACTAAAACCCGTCCAAAAATCCAAAAGATTCAAAATGTGCTTACCTTGATTCTTTACCAAATAAAGAGATATTTGGCTCTAATGGAAACTCTTATCTTCCTCTCCCTTTTTCTCTTCTTGAACCACCTCAAAATCTTTGTTGAAGGCTAAGAAAAATTGAAACCTAACTCAAACTTCCTTCTTTTCTCTCTTCTCCACAACACTTTCTTCTTTCTCTTTTTTATTTTTATTATTCTCCCTCAATTCACGTTTTCTCCTTCTCTTAAATGCAAGACCAAATTTTCATCTTCCAATCCTACCCTTAATGAGTGTGCAATGTCCATTTTACCTTTCCTTATATGGCTTATGATTTTTATCCTTAAGTGAACAACCAAAAATACCCTTATACAATCTTACTACCTTAACACTTTAATTCGATTAACCTATTTCATATCATCTTACTAACATTAACATAATAATTAAATCCACAAAAATTAATCTATCAAGACCTCAAAATCTGTTTAAGTCATGCTTAACTCAATAAAAATAATAAGAAAAAATTTAAAGGGCCAACAAAATCCCATGTGGAAGGGAACTAATCTAATCGTAAAATCTACGTCCAGTGATATGTGAAACTTAAAACAAACAATGCAATGAAACTAATCACAATAATTAAATTCAACCACTTGAATCAGAAATTAAACACGAAAGAATTAATAATTGATCAATAAGCATACGTAATGGAAATCAACCAAAGAGTTTACCAAGTTATGAGAAAGGAGATTTTACTTATCATTTAATGCTAACTTAGTCAATTATGTATCAATAGAGTGTCAGTTCTAGACTATCCTAGGGCTGATTACTCTCTCTCAAGTTATAACCATTAAACCCTAAATTATAAATCCTAATCAGATTATGGAATTTGCAATATCTCAATTCATAAATTATCCAAAACCTAATTAGATCTGAAGCACTTTAATAAACTATTGGAACATCACACAGGATCTCTCTCTACATACTTACCAATATGATTTATCACGATTTCTATTAATCGCCTAACTCTCATTAATCTGATTTAATCATATTTGATTTAGTTTACTTTCTCAATTTATTACCAAATTATGTAAGAATGTAATTAAATCACGACATTCATCCAAATAACACAATTGACTAGATTATCAGTAAATCAAAATAAAATCCCCAAGGAAAGTTAGAACATCATCATCATTTTACTATCTATCATCATACAATCCATCCCAACTTTATACATGAATAAAATTAAAATGGAAAGGAAATAAACACTTAGAATGGACAATCTAGGAAGGCATCAATGCTGAAACACCTCCTAATCCGGGAAGCATGTCGAGACCACTTCTTCTTCCTCCTTTTTCCTCTTCCTTTTCTCTTCCTTTTCCTCTTTCTCTCTTTAGGGTTTTCAACAATGGTTGTACAGAAGCTCCCTTTTCTCTGCCTCTTTATGTTCCTTTTATACTCTTTTATGTTCTAGGTAAACCTAAGATTTTTTGGGAGTCCAAAAGGTTCAAAAATCCCTCAAAACATAAAGTTTGTGAGTGTCTGCGATGTAGGCCACTACCGTGGCTCACATCTAAGCCTTTTGTCATGATCGTGGCATACAGGCCACAATTGTGGGCCATTCCCTGAGGCTAAACCTAAAGCTTCTATTATAATCGTCGCCTACCTACTACAATTGTGAGCCTATTTTGTGGCCTATATTTACTCCAAAACTCATCCACTATTTGATATTAACCCTAAAATACTAGCAAACACATCCAGGTTTCTCAAAAATATAATATTTAAGCTCAAAGACTTGTACTAACCCATAAAACACTTAAAACACAAATAAATCACAAACTAACACAATTTTAACCTAAAAACATACCAAGTGATCTTATTAACATCTAAATGCATATCAAACTATACCCTAAAACACGATGTAATTTACAGTTACCACAGGCACAAGGGGGTAATATAGGGCTACATCATTAGAATGATGTGTTTAGAGATTGTGCTAATAAAATTAATGCAATTAATTTAAAATATGATGGGAATGATTTTAATTAGAGAAATAAACAACAAGGAAAATGGTTAATCAATAACTAGTTTGATCAAGATATGATGAATACATTATGGCTAAGACAAATTCCAACAAGTAAAGCTCACTTCTATAATCAACTCTCTTAGGTTATTCTTTAATAGATATTAAAATAGAAAATAACAATACCATAAGGAATAACCCCTTTATGTTTAACAACTTTTTAACTATCTTGGTAGGATTTGATGAAGCAATCTCTAAAGGGCTATAAACAACCATAAAGGCATTTAAAGCTTATAAGTTTAAGTGGAAGCTATAAATTATGAAAGAAGACCTGGAAATTTAAATAAGGGAAGGGAGATAACATAATCAAAAACATATAGAAGGAGAGGGAAGCTCTACATCAATCTCAAAGTAATTGTTATACTAATCCTAATGTTATAATTTCAAATAAAAGAAGAAAGAACCATTGCTGGGATATATTTAAGCCTTAGAGATTCATTCTTCCCTAACAAGACAACGATCAATAGTGCAATAGTTGAAAAATAAGGATAGGAATATGAGTTACTTTCATAATCCAATCCTGATTAGAAAGAAAAACAATAAAATAACTTTTTTACTTAAAAATAATGAAAGAATTTACACCTTATTACGAGAGCTAAAAAGGATCCTATTAAATCAATTCAAAGGTACAATTAGTAAACTAGCTAATATTGCCACTTCCTTATAGGAGATCAATACTTCCTTACATAGATTAATCTGTAAAGAGTAGTGGCTAATAAGGCAATACAACAAAGAAAATGTAGAATTAACTCTCTTTAACATGAATTTTGAAAAAACTTTAAGATCCAATAGACTAAACGTAGTCTTCCATCATAAAACCTAGGACTTTGTTGGAGATTATATCTCAAATGTCATACTGAAACTACTCTCAAATGGTAACATGCTTAAGGATATGAATAGAACAAACATTTTCCTTATTCAAAAGAAGCAAAACCCTATCAAATTTCAAGATTGCAGGCCTATCTCATATTGCAATATGATTTATAAAATTATTTCTAAGAAACTAGCTACTAGATTGAAAGGCAAACTTACATTAATCATCAATCTAAGCTACAGAGCTTTCATATAGTGAAGGAGCATAGGTGATAACATTCTTCTGTTATTATAAAAACAAAGGTATAAAGAGTTGTATAATGAAAATAGAATTTATAAAGCATTTGATTAATTTGTTTAGTATTTTATTATGGATCCAATGGAAGCTTTCGGATACCTTTCACAATTTATCAAGTAGATTAAGCTCTTTATAATAACCATTTCTTTTAGCGTCTTGGTTAATAAAGAAACCATTTAAATGTTTAAAGTATAGAGGGGACTAAGGTTGATCTCCTTTCCCCTACCTCTTCACAATATGCATAAAGACTATATCAAGTTAGTTTAAAAGAAATATTAAAGAAATAGATAGATTGAAATATCATAATAAATACAAAAAATTTAAGTTCAATAACTTTACATTCAAGTTCAACAACTTGTGATAACCTTATCGTATTGAGTGAAGCATATGAAAATTAACTAATGTGCTAATGGCAACAATTAACTACTTTAGTACCATATCAAGTATAAAAATTAACCTTGCTAAGAGCAACATCTTATCTTAAATGGTAATCAAACTTGCTGAACACTTGGTCAACATAGTAGGGTTAAACTTGAAAGCCTTCCTTTTAAATGTCTTGAAAATTTCAATAAAATCTACTAAACTAACCTATAGAAATTGGTTACCTATTTTGATGCAAATTAGAGAAGAATAGGTTTCTAGAATAACAATAATATTTCATATACTAGAAGACTTCTCATATCCAGCATTTGAAGTAACCTTTATATGCATTGGAGTTCTCATTTATCGCTCCTTTGAAATATGGCCTAAGAAATACAGAAAACTGTAAACTTTTTGTGTATTGGTTGTTAAACCAAAAACACATGCAAAGATAAAGTGAATAGATTTTTATTTCTCTAAACAATATGCTATCGACTAAAAGACTATAGAAGCTTAATATAGAAAAGGAATCTCTTTGAGTAAGGTGTATGCACACTCAGTTCTTTATGGGGAAAGCTTATTGAATTTCAACTCTAAGTATATACATATTGGGAATTACTTCAAATAATGACATTTAGGGATACTATGAATCAATATATAAAATGCATCTTAGTGAACGAGAATGCGACTACTTTTAGTTTGACAATTGGCACAAACAAGGACCATTATACAAGCTTCTTAACATCCACTATCTCAAACATATAATGCCAACTAATGCCAAAGTTCATTAAGTGGTGAATGGAAGAGCCTGGAGATGTTAGTTGGGAGGATTGTCTTTTATAATGTTTTATATACTAAGTTATAGCCATAAAACTACAAGACAAGGCTCAAACGATATAGACAACTCATAGTAGCTTAAATATAAAATATTCTTAAACTTATTTGAACCATCCTGTCAAAATGATGAATAGGAAAAATAATATAGGATCATGATTACATCACAAGACTGCTTTCATTCTTTAGTTGATCTTGGAGCAAAGCCTAAGCACTTAAGGCAAAATTATAGGAATTTTAATCATAAACAATTGCTCCATTTATCAATAAGAGCTAGAAGTAAAAAAAAAATTCTTCAAATGCAATCATATAATAGAAGTATTGAAGCAGGTTATGCAATGTTGTGATCAATTATGTACAGAAGATGAATAGGAAAACGTCATTCGTTAGGCAAACAAGGTTAAGTATCACTCTAAAGGTGACTAGAAGCTTTTAAGAATTACTTTTAATGATTGCATCGATGCAGTTGGAAGGGAAAGAAAATGAAGAATCTTCAAACAAACTCTTCAGGATAGTAATAAGTTAGGGAAGTTGTTCAAGACAAAGGCATCGATATTCAACTAAGTGGATCTATTCAATTTCAAAGTTGGTCTTTATATTTTATTCTTTTTTCCTCTATCAGTATTTTTTTCCATGCAATTTAGCGAGATATCAATAAGGTGCTGTTAAACTCATTATGATTTCTAGAAGATAAGAAAAGAAAACTAAAGCAATGATTTAATAAATAATTCATTTATTAACTTGCCTTTGATATGCTATGTGATGATATCTCAAACTCCAAACAATTTTATTACAAAGGATGTTGGATGCAGATGACGTGATTTTTTCAGTGATGTCTAAGTAATTATAACAAAGTTAGGTGGGAAGATTCCATAGGGCAATGATCAACATGAGACAATTTTGCTAATTTGATAATTAAAAAATAAATATATCTACTATTCAAAGTTATTAGGGCAACAAAGTAGAAGCTATAGGATGGGTATCTTACATGAATTTCAAAGGATCAAGAAGCATAAGAAGACAACTGAAAGCTCGGGGCTCGTCCAATAGTGTTTATATTATGGATGCATTAGAGGCTTGAGAGGCCAAAGGAATATGCTTGAACACAAGGTTTTCAAAAGTTTTTGTTTATTCAATTCCTCTTCGCTATGTATTAAACTCAAATCTTGCATGAAGATTAAATATCTAATATATTAAATCATGATGCCCAAAAAGTTCAATTTATATAATATAATTCTATTTTAGAAACAAAAGTGTAGCACATAAAAATGAGGAGGAATGTATTCTAGACACGACATAATATAGAATTGGTAAATCTTTTTAATTTATTTTTTTGTTTCTTAGCCTTTTAAAATTTGTAAGAGCGTTATAGTTAAACATCCCTCCTTTCTCTTTTTTATAATCCTAAATCCTGATAACCTTTTATTTTACTAGTAAGCTTTTGTTTTCCTTTCCGTTCATTCAAAACAATTATATACAGTTCTACATTCATTCAGCGAATATATTCTTCTATTTTTGTAAAATGGGAAGTATCGTAGACCTTCATGTGCATGTTCTGTAATTTGTATCACTGCTTAAAGATATAGTAGTTGCATTTTTGTCGATTTATTAAAAAAGAAGAAAAAATAAACATGGACATTATTGGAGATGACTGAACCTATCATAGATTATAGGCCGCTTTTCACGATCACTTTAAAAGTTGTAAATAAATTAGCATAAATATCCTTAAAATCAGCCATTGGTAAACCATGTTACAAACGTGGTAGTGATTAAATGCAAAAACAAGAACAAAGGATAGTTGATATTTGCTTAATTGTTGATACATTTAATTCTTGACATTTAGTGATTAATGCTTTTAAATGCTTAAGACATTTACTTTAGTTCATATATAGTTTTAGGTACAATTTGGAAGCATAATAACTACAACGAGTTGAAAACACAATCTTTAAGCCATCTTCTTGAGATTCACACTCAATTTTCTTTATAGAACAAGAAGGAGAAGAATTAGAACAAAGAGGAGACAAGAAAATGTATAAGATGAAGAATATATGTGTAGACATCAAGCCTAAAGAGTGTACTAATAGCTCACAGCCATGACATAATTGTCACGGGCTTGACACCACCATACATGCCCATGACACAAAGCTCACAGTTCCATGACACAAAGCTCACAACTGTGAGCTTCAATGAAGCCATTCACGACCGTGACTCAACTATGCATGCCTGTGAGTCTTATGACTTGGCACCAAAAAACCTAGTTTTCACTACAAACATAATATGTTGTGATGGCAGAAAGACAAACTTCATTTTGCTTGGGTTTTAGGAGGCAAAAAAAGACAAAGAGCTGCTAATTTGGAGACCCATGGAGACTATGGAAGGCTAAGCTTCTCGACACTAGTTCGAAGTTAAAATTGGTGCCTAGAGTCGCGGTTAAGCATATTTTCTCTTTATTTAATGTTGAATCTCTCTTTGTGGATTGTTATCATTATTCTATGCGAAATGACTAGGGTATTGTAAAGATGATCTTAATGCACTCATTGGATTGTTTTGTTAAAAACCATTGCTAGAAGCTTCAATATAATGCGTAATCGTTATGTTTGAGATTCATTTATAGCTACTAATGACCTTGAATCAATAGGAACAATGTAGCTTAGGATAGATAACTCAAGCTTGTGAGGTTACTGCATACATTGATCTGTTTTTCACTTCATAATGCAGGTACCTAATTAATTCTAAAGAGTGTGTTCTAGATTATTTAGAGGTCAAGTTTAATTAAAGAGCTCATTTTAATTAAACACGACATAAGGAAAAGTCGAGATTATAGAACTTTTTGTTGGTCCACTATTAATGGTTCTAGGAGAGTTGTGAAAGCATTATAACAAAGAGATATGTTTAATGGTGTCTAGGCTGAGATTGATCCAAGAACTAAATTTTACACACATTCAACACTTTTATTACTTTTGACTATTTTCTATAATTTGCTTGTGTTAGCTTTGTTTTATTTTATTTTCTTGATTACATTAACTCAAAACCCCTCATTTTATTTCCTTAACATCAATTATTATCATTGCAAAAATTCTTGACTCACCATAGCTACAAATTTTTAGTATATAGAGTTAGGTAAATTTTACAGTACACTCAACACACGCTGTCAAATTTTGATGCCATTGGTTAAGGAGTGTGGTGCTTTAATTTTTGTTTTTAATTTCAATAGGTGTTTTGTGTACATATTTGTTTATAATCATTTCTTTTGGTTAATTGTTAATCTTTAAATGTTTGTTAGTGTTGGTGTATCGTAGTGACCAGATTTCCTTGTAAAGAACATGTACAATTTGATCTAGAGATTGAGAGGACATTTCAAATATTAAGAAAGGAAGCAAGAACAACTCTAGAAGTAGAACAAGAACTCCAATTGGAAGAAACAACGGCAAACCCAAGAACACTAAAGGCTTTGGTTGTACCAGACTTAACCCAAAGGCCTTTATGCATTACATTTCCTAATTTTACTGAACATGTTACCTTTGAACTTAATTCCGGATTAATACATATGTTACCTATTTTTCATGGTCTTACAAGTAAAGATGTCCATAAGCATTGAAAGGAGCTCAATGTGGTATGTTTAATATAAAGCCTCTAAAGGTTACAAATGAGCAAATCATATTTAGGGCTTTATTATTCTCACTAAAAGATGTAGCTAAGGATTACTTATTTGATCTACCTGCTGGGTGTGTGAACAATTAGATAAAGATGAAGAGGCTATTTTTGGAAAAATATTTCCCAACATCAAAGACAACGAGTATACGAAAGGAAATTTATAGCATAAAGCAATATAACGAAGAGTCCCTTTATAAGTACTGGGAAAATTTCAAGAAGCTATGTGCTAGTTGTCTACACCACATCATTCCAGAGCAACTTTTTATCTAGTATTTCTACAAAGGATTGCTACCGATGGAGAGAAGATTAGTTGATGTGGGAAGTGGTGGGGCACTGTGTGAGAAAACTCTCATCGAATCTAAGATTTTAATTGAGCACATGGCCACTAATACTCAACAATCTAACACTATTAATGATGTTTGCCTTGTAAACGAGGTAAGTACTTCATCTATTGAACATCGTTTAGATGAGTTAACATCTTTTTTTAGACAAATTATAATTGGACAGACATAGGTAAAGGCATGTGGAATACGTTCAAACCCGAACCATCCTACTAATGAGTGTTTGACATTGCAAGAGGGAAGTATGGAATACGTGAATGTTGCATGAGAGAATTTTCCTAAACAGTACAACCCGTACTCCTAGATGTATAACCCAAGCTAGAGGGATCATCCCAATTTAAATTACAAAGGGAATAGCCAACTAAATTACTTGCGGAATAGGCCATAAATCACAAACCTCCTCTTCCAGTTTAGGTACATCACTGGAAGACTTGCTCAAGAATTTTACTAATAACAATATTCAATTGCAACAAAGTGTACAACATTTTCAACAGGAAGTAAAATCAAGCATATAAAACGTGAAAAACCAAATGGGTCAAATGGAAGTGAAGATCAATCATCTAAAATCACAAAGTAAAGGAAAATTGCCATCTCAACCTAAGGTTAACCCAAAGAACATTAGTGCTATAACCTTGAAGAGTGGAAAAGAGCTTGAGGTTTCCAAGAAAACTCCCCATAGTGTCACTAGTAAGGAAAATGAAGAAATCCCCTCATCTAGCACAACAGTAAACTTCAAAATCTCTAATATCATTAATACTACTTCTCCACTTTTTCTTAGCAGATTAGCAAAGCTGAACAAGGTGGAAAAGGATTAGGAGATATTAAAGACTTTCTGGAAAGTATAAGTGAACATATGTTTGCTGGATGCAATTAACTAAGTACCAAGGTACACAAAATTCCTAAGGAATTGTGACACATAAAAGAAAGCTGAGAGGTAATGAAAAGGTGATAATGGGTGAGAACGTGTCTACAATTTTTAAGAAGAAGATACCTCCAAAATGATAGCATCCAAATATGTTCACTATTCCTTACAAGATTGATAACACTGTGATTAATAGAGCTATATTGGATTTGAGAGCTTCAATTAATATTATGCCTTATTTAATTTATACTTCCTTGAATCTAGACCTTTTAAAAGAAACAAGCATTTTCATACAATTAACTGATCGTACTAATAGTTACCTTGATGGTATAATTGAGGATGTATTGGTGCAGGTGAATAATTTAATATTTTCTGCTAATTTTTGTGTTATTGATATGAATGATGAAACTTTGTACAATCCAATACCTATCTTGTTGGGGAGATTATTTCTCAATACGGCTCAGACTAAGATAGATATTTGTGAGGGCACCCTCACCATATAATTTGATAGGAAGTGATACATTTTAACATTTTTGATGCCATGAAACATCCTCATGATGATCACTCTATTTTCTCTGTTGATGTGATTGATCCTCTATTGCAGGAAATGTTTAAATTGAGTTGTAAGGACCATTTAGAAATATTCTTGACTGAGCATATGGAAGTAGAAGACAATAATGATGTTGAAGTGGGAGAAGAGTTGATTGAAATGGTAGCTATCTTGGAATCATTGAAGCACTCTCCAAAAAGGTATGATTTAGCTTCCATGCAGTTACTTAAATCACACGAAAAGTTTTTACCTTCTGATTTGCAGGTACTTGAAGTGGAACTAACCAATCCCCACCCACCTAAAGCATGCTTATTTAGGAGGTACGTAGACTCTTTCAGTTATCATAAGCCCTTCTGTATGAATGCATGTAGCACCCACCCTCTCAAGATACGAACCCGACATCCTGAGTGATGTCAGAGTGCTAATCCCCTAAGGGTGGCATGCTAGAATAGTCAACCACTTAAAAATTTAGTACAAAAATTTTCAAAAAAACAATTTCATTGTATATGCAAAAATCAATAATCAAATTCTGACCCATTTTACCCATAAACATTTTCAAACATAAAGTTACAATCAGTACACAACTCATCATAATTTCACTAGTCAATTGGGCCCAAATTCAAATACAAAACATTTCCAATTTCAAAACTTATTACATAACGAACTAGTTAAATACATATGATACAAAAATTTGCGAAGAATTTAGTATGAAAATAAAGAAATACAATGCAGAGACGAATTGATCCCGACCTCTATCGCTTACTTGAATGCGGTATGTATACTTTCGTTTATCTAGTGGGGTACTCTTCTGAACCTAAAAAATATTTGCAAATTTTGGGTGAGTTTTGCGAACTTAGTGAGTGACCATCCCCGATGGCTCACCCAGTCACATAACATATAACTCACATCATTTATTTAATAATCACATTGGATTACATACACTTAATCAATCATTTCACATTTTACATTCAACACATTATAATCATTCATATCATGCATATGCAATGCACATGAGACTTACTTTTCATTTGTTATTTTATTGTGACAGAGTGCGTAACTGTCCCATATCCATTGTGGATACCAGGCTCATTGATAATTGTCCCGCATTTATTATGGATACCTGGCTTATTCATAATTGTCCTGTATCCGTTGGGGATACCGGACTTATGTTATATAGTGAGCCTTTGGCTCTTAATCACTTTCTGAGCTCGAGGCTCTTTTTCACAATCTGAGCTTTAAGCTCTTTTTCGGTGGCTACTCTGGTTACAACTGCCTTTATCTTTCATGCATTCATGAAATGGAATGCATCAACCACATTTGTATATTCTCATTCAATCACATTCGCATATTATCAGACCTTAGTTCGGCATTCAACATTAAAGTTGAGAATCACATTTTCATTCATATGCAAATGCACATTTAGAATACATTATCATCGAACTGTGGTCTGGCATTTAACAATCAATTTATGTGCACTTATTTCAATCAAATTCACATACATGTAACATTTCAATATCCCATTCATATATCACAATCATTGGACCTTCATTGTATGGAATTCAACATTCAAATCACATTCATAATCATTCAATAGATCATCTAAACAAACAAACAATAAAGTAAGACCATCTAGGTCTACTCATAGTATGCTCCAGATTAGCATTTGCTTCCAAATTCTAGAAGCGTCTGAATGTTGATGTTTATCCTGCACATCCTATTTATGCAATACACACGTTATACACACATTAATAATTGCACAATTATAAGCATTTATTTATGCACAAATGGGTATATGGACTATGTATAATGCATGCTCAAAGACAATCCCGGGTACTTTATCAAGCTTCATATCTTATGCTTATTTTCATTTCATAACTCAATCACTCATCATTTCTTTCTAGCATTATTTGCTCTTATTATCAAATTCTCATTCACTTAAACTAGATAAACCTTACCTCTTCTTTGAATCACAACCTCAATCATGTGAATATCTTTATTCCCAAACCAACTCATACCATTGGTAATTTGATGTCAATTATTTATTCACTAATTTACCAATATATTCACGTATGTGAACAGTGAAGAGGAAAAATAGAGTACTATGAACTTTCCATTTTAATTCCACTGAAAGCATGACACCATCTCACTCCATGATTTCCTTAACTTTAAACCCATGTTTGTTCATCCTCAAATTTCCAAAAACATTTATGTGTATATATATATATATACACAGTTAAAAAGGAAACAAAGCATATATGTCCTTATCACTTTTAAAATTTCTATACTCTTCTCCTGTATGGATTCAATGATCTTTCTACTCAAAAATCATCTATACACTATTATATCACATAAAAATCCTCAAATACATAAAAACAACACATCTGACTTTTTATCTAGTTTGTATAGTATTCATGAAAATGGCTACGATTTCCATGATTATGCTATATCAAATAAACCATCAAATTTATCTCATATTCATACTTCTCATAAAGATTAACATGATACTTGTTCAAACTCCAAAATCTTCAAAATTACGAAGCCCTAACTTTTATGCAGCTCACGTAGGTCATTGTAGAGGTTGGTATGTTTCAATTTTCTTTAGGGAAAATGAAAGAAATAAAAAATTAAGAGTGGTAGTGGATAATAGAAAACAAGATATTACTCTGGTGGAGATTTGATGAGAAACTCTGTGTTAAAGAAAAATTGGAGAAAGAAGTTTCGAGAAAGATGAAGACAAGAACAGTAACTTGTCTTTTAAGGTTAAGAAAGCTTAACTTTAAAACTTGGACACTAGTCCACTTCTTAGCCTCTTATCTAATTCCCCATACTAAAACTCACCTAAGTATAATTTATACTTAGGTTTATACCTCAATAAAACCATTGAAATCATAATTCATAACTCATTGAATTGCATTCAGATTTTTCTATAAAAACTGAATTTTGGGTCTACTATTTTATTTCTAAAATAATATACTATGCATAAGTTCCATCCAGAAACTAAATATATTAAAGACTGAATTACAATTTGACTTCATATTATTTGTAACCCCATTTCTCTGGTTTAATCCAAATTAAAAATAATCTCACTTGGAATCCTACATATCCAAATATAATCAAAATACCGAAGGATGTTCAGTAAAATATTCCTATTGACACTGTTCCAACAAATTCCCACACTTTCATTTGATCAACATTTTTCAAATCAATTTAGAATGCCACCAATTTTTGTGGAGGGATAGAGTAATTTGTTATGAATCTATTGGATTAATAATCAAGTCATTTGGAGATCTATTAAAGGAGTTATTGTAGAAAAAAGCAAGACTGTTCAGCTTGCAACTTCTCTCGAATGCAGAAACCATTAGGGAGCACTATAGCATGAAGTGACAAATAAAGATGTGAGTGTCAATTAATTTACACTCATGGGCATGAGAGTGAGAGGTCACAGGCATGAGTAACTCCTAGGTGTGAGTGTGAGAATGTTAGAGTTATATAAATATAGTGCCCTAGAAAGCAAGTGTATTTATATGTAATTTTATCTTCTTCAGTTACAGTTTTGTAATGAAAATATTTATTATTAATAAAACAAAAAAATTTGGTTTTATTTGTGTGGGCATTATATATCTAGTCAAAAGGTGTTAAAATTCTTTTGTAAGTAATATACTTATACATAGAGATGTATGGGAAACATGTATATTAAAAGAATCTAAATTAATTGATTCACAGTTGAATAATCAAGTTGATCGCTTGATTATGGTTTAGACTTTAGTGTTGTGATTTATTTTCATATAAGTAAAGGAGTTTACATAAACGGAATGATGAGTTTCATATCATGATAGTAGTAGACTATCGATAATGGCACTATTAAATGAATATGGAATCAAGTATGTTTTCAAGAATAAAGTGGGTCGTTACTTTAATCTTAAAACATACAACTTAAGCATTCGCTTAT
>JAOSBK010000001.1:9893464-9908189 GCA_027568895.1 Erythroxylum shatona | reverse complement strand
TGACTGAGTGATGTAGCACGCCACCCTCGCGGGGCACGGACTCGGATATCACCATCGATGTCGGGTTCGGGTCATGCGGGAGTGGGGTGTTACATCCCTAGTACATTCGAAGGAGACAATAACCATAACTATACATTATGTTCAAACCCAACATATACAACATAAGTTAAACCAACCAAAATATATGAAGGGGAGCTGCTGGATATACTCTATGTACAACTAACTATAATAGAGGAACCCAAGGCCATAGAGGCCAATCAGATGCGACACCCAAACAGCTTACAACAAATGAACCAAGACCCCAACAGTGCACAACCATTCCATCAGGACTACAATAGAGGCACCTAAGGCTGTAGACCCTAATCGGGAATGGCACCTAAACAACTTACAAAAAAAACACCAAGACCCTAATACATCCATTTACAAACATGTAATCCAAAAAGCCTACAGCCAATGTCACCAATGCCCCAATACAACCAATAGAGTTTAGCTATAGTTACCCTTAGTACATCCGAAAAATATAGTAGCTAACACTATCCATCAAAATTCAAAGACAACCAAGGAATTAAAAGGTAATAAGTTTAACAAAGGAAATGATAACCATAACTATACATCATGTTCAAAAACATCCTGAAGTCAAACCAACCAAAGGATGAGAAGGGGAGCTGCTGGATATACACTGTGCGTAGCCTTTCCACTATGACTACTACAGAGGCACCTAAGGCCATAGACCCCAATTAAACATGGCACCACCCAAATACCTTACATCAAATGCACCAAGACCCCAATACATCTAGTGACAAACCAAAAAGCCTATAGCAAATGAACCCAATGCCCTAATAGAACCAATAGAGGTTAGCTATAGTTACCCTTCATACATCCGACAAAATCAACAGCCAACACTATTCATCAAATTTCAAAGACAACCAAGGCATTAAAAGGTAATAAGTTTAACTGGATACAATCTATACAATATTTTATACATCATATTTTTTTATCTTGGAGATCACATCAAAACTGGTAATGGAAGCTGCATCTAGGTGAACTACAGTTTGGGTCTTCCATATCGTGTACATGGTGCAGAGGAGGCTGAGTCTTGCAACTTTACTTTTGAGGAGGGTACCACTGTATTCTTTATGGATCCACTTAATAGCACTCGAGATAGTGGACATGTCTCTAGTCATTCCCAACCATCCCTAAATTGCATGCCAAATCTCACCAGTAAAAGAACATTAAAAGAACAAGTGGTCAACAGATTCGATTTCGATCTCACATAACTTGCATGTTTGATCCAGATCCAAAAATGGGAGATTATCTTTTATGGGCAATCTATTCCGCAAACTAAGCCAAGCCATGAGGGAGTATTTAGGTGGGATGTACTGTTTCTAAATAAAGACATCCATGGGTGTCTAGTGTGTTTAAAATGCATCGGCTCAGAGACCTTGTGTGATGATAAAACTCCATTAACACATAACTTCTACATCTCATTTACCACTTCATTGCATCCTCCTAACTTGCCCACCATTATGTCACAGATCATTGCCAAGCGTTTTAAAAGTGGAGAGTCTCTAGGGTGGGGTACCTAATCCCATATGGGAACAACCCTCAAGTAGATTGTATGGAGCCATTTCACCTATAACGAGTTGGCTTTGGTATGGATGTTCCATAACACTTTATCCAACAAAGCCAAATTCCATACTTTATAATTCTTCAAACCCAAACCGCCCTCCTCTTTAGGTGCACAAATGTTATTCCACGCCACCCAAAAATGCTTACCACCCCATAGGAAGAGTCTACATATGGAGGTTATCTTATCAAGGATAACCACTGGAATAGGGAATGCCTGAAGCAAAAATGATAAAACTCCTTGAATGAATGAATTGACCAATTCCACTAGCCCAGCATATGAAGGATTTTTCTCATTCCATACATTGATATAAGTTTCCACCGATTCAAGCAAAATTGAGAATTGAGCTACTGCTAACTTCATCGGTGCCAAGGGGACTCCCAAATACCGAACTGGGAACTCACCAATAGGAAACTCAACCATCTATAAAATGTCTTCTCTGTCCTGCTCCCATACTTTACCAAGGTAGATATTGGATTTTGAAGGATTGACCCTCAACCCTGCCACCTTGCTTAACTCCCTCAGTCCTTCCACCAATATACAAATTGAGGTGTAATCACCCATAGATAGGAGCATAAGATCATCACCGAAGGCAAAATGTGTAATGCTTAATTGCTTACATTTCGGGTGAAAGTTAAAGGAGGGGATGGCTATTCTCACTTTTAATACTCTTGATAAGTATTCCAAACAAAGTAAGATCAGTATGGGTGACATCGGGTCTCCCTATCTCAATCCTCTACTCCCCTTGAACATCCCATGTAAATTTCCATTGATTGAGACCGAGAAAGAGGTTGTTATTACACACTCCATAATCTAAGACACAAACCTATCAGGAAATCCTAACCCTTTCATCATTTCTTCCAAGAATTCCCAGGAGACCATGTCATTGGCTTTGGTAATATCAATTTTGATTATGCACTATGGAAAGATGTGTTTCCTACTGTATCCCTTGACAAGTTCCTATATTACGAAGATATTGTCCAGCATATTCCTACCTGGTACAAAAGCAAATTAGGCCAGGTCTACTATTTTCCCCACAACTGTAGTCATACTGTTGGACCCCATTGCTGGAGCCCAACATCGGATCATGAAACGTGAGCTTAATCCAATGGAATTCCATTAACCATCATCGATTCCTCTTTTTTCTCTGATACCACAATATGTTGGACCCTGCTTTTGGAGCCCAACATCCAGAGTCATCAACCTTATAAACCTGTCCAAAGAACACTCTTTGGCCGCCATCTCACAAGAGTGGTGTGCCCACAGTAGTCAATCACCAAAATCATAATTGAATTCTTCAAAACAATTGTAGCTCCACATCTCTAGTTTAATTTGAAGCAAGAATCATCTCAATCGGAGCTCTACAGCTCAAGATATGCAAAAAAAACAAAAGTGTGTTCATACCCTAATCATGGTCTCCCAACCGACCACACACTTTCTCTAATGAAAACCTTTTCAAATCAACTCCAAAAGATAAAAACTTCTATGGAGAGATAGAGACATGTCTTAGAAATCTATTTCTTTAAGAATCACTTCATTCGGAGGTCAGATGAGGAAGTTATGGCCAAAAGAATCCAACACATGTGTGTCCTTAATCATTTTGTACCTGTCTCGGCACAATTGCCATAACTTTTGCTACAAATTTTTTATTGAGTTAGTTATTAGACTATTTGAAAGTAGACTTCTAAATATACAACTTTCATAAAGACCACAAAGCGAGATTTTGCCTCTAAAAGGGTCAAAAATTGCAATTTACTGTAGTTGAACCGTTAATGTCCGTTTAACGGACATTGTCGGGGAAAGGAGCCAAATTTGGCCGAGAAAGTCCGTTTAATGGACATCCATGTCTGTTTCACAGACATAGACTAGCTTAGGAGTCCTTTCTCACCCGAGAAGGTCCGTTTAACGAGCCTAAAGTCCGTCTAACAGACATGGGGGTTCCTAAAACCCCTCCAAACCCTCTCCAATGCTTCCTACATTCAATATAACCTCATATTAACTCTTAATCTTCCCAATTTCACTTCTTCTAATGTAATATCATTTCTTAAACATTCAATTATGACTGTGCATCATAACGCTAGTCAAAATTAAAATAACTATATTACTACTGTAGCAGTGGCGAGTCTAGGTCGATCCCACAGAGAGTCTGTGTAAAGTTTAAGAAATGAAATTAATCGGTGTTTAGAAAAAGGGGGGGTTTTGGATTTTTTAAAAGAACAAAAATAAAATGAAACTAACTAATAAAAAAACAAAATAAAGAAAACATGCGAAAATGATAAATGTGGGGAATTCAGTAGGGACTCGGTTCTTCGGTTCAATCTTAGTCTACACCCTGACTAAGCATATTTTATTAATTTGTTGTTCTTTAACCTCTCTTAGAAATTATTAATCGTGGGTTAAAAATTAACCCGAGTTTTCCCTTAGAAATTGTTTAATCAAGATACGATCGTTAATTAAACCTAACCATCGAACAACCTAGGATACGATTTCTAGATTTAATTAGGCAGTAGCATTACGAATTAGGAAAATCGATTAATCAAGGCAACAACTACATACGATGCGTCATTTAACCTAGGTCATGTTATCCCTAATGATTGCGAATCATTAGTCGCTACACTTGAATTTCAACATAATAATTACGGATTATATCGAAATTCTAACAATAGGTTTTGCAATTAACAATCCAATGAGCGCATTAAAATCATCACTCACAATACCCAATAGGTTCATACACAAATAACCGAATACTAACGAAAATCTGATTATCCATACAAAAACCTAATTAATTAAAATAAGATAACACAATCAATTTCTAATGAGAGAAAGAAACAACAAAATAATAAAAAATACTTAACCCGGGTCATCGGCGTCGATATTACCTCCAAACCAGCGTCGAGATGTTTAGCCTTTCATAAGTCTTTCCTGATAAAATGCTTCAACCCCTATCTTAATTCTTAACCAAAAATCTTATACTGTTCACTGTCTACTCTTCTCCACGCCAGCGCCGCTATTGCGCTTTCTTCTCTACTAATGATGATGTGACCAATAAAGGTCACACATCAACTTAAAACATTGCTCTCCTCTTATGCTTTGTTCCTGCGCCGCACCACTTAGCTGTTGCTCTTCGTGCGTGATTTTTTTGTCTTTTTAAATGCCACCTGTTGCGTTGTTGTGCTACCCACGCCTAGGTCTTATAGCTGTTCTTGGACGATTAAAATTGTCTCCTCTTGCGTGACGCTCTTGCCTCCAGCTTCATTTAATCCTTATGATTTGCTGATCCGATGGGCCCCTTTAATAAGCTCTTCCCTCAAAGCTCTAAAGCCTGCTCTATTTGTTGCGTCAGTCCACTCTCTACGTCGTTCACGCAACCCACCTATTTAATTTGCTCTCCACGCTACATTTTGTCCTTTTTTTGTTTTCCATTGTTCTCGCCTTTAATTATTTTTTTCTTCTTCTTTCATAAAGACAAGAAAAAATAAATATTCGAAAAATGACCCAAATGTAATACTTCCAACTCACTTTAATTGTTTTGCTCCCAAATTGTACCTAAAATCAAATATGAATTAAAATGAATATCTTAAGCATTTTTATGTCAATAATCACTAAGTGTAAATGATTAAAAATATCAACAATTAAACACAAATCAAATATAATCTTGCTTTCAGTGATCTCACTTAAAGGGCTGTAACTAAGCTTGGAGTTTGGTTTGTAATCTCTTATAACTTGCACCTAAGTTTTCTTAAAGGGTGGAGAAGAAACTGTATGGGATGTGTCTGAAGTCTAAGGTTTAACATGAGATGAGGTAGGTAGGAAAGTGTCCATGGTTGGTTAATAACTAGAGGATAAAAGTAGTAGAGGGAGAGAAAGGATCTAAACTGAATGGAAAGAAGAATAAGAGGGAGAAGAGTGAAAATATGGATAACAATGCAGGTGAAAGTAGTAAGAAATGAACAGAAACAAGCTTAGTAGGTACAGGAAAGTCCACAATAGCTACATTGTCAAGTTTATGGGAATTTGAGCTTCTTTTGACAAAATTATTAGGAGCATAAGTATCTAATCTCAAAGAACCTAAATCTTTAAGATTAGTATTAATTGGGATAAGATTGAACATTGCTAAGTAATCTTGTTAGCGTAGAAATGGACTAGTCTTATTGAGTTAACATGAATTGCTTATGCCTATTTATTTCCTAAAATGATGTGAATGAAAATTCCTTAATTATAGTGATATGTTCTTAATTGATTATACATTTATTCTATAACACTTGGTAGTTAATGATATGAAATACTTAAGACATTCATTTTAGTTCATATTTGGTTTTAGGTACAATTCGGAAGTGTAAGAGTTAAAGTGAGATAAAAGCAGATTCTTTGAGCCGTCTTCTTAATATTCACACTCACTTGAAACACTTGTCTTCATGGAGTAAGAACAATGAGGATTAGATCAAGAGGAGATGAGAAAATGCATAAAAAGAAGAGCATATGTTGAAAACATCAATGAAGATTGCAAAAAATTGTTTACGACTATGACATAAAAGTCTTGGGCATGAGCAAGTTAGTCATGCCCATGACTTATTTTTCATGGGTGTGACACTTCATGCATGCCCATGACTTATGACATCACCATGCACACCTATGACTCATATGCATGCCCGTGAAGAACATATGCATGCCCATAAAAACCTACCAACTCACCCGAAAACCTAGTTTTAAGTATAAATACATTGTTTTGATGGCATAAATGTTATGAAAGGTTGGAGAAAATGATTTAAGGGTTTTAGGAGGCAAAAAAGGGGCAGATATCTCATCCTTTGGAGACCTATGGAGGGCTAGGCTTTCCTAACCCGATTCGGAGGTGATATTAACACCGAAGAACCTAATTGAGCATTTCTTTCGTTGTTTTTATTGTTCTTTCTCTCTTTGGGGATTGAATATGTTATACTATGCTTATGGATTTGAGGTTTCATGTATGAATGAACTTTATTCTTATTATTGTTAGATTGTCTATGTATGAACCCCATTGTTAGAATGTTGAGCATAATCTATAATTGTTGCGTTTGGGTATCGCTAAAATCTTCAATATAATCTGTTGTTGTTATGTTGAGATTCATTTATAGCAACTAATGGTTTCAGATCATTAAGGATACAATTCATAATTGTTGTGTTTTAGAATGGTGTCGAATCATTAGGGATAACATAACCTAGGTTAAATAACCTGAGCTTGTGTGATTGTTGCCTTGATTAATCTATTTTCCTAATTCGTAATGTGACTATCCAATTAAATCTAGAGATCGTATCCTAAGTGTTTGAAAGCTAGGTTTAATTAACGAGGGTCTCCTAATTAAGCACGACCTAAGGGAAAACCAGGATTAATAGAGCGTATCATTAACCTACGATTAATAGTTGCTAGGAGGAGCAAGAGAACAACAATTTAATAAAGTATGTTTAACTAGGTATAGACTGATATTGAATCGATGATCGAGTCCTTAACAATTTCACCACTTTCATCATTTTCAAATTTTTTATTTAATTTTTTAATTAGTTTAGTTTCATTTTATTTTATTTTAACCCAAACCAAACACCCCTCCATAACCTAAACACCAATTATTGTCATAATAGAAGCTAACCGAATACTCTGTGAGATTGACCTAGACTCACCACTACTATAGTTGTAGGTTTAGTTTATGTAGCCCTAAAAATCATATATCAATTTACTTATAAATATTTATAAGTTTTAGTTGCAAGTTTATGATGTAGTTGTGGTAACACGTCGTAATGTTACACAAAATAAACTAGACCTACTATTATAGGAGTGGTGAGTCTAGGTCGATCCCACAAAGAGTGTTCGATTAGATTTTGAAATGAAATCAATCAATGTTTAGTTTTTTTTTTAGTGGGGGAGGGGAATGGGTTTGGTTTGGTTTTGAAATAAGAAAATAAAACTAAACTAATGAAAATAAATTAAAGAAACATTGAAAATGATGAAAGTGGTGAATTTGATAAGAATTCAGTTATTTGGTTCTATCTTGGCCTAGCCTTAATTAAACATATTTCATTGATTTGTTGTTCTTTTACCTCTCCTAGCAATTATTAATTATGGGTTAACGATAAGCTTACTAACCCTAGTTTCCCCTTAGGTTGTGTTTAATCAAGATACGATTGTTAATTAGCTTAGCCACTAAATAACCTAGGATACGATCTCTAGATTCAATTGAGCAACCACATTACGAATTAGGAAAATCGATTAATCAAGGTAACAACCATATACGATGAGGTCATTTAACCTATGTTATGTTATCCCTAATGATTACAAACCATTATGCTACAAATGAATTTCAACATATCAATTATAGATTATACTGAAATTCTAACAATGGATTTGTAATAAAACGATCCAATGAATGTATTAAAATCATCTTTCTACAATACCTAAACAATAGACATAGGACACATAATCAATTCCTAATGAGAGAAAGAAATAACAAATATAAAGAAGCAATGCTTAACTGGGTTGCCGGCATCGATGTCACATCTTAACCAGCATCGGAAAGCTAGCCTCTATAGGTCTCTCATGGTTGAGAGCTTTCATTGCCCTTTTCATTCTCTCCCGAAGCTCTCATCTTCTCCCCCTAAAAAATACCCAAAGACTTCATAAAAACCCTCAACCATCACACTTCTCGGTTTATATCAAAATCCTAGGTGATGTGACAACTTCTCAGGCCCGTGAGTTATCTCTCACAGGTGTGAGAAAGCCTCACAGGTGTGATATAGGCTTCACACTGACGAGAAGCTTCTCACGATCGTGAGAAGCCTTGTTTATGCAAACAGGCCATTAATCCTTTTCCGCCCTCTTCACATCACACATAACTTGTATTCTTTATATTTAAAAGTGGAATGGCAGCTGGTGTGTGTGTGGTGTCTCACTCATGTGAGACACCTTATGTGGGTGTGAAAGTGTCTCACACCCATGCAATTTTTCCAGCATTGCCATGAACAACTTTAGTTCTTCTTTCTTTCATGTTTTATTTACTCCAAGTGCAACTATCCACCAAGACATTCTTATTTTTTTCTTTTAGCAGCCGACATCTTTGTTTTATTATCCAAGTTTTGTCACATTTTATCCATCCCCCAAATTCCTCTTGCCAGTCGTCCACTTTGCAAGGCTGTGAAATTTTTTAGATGGTCATGAGCTATATTGCTACATAATCTTGTTATTTTCTTTTCTTTACTTGCTCCAATATTTCTCATTCTTGCTCCATGAATATGAAGCTTCAAAAGACAACCTAAATATAGTACTTTCGACTAACCGTAACTCTTTTACTTTCGAATTGTGCCTAAAACCACATATGAGTCAAATTGTATCTTAAGCAATTTCATGCATTAATCGCTAAGTGTTGTGGAATAATTATATAATTAATTAAACACATGTCAATTTCCCTTACACTTAGCTTTGGTTGCCTTTGGGCAAAACATCAAAATTAAGCTCATATACCCAAAAATATTTACTTATTTTCCATATTTTTCAATAATACATAATCATAAACAAAGATGAATGACTTTCAAAATTCATAGCAAGAATTTAACATTCAACATTTCTACTCATGATCAATCAACATTCAATACCTTTAAAAACTAAGCAACCTAATAGTCGACTTGGAAAATGTGTTTAAAGAAGATATATTCTTGGTACACTCAACACTATTCACAATCAAGACATTCCACAACTTTGCATATCATTTCATTTCTCTACCACTAAGGTTCACATACAAAATCATGGATCAAAGGACTTTTCAAGGTTATAATATGGGTAAAGGTAAGTTGAGATGTATTTGGGTCAAGTAGCATGAAAGTCATTAAAGCTAGTGGAACAAAAGTAACACTCAATGTGACCTCAAGTGCAAAAAAAAAAAAACATTCAGCCACAATTATGTACATCAACTATGATGAATGCAAAAATGATGTTTCACATCTCAAACTTGAGCTCTCACACACAAACCATATGAAGCATAAATCACTCACAAAAGTTAATTATAAACATGACTTTGTAACTATAGGGAGTGACCAATGAAAGCAATATCCATCTCATATCCAACATACTCAAGTAAACTATTCAATACAACTTTAGGAGGAAAGATTAATCATAAAAGACTTTTCAACACATATGCACTTCCCCCTTGACACATTTATTTAAACATTCTTTCTTTCTTTCCTTTTCGTTTTCCTTTCTTTTTCTGTTCTTTTTCTTTATTTCTTTTCTTTTTTCATATATTAACATTGAAAGAAACTACTACAACATGGGAATTTCAATGATATGATATAAAATAGCATCCCAATATTATAACCAACCTACATATATGTACACCCTTACACTTATTCTTTTGTATATCCACAAACTCAATAATCAACAAATATTCCGCTAGCTTTAAGGCTTGGAAAAGACATTTGGTTAGGTTTAAAGCATGTAATGTGGTTAGCATACAAAGAAAGGCTAATAAAGCTCAAAGGGCCTTATCAAAAAGAAAATCATATAATGGTTAGGCTATTTGGCTAATATAGTACGAAAAAGTAAAGAATGCCTAATCATTTCCATGTTAATGCATATGATAAAAATGTGGTTATGAATAGAAAATCAAAGCAAAATTAGGATATACATGCCATGAAGGTGACACATTATCAAAAGACATCAAGACTAATATGGATGTGTCAGTCTAATAAGGCTCAAAATCTTATTGGCTTTGTCTATCATTAGTCACTACTCGTCTAAAGATAATGCAAATTGACCAATCACAAAAGTAAAAGTACGTGCTAAAGTTGTCGCGAAATTCTCTAGTCAATTCATTCTCTAATTATGACTATATAAACCTAGAAGTAATAGAACATGAAAAAATGTTTGTTTGTTTGATTTATTCTCTCTCTCATTTTGATTGAAAACTTAAAAACAAGTAAAAGAACCAACATATAAACACATATGTATAACCTAACTAGTGCGAAAAAGTACAAGAAATTTTTTTACTTCTCTTAGGTTGCCTCCCAAGAAGCATCTTTTTTTAGTTTCATTGTCTCAACTCCACACTTCTCCTCATATGACGAAATTATGACATTCGGGTATCACTATTTAAGCCACTTCCATGTGAGGTAGTTCAGGATAGGGCCTTATTTGATAATTATTCCCATTCAGCATCTTCCCTATCTTCCAACTCTTCATCTCCACTGAGTCCTTGCACTCTGGAAATATCTCAAATGTCTCTTCTCCATTTTCTTCCTCATTTAATTCCTCCAATATGCTATATAAAGGTGAAGAATTAGTTTAAAAAATAATCATGGACTTAGTACTCACCTCCGAGTTAAATAATATGTCATTTTTTGCTTCAAGCTCCTCCTCAATTTGTTCCACAAAAACAATTCCTTAAGTAGTCATCTCAAGATTCTCAAGCTCCTTATCACTCTGTAAGGTTTCCGCACTAATGTCCATTAGCTATACCTCAGGTTAATATGGCTTCTCCTCTTCACTTTGCGACTCTAGGTGGACGATCCTTACTGCCATCTCACCTATTTGGCTTGCCACATTTGAGAGTCTACATATTGTATCTTGATGGACTTGCATCATTTCCTGTTGGAACTGCTGCTATACATCCTGCTTCCAGTGATGTACCTAAATCTTGTTGACTCTCAACATCTTGGATGCTAAACTTTGTATCATGTCAAAATTGGCATCCATTCTGCTAAAATTGCTGTAGACCCTGTTGTAATTACAAAGTATTAGCATTCATAATATTAATCAATTCTTCCAGAGATGTATATGAATCATGATAAGAAACTTCTAATCTGTACTCAAATTATTGTGTCCTGTATACTATCAAAGAAGTAATTCTGTTGATTATCCCATCCATAACTAAAGTTAGGTTGATTAGTCCAAATATAGTTATAACATTGGGAATGTGTTGAAGAAAAAATTACTTCCGTCCATGAATTTTTTTATTTCACAAACACTAAACAAAAAGTGAAAAGATCAATAAGTAAATGAATGGAAACTAATTACAAACAAGTATGTACTAAACAACAATTAAAATCAAGAACAAAAACTAAAACACGATACTCCCTGACAATGATGACAAAATTGGTAACATGTCGTAGTGCTGCACAAAATAAACTAGGCCTACTACTATAGTAGTGGTAAGTCTAGGTCAATTCTACAGAGAGTGTTCGGTTAGCTTTTGAAATGAAATCAATCGGTGTTTAGGTTTTGGGGGTAGTTTGATTTGATTTTGAAATAAGAAAATAAAACTAAACCAATGAAAACAAATTAAAGAAACATTAAAAATGATGAAAGTGGCGAATTCGATAGGAATCTAGTTCTTTGTAACTATCTCAGCCTACACCCTAATTAAATATATTTCATTGATTTATTGTTCTTTTACCTCTCCTAGAAACTATTAATCATGGGTTAATGATAAGCTCTTCTAACCCTAGTTTTCCCTTATGTTGTGTTTAATCAAGATATAATTGTTAATTAAACCTAGCCATCGAATAACCTAGGATACGATCTTTAGATTCAATTGGGTAACCATGTTACAAATTAGGAAAATCGATTAATCACGGCAACAACCATATACGATGGGGTCATTTAACCTAGGTTCTATTATCCATAATGATTACGAATTACTGTCACTATAAATAAATTTTAACACAACGATTACGGATTATATTGAAATTAGCAATGAGTTTGTAATAAAACAATCCAATAAATGCATTAAAATCATCTTTTCACAATACCCCAATAATAGACATAGGATGACACAATCAATTCCTAAAGAGAGAAAGAAACAAAAAATACAAGGAAGGAATGCTTAATTGGCATTGATATCACCTCTAAACTAGCAATATAAAGCTAGCCCTATATGGGTCTCTCATAGTTAAGAGCTTTTTTTGCCCTCTTCATTCTTTCTCGAAGCTCTTCTCTTCTCCCCTCAAAAAATACCTAGAAACTTTCATAAAAATCCTCAACTGTCACACCTCTCATTTTATATTAAAAACCTAAGTGATGTGGCAACTTCTCACACACGTGAGTTATCTCTCATAGGTGTGAGAAAGCCTTACAGGTGTGACATGGGCTTCTCACAGCTGTGAGAAGTCTTACTCATGCAAGCAATCCATAAAGCCTGCTCCAGCCCTCTTCACGTCATTCACAACAAGTATTCTTTATATTTAAAAGTGGAATGGCAGTTTGTGTGTGTGTTGTGAATGAGGAAATGGAGGTGACTGAGGAAGAACAATAAAAACTCACCCTCTTATAAGACAAATTAATGGATTCAATAGAAGATTCAAAGAGTTTTGTTATTCCCTATTTTATTGACAGTTTGCTAGTAAAAAGGACATTACTAAACTTAATTGGTTTTCTTGATTTTATCAATATTGTCCTTTTAATTATCTTGTAATTTATAGCTTATTTATAGGCTACAAAACTGAAATTGGGAGACATAGGTAGAAGCAAGCCACTTATAATTGACCTATGTTGAGTGTGGAAGGAAGAGCACGTCAACCTAATGATGTTAACTAAGTAATACTTTGGAGGCAACCCAAGAATAACGATAAGTTTTATTTTATTTTATTTTATTATTTTTATTTTTTAGTGATTGAATTGTTGGATCTTCATGGCCAGAAGTATTTCCAAATTCCTTCACCAGCACTATCACCACCTCAATTGCCATAACGAGTTTATGCTCTAACCCTTATCTTTTCCTTTTGTTTCTTTTTGTTTTATTCCCCTCTTACATGTTGTTTATTCTTCTCACATTGAGGATAATGTGTTGTCCAAGTATGGGGAGGTGTGTATTGTATTTTTTTACTAAGAGTGTAAATTTTAAATGTCGTATGTTAGTTTTTGCTTAGGTTTTCATGGTGTGAATTATGTGAATGTGTAAATGGCTAGGACTTAATGGAATTAGCTTAGCTTTGAACATAGCCTTCTAAGTTGTAAAGATTTATTAGTCTTCTAAGTTGTAAAGATTTATTAACTTGTGCAATTTGTGCTCCAGGTATCTTTGGATAAATATGCATGTTAATTAGGATTTGATTTAAGTTTGCTCACCTTAGGAAATTTGTTATGTACATTTATAATCATAGTTCAACTGAATAAGTAGCATCGTTGGTATATTTTCATGAGGATGATTAGGTAAAGAAATGATGTAGGCAATCAAATGTGAAAAAAGTGTGTATATCTTAAGCAAATAACTATTCCATTAACCTTCAGGTTATGAATAGAGTTAGCAGCCAGTTGAGAATGAAATATAGTTGAGTAACCGAGGGACATTCATCACAAATGTTTGCCTTTGCGACAAAAGGCTAAAATCACATTCCAACCAAGCCTATTAAAAAAATGACCTAGTTGAGTAACTGGGGAACATTTAATACAATTTTTTCCTTCGCATCAAAAGACTAGGTCAATGTTAAAGAAAATTAACAAAATGGTTTTTAATAAATAAACCCTATCAATATTTAAGAGTAAAACGATTTTTCATGAAAGCCTACGTAGTGATGTTTACAATTTTAACTGACTACTGATTATCAATATTTGTATACAAGTGCTGAGGCTTAGTGAATATGACGTTAAAGTCTTAATTAGTATGTATATTTAGTCTAAAGTGCTTAGCATAGATTTCATAAGTTAATAAGTTAAAATGACTTAAATGATTGTGTTTGAAGTTAAATTAGTTTCGTGAAGTTCAATGTCATTATATCATTACTGCATATACATGTATATATGTGCTATTATTTAGTGTTTGAGTTTGTATTTGTTTTGTTTTTCTTAAGGACAAGCAAAAGTTTAAGCGTGGGGATGTTGATAGCTATAGTTTGTATCATGTTTCAATAGGTGTTTTAGTGTGTTTTTAGGTGTTGATTAGATGAAATGTTGGACCTCGATATTTTAGTGGACTTTAGCATTGGTAAATGACTATGAAATGAAAAATGAATAGTGAAAGTGTAAAAATTTTGGAGAATAGGAAATCTGAAATTTTTGGGCTAAAAGTGCCCACTAAAGCTTTGTAAAATCTTATATTATGATGTTAATGAAAGACTTTTGAATTGTATTGTATTTTGTAT
>JAOSBK010000001.1:9880315-9893364 GCA_027568895.1 Erythroxylum shatona | reverse complement strand
ATAATAATAATAATAATAATAATAATAATAATAATAATAATAATAATAATAATAAAATGATAATAAGAATAATGATAATAATAATGATGATAATAAAGAAGAAGAAGAAGAAGAAGAAGAAGAAGAAGAAGAAGTTTAAAATTAATAATAATAATAACAACAACAACAACAACAATAAGAATAATAATAATGATGATGATGATGATGATTTTAATAATATAATTAAGAATAAAAAATTGTTTATGTGAGGGAAGTATTTTTCTGACATTTCCTTATGTGTTTTGTTTTTATCCTTAGGACAAAAATTCTTATACCATAGTCTTGGAAGGAACAAAATTTTTTTGTCCTTGTGCTCTAAAGACGGAACAAAAATAGGTGAGGACAGCAAGTAAACACTACGAGGCACAAAACTTTTGTGTCTTTGTCACCCATCCTCACCTATGAGAACGACAACCAAACACTACGTAACTGCTTCACATGTTTCACTAACTGCTTCCTTCACATCCAATGATCTTCCTTTTCTGGTCGTCGCCTATGTTTGCCTCATGCGACCGTTGCATCACGGTGTCGTCTTCTATGCTTCATGGGCTTTAATCGTCCATCTTTTTTATTGCGACGATGCCAATTAGTGGCATCGCCACTCAATTATCACCAGCGGCATATCACCGCTGGTGATCGACCCATCTACACCTTTGGCGAGCTACTGGTTTTATCAATCAACTGGTAACGGTTCAAGCCGCTGGTGATTATCTAGTAAAAATATGACACAAAGAGAAAACAAAATTTCCAAATCCAAAAATAAGCAATAGCACAATACGATAGCGAGATGCACTAGATGTGAATGAAAAATGTTCAAACTAAACTTTCAAAATCATCATATAACAGTTGCAAACTTATTTTCAGAAGGCAAAATGCATAGGCAAACATAAATGAGAGGACGCAAACAACACAGGAAGTATACACATATTTGATTTTTCATAAACCTCACATACTCATAAATTAGGCATAATTACGTACAAAATCCTAAACCATATTCTAGAATTTCGAAACAATTATGATCTTCGAGTCTTTAAGGTTTCTAGGTTTCAAATCCAAATTTTCGATCAATAATAATCACATATGTTTAAATCAAATTATAGAAATAAAATATGGCTCTAATATGACTGTTGGGAAAATTGGTTAGGACCGGATCCCAACTACAGCAGAATAATCATGAAAATTTTCATGACTTTTGATTTCCCAAAAGCCAAGATCTATTTAATTCTATAAAATGATTAACATGAATCATAATAAAGCAAATACTTAATTTGTACCTTATTTTGAAGTTTGATCTTTGTCTTGTTGTATCCTTTGAACCATTTTTGAAGCTGATCCACCTCAACCATCATAGTCGCACAAGTATCCGACCTCTAACGGTATCCACAAAACAGGTTGAGAGAACTCTATAACTGTTACAGAGAGGGTTAAGCATGAAGTACTAGCTCCATAGAGCTTAAGCCTATTTATAATAAGCTTTGGATGTTTAGTAATTTAAATGAAATTAAATTCTAATTTCAATTAAACATTAATTAGAATTACAAATAATTCTATTTAAATGCCAATTATCCCCATATAAGACTCAATATCTCATATTGATCCTTATTTATTAAATGTCTCATGTTTAATCATAAAGTTTCTCAAACTTTACAATTAATTCCAACTTAATTAAATTAATTTTGCTATCTTCAACCCAATCTATATGTGAGACCCATTAAGTTCCCAAATATGGTGGCAATGATTATAAAATCTAATTTTAATTCATAATTAAGTTTAGATAAATTTAAACTCCTTTTAATTTATCTTTCATTCTCCAATTAATCAATTTATAATCATAGATCAAGATTTGGCATTTGGCAACGCATCATAACCACCTAAAGATTTAGGAATGTTAAAGTTATTTTGAATAACCTTTTCAGGTATAATTTTTCTATATAATTTAATCCTTTCATCATACAATGTTCCAATTAGACATAGAGCTTGAAATTAATATCTACTCTATTTTGAGTCTAATCATATTAGTTCTTCACTATTTGCTATCAATTTAATTAATGATATTTGTAAACTATTTACTAAATATCACTTCACCTTGACCAAGGATTTCTTGAATTAATAATAATCGAAAACAATAAAACATTCTCCCTAATTACTTTAGGGTGATGAATCCTATCTTGATCATTCAATTATCTTCATATAAATTATGCTACATCCAATGACTACTGATTAAATGACTTATGATTAGATAGATCATAAGTAGTATCAAAACATAGCAATCTCCATATAAGATAACTTTGATGACCTAAAGTCAAAATATCATTTATACAATAATCACAATGAGAATTACATAGACATAAAAGTAATGTTCCAAATGGATTTCTCATATCAGGTCTATTCTTTAAACTTGTTCTCTAGCAAGCACTCATATGTTTGCTTAAGTATCTCTATATTTTAGCCTATGAGATTGACTACTTCCTTCATAAGGAAAAACAAAATGTGTGCTAATCTTTTTACATTTTATTAATGTCCAATTCTAATAGAACAATGACTATGAATATTTTGGAATAATACATAAATTCAATATAAATCTCATAATTATAATTTCATTTACAATGTACAATTATCCCATGGACTTTATCATATACATCTAAACATATATAAGATAAAGAATGTCTTTAAATAATTTATCACTAAACTATAACCAAAATGATTGGCTGTAGGGCATAAATCAACATTTTACTCGTGAGATTAGTCAATATGTATTATCTTTATAAAAGGACTAGTGGTAGACAAATCCAGTGAAATTTTGAGCCTTTATAGACTGACACACCTGTATCAATCTCATTGTCTTTTGTTGATGTGTGATCTTTAAGTCATGTACATCTTGACTTTTCCTTAAATTTCTATTTGAGAGAACATTTTTATCACATGCATTTATATGAAAATAATTAGGCATTCCTTTTTTTACTAAGATATATTAGCCAAATATCTTAGCCATTTCATAATTTTCCTTTTGATAAGCCCCTTAGAGCTTTATTTACCTTTTTATTGTGCACTAACAACATTTCATGCTTTAAACCTAACAAAATGTCACACCCAAGCCATAATGCTAGTGGAGCATTTGGATTGTTGAGTTTATAGATGTACAAAAGTATAAGTGTGGGGGTGTACATTTATATGGGTTGGTTATAATATTGGGATACCATTTTATGTCATACCATTGAAATTCCCATGTTAATGTAGTTTCTTTCGATGTTATAAAAAAAGAAAAGAAAAAGGTTTTAAAATAAAAAATTTTAAATAAATGTATCAAGGAGGAAGTTCATATGTGTTAAAAAGTTGTTCATGATTCGTACATCCCCCTAAATTGTATTGAATGGGTATTTGAGGATGTTTAATATAAGGTTGATGTTGTCTTGGAAGGTTCACTCTTTATGGTTTCAATGTATTGTCATCAATTATATGAGTGAACCCTTTGGTCTAGTATATGCTTCATGTGGTTTTTGTATAAGAGCTTGAACTTAAGTTGTGAAACATCATTTTTTGCGTTCATTATAGTTGATGTACACAATGAGTAAATGTTGGTTTTTTCCTTTGATAGTATTGATTTTTACTTTTGTTTCACTAGCTTTGATAGCTTTCATGCTACTTTACCTAAAAACATCTCACATTACCTTTATCCATATTAAAACCTTAAAAGCCATTTGATTTATGATTATGCATATGAATTTTAGTGGTGGAAAAATGAAATGATATGCAAAGTTATGGAATGGCATGATCATGAATGGTGTTGAATGTACCCATGAACATGTCTTGTTTAAACATATTTTCTAAGTCTACCATTAGATTGCTTGGTTTTAAAAGGTATTGAATGTTGATTTATCATGACTAAAAGCTTGGAACGTTAAGTTCTTTCTATGATTTTTGAAAATCGTTCATCTTTATTTATGATTATGAATTCTTGAAAAATATAGGAATTGAGTAAATGCTTTTAGGTTCATGAGCTTAATTTTGATGTTTTACCCTGAGGATGACAAAAAGCTAAATGTAGGGGAGATTAATATGTGCTTAATTAATGATGAGTTTATTCAATAACACTTATTTAATATTGCTAGGAAAGTGCTTAAGATACTCACTTTGACTCATATGTGGTTTTAGGCACAATTCGGAAGCAAAAAAGCTAAAGTGAGTCAAAAACACTTGATTTGGCCCATTTTTTGAAGAATAATATCCACTTGTCCTCATTGAACAAGAATAAGGAAGATTGGAGCAAATAAAGACAAGAAAATGAAAACACAAAGGAGAAGACCCAAGAGTGTTGGAAAGTTTCACACTCACGATGAGAGAGTCACTCACTCAAGACATCCATGCAAAATATGAATTTAATGGACAATAAAATTATGGAATATGTTGGATGCAAGCCAGCTGTCCCATGCAATTCAATTGGAGAATAAAATAAAAGATGGTTGGCAAGAGGACAAAGCTTGGATAAGTGTTGGCTAGTAAAACACTGGTGGACAACTGGATATCCATATGGAAGGAGCATCACTCATGGCCACTTGCACAACCAGCTACCAAGTTTAAGGTATCAAATATATTTTGTATATGACGTGAGTGGAGGGCTAGTATAAAGAATGAAAATGTGAAGAAAGATATTGCATTTGGAGTGGTTATGTTAAAATTCATTTGTAGCAACTAATGGTTCGTAATCATTAGGGATAACATACCCAAAATAATCCTAGCTTGTTCGATTATTGTTTAGATTGGTTTGCTTTTCTCATTTGTAAGGTAGTTGTCCGATTAAATCTAGAGAGTGTCTCCTAAGTTATCCAATACCTAAGGTTAATTAACGAGCTCTTCTTAATTAACTATGAACTAAGACAAACTGGGATTAATAGAGCTTATTGTTAATTTATGACTAATAGTTCAAACAGAGATGTGAAGAAAACAATTCAATGAAATATGTTTAAATGGGTGTACGACGTGATTGAACCAAAGAACTGGTTCCTTAAAGAATTCACCATTTTCATCATTTTTGCATTTTTTCTTTGATTTTCTTTGATTAGTTTAGTTTCATTTTATTTTCTTGTTAAAAAAACCAAAGCCCTTATACCTAAACACTAATTAATTTCATTTCAAAAGCGAACCAAACACTCTCTATGGGATCGACCTAGACTCACCACTACTATAATTGCAATTATAGTTTATTTTGTATGGTATAATGAGGTGTTACCAGATCTGTTCGAAAGTCTAGGACTGATACTGTATTAATTCAAAAGTATTCATGTTAGCATTTGATGATAGGATAAATCCCCTTTGTTATATTCAACCAATCTCCCTTGTGTGATTTCCATTGGTAATTTGGTTATGCTCAATTTGATACTATTTGTGTGTTAAATTTACATTTTTATTACAATCAATCATCTTCATGTGCTTACTTTTATTTAGTTTTTATTTTCTTTTTAACAATTTTTATTCCTTAGACAAATAGAATTAGATTAGTTCAACAACTCCTCGAGGGATAGACACCTCACATACTACACCCACGACCTGTATGTTTGCAGTATTTTAAGGGTTTTAAATAAATTAAAACTTGCCTCAACATATGCATCATATTTTATTGGAGGAAGATGCCAAGTATATAAGGCAAGCTCAATGCAGGATGAATCCTTCGATGATGGAAGTCGTGAAGAAGGAAGTAATGAAGCTTTTTGATACTGTGGTTATTTACCAAATCTTTGACAGTAAGTGGGTAAGCCCTCTTGATAGTTGTAATTTATATCATGTTTTAGTAGGAGTTTTAGTTTGTTTTTAGTTGTTGATTAGATGAATTGTGCATGTTTAGGATTAGAATTGTGTAATGGAATTATGCGTTTATGATTTTTAGTATTATGCAGTTTAGAACATGATAGTAGACTTCAATTTTAAGCACTTGAGGTATTTTAATGTGTTTGTTTTAAAATCAAATGAAGAAGATCGAGTGAAGTTGGAGAAATTTTGGAGGAAGAGCCAGGCCACAGTCGTAAAAAAAGCTCAATTTCAAGGGTCACGATCATGATAATCATGACAAGCGTGAGACAAACACGGGGATTTACTTTAGTTTTCATTTTTTAAGGGTTGTTTTGGAATTTTTGGACCAGGCAAAAGCTAGTTTTTACCCTAAAAGGAAAAATAATTATAAAAGGAAATAAGATGACCCTAATAAGTTAAGCCTCCATCTTACCATTTAAGGAAAGAAGCCAAGAAAGAGAGAAGAGGATAGAAGAAAAAGAGTTGTCAGCCATTCTAGCCATCCTTCCAAGTTAATTTTCTTGATTATTCTTTGTGATTATTTCATTTGATGTATGGGATGAGTATGAGGACAATGAATACTTGTTTAAGGATGTTATAAAATCATTTGGAATTGATTCTTGAATCAATTGTGAATTGATTGGTTTTAATGTTAATGAGTTTGGGTATTATGACAATTTATTATTTTTGCATACTTCAATAAAATATTGAGAGGTTGAACCGATAGTAACATGATTAGGTTAGGTAATAAGAATTAACAACTTAATTGATCACATAAACATCAAATCAGTAATTACATGAAGAGATATCTTGTATGAGGTCCCTATTATCTATCAGATTGCTAAAGAACTAATTGGAATGTGGTTTGTTTTGTTAATTGAGAAAATGAAAATTCAGAAATTCAAATTCAATTAGCGATTATGATTTAGGGTTTACTGATTTGGTCAAGAGAGAGAATAATCAACCTTCAAAATTCTAGGACTGATACCAATTAACTCAAAAGTAATTAAGTTAGAAATTAACGATAGAATGAATCCCCTCTTCACATTTTTTTAAACTTATCTTGTGCGATTTCTCGATTATTAAGTGGTTGTGCTCTATTACAATTTCCTTGTATTAATTTTGAAATTTCATTTTTAATAAATTTATAATCAATTTTTCAATTTTTTGTTTTATTTTTTGTTTTCATTTTTATCACACTTGTTATAACCTTAGATAACATTAGGATTTAGTTAGTTCACTAATTGTTCGAGGGATTGATGCCTTAATTACTACGATTTACAACCCATGCACTTGCGAATTATTGAGAGTCTTAGAAGATTAAAAATTGCTCAACACCTGTTTAGGTGGTTCCAAAGAAGTCTGGAATCAAAGTTGTGACCAATCAAGAAGATGAGTTGGTTCCCACTCGAGTGCAAACTAGGTGGCAAGTTTGTACTGAATTGAACTTAGTGACTCATAAAGACCATTTCTCCATTCCTTTTATTGATCAAATGCTTGAGAGATTGGCTAGTTATTAGTATTATTATTATTTTTAAAGAGTTTTTCAAGTTATCTTTAAATATCGATCACATTGGGAGATCAAGAAAAGACCGCCTTCACATGTCGATTTGGTACATTTTCTTACTGAAGGATGTCATTTGGATTATGCAACACACCTGCCATATTCCAAAGATGTATAGTGATCATTTTTTTAGAGCATGTTAAGAAAATCATTAAGGTATTCATGGATGATTTTAGCATTTATGGTTCTTCCTTTAATGAATGCCTTAAGAATCTTGATCTTATCTTAGAAAAATCATTGAGGTATTCATGGATGATTTTAGCATTTATGGTTCTTCCTTTAATGAATGCCTTAAGAATCTTGCTCTTATCATAAAACAATACATTAAAACTAAACTTGTGCTTAATTGGAAAAAATGTCATTTCATGGTAGATCAAGGTATAGTTTTAGGGGATGTTATATCTGCTAGGGGTATATAAGTGGATAAATCTAAAGTTGATCTCATTTTCTCTTTACCTTACCCCTCAAACGTGTGAAAAGTGCATTTTTTCTGGTTATGTTGGTTTCTATCATAGATTTATTAAGGACTTTTGAAGATATATAAGTTGTTACAACAAGAAGTCTCTTTTGAGTTCGATGATAAATGTAAGGAAGCTTTTAACACACTTAAGGAGCTCTTAATATCCCCATTTATGATTCGACCTCCGAATTGGAGCCTCCCCTTAGAGATCATATGTGATGTTAGCAAATATGCAATGGGGGAAATTCTAGGACAAGGAGTGGGTAAAGCTTGCATGCCATCTATTATTCTTCAAAAACTCTTAATTTAGCTCAATTAAATTATTCTACAATCAAAAAAGAACTTTTGTCTATGGTTTTTGCTTTAGAGAAATTTTGGTCATTTTTGTTTAGTGTTAAAGTAATTTCTTTCGTTTAATACTAAAGTATTTTTTTTGATCATGCAACTTTATGACACATACTCATGAAGAAATAAGCAAAAATTAAGGTTGATCAGATGGAATCTCCTCCATTTTTGAAGATAATAAATAAGAAGGGGACAGAAAATGTGGTTCAATCACCACAATCGCTTGATTAGACAAGACGATGAGATCCCTCTAAAAGAGACATTTCTAGATGAACAACTATTTTTACCTAAATTGGCACCTCCATTGTATGCAGACATTGTGAATTTCTTAGTTACTAACAAATACCTGTTGGTTTGTCAATGGCTTAGAGGGATAAGTTGAAGAATGAAGTGAAGTATTATGTTTGGGATCACTCGTATCTTTGGAGGCATTGTGCAGATCGAGGCATAAGGAGGTGTGTTCCTAAAAGTGAAGCACCTTCAGTCTTAACCTTCTGCCATTCATATGCATGTGGAGGACACTTTGGAGTAAAGAGGATAAGCTAAAAATTTTTTGAGAGTGGTTTCTACTGGCCCTCATTACTCAAGGATGCATTATCTTATGCAAATCATATGACAAGTGCCAATGGTTAGGTAACTTGTTCCGTAAGGATTAATTGTCACAAATTCTTATTCTTTTCTATAAAATTTTTTACGTTTGGGGTATTGAATTTATAGGAGCTTTTCCTCCATCTTTTGGTTTTAATTATATATTTCTTGTAGTTGATTGTGTTTCCAAATAGGTGGAAGCTAAAGCCACCAAAATTAATGGTGCTAAAGTGGTTGCAAATTTTGTTAAAGCTAACATACTTTCTAGGTTTAAAATGCCAAAGGCAATCATTAGCGACAGGGGAAACCCATTTTTGCAATAGGGTGATGGACACTATTCAAAAAATATCACATCACACATAAGGTTTCCACCTCTTACCATCCCCAGACCAATAAACAAGTTGAAGTGCCAAATTGAGAAATCGAGTTAATATTGGAGAAAACAGTTCAGCCTAATAGAAAAGATTGAAGTGTGAGGCTGGAAGACATACTATAAGCCTACAAGATAGCTTATAAGACACTAACCAAGATGTCTCCGTATAGACAAGTTTTTGAGAAGCCATGTCATATTCTAGTGAAGTTGTAATAAAAGGTGTATTGGGCTACAAAAAGATGCAACATAAATGTAGACGATGCGGGTGTGCATAGGAAGTTGCAATGCAAGAGTTGGGGGAGATGCGAAATGACTCCTATCAAAACCCAATGATATATAAGGAGAAGACAAAATTTTTTCATGATATGATGATTTCAAGGAAAAACTTCACGGTGCTTCAGAAAGTGTTACTTTATCACTCCAAGCTTAAATTATTCCCAAGTAAGTTGTGTTCTCATTAGGTTGGTCCATTTGCTATTACTCATTTTTTTTTCTACAGTAGGGTATAGAGTCTAAAAATCAACAAGACTTTTAAAGTGAATGGTTATCACCTAAAGTTGTATTATGAAGGCTTCCAAATAGAGGATGTGGAAGTGTTGATGCTTAAAGACGTGAATGGAGTGTTGTGTTTAAATCTGATTGATTTTTCTTGATTTTAAATATTGAAATTAGTTACGATTTAATTCAAATTTGATATGAATTTAGTGACATTGGTGTGGATCTTGCATGAATCTTAATTGGATTACTTTATGAATGTGACATGACCTAAACAAGAAGAATTGTGCATGAAAATGGCATCATGGTAAGTCGTAACCACGACTTGCAATCATGGTTGTGACAAATAAGTTACAATTATGACTTACATGCACGATTATGATTTAACAAGTCATAACTATGACTTATATGCATGATTGAGACATATAAGTCACAACCGTGACTTACATTCATGGTTATGACATGTAAGTCACAGTTGTGCCTTAACAAATAGAGCGGGTAACATTCTTTTAATCAATCATTTTATTACATGGCAGCTATATGTTGAATGGGTGTAAAAAAACGTAAACCTAATGTGACACTACAAATAAAAAGAATGAAAAGAATAGATAGAGATAAAGAAGGACAGATGAGAAGAGAAAAGAGTGAGTTTGTAATAACTCTTTTTCCATACTTAGAGCCTTAGATTATTGCATATGAGTCATATCATTTTAGCATTCATGAAATGGATTTCATTCACAATCATATCATTATCATACAAACATAAATTATGATTTCGTACATGTTGTAAAGATAGTATCTACACTCAATTGACATATTCTAGGGAATAAAAGGTTTAAAATGATTATGGTGTGAATTTTGTATTGTTTATGTCTTGAATTTTGTTTTGATTGGTTACAAGTAGTAATTTGGAATTAATTGTTACAATTGGAAAATGATGCATGAATTGGATACTTTTATGCTTTATTCTTAATGTATAAAAATTGTAGGTTATAGATTGTTTTGAGGATGAATTAGATTGAATTTTGACATATAATGAAGATGAATTAATGTTAACAAAAGGTGCGAGTGTAGTGTTCTTAAAGTGGGAAAGAGCTAGGATTACATGAATGATAGTGAATGAAAGTCTATGTTTTAGTTTTTGACACATGAAAAATTAGGATGACTAAGCCTATAAATTGAGTGACATTTGACATGAATAATTAAGTGACATTTGGCATAGGTAATTAATTGAAAAATGACATTGATCATTGAGTGACAAATGGTTTAGTATTTTTATGACATTTGACAGCCTATGGACTGGACAAATGGGATGCATGCTTAAGGAAAAGCTCTTAGTTGAATTAAGCAAATGCTGGAAAAGTTTCTGCTGAGTTCATTTCTCTTCTTTCTTCACTCTCTCCACCAAAACTTGCTTCCATCTCACATCTCTGAATTTTGGTTTAAGTCTTACAAAATGGCTACACCAAATCCATTCTTTTATCCTTCACAAGACAGCTATAGAACCAGAATATTGTAGTTCTTGTTATGGTCTTTTATCCTAACCGAAAACCAACCTATTTCTACCTTAAATTGGTGATGGTTTTGCTTGCATGGAGAGCCACATTAGCCTGATCATTGAAGTGGAAATTTAAGTTAGACAATTAATTAATAGATTGTTCTTTATGACTTGTTATAATAGAAAGTTATGAAGATTAAATTGGGATAGACTGTATATGATGTTGATGTTGAAGATGTGCTGGAAAATTGAGAATGGATGGGTACTTTTTTGTTCTACTTTGCATATACGAAAATAGTAGTTTATGGGATGTTGTATGGATGATTTAAGTTGGGATTTGATATATAATTGATGAGTAATTCATGCTAAAGATAGGTGTTATTAAGGTGTTTTCAAATCTGGAAAATTAGAGCTGTAGGTGTGTTTGTAAAAAAAAGATTGTTAATGACATAAGTGAGCAAAATTTTGTAAGTCTTAGTGTAACCAATATGTAAGTTAAATTAACTTGAAATGAATAACCTTAAAGGACATGAAATCTGGAAATTTTTAGGTGTTAATGATGTCTGTAAGCTTGTAAATTTCGTGAAGTGTTGAAAGTAGTAAAGTTACACACATTAGTGATGTTGATGACAAATTCTGGAATTTTAATTTCAGCCTTGCGTACATGTTGAACCAGCTGAGAAATTTCACTCTAAATTGGTATATTTGAACTTGATTAAGGCTAGGAATTAATGAGCTAGATTGTTGCTTGACTACTTGGTTAAGAGCTTGATAAGTTTATGTAGTTAATTGATGTCATAATCTAAAGAATGGGTTGTTTTGATTTGGTTGAGTTCAAATATGGAAATTATGATTTGTTAAAGGAATAAATGATTTTTTTTAATGCAAACATGATCTTAAAGACATGAGTAATGTGTATAAGGTATGGATGAATGAGCATTGAAGAACATGGGGTATTTATGAATAAGAAATGGGTAAATGTATGAATACGTTGCTAGAAAAACTTTAGTGAATGTATAGGTCTAGCATACTGAAATTCTATATTTAAAGTAACAATTTTGTGTGTGTTATAAGACGCTTTTGATCATGAAAATGTTCAAGGATACGTGTAAAGTATGTTTTATAAATTTGGAGTAAATTTAGCTAGCATAAAGATAAAAACCTGATTGCAAAATGATAGTATACAAAATATGATGTTTGAATGGTCAAGATTTATGAATAGTTACATACCCAGAAAGGTTAATTGAGCATGCATTAAACATGAAATTTATATATGTACATTATTGAATATTCATATGATTGATCGTAATGTGTAAACTATGTGTGTGTATTGAACAACTAAAGAAGCACAAATTGGTCGTCAGCATCCAGACATTGCCAGGTCATCAAAGCAATAACTTATCTAGAGCATATTATGAGCTAACCTAGATATTTTCTCCCTATGACTAGATTATTTTGGATTAACTTTTAGATATTGAAATGTTATTGATATGATTGTGATAATTCCGGAAATTAATGGTCCAAGGAGTTTAATATTCGGTATTGTATTGGAAGTGCTTTCTAATTGTATGTGAATATAGAAAATGTGTACTCAACTAAATGTTGAATGCCGAACTCAGATCCGATGAATGTGATAAATAACTGTGCTCATTGAAGGAAAGTTATCGATAACATATTATGTTAATTGATGCATTCCATCACATTGTTATACATGATCAGATAATGGAGTTGTGACCGGAGTGACTAGTATGAAAAAGAGCTTAAAGTTAAAAAATGCACACAAAGAGCCTGTCAGTTATTAATGAGCCCGGTATCCACAATGAATATGGGGAAAGTAAATAGACGTTCGATCACAACAAAGTAAAAATGAAGGGGGAGGCATATGTGCATTTGCATATATATA
>JAOSBK010000001.1:9826894-9856952 GCA_027568895.1 Erythroxylum shatona | reverse complement strand
GGATGTCCAGTCCCAGTTGTACTTGAGGGGGAGTGTTAGAGTATCCCATATTGACTAAACATGAAAATGTTATAGGGTTTATAAGTGGTAAGGGTCAACTATCCAAACAACTATTTCTAGTTATTTAGACAATAGTTGACCTAAGCTCAATTCTTGTTAGTGGACTCTACACTCTATCCATATTAAAAATTCAATATAAAGTTAGTCAACATACACCTAAATTCATCTTGCTTCAATGTCACTCTAAGTTTGGCCAATACCTTCAATAAAAGAAAATACACCATCTCCATATGAGCCATAGAGGACTTCCTACTCAATGCATCCACTATTACGTCAACTTTTCCTGGGTGATAATCTATCATCAAATCATAATCTTTAAATAGCTCTAACCATCTTCTCTGTCACAAATTCAACTTTTTCTGGCTCATCAAATACTTAAGGCTCTTGTGGTCTGTAAATACCCTGGTGGTGACTCCATATAAATAATGTCTCCATATCTTTAGTGCAAAAATTATGGTAGCTAACTCCAAATCATGAGTAGGGTAATTCATCTTATAGTCTTTCAATTGCCTAAAAGCATAAGCAATCACCTTACCTCCTTGCATTAATACACAGCCCAATCCCTTCCTTAAGGCATCACTATATACTGTATATCCATCACTACCTAAAGGTAAAGTCAAAATCGGTGCCGTTGTAAGCCTATTCTTCAATCCTTAAAACTGCTCTGGCACTCCTCTGTCCACACAAACTTCTGATTCTTCTTTGTCAATTTGAAAAGTGAAGCTGCTATCTTAAAAAAGCCCTCCACAAACCTTCTATAATATCCGGCTAAGCTGAAGAAACTTCTCACTTCAACTACATTCTTAGGTGCTTCCCATTTCACCACAGCTTCAATTTTTCTTTGATCTATATGCACTTCTTGCTCTGAAATCTCATATCCAAGAAATGTTACTTCCTTTAACCAAAATTCACATTGATCAAATTTAGCATGTAGTTTGTTTTTTCTCAATGCCTCCAAGATAATTCTCAAATGCTCGTCATGGTCTTTGTCACTCTTTGAATAAACCAATATGTCATCAATAAACACTATGACAAATCGATCTAAGAAAGACTTAAAGACTCGATTTATTCAATCCACGAAAGCTACAGGGGCATTCGTCAAACCAAAGGGCATAACTAAAAACTCAAAATGCTCATACTGTGTTTTGAAAGCAATCTTTTATACATCAGACTCCTTTATCCTCAACTGGTGATAACCTGATCTCAAGTCTATCTTAGAGAACACTTTTTCCCCTTGCAATTGGTCAAATAAGTCATCTATGCATGGGAGTGGATATCTGTTCTTAACGGTGACATAGTTAAGCTTCCTATAATCCACACACATTCTCAATGATCCATCTTTCTTTTTCATCAAAAGGACTGGAGCTCCCAAGGTGAAGAACTCGGCCTTATGTACCCTTTCTCTAATAATTCTTCCAATTGCTCCTTAAACTCCTTCAATTCTGCTGGAGCCATTCGGTAAGGCGAAATTGAGATCGGTGTAGTACTTAGAAAAAGTTCAATGGAAAACTCAATCTCCCTAGGTGGTGGTAGTCCTGGTAATTCCTCAGGCAAGACATTCGGAAATTCCATGACCACAGTTATTTCTTCTAACTACCCTCCATTAGCCTTCATGTCTATCTTATAGGCCAAAAATGCTTCACACTCTTTCCTCATCATTTTCTCTGCTAATAGAGCTGAAATAACTTTAGGCGGGCTTGACTTTCTGTCTCCCACAAACACCACCTTTCTCCCATCATTCACCTCAAACTTTACTATCTTTTGTTTGCAATCCAAATTAGCATTATATTTCTCTAATGTGTCCATGCCCAAAATCACATCTAATCCTCCCATCTTCAATGGCATTAGATCCATCACTAATCATTCTCCTCCAACACATATCTCACAGTCTCTATAAACTTGACTAATCACCATATACTGACTGATTGAAGTACTAACTGAAATAAATCACTTATTAATATAGGAATCACGTAAAATATACAAGATACACAATAAGGGGGTTGAATTGTGTAAACTTCTCGAAAATATTAATCTTTTGATATTTCTTGAAAATCTTTTCAACTATCAAATGAATACTAAAGATACTTTACTAAAATTGATAAGTATCAAAATCGCAATTTCTTTTTATCTACTCATCTAACAACAAGAAAATTAAAGTGTAAGGTTTAGAGAATAGACTCTGCGATTTTATACTAGTTCACCCCAAACCTTGGGCTACGTCCAGTCCTCAGAGTTTGTCTGAGATTTCACTATACTTTTCAACTTTACAAGTATTCTTTCTCCCCTTCTAGATCCTCTTCAGGTCTCTTACACAAAGTATTCTTTCTACTATCTTAGCCTCTCCAAGCTTTAGCCTTTTCTTTCTCTCTCTAAGAAAGATATTGTGAGATTTTCGTTACAGTAGTATTCGCTCTCTTGTTTCGCACTTTGAATACAGAATTTTTTCTAAGTAAGAAAAAAATTCAAGTTCAAGTTCAAGTTCTTTTAGTCTTCGACTAGGACTAGTATTTATAGCCTAAATTTCCAACTGTCTTCTTAAAAAACCGCTTCTTGTTTCTTTTGGTAACCGTTATTTAGTTTAGTTCTGTAACTAACTCCAACTAACTAACTGTTTGACGTTCTAGAGTGTCTTCTTATTTGTATCGTTTGATTTTGTCGCTTCGTCTATGTTTTGCTTCATCTGTGATGACTAAGTGATACTTACATTTTTCTGCATACTTAACAAATTTATCAAAATAGTTCATATATTTCTAAGATTATTATTATTTGATTGTCACCAAAATTAATAGAAATGAAGTCTTCTTGACTTAACAGGAGAATCAAAGGAAGCCCGAAACAAAATCCAAGGCCACGATCATGATAGAAGCAAGATGAAGGAGCCACAATCATGACAAAAGGTAAATGTTAGGGCCATGATTGTGGCTTGCGCGATAGACAATGCCCATCGACTTACCGAACTTCATTTTTCAGGGACATTTAAGACTTTTGGAGCTTGGGAAAATCCTAGAGTTTGCCCAAATTAGAAAATACTATAAAAGGAAAAGAATAGACCCCTAAAAGAGAGCTTACATTCTGCCACCTTGGGAAAGCTTTAAGAGGATAGAAGCAAAGGGAGAAAAGGATGAAGAGGAGAGGGCTTCTGACGCTGCTACCTTCCTAAGTCATCCCGGTCCCATCCAAATGACGTTATGTTCATTTTCTTCATTGAATGTGTAAAATGAATATGATTATATTTATGGGTTGTGGATTGATGATGATGTTCTAACTTTTATTTAGGGATTTAAACTTGATTCAATGTTAATATAGTTGTTTTGTGTTATTTCGATTGGGTGTTGTGATTAATTATTGTAACTTCATACTTTGGTAATAAATCGAGAGAGTAAATTGAATGTGAAATTATTAGGCTGTTTAATGAGAGTTAAATAATCTAATAGATCACGTAATTAATCAAATAAAAAATTGTACAGAAAGAGATCCCACGTGAGACCCGGTAATATATTAGAAAGCTTGAGAACTAATTAGGTTGTGAGCTGATAGTTAATCGAGAGATTATAATTTTGGTAACTAGAATTAATTAGGGTTTATTAATTAAGGTTTAATGATTATAACTCGAGATATAGTAATTCATCCTATGATCGTCTAGAATCGATACCACAATAACACAAAAGTGATTAGGTTAGCATTGATGATATGATAAATTTGTCTATAATAATTTGGTAAATTTTCTTGTGTGATTTCCCATTGTGAATTTGGTGTTACTCAATATTCAATTTCTTGAGTTAATTTCATGAATTAATTTTGTCACTCACTTTCATATGTTTACTTTTTTGTTAATTTTTTATTTTTATTTTACTAATTTTTGTAATCCTTAGATAACTTAGGATTAGATTAGTTCATAACTCCTTGTGGGATCGACACCTCATGTACTATAATTTACGACCTATGCAGTTGTAGTAGATTAAGGGTTTTAAATTGTAAAAACTTGCCCATCATTAGAATACCTTGTAAAGATCCCTCATATAGGCCTCTTAACCTTTAGTAAATAACATTACATTGAAAAAGGAATATTTGAGACATTTTAGTAGGGGAAGATCAAATGCAACTTTGAGTTTTAGGTGTTTTTGAGATGAATATGCATGTTAATTAGGATATGACATCTATTCTTTCATTTTATCACATTTGGATACACTTACAATTACATTCATTTAAATTGATAAGCATCATTATTAGCCTTTTCATAGGAGCTATTGACTACGAAGAAATGAGGTAGGCTAAGAAATTGTAAAAAAAAATTGTGTTTTAAATAATATTCCTATTTTGCTAGCCCTTTTTAAGAAAATGGGTTGATAATATAGTTAGTAGCTAGTTGAGAGTTGTGATATAATTGAGTAACTGGGAGCATTCATGACAAAATGTTTATCTTTGCATCAAAAAGTTATAATGACACTCTAACCAACCTGAATATAAAAAAAATCTAGTTAAGTAACTAACGAACATTGATGACAAGGTGTTTGCCTTCACATCAAAAGACTAAGTGATTGTTAGAGAAAGTCTAAAAAGATGGTGCTTGTAATAAAAGTAAACCTACTAATTTTTTAAAATAGCAAAAATTTTAATGAAATGATAGTTAATACTAGTTTACTTCTTTAATTGATTAATAATAATGAGTGCATACTTACAAGTGTCATAAGTGCAAAAATATGGTATCAATATTTTGATTGATATGTGTATTCAAATTAAAGCACTTTAACATGAATGTAATAAGTTAGTGTATTGGAACTCTTTGATTGGTTAATCTTTGAGGTTAAGTTAATTCCATAAGATTTGATGCCATTGAACCATTGTTTTAATGTTGTATGATTATGTATTTTTTGTGGTTTTGGTTTTGCTTGAGGACAAGCAAAGATTTAAACATGAGGATGCTTGATAAATAATTAATTAACTACATTTATATACCCATATTTAATGTGTTTTACCTATTATTTGACAATCTTATGGTATTTGTGGTACTTATTCTTCTTCATGTGTGTTTTTAGGTGATAACTACCTTCATAAACCGAAAGGACAAGAATTCAGGTAAACTAGTGGCATAGACTAACAGAATTGAAGCAACTTGGGACTTACACGGTCGTGTAACTATGAATGTGTGGAGCTTCAAAGACACTGTTTCTACCTGTGTGAAGCTATGTATGTTGACTAACACAATCGTGCATGTGCCTATGTAAATCATTATGATTGTGTAAAGTTACTATTAAAGGGTTTTTGGACATACAAGGTCACCTATATGGTCATGTAAGTGACCATGTATATTCCATAAAACCTAGTTTTTGCTATAAAAGGATATTATGAAGGCTATAACAAAAGAAGGCAACTTAAGGGTCATGAGTGACACCAAAAGAAGGAAAACAAACTAAAAAGAAGGGTTGCCCATCATAAATAAGAAGATCAAAAGTGAAAACATCAAGATCAACTCTAACTTTCCATATTTTCCAAAACAAGGCTTTAGTTAATTTCATTCTATTCTCTTTATTCTATTCCATTGTCTTGTATGCTAAATCTAAATATATGTGTTTTAAATATGAGGTTTGTTCTTGAATTGTTTTATATAATGTTTACCTCATTGAATTTAATATATTACTGCTTTGTGATATTTTTTGTGCTCATAATTAATTTGGATCGAGAGATTGAATTAAGGTATTTATATTAAGTTGTCCAACGAAAGTTGGTACCTTAATAGACTTACAAATATTAAGTTAATAAGTAATTGAAGAGAGATCTTAATTATGAGTTAATTATCTTTAGGATCGCTTTAAATCTAATTGAGTAGTTAGCAGTAGTTTTGAGAAATCGACAAATAGTAGCTTCACTTTTATGAGATAACAACTTCACTTTTATCTATTTTAATTGGAATTACTTGATTAGATCTTGAGAGAAGGTAATCAAGACATTTGAATATATAGGATAAAGTATAGTTGAATTCATAAGGTGAAGGGAAGACAAAACAAGAATAGAATAATCCCTAAGTTTCTACCAGTGATAACTTCAATTTCATTGTTATCTTTTATTTGTTTAACTATTAGTTTTTGTTAGTTTATTTTTATTTTCAGTTAATTCAAGCTTTTGTAACCTTAGACAAAGTGTGATTCAAATTATTAGGTGACTATATTCAACCCCTATGGGAATGTTATCTTTTACTGTAAGTTACAATTTGTATACTTGCATTATTGAAAGTTTTTCTATTTAAAATATCAACAATCATAACTTGGTATAATGACCTTCCATAGATCCTCGTAGCATGGTAATAGCATCCCATTTATCCCTATAACATTATGATTTAGTTACTTGTAATATATATTTTCTTTGGAGATCATCCATCATTTTAGTAATAGGCTAATTCCGATTCCTCCTATACTTATGTAAAAATTCCTTTGCTATCCATTTCCTGCTAACTTGCTTATTTCTTTGCACTTTCTTGTAATTATGTTTGTTTTCTACTATCTTTAGAGAAAAATTTTTCTCATTTCTAATCCAGCTAGCAGATAGCTGTAAAGGACATTGTGGCTGACAAACTGAATTCATTCTCACACCGAATCTCACCATTGAAACATCATATCCGTTTATAATTGCACAGTTTCTTATTGCTTCCTTCAACTACATCCCATCCTTAAGTTCATTCCAATTTCAAACTTAAAATCTTTCATATCAACTTTTGGATTAAAGATAATGTATTTGTTCTTTTGAATAGATGCTTGACCATCACTACAAATTAATGATTGAACTTCAGCATTACTATACTCATATTCACTATTTGTGCCATATGAACTTCTTTATTGTCTTTGTGCATCTTTGGAATGAGTACCTTCTCCATCACAATCCTTTCCATTACCTTTAACCCCATCAACAACATTGTCATATTCAAACCCACTATGTACAGTCTTCGCACATCTCTTTTTATTTGTTCTCGCAATAACATATTTTTCATTATCAGTTGCAAAATACTTGTATTAGATTTCTATATTACGATAATTTAAATCTTCCATTTGATGGAGCATAGACAACATGTCTTTATCATGGTGTAAGCTTAACTCCTTCAAGCTTCTCATATACTCATTAGGAAAATTTTAAAACATAAATATTACTCTATGCCCTTTATCTTTAGAAACTCCTTTTAGGACTAGCATGCTAAGTTCATTAACAACTATATCTTTCTTATTTTTAATCATGCCCCTAATATATTTATTATTATGTATTTCTCACACCCCATCATAATGAAATTGAAAACTTATCAATGTCATCTGTAATAATGAAATGTAACATAATACATAAGAAAATGGTTATAAATGAAAATATGTGCAAAAGATAAGACTAAATAAGATAAGCTAAGGGAAACTCTAATTGGATAAAGTATATGTTATAGGGTTAATTACAAAAACACAATTGAGTAAAGCATGTTCAAGTTGCTATAATAATATAGGTTTAATTACAAAAACACAGTACGGAAGAAAAATAGAAGATGACAAAGAGTGAATAATTGAAATAATTGTTTCCATCAAACAGGATTCTTACTTAGTGGAAAAGTGTTTATATTGAATTAGAGTTACAAATGAATATTTAGAAAACAATACATATTCTAAGAGGAAAAAGAGAAGAAAAAACTAAGAATCTTAATTTGGGACAATTAAAAACACTGAAGAGGAGAATAAAAAAGATACTTATTTCCCAAATAAATAGTAAAGGATATAATCCAATGCAAATGACTAAGGCAATTAAAGGGGATTCACGCCTTAAATAAATACCGGTTTGCACTCCGAAGCATAGTTATCAAAAGTTTCAATATATTGTTAATGTTAAAACAAATGTATATACTTGACATATGCTTTTCATTGCTATAAGGTGACATGTATCTTAAGGAAATCAAGTGAACATCAATATATGGTTGACATCTTAATTCCAGATATATTTTATTTTGAAAGAGGAATTAATAATGAAATTTAAACCAAAGAAGAATTGAGAATTAAATTCAACAAAAGATATAAAATTACAATTATCGGTAGGGAAGGGTCAAACAATTTGCCTTCTACTGTGAAACACTTGTTGTAGTTACTAGTTTAGCTGGTGCAAACACAAACACAATGGAGAAAGGTCAAAACTTGAACAGGGTAGAATATTATCCTCTCAATCCTAATTTTATAGCATGGTATAATATTGTAAACAATCTTCACAAAACATTTTAAATTTTTGCGAAGTTTAAGTGTTAAGCCAAATAACCTAAATATATGCAGACAGATAAATTGGTAACTATCTAAGAGCTTTATGTTGCAAACATAATTCATAAGCCAAATACATATAAAACACTTTCTGGTTTTCTTGTAATGAACAGAAAAACATAAAAACAAAAATGAAAAAAAGAACTTGGCTACAAAAAATTAGGAAACACAACAAAATTATAAATAGGACACACCTCTTTTTATTAATGCTCTATCCTTCAAAATCACAATTTTTGTAATATGACCGAGAAGATTGGTGCTAAAGATTTTGTAATGTGAAGAGGAGCGAAGAATGGTGTGTGACAGAGAATGGTTCGCAATAGAGGAATGAATCATAAGTTCTATAATGCGAAGTGAAGCGAAGAATGGTGTCTGACAGAGAAGATTGGTACAACAATGAAGAAAAGTGTAACACAATCTGCGAAGAGAAGTAGAAAAGGGTAAGATTAGTGCGACAACGAAGAAAAGGTATATGGCAAAAATTGAAAATTAAAAACTTAAGTATTTAATTATCACTTTTTAAGGTTCGAATTATAATTGCAAAAATGAATAAATTGTGAATTTTTTTTGTAATTAACGTTATGATAAACTTGTCTGCAATTTATTTGATAAATAATAAAATATAAATGAAAATATATTAAATAAAAATTTTATGTTATCAGACTTATACAAAGCGATTATCGATTATATAATTAAATATATTATTTTAATACAATCATATTTCATATTTTTAAAATTTATATATTTTATATTGATAATATATATACTTTTTAATATATAAAAATGAAAAATATTATAATTATTTTTGAAATATGTAAATATAATATTTGAAATTAAATTTATAAGAAATATGTGAAGATTATATTAATAAAAATAACGTATCAAATTTATATATGATGATTTCTTAAGATATGACCGAAGTAAAATAAAAAAACTATGTACCACAATATACTTATGGATTATTTTGTAAATTTATAGAATTAAAAAATATCTAAAACAGTATTTGATATTAATTGGTATCGATATCATACTCTACAAGAATTAAATCCGATATCAAGTCTGGTACGATACTTGCAACATTGGTTGGATATGCAACAGAATATAAATAGGCAAAATCATGACATTATTATTGACAAAATAATTTAATCTTATTTCTTCACTTGTCAGTCTTTAATATCTTATAAACTTGTACTAATAACTTCAACCCGATTGTTTCAATATTTACAAAGAAACATATAAAATATTTTCCATTTAGTTGGTCAGAAAAACAAATGTTATACTTTCTTCTTACAACAATCAGTAATGTTATAGACGCTGATTGAGTACAAGCCACGTATATAAACAATTCAATTAATGAATTGTTATAGGCTAGCCAATTGGTCACTGAAAAATTGTATATAGAGATATTCTTTTATTTTTTAGTTGTTCAATAGGTATTTTAGAAAGATTTTAATTTTAAGAAGACACCTTTAAATTATTCATATTCAGATTAATTTTTACTTAAATTAGATAGATCTCTTATAAAAAGGTTTAAACCGGTGACCACACAAACCGGTGACCACACAGAGGAATTCTTTGACACCAAACGGTGACATTATAACATTTTTGCAAGGCAAAAGGAATTGCGCTTTAACATTCTATCGAACCGTAATTTATTAAAGAACAAGAAAGACCTAAATAGACATAAGCGCCCTATAGAACTGATCCGTTTTAGAAGGTCCGAAACTCCGGTTCACCCTCAAAAATCCAGCGCCCATCTTCTTCACGTCGCATGCCATAGAGCAAATTGGAAAATTAAAAAAAAAAGAGAAGGCTGTCTATAAGTTAAAAACTGTATTCTAACCTGCATACTCAAAATCTCCTTTTTTTTCCTGTTGCTTCAATTCCATGATTTCTCTTCCTCCGATAAAATCACACCGGCAATCTTCCTCAAAACCCTAATTGGCTAACAGTCACGGATCTCGCGGATTACACTTTGAGAGAAGTAATCTGCGTCCATGGCTTCCAGGGACCAAGCCTTGTCTCTGCTCGCCGCCGCCAACAATCACGCTGACTTGGCTGTGAAGCTCTCTTCCTTGAAGCAGGTCAAAGATATTCTCTTCTCAGTCGAGCCGTTTTTGGCCGCCGAGCTCTTTCCTCTCTTGGTTGAACTCCAGTACTCGCCGGAGCCTCTTGTCCGCAAAATGCTTGTCGAGTTAGTACGAAACCCTAATTTTTTCCGTATTTCTTCCAGAATTTTGTTCGTTCTTGTCATTTTGGACAATTCGGTTAGTGATTATGTGATTAGGTGAACGTGGTTTGGAAGCCATAGATGGGCTTAGCGTTGTAAAGTCTGTTCCAATTACGACCTTTTCACCTTACGTGGTCTAAATCATTTCTATGGCTGTTTCTCTTTGGTGCTCTTATAAGTGCATGCTGTGAGTTTTGAAGCTTTTTAACGGGTTTAATTAAATGCATCTTTACACATTCTCATTATGGACTAAAATACGCCATTTCTTGATGCTGCTTGAAATTAAAAGGTTTTAAGTGTGATTATGTCTCTTCGGAGCAATAGTATTCTTTTGGTGGTTGGCTTGGGGGTGGGGAAGGAGTTAAGTTTATTTGCTGCATAATATCTTTGAAGGTATTGCTAAAACAATTTCTTTCCTATTTGAATTTAGTTGTTAGTTTCGCTTCCTTAGATTCTTCCGTCATATATGATTATTGGTCTCTTTCCTCATATGGTTGGCAGGATAATTGGAGGAGTTGGTTTGAAAGCACTGGAGCATTGTTCTATACTGTTTCATGTCTTATTGGCATTCTTAAGAGACAGTGATCATGTCATTGTGAGGCAGTCTATCGTTTGTGGAACACATTTCTATTGTGGTATTCTGGAGAAAATGCCATATCAGGTTAAACCTGTGGTTACTTGCACAATCAAGTCAATACAAATCATTTTTCTTAAATTTTGCCATTTTTCGCTTAAACCCATCCCCACCCCTTTGTATCTCGGTTTCATGCTTAAACCAGATAATCAACCCTTTCTAGTCTCTATTAAATTTTAACTATTGGAACATTTTTACATGGACTTGACTGTTGCAAATTGTATTTTCTCCAGAGAGGTAAGGTGGAACGATGGCTTGAAGAGCTATGGATTTGGATGCTTAAGTTCAAAGACGCTGTTTTTGCGATCGCATTAGAGGTATGCAGTGATTACACTTGTGCTTTAGAGATGCCAGCCATTTGTATTTGATCATCTGTGTTTAAAGTACAATCAAGTCCATATATTTTGCTTACTGTTGAGGGATTCCTAAGCTGTTGTCAATTATTCATCTATCATATAGGTTATCATGTGGATTTTGTTCCACCAACTCCTCTAGAAGAGCTTATTACCTTTGAGCAGTTAATCATTCAAATTAGTAGACATTAGGAGGATCTTCAGTATTACCATGAGAAAAGGATTGATAGTCTATTTTTTAAGTTCTAAAGCATTTTCAAAATTTTTGCTAAACCTTTATTTGCTGGACTTTCATTATAGCCTATTTCTGTTGGAACGAGGTTGCTTGCACTCAAGTTCTTGGAAACATATGTCTTACTTTTCACAAAAGATACCAGTGACTCTGAGAAACAAGTTTTAGAAGGTACATCTTAGTATTCTTTGGATTTTGATATGTTCTGTGAATGATTACTTTTACTTCCTTCCATACTGATTTGAGTAGGACCTATGACAGGAAATAGACAGCTATTTAACATTTCTTGGTTGGTGGGAGGGCATGCACTTTTGGATCCAAGTTCACTCATGTCAGATGCTAATAGGACTCTTGACACTCTATTGGATTTCCTGCATTCACCTGGTCATCCCGGTTCTTTGAAGATTGCCGTGATAAATTGGTGAGTGCTGATGTAGGAGATCCTCACTTTTCTTGTGCATGCGTTTGTAGATTGTTGACTGATGTACTTTGAATTTTTCAATTTCTTTTTGGCTTCCCATTTCTTTGTTTATGGTCTTTCTATTGTGTGCCCTTGTTTCCCTGAAAGTATTGAAAGAAAAAAATTGTTGGGTAAATATAGGGTTCCAACCTGTACTTGATATTACTAAAATGTATTTCTATCTCTCCCCCCATCGTCATTCCCCTCCCAAGTAATTACAGGTTGCTGTAGTCTTTGCATTGCAATAATGACGATTTGGTGCCATTTGTGTACGTCTGGAATTTCTGCGTCATATTTATCACTTCGAGTATCTTTTGATTAATGAACATTGAGATTTGATACATATAGGCTTGAAATGCATATTACAATAGCTACATTGTGTTGTAAATTTTGGAGGGATAACTTAAACTTGGAAACAGGTTGTAGTACAAGTCAACTGCTTGTTTTTGATAAAATTGCAGCATCCTGACCAGCTCTCTTATGACGAATTATTGGGCTTGGATACTACTGCATTGGTGGTTCAGATAAGGGAGTTCAGGCTAGACAATTTTCACATTGTTTTGATATTGGAGCATCATGGCAAGTGATAAGAATGGTTAACTCATGATAAAATGGTCATCCCAGGTGCTGAGAGAGACTGGGTGGTCGAGCAATGCAGTTTGTGCTGTGTTAACTGTTAGAGAGGCCATTTGATTTGTTCTTTCGAATTCATGCGCTGTATGTGCATACAGCAGCTGTTTATACACTAGATATCTGATATTGTATCTAACATTTTGTTACAATTGATACACATTCAACACCTCAAATAATTAAAGTTGTTTTTTTTGCTGGGGGATATTCCTGCAGATATCTTCTTTTTTCGTTCCCAGATCTACATTTTGCTTCCTTTGAAAACTGCATCGCCTCACTGAAGTTATATTTACTTTGCTCTTTTCACTGGAAACAATACCTATTTCTATCCCTGAGCTCTGTCTACATTTAGCAATAATATGAAACTTATTGTTGTCCAGTTACTTTTGGAAGTTGATGATGGGTTTGACCTTTATAAACCTTCACTGAGCTGTATGTTCTGCTCTTCCATGCCTTGATTGGTAACCTTTACAGGAAGAACTTATAATGTGCCATAACACTAAGCACCTCAAGCTTCATAATGATGTTATTCCAGAAATGATCGTAAATCTGAATGCTTTCAGAAAGAAAGTGAGCCTTGAAATATATTTTCTAATGCAATTCCATGAGTCCTTGTTGCTTATGTTGGGAATCCATTGAAATTTGGTTGAGAGATCATATTGATTTAAGATTCAGACTAGATAAGTTAGCACTTTTTATTTGTGAAATGCATTACCAACAAGTATTTATCCTAGAAATGGCCATCTTCTTGTGGTAATTTCCAACATTAACTAATTATTTTTCAGTCTTTTGGTTCCAGTTGCTACTCTTTTTTATCGAATTTATACAATGGATTTCTTGTGATGAAACAGATTTGAAAGAATTGATAGTAATCTTTGATTTATATACAATTGATGTGCTAAAGTTTGTAAGTTAAACATTTAAGGCTTATGATTAATTGCAATCAACAATCAAGGAGTTCAGATTACAAGTTGACACAAAAGTACAGGGTATGTCCTTCAAGCAGGATATAAGTGATATCTTTTCAGTGAATGCTAATCGTGTTCACTTTCTTATTTAGTTAATGTCAATTGCTGATTCTTGTTACCCTAGATAATTGCATATATATTATTATGAGCATGTTGATCTCTCATATAGTAAATGTTGACTTATTTTAAATGTTGACTTATTTTAACCAGATTGAAAGAATGTACTGATAGAAGCATTTTCTTGCATGTCATAGGAATTGAGTCGCAACTTATCTTTCTTGATCGTAAAGTTGAAGGAAATAATGTGTTGAAGCTCTATATAACAAGAAACAAGGTGATGCAACAGAATTATCAGGATAACTAGCAAATTCTTAACTGAGATCCATTAATGAATAATAAACTTACTTGGTACCATTTTCAGTCTGATACACACTAGTTACACAAGGCTTAGTTTTGTATAAAGTGGTTCAAATGTGTTTATGAGCATAATCACTTGATGACTATTGTTCAACTGCAAAAGGATCCTGCTGAGAGCCGGGATAGGATAAAAGCAAGCAATTCTGACTGTCAGTGCATGCCTGGCCACCTCTTTGCTATTGCAATACGACCTGACAAAAACTCTAATGAATTAAGCACTGCAGGATGCAGTGAAAATTGCTTCTAAGGATTTCACTAGACTCTTATGCACAGATGATGAATTATGTACTATTGGTGTCGATATTTGCTAAACTACTTGGGTTTGGCAGTGATTTGTGCCTTTGGTGATACTAGGAACCTTATAACTTTGAGGTGCATGACCATGTGGTTATGTACCCATTGTGGATGTTGTGCAGCAGAACAATCAGCAGAACAAATACTTTTATGTTTGATATGCTTTCTTTCTTAGGAAGTGACATGAAATTATCATTCTCTACAGTAGTCTCAGGATTCCGGAAGCTTCAATTGCTGGCATGTCTTTTAGATATGCTTTCTTTCTTAGGAAGTGACATGAAATTATCATTCTCTACAGTAATCGAGGATTCCAGAAGCTTCAATTGTTGGATTGTCTTTTAGATAAATAATTCCACTCTTGTTATCCTGCTTTATTATATGTGCACATCTTTTATAGGTAAAGGGTGCTGTTGAGATGTTCTTACTATGTTTGAGACTATGCTTGACACTTACAGTAAATGGACTTCCAGTTGGTTTAATGCCACTTGCCAACCTTTGTCAAAATACAGCCTTTATAGGTTCATATCAGTTTGTAGTAAAAAGGCTTCTTCTCTAGATCAGTTTGGACTTTTCTTTCTGATAGTCCTTATGAAGCCATCTGATACCTATTAGTTGAACAACATCAGGTGGTAACTGCTGCCAAGATAAGGCAAACAAGAAAGTTTCAGAGTAGGGTTGAGATTTTGGTAATTGTTTCAATCCCCTAGTCTCTGTGATCATTTGAGTTTATTGAGCTATTTCCATTCTTAGGATTGTGTAATTATGAGTACAGGGAGATAACATAGAGAAACCTTTCATTATGAGAATTGTTCAAGTTGGCACTCTCACATTACCTAATATGTTGGCTTTTGAAGTGATTGAAGCATTTTGGTGAGGTCAAACATTGGTGCCTGTGATACCGTTTATTGATGGTCATTAGGACAGTCTTAAGTGAAGCTAGATTAATACCTACCGTGCACCATGTGATTTCCAGGAGCATAGTACTTAAAGATATATTATTTAGGCTGAAAAAGTCTGGAATTTTCTGGTAGCCAATGCCAGATAGAAAGTTCAGCAGATAATGGTTATGTATGTTTGCAGCGGTGGAAGTATTTCAAACTGGAGGTTTGGTATGTAGTAGTATATGTTTCATCTGGTGTTAGGAAAGTTGACTTTTTTCTTTGATTTTTTGAAATTAACTTAAGAATTTGGAGAAACACAACAAGTCTCAAGAAGACAAGCATACAACAATACATGGTAATTCTTTAAACATACTATTAAGCATTAGAAAAATTTTAGTGGGTGCTATGAGAGTTTCAATGGGATTTCAATATTGTTCTTGATTCTTGTAATAGATATATGAGTAGCTTTACTGACAGCTTTTGTAATCATGAATCCTGTCTGATTTATTCCATTAATAAATTCTCCTCACTTGGTTGTTTACCTTTACTTCCATGATAGTAGATATTCCGTTAAATTTTAGAATTAAATGGAATAGTTGAATGACTGCACGGCAAAATAAACCATTAAAAGGTATCTGAAGTTTGTCTTGTAATTGGGTTGATATATTTTCTTTTGGACTGTTGCAAAGGGTCGTTGCATTGAGTTGATGCAATGTTCTGCATCAGAATGGTCATGATCTTGTATGTCTGGCAGGTTTTTTGTTCAAACATTGTGATACTACAAACCTATCTTGCAATTGTTTTAAGAGTCATGGAGAGTGGATCATTTCCAGTGATGACTACCTCTTAATATTTGTCTGTGCAATAGCTTCTGTTTAGTCCATATGCTCAAGCAGATATGTGCTTGCATATGAGTTTCTTTTAAGTTGTTGTCTTTAAATTACTGATATGTACTTTTTTCCTTGTTCCACTTTGCATTTGTTTTTGTGAATCTTATGGTCTATGTTTGGTTAGATCTTTTTCTTATTCACTATTTTCGTACTCCTGTTTTCTTTATGGCCAATTTATTGTATTCTTCTGTTACAGTTGTACTCAACTCTGCAAACCTCTTACTGCTCTTGTAGATATAACTTTTCTGCCTAATACAATATCTATTTGCTTGCCAGTCTTGCTGCCATAGCGAGGAAAAGACCTGTCCACTATGATAGGGTTCTTTCTGCATTGCTCAGTTTTGATCCCAATAGTGATATGATCAAGAGTGGTCACAGTGCTAGTACACGTTATTCCTTGAAAACTGCCTTTTTGGGATTCTTGCGGTGCACCTATCCAGCCATCATAGAGGTCAAGTTCTTTCTGTGTAGTCTTTCTTAAATTTCCTTTTTTCTGCCTTGTATAACATATTTGGGTGAATTGTGTAGTTTTATCCCAATTCTGACTGATTTCTGTCAGTGACTTATATTGAATCTCCAAAGCACACATTAATAGCAAAACTTCACTCATGAATATAAAGTTATTCAACTATTACTGCATAAAGCAAACTTCAAATATTTACTAAATATCTATTGAAATACTTTGTTACTAACATATTCATTAATCTGGAATCTGCTACTGCAATTTGATTTCATGTCTAAGATACTGAAACATTTTACTCCATTCCAGTCAAGAGATAGACTGCTTAAGGCTTTACGCATGATGAATGCTGGGGATGCTGCAGATCAAGTTATTCGTCAGGTCGACAAACTGATTAGAAATAATGAACGTGCTTCACGCGATGCTAGATATGGCCGGGTAATTATATTTATGATTATACAGTTATCATGGTTATAATTTTCCTTTTCCTTTCTGAATATAATACTTAGTTGTTCCAAGTAACCATTGCCTCGGTGAAATTGAATTATTATCATCAGGATGATCAACCCTCAAGTCAATACCTAGTTTCTGGGGAGCAGTTTAGGAAAAGATCTACGCCTTTGGAAAATGAAGAGCCAGCTAACGGTCTTGAAGTGACTTCCAAGAGAATTCGTTATGGTTCTGAACCTGCACAAGTGAACATAAATGGTTCTGAAAGAGATTCTCTTTTAGCTAATGGTGTATCTTGTAGTGCTCCTTTGTTAGATAGTGATTTGACTCCTGCAGAGCAAGTGAGTAGTGTGATTGAAATGATCGGTGCGATGCTTGGCGAGGGAGAGCAAGGCGCCGAATCACTTAAACTCCTCATATCCAGGATGGATCCTGAAATGCTTGCTGATATTGTCGTGACTAATATGAAGCATTTGCCTAAGAGCCCCCCATCTATAGCCTGGCCAGTAACTCTCCAAATTGGCTCTCTAAGTAGTCCAACACAAATTGTGACACCATCGCCACCAATAAACCAAATAAATAATCAACCTGCTGCACAACTACCTATTTCAGCGGCTACAGCAACCAATTCACCATTTTCCGACTTGTCCATCACTAACAATCCACCTGCAGATTCTAAACGTGATCCAAGAAGAGTAATAATCATTGGCTTTGTTTTTTTCCCACATATGTTTAGTACAATATCAGATTTTTCTTCTTTTTTTTTTCACAAAGTTTTACAGAGGGCTTTTTCAGGATCCGCGTCGCTTGGATCCACGGCGTACTCCAACAACAGTTGGAGTAATCTCAACTTGTGTGGATGATGCTGGTACCCTACAAGCTGAAGTTGAAAGTTCCCTTTCTTTGAACAAGTCTCGTTCTCTTCCTATTGTGATGTCTGATGACAATGCCCCGGCAGTTCTGACTTCAAACAGAACAAGAGATGATAAGAGTATGGTGGACCCGCTGGTATCTGAAATTGAACATGTCAGCCCTAAAGAGGTGGTTTGTAGTAGAGCTGAAGAAGATATCCTAACTTCCGAGGTCAATGCCTCTTCAGAAATCCCACTCTCTCCACATCATGCTGTTGATGACGAGTCTGCTGCATCAAAGTTTTCAGATGTGGAATTGGGAGATGGTGCTGAGCCATTATCTTCAATGGAATCTGATCAACGGTCTCCAGTTGACTCAAGCAAATCTGCACCAGAAGATACATGTCAGGAGTTACCTCAGCTTCCAGCATATGTTGAGTTGAACGAAGATGAGCTACTAAATGTCAGAAATTTGTCAGTTGAACGAATTGTTGAATCCTACCGTAATTTATGCATGGTGGATTGTAGTCAGACACACATGGCATTACTTGCTCGATTGATTGCTCAGGTAGCAGCAAAAAATTTTCTAATGTACAACACTTTTCAGAAGTTTACCGCCCTTTTATCATCATCCATTCAGAATATTGTATTACTTGATTTGAACTTCTTATTTGCCATTCTGGCAAAATGTGCGCTAAGTTTTATATGAGAGATCCTCAAGTCCTTCTATAAAATGACAGATTTAGTATCCAAGAACCTTGATATCTTGAGAAAAGCACGGGTGCTTTCGTGAATTAAAATTTGCTTTGGTATCTCTTCACTATATATTTTAAATCACCAATTATCATTGGTTGCATCCTAAGTTATGAAGCTAGGTTAGAATAAGAAATTGATATTTCAATTTTCTACAGCTGACATTTTAATCTGGTCATCTCGAGTATGTATTGGTGATCCTTATGTTTACTAGACGTATAGTCTGTAAAACCTCATGCTATGTTAATTTGTCTTTGCTGTCCCCACTGTTGTCTAGTGGAACTCTACCCATAGCCTCTTGTAGTATCAACCTAGTGTTCTGTTTTTTAATCCAGTCTATAGCAGCAAGTCATTATGCTGATGAGTTATTTCTTGTATGGTTATGTTCTGCGGTCTTCCTAGCTATTGGGGTAAGATTAGGGCCTCTATTTGTGCTCGAGGCATCAGATTAAAAGAATTCCTTCCTGTTGTTTTGAGTGCTGCTCTCTATACTAGACTTCTCTGCAGTTCTTGCAGCTGATCATGCTGGATGCTATTAGCAGATCATATGATTGCCTCTTAACTTTATTTGCAATGTTGCTTCGTTTCCTTTCCAGATTGATACACATGATGAGCTTATTGTGAAGCTGCAAAAGCATATACTTGTGGATTATCGACACTACAAGGTATTTTCTTGTGAGATCCCTTGTAATTTATTGACAAGTTTTAAAATTGTAGTGCTGTCAGGGTTGTCAACTAATATAGCTAATGCACTCAACGTGTGAATTCATTCATCTTGTGTGTGAATGTGCTTTAGAGGGTTCAATCATTGAATTTGTATGAATGATGCTAAAAGCTTTTTGTCAACTCTATGTATTGGTCTGGTTGCAGCCATAGCATCTAATGGTATTAAAAAAGGACCATTAAACATTCATGTATCATTCGATTAATACTGTGGTAGTGAACATATTTCTCTGACATTCCAGTTGTAATTTTTGGTTGATGGCATGAATAATTCTAATTCATTTGGATACCATTATACATGCAGCAGTTGCATGTCATCTATTGTTCTTTTATTTTTGCCAACAACCGAATTAGAGCACTACGAAGAACTGAGCTGTCTGCTTGTTGATTATGTTTCATGTCAAGTATTGTTTTATTTATCTGTACTGGTTTGACTCTCAGGGGCATGAGCTTGTGATGCATATACTATACCATCTACATTCTCTCATGGTTCCAGATACTGGAAACTCTTCACAGATGACTGTTCTGTATGATAAAATCCTCTTGGAAGTGGTAAGCATGATATTAGAATGCATGATTGCAAATAATTAGTGTGAGAATTAGAGTTATTTGACTCTCTTGTTGTAGGCCAAATCTTTGCTGGATGCGTTCCCTGCTTCAGACAAGTCATTTAGTAGACTTCTTGGCGAAGTTCCACTATTGCCACCATCAGCAGTAAAGTTATTAGATGATCTCTGCTGTTCTGATGTTGTAGATTCCAGTGGGAAAGAGGTCCGTGATGGTGAGCGTGTCACACAGGGCCTTGGTGCTGTATGGAGTTTGATTTTGGGACGTCCAAACCATCGACAGGCATGCTTAGATATTGCTTTAAAGGTATATCGACTGTGCAGCTTCTCGGAGTAATCTGTCAAAACTCAGGGTTGTTTGGATTTATATCATTTCATTATTTGGCTTCTTTTCAGTTTTTCATCTTTTTGCAATTAGGTATAGTCTACGACTCCCAACTTCTAAGGAAGTATGAATTTAAAATGACAGATCCTTTATTCAATGTGTTTTTTGGTTAATGAAATCTTAAATTACTTAATTAGTTGATTTTGACTTATCAGCGGTGACTGACTGACTATAATGATACTGGAGGCCAAAGGTGTCTGAGAAGATTTGTTCTTTTTTTTCTTTGAATTTCAGAGAGACACACATTAATATTTAGTTTCTTGATCATGATCTTTCTGTGCGTTCAAGATTGTTTCGACTAAAACAGAAGAGCAACTGTGGAAATTTGTGATTCTGAGTTATCAATGCTGGCTGAATATCTTCTGCTTCCCTTGTTTATGATACCACACGTTCATAATTGAGTTATTAGATATTTGAGCTGATCATGTCCATGTTTATGACATATTGCAATAGAATAGACTGATTTCTCTTTTCCTTTCCTATGTATCATTGTGTATGTTCCATTTTCTTGTTATCCTTTGTTCCTTTCCCTATACATAAACTCCAGCCTTGATTGTCGTACTTCTTCCAAAAATAAAGGACTTTAAAGATTGTAGGTTGCTTGTCAGAGTCTATTGGTTACAAGGAATGTGGTGAAACTCTTCTTCCTTTCCCAGCAAGTGAGCGGGAAGTTCAGAGTCTCTCAAAGATGCTTTTCAATAGATATTAGAGGCTTTCAAGAAGTTATTTAACCTAAAAAAAAGTTTTAGTTGAGACTCAAGAATTGGTTTCATAAGTTACTCTTAACATGCCATCTGATACCAAATGTAAACAAATGTAACTTGCTCCCTCACATGAAGTGTGGACAAATCACAACAAATAATAGATTCAGCAAAGGCCAGGCAATGTGGTTTGAACTTGAGTTCTTGTAGCCATACAAGGCTCTAATCTCATGCTGAGAAATCTTTCAACTAAAAAGTTTAAGCTCTTGGGTGAGGCTAAAGAAATGGTCATATACTATTCTAGTAAAAGCATGGGGTATGCTGGTCATCATTTTTATGGGCCAAATTTTGCATAAATTGTGTGTATATAATTGAATTTGCATTTTTCACTCATGTAAGTAATATTATGGTGCAGTGTGCTGTTCATTCACAAGATGATATACGGGCAAAAGCTGTCCGGTTGGTATGTTTCTTCTGTTCTTTGTTTTAATGTCTCGCTGTTGGTCGGCTGTGTGTCTTGACTTCTTTTAAACTTCATCAGCTATTAAGATGAAAAAAATTGTGTTCTATAGGTAGCGAATAAACTCTATCAGCTTGACTACATAACAGAACACATTGAGCAATTTGCAGTCAATATGTTGCTCTCTGCAGTGAATCAGCAAATTTCTGACCTAGAACTTCCACAATCAGGATCAATTGACCAACGAGAAGGGGAGGTATGGAGCATATTCTATATGGTTTTTCTTTACATTTAAAATTTTGGCAGCATATTTGTTGATTTATGAGGAACATTCCGTAAAGGATCTTAAAGGAAGATGAATATTTGATATTAAACGACTTGTTTAAAAATATGAATAATAGACGTCATGAATAAGGAGATGAAACAGCCCTTTTTTGACTGAAAGTTTGGTACTTTGAAGGCTAGAAGGTGTCAACATCAGTGCTCATGCACCCATACGTTATTACCATGCAATCTTGAGCTAGTAGTGAACTAGTGATACATATCACAGACCAGGAAAAGGAGCAGCTTACATTGTTAATTGTGCTTTTCTGATTGCTATTGGGTTTTAAGAACTTCTACACCAATTTTAATTGAAAACTTAATGTATGTATTTGTGTGACTGTGTGAGAGAGAAAGATCTTTATTCTCTACTGAAAATCTTTGAGAGAGATCACATTATTCTTTTTTGAAATCTTTATCAGGTTGGAAATGAGGAAATATCAGTTTGTGGCCCTCAGACCTTGGATACTGGAAGCAGGGAAAATGATTCCATGAGAACTCCACAGCTTCTGGTCCAAAGTTCTTCAACCATTTCTTTACCTGAAGCACAACGGTTGATTTCTTTATTTTTTGCTTTGTGCACAAAGGTCAGGATGCCAGGATGCACCATGATTCTTAAAAGTTCTTATAAACTTCCTTCTGTGCTTGAATAATGCTGACAGATGTCTTTACTTTCAGAAACATAGCCTTCTGCAACTTGCATTTGATGTCTATGGGCGGGCGCCAAAATCTGTAAAGCAGGTCTGCATTTATTCCTCGCAACAAATTTATGCCAAGAAATTTAGCTTAATCCAAACTTATATCACAGATAGGAACTTGAATATTGTTTTATGTTATTTGGCTTATATGTCAAGTTAGTATGCATGTCTTAGTATGGTTAGCCTCATTTGATGTTCAAAATAGGGCTACATTTTGTGTCATCTGCATTAGTCTTTGATATATTGAGCTCCACGGTTCTAAGCCCTGGTTTTAATATTCCTGTTTAAACCAAGTTGAGTTGAAGATCGATTTTCCTAGGCTCAATACTTGATGTTACATTCCTTGATTGTAAGTCATTTATATTATATTAGATACCGTAAAACTATATGTATCTGAAAAGAATTGTCTTGACAGAAATGGCAAATGCTCCTGCCAGATGTGTATAAACTTTTCTTTGTGCTGGTATTCAATGCTTTATGACATTGACAGGACAATGTGTTCTGCCCTTTTTGTTCTTTTGGGAGAGCTGAAACTAGTGCTTACAATGATAATTGTCCTTGTCCAGCTTAACTATTTTTCCTTCATGATGCAGGCTATTCACCGGCATATTCCAATTCTTATAAGGGCTCTCAGATCATCTTTTTCTGAATTGCTTCGTATAATATCTAATCCACCAGAAGGATGTGAAAATCTCTTGATGCTGGTAGTTTAATCTTCAACATCAACAACATTTATTCTTTCAAATATGCTCTGATGATCAATGATCCTGATTGAAGTTTTGTTATCTGGCAAGGTGCTGCAAGTATTGAGTCAGGAAATGACACCTTCTTCGGATTTGATAAACACTGTGAAGCACTTATATGAGACTAAGTTGAAGGTTGTTCTGTTATATTGGGCATTATGATTTCCTAATCATTAGCTGTTGATCAGTCACATTCTGACTTAAAATTTTGTGCAGGATGCTACAATTCTTATCCCGATTTTATCCTCACTTTCCAAGGATGAGGTCTGCTCCACCTTTTCCATTTCTCTTTCCTTTCTTCTTTTTTTGTCTTCTTTTGCACTTAGTTTTTATTCGATCATCAGATATCAACCTTGTGAATAGAATTACCTTATCAGTTCTGATTGAAGTTATTATAAGCCTTCTCTATTTGGGATCTGCGATGAACTACTAGACTTTCTGTGTGGATCGAGGTTTCCCTTCAGAAAGTAACAAAAAATCATGAATCATGAATCATGACTTATAGGTTATAAGTTAAGGGCTTTTAATTCTATGAGAGACATCTTTTTGCTTCAGAACATAAGCTTTCCCCTGCAGAGGAGGAGAAAAAATAGGAAAGAGGATCTTTACAAACATTTAGCCTTAAACAAACCATGAATACTGCTCTTTGGACATCTTTTCATGTGTTCTGGTGTTTTTCTCCAATATGAATGCCATTGATAATGTTTTGAGAAACTCAACTTCTTCATTAGCTTTACAATTCCACGTTTAGTTATATCCTTGTCCTTTCTCTTTCTTCACATTCATTACAAATTTGAATGTGTAATCAAGTTGATTTTGAAATTTGTGTTTCTGTGTAGTAGCTTCAAAGAAAACATGGGCTTATTTCCTGCGATGACATCTATAGTTCGTAATATAAAATTCTAGGCATCCTGACCAACTCTCAGGAAGAACTCACCTAATCTGTTATGTAATATGGAACACAAAAATGACCACAGCATGCTGTGTGTAGTAATTAGGCAACCAATGATTTTGTCAGCCAACTTAACTTCAATTTTGGTTGTTTACATTTGTCATCATGCCGGATTATTTTATGCTTTTAACCTGCTTACTTGATTTATTGTCCGACCTGGCTTTAAAATTTTATACAATCAAATTGGTTGATAAACGATTCTATTAATTATGTATACCCACTTTCTTATATGGTCATGCTGAACTAAAGATGTCAAATAATTAAAAGAGAAGTGTCTTACACACTAAAAGACTCATATAAGAAATTTTCAATTGGGAATTTGGAGGGTTACATCTGAATTTACTGTGACTTAGTGTGCGTTGTTATGGATTAGAAAAAAGTTTGAACATTTAGATTGGAAAGATAAAAGGGCTCCCAAGCACAAAAGGAAGACGTATCTAATGTTATTTTGTTACATGGTGCTTTTTTTTGATGTGAGACATCAATATTTATTGTGTTTGTACTCACAACCTGTTTTATTAGACTTCTTGAGAATTGTTATATTCACGTTCTCATTATGATATTTGTCCTTTATGTTCATATCATAAGTTTTTCATGATCATCTGTGACAGGTTTTACCTATTTTCCCACGACTTGTTGCTCTCCCAGTAGAAAAGTTCCAAATGGCAATTGCTCATATACTACAGGTATATGGAAAGTTTTTAACTTTTGTGCAAGATTACTATCACTTATCTCAGACGACTCCTTTATTTGTTGTATATACAATTACTTTTATATTTTGGACCATATTTAGCTGTGATGAATACCAATATTAGATTTTAATGGTCTTGAATCATTTATAATATCAAGCATGTGTGAAATTGATGTTTGATGTCATATGTGAGGTAAGAGAAGGGAGGGGGATATATATGGTTTTACATGATTCAATTTTAAGGTTTATATTCATGAACACAAGAGCAGCAAGGGCATTGGGTTCATTAGGTTTATACCATTTTATTTATTAGAGGCTAGTGCAAGATTTCATCATATAGTACTGCAATATTTTCTCACATGACCTATGTTATTCAACTATAAGGTAAATATGTTCCATGTAATAATGCTAGTAAGTGGATGCTAGTTTGCATATGAAGTCTGCAATGCGCGCCAGAAATAGTCACCTAATAATGGCAACAACATTTAAGGGATTCTTTTTTTTTCAAACGGCAATCGCATTGTTTTTCTTTTTTTTTTCTACTCCTTTAACAAAACACTGGCAAGAAAATAAACCCTAGTTTGTTGGTGAGGAAGGGCTAGATGTTATTGTGGGAAAGAATTTTTCTATTTCTCATATATTGAATAGGAGTATACAGCCATATATAGGAAATTACAAGTAGGAATTTAAATCTGGAAAGTTATCTAAAGCTATCTAATGCAATCCCTTAATTTAAGGGATTTCAAAGTTATCTTATCTTATCTATATCTAAGTATAATTTATTTAAAACTGTTTAGTATCTCAACACTCCCCCTCAAGCTGAGGAATATATGTCTTCCATTCCCTTGTATACAAGATCATGAAAACTTGAACTGTTTAGCCCCTATGTTAAAACATCAGCTACTTGATGTTTTGATGGAACATAGGACATACACACTAACCCTTCTTCCAATTTTTCTTTAATGAAATGTCTATCAATCTCAATATGCTTTGTCCTATCGTGTTGTATAGGATTATGAGTAATATTGATGGCTGACTTATTGTCACACTAGAGTTTCATAGGGCCGTCCCATTTAACTCTCAAATCATCTAGAATAATCTTCAACCAGAGTAGTTCACACAATCCTTGAGCAATAGCCCTAAATTCTAATTCTGCAGATGACCTTGGCACCACATTCTGCTTCTCGCTTCTCCACTTTACCAAATTACCTCCAAGAAACGTACAATACTCTATAGTTGATCTTTTATCCACTAAGGAACCTGCATAGTCAGCATCGGTGTAAGCTTCTAAAGCAAGAGTATTGTTTTCTTGAACAAAATTCCTTTTCCTAGACTGCCTTTTAAGTAATGTAGCACCCTATAAGCAGCTTGAAGATGAGGCTCTCTTGGATCATGCATGAATTGACTGATCATGCTTATCGAGTATGCAATGTCTGGCTAAGTGTGAGCAAGATATGTGAGTCTACCAACTAGTCTTTGATACATCCTTTTATCAACAGTTGGTTCTTTTTTAGCTTCTCCCAAATTGTCGTTTGGATCCATTGGTGTAGAGATTGGCTTACACCCAACCTTCCCCATTTCTACCAACAAATTAGTCACATATTTTTGTTGAGATATAAAAATCCCTTGTGTGGAATATGCCACCTCGATACGGAGGAAGTACCTTAGTTTCCCAAGTTCTTTTATCCCGAACTCATTTACTAGTCTTTGCTTCAATTCATACTTCTCTTTCTCATCATTTCTAGTCACTATGATGTCATCCACATAGACTAGAAGTGCAGTAACTCTCCCTGCAACCGAATGTTTAATGAAGAGAGTGTGATCACCTTGGCTTTGTTTATACCCAATCTCCCTCATGACTTTGCAAATTTCCCAAACCAAGCTCTAGGAGATTGTTTTAACCCATAAAAGGCCTTCCTTAGCTTGCAAACTTTGTTACCTGTGTCTCCCTCAAATCCTGGTGGGATGTTCATATAGATTTCTTCATCTAAGTCTCCATGGAGAAATGCATTCTTAACATCATATAGTAGGAGCTGCCAATTAAAGTGGGCAGCCAATGATATCAAAATTCTCACAGTGTTCATCTTTGCAACTGGGGGAAAAGTCTCTTGTTAATCAATACCATAAGTTTGAGTGTACTCTTTGGCTACCAATCTAGCTTTATATTTGTCAAGAGATCCATTATCCTTATATTTGCATGTGAAAATCCACTTATAGTCAACAGTGTTTTTCCCTTTCGGTTTATCAACAATCTCCCATGTTCTATTCTTTTTCAATGCATTCATCTCCTCGCTCATAGCATCCCTCCATTCCCTTTTTGACAACGTATCAGAAACGGTGTTAGGGATAGTAATGGTATTTAAGCCCATAAGAAGTTTTGGTAGGTTAGTGACAGATGCTTAAGAGCAACATAGTAAGATAGAGGATAAAGTGGTCGTTTAGTGCATTCTCTAGTTCCTTTCCTAACAGCAATAGGTTTAAAAAATTGTGTGTAAAGGTGAGTCATATCTTACCATGGTTTCATTTCTAGAGTCTGAGATGGATTCTTGGACTTGTGTCAGTTCTGGAACGGCCTTCCTCCTTGAATATACCTGAGTAACGCTAGTTGGGACATGTGATGACATAGGTTCAGTAGTAGAATTGGGGAACTCAGATGTAATTGGTTTAGAAGGCTCAGTTGTTGCAGAAATTCTATATTGTTTGTATTTTACATAATTTTCATCTGTACATAGATACAAGTATATATAGAAATAAAAAGGGCTATTCTAGGAAACTAATATCTTTACATATTCAATTTTGGGTTTCAGAATTTTCACGAGGTAGTTAATCTGCTCTTGTGAAATTTGTCCAGCATCCACCTCATATGCTGATGGGATTTTCCGTGACTCATAGTGAGTTGAATCACTAGAGGAAGTTTTGTTAAATCTCCCTTTATGCAATCCCTTCCAATTGGTTGGCTTTCCATGAAGTTTTTAGCATGTTTCGTGGGTATGCCATGCTTTATCGCAATAGTCACACCAAACATGTGACTTTTCCTCAGTCTTCCTAGTATGACCAGTAGTGTTCCCAGCAACTAGTGCTGTGTTTTTAAGAGTAGACGTAGGATTTCATTTACCAAGCATCACAAACCGTCTGCTCTCTTCACGTGGGACTTCTGCAAAGACTTTTCCAATAGTAGGGAGTGGTTGTCTTCCAATAATCCTGCCTCTAACTTCATCATACTCAACATTAAGTCCAATTAAGAACTTAAAAATTCGGTTATCCTCTACTATTTTTCAAAAATAGTTACAATCATTAGGGGATTTCCATTCATAGTCATTAAATAAGTCTAAGTCCTGCCACAAATGTTTCAAAGAATTAAAATACTTAGTAACACTACCCTCACCTTGGTGAATCTCACCCAATTTGAGAGTAAGTTCATATACTTGGGACTGATTTCAAAAATCAGAGTACATCTGATTCACGTTGTCCCATAGCTCCTTAGCTATGTGATAACACCTATAGTTGGAGCTAATATCTTCCTCCATCGAATTTGCCAGCCATGTCATCACCATAGAATTTTCAGCATCCCATATTCCGTGTGTAGGATCCTCTGCCGTGGGTTCCCTTTTGTCACCAGTCAAATATCCAATCTTTCCTCTCCCCCAGATGTGCATTCTCACTGATTGGGACCAACAAAGGAACTTATCTCCATTCAGTCATATAGTAGTGATCTGAATGGAATGAGAATCTGAGGAACTGTGTGGAGGAGGTGTATGGACTGGGTTAGAAGATTCACTAATATTAGACATGGTTGACATAGTTGTGCAAGATTAGAACGATAGGTGGGGCGGCTAGGGTTTTTTGGACAGTTCAGGAAGTAGTATGAGGTACAGTAGGTAGTGGCTAGGGTTTAACTTTCCAAGTATAGCTTTGATACTATGCAGAATTTCTATATTGTTCGTATTTCACGTAATTTTCATCAGTACATAGATACAAGTATATATAGAAATAGATAGGGCTATTCTAGGAAACTAATATCTTTACATAATCTCCTAATATTTGTACATAATATCATATCTTATTTCTAATATCAGATCCAATCTCCTAACTATTTAGGAGTCAATCATATCAAGAAAATATCCAGCTGGATATTTCCCAACAGTTGTTTCAACACTACGAGCTGGAGCAAGAGGAAGGTCAAGGGTTTTAAGTGGTTCGAAGGACTTATAAGTGCTCTCTTCCATCATTGAAATCTCCCCCTGAAGAGAGGACTTGGAGAAAAAGGTGTATTTTCTGTGAAGGTGACATCTATAGAGATAAAATTTCCTAGATGACGGATTGTAACACTTGTATCCCTTTTGAGTAGGTGAGTAATCGAGGAAGATACATTTGGTGGCTCGGGGGTCTAGTCTGTCTCTTTATTGGTTATGAACATGATCCAAATACCCTAGGTGTGAGGCCATTTGAGGTTTTGAAGTGTGGGTAGAAGCTATTAAGAATTTCTATAGGGCTTTTGTTGTCTAACACACGTGATGGAAGTCTATTTATCATGTATGTGGCTGTAAGAACTGCCTCTCCCCAATAGGATTTAGGGACATTCCCTTGAAAGAGTAAGGCTCAGGTGGTGTTGAGTAAGTGCCCTTTTTCTTTTCTACTACCCTGTTTTTATTGAGGTGTGTTAACACAGGATGAATCATGGATAATGCCCTGTGATTGAAAGAAAGGTGACAGTCTGGTTGAAGTAGTCTCTAGCATTGTCTGTCCTAAAGCTTTTTATTTTAACCCCAAATTGGTTTTGAATCATAGAGTGAAAATTAGGTATAACAAGGCTAACATCAGATTTTTGTTTAAGAAGAAAAAGCCATATTACCTGAGTGCAATCATCAATTAAGGATACAAACCAACAAGCCCCAGAGACATTAGGTATATTAGAGGGACCCCATATGTCACTATGAATCAAATGAAAAGGATGAGAGCTTCTTTTATTGCTAATAGGAAAAGATACT
>JAOSBK010000001.1:9810323-9826827 GCA_027568895.1 Erythroxylum shatona | reverse complement strand
GAGGAAACATGACCTTTAAAACTTTAAAAGATGGATGACCTAGGCGTAGATGATACAGCCAAATGGTATCTTTATTTGAGGAACTGAGAAATGACAAAGATAGGTTGCTCCTAACTCTTTGAGGCAGTTCAAGTAGGTAGAGGCCACCCCTTTCCTTAGCAAGTCCAATCATCCTCCCCGAAACCTGATCTTGAAAAACACAGTGAGAAGGAAAGTAAGTAGCATAACATTTAAGATCATGGGTAAGCTTTTGAATAGAAAGTAGGCTAGCTGACAGTTTTGGAATATGGAGAACCCTTTTTAGAATAAGGGTAGGTGTGATGTGTATATCTCCGAAACCTACAATAGTAACTAGAGAGCCATTGGCCACTACAATCTTTTTGTTACTTGGGCATGGGGTATAAGTGTGAAAGATTTGAGATGTAGGCGTCATATGGTCTGTGGCACCCGAGTCTAATACCCAAGAATTGGTATGAAAATTTTCTGAGGCATTCATGCAAATAGGGAGTAAAGGTTTACATGAAAGTGCCAAAGAACAAGTCTTATAAGGTTTTTCATTAGTCCCCAACAAGCTTTTCAGCTTCTCAATTTCTTCACTGTTGAATTCCACTGTTCTTGAATTTTCCTCAACTTTGGGCTGATCTACCGTATGTGCTTGGGACCTCTATTGTCCCCCACGGTTTCCCCATTCTCGACTTGGTGGTTTACCGTGTATTTTCCAACATGTCTCCTTTGTGTGCCTCGGTTTCTTGCAGTGGGTGCACCAGGGGTTGTCCTTATTCTCCTTCCCCTGGTTTTCTCTACCAGAATGCTCAGATAGATCACTTTTTCCTTCTTCCTGATCAGTTTTTGCTAATAAGGCTGACCCGTCCATGGTTTGTGGTTCAAGCATAACACTCCTTCGATTTTCTTCTGCTCAAATCAATGAGACTTTCTTCTGCTCAAATCAATGAGATTGTCTCCTCTAGAGACGGAGTGTCCTCTTTTCCAAGGATTTGGATCCTGACTTGATCAAATTAAGCATTCAACGCAGCCAAAAAATCATACACACGGTCTTTTTCAATGAAGTTTTTCAAGATGACAGCATCCTTAGGCCATTTCATCTCAAAAACTCGATAATGATCGAGTTCTTGCCACAGATTCTACAGCAAGTTTGCATATTCTGTGACAGATTTATCTCCTTGCTTAGCAGCTGCAGTTTTGATTTTGATCTTGTACACTTGAGTAGCATCACGAGCCTTCGAGTATGTGCGACGATTGTAGTCCCAAATCTCCTTTTCAATGACCAAAAACATGCATGTGTCACTGATCATGGGATCCATAGAATCCTATAGCCAGGACATTATCATGGAATCCTGTTTCAAGAAGATGACTTAGTCTCCCTTTGTCCATGAGGTATGTACGGACAAATTGAGATCATTTGAGATAGTTCTTCCCATTAAGCCTATAAGAAGCCCGAATATTTTGTAAATCTCCAATTTTCTAAATGGTGCCGAGTTCTTCTAGAGGGTTAGATCTGGTGGAGACAAAGGTTTGAGAGGTTGACATGATTAAGAAGAAGATACTGTAGTGAAGTGGATGATACTGTAGCAATTAAGGTTACCCTAATGAGAAACACACAAGAGAAGGAAAAAAATAAGGTTTCAGTAGTGCAGCAATGAAGGCTGCTCAAAGGACAAATCCCAGAAAAAGAAGCCCTATAGCTCTACTACCATGTGGGAAAGAATTTTCCTATATTCTTATTATTTGAATAGGAGTATACAGCCATATATATAGGACATTACAAGTATGATCTAGAAAGTTATCTAAAGCTATCTAATATAATCCCTTAATTGAAAGGATTTCAAACTTATCATATCTTATCTATTTACAGCCTATCTATATCTAAGTTAATCTATTTACAATTGTTTAGTATATTAACAATCTGAATAGACACTAAAGTAAGAGGCAATTAGATAATTACCTTTTTGAACCAAAGAACAAGTATGATTTATACTAGAGAAATTTTGATTGAAGAATTTTACAAATTTGCTCTATCTGTTTCTTTGTGAAAGGCTGCGTGTTAGAAGACGTTTCGGGTCTGGATTCAATTGTGTTGGCTTGGGAGGTACAATTGTCACTGAATTGTTTTTTTTTCCCCAATTTTTCGACTTCCCATGAATTTTTCAGGGTGTGTGAATCAGGTTTATAGTGGTCACACAATGTCTTTTTATTGTTTTTTCTCCCCCCGACCTCTATTCCTTTCAACATGAGTATAGAACCTTCAACCTTTCATTTGGTGTTGCCAATCATTACTTTCCGCCTCATCTCCTCTCTCTTTACTTCTGAGAAAATGTCTTTGATAGAGGGTAAAGGCTTTCTTCCCAAATTTCAGCCTTTGACTTCATTGAATTGTTGATTCAATCCTATAAGAAAAACATAACTCTATCATCTTCTTCCCTTTTTTTATCTCAGACACTGTCGTTCCGACAGTCTCATTCATCTTCATAACATAGGTCCAATTCCTTCCACAAAGTTACTAGTTCATTATAAAGCAATGTAATGTCATGAACTCCTTGCTTGGCTTTCCATAGCTTTTTTTTAAGTTCGAAAATTTGATAAGAATTTTTAATATCAGAATACATCATTCAAACCGCATCCCATACATCTTTTGTTGTTAGCAAAAAAATGAATTATTTTGATTGTAGGTTTCATGAAATTAATCAACCAAGCTGTGATCAAAGAATTTTCGGACCTTTATATTGCCATATTTGGATCATCCAAAGCCAGTCTTGTTTCTCTCCAGTTAAGTACCCAAGTTTTCCTTTATTGTCAATGACCAACTTTATTATTTGCGACCATTCTAGGTAATACTTGTGATTCGTCAATTGGAAAAGCAAATTTGAGCCAAAAAGATCACAATTACGTTGTAAGTTACTTGTCATAATACCAGGATTAGTCACACTCGAATTGTTGAAATCATCGTTAAAGGATGAGGAGTTTCTCCGTTGGCAGTCATCGCTAAAAATATTCCATTTAGGATTGATTTGAATGAAGAAAGAAAAAATATTGTAAAAGAGTTGTGGCTCTGATTCCATGAAGAAAGAAAACAAAGTAATTCTTAATTTTTCTGTGAATAGTACAAGGAATATATAGGACAATAGAATCCTAATTACCTCCTTAAATGAAGAAGAATCTATTTATTCTCTAATTAATAAAATCTCAACTAATTATCTATAGAGAATCAACTAATTATCTCTAGAGGTAATTAGCTAATTATTTCCATAATATCAACAAGTATAAAATTATAGTCTTAGACGTTGTCAATCAAATAACTTTATATACTGTCCATAAAACCAAAAGGCCTATCCATGAGAACACAAGAACTTGTCCTTATAATTGTTTGTGGATGATATTAAACATACTGAAAGTGATTTGGTAGGCATTTTTGAGTTGAAGATTTGCCTACAACAATAGTTTTAGACCAAGGGTCTTAGTCTTTTATAATATTTTGAAATATTGAAGTATCACGGTTCAATAGGGATTTATATTAAATTCTCAAGAGAAAAATGCTTTAATATCATGTAAGAGTGAGTAAATTAGTTGTGTTGACTTTAATTTACTTCTTATGAAGTTATAGATAAATAATATAATGCTAACATGAATAGGGAGCAAATTCTCATTATAACTGATACAGAAAAAGTAGGATGGAACCGAAAAGGGACTTGCCTTTTTGTGAGAAAACCTTTTGGTGGTAAAGAAAAAATGTAGCTCAAATAAGAAAAATATTGCAAAGACAAACTAAATACAAAACAGAATACTAGCTAGAAATAAATATATAAAATTAGACTTTTAGCTGGATGGTCTTGCACACTTAGATCGTGGTGTCTCTTGCATTATGACCAGCATTTAGCAGTTTTGTTCTGCTTTTTACCTAACAATATGACGCTAAGTTACTGCCAATGGTTAAATAGTCTTACCCAGTTTTGTCTCCTCCACTTTCCTTATCGTGCTAGCCTAGACTCTGATAATATGGGATCAAAATCTTTTGTGGTGTCCTGCCACTTAGCCATTGCTATCAAGTCATAACATTGACTACCAAAACTTCACTCACCACCATTCCAATCATAATTGAATCTCTTGATGATGTTGTACATTTTTGTTATATTATTTGGTCTTAAATGAGGCTTCAACCAATGCATGTTGTTGTTATCTTAGAAAGCTATTACAAAGCATGTGAACACTTTAGTCAGTCGTTGAGATAAGATGGGGATCAATCCTTTTCTTTCTAGTATATTGGAAAGCTGAATCTTGAAATATTGTAAAAGCTGCTTCATACTTCTCCCAATGAATTCGTTTACTTATGTAACTATACAATGAGATGTCAGAAGATTCAGTTAATCAATCATTTGCCAACTTGCCGATTTAGTTACCTTATTTGTTAATGTAATTAATGTATTTTATATGCTTTCTTATTTAGATAGTCAAACCTAAATTAAAGGAGCTGACAAATCTCCTCCTTTGTATATTCCTTTTTTAGGTAGGACTCCTTGTGTATATATGTAGACAAACTCTTCTCTAACAAGATACTTGTTTTATCACACAAAATCCTTTGCATTAATATGGTATCAGAGCCCTTGATCTCTACATAGTCGTTGTCCAGTTTTTTTTCCAGCTTCTGGTTTCTCGTTCCTAGTCCAGTTTTTTTTTTAGTTCCTAGTTCTTTAGCAGCCTCATGTCTTCAGACAGGGAGTCCTTGATTCGTTTTAATGGTAAAAGCTACTCAGCCTGGGCATTCCACTTCAAGATATATGTCAAAGGAAGAGATCTCATGTTGATGACAGCAAACCTACTCCCAAGCAAGGTACGGATGAATATGCTATGAGGGAGGTTAGGGATGCACAAATTATGCCATGGATTCTAAGATATGTAGAACCCAACATTGTTTTGAATCTTCGACCCTCCAAGACCGCAGCTGCAATGTGGAATTACCTCAAGAAAATCTATAGCTAGCAAAATGTGGCTCATAGATTCCAACTTGAACATGAATTATCCATGATTCGTCAGAATAATCTCTCTATTTCTGATTTTTACTCTAGCTTTATGAATCTTTGAACTAAATATACTGATATAATCTATGCTACCTTACCTGTTAAAGGTATCACTGTTGTCCAATCTGTTCATGAAACTGCTAAAAGGGATTAATTTCTTGTGAAATTGAGATCTGAATTTGAGGGTACCAGGTCCAATCTTATGAACCGAGATCCGGTTCCCTCCCTGGATGTATGCCTTAATGATCTACTAAGAGTCGAGCAACGAATTGTCTCTCAAGCAGCCATGGAACAACAAAGATCCACATCAGTTCAATGGCTTATGCAGCCCAAGGGAATCCAAGAGGTAAGGATCCAAAGGTTGTTCAATGCTTCTGTTGCAAAGGATTTGGTCATTATGCCTCGAATTGCCCCAAAAAATTCTGCAACTATTGCAAAAAAGATGGCCATATTATCAAGGAATGCCCAATCTGACCTCCCAGGACATCTGAAACAACATTTATTGCCTCGTTTAGATCTTCTAATGCTAGTGGTTCAGTGGATACAGCCTTTTCAACACAAAATATTCCTGCTGCTGCTCAAACTATAACACCTGAGATGGTACAAACGATTCTCTCTGCAATGTCCAACCTAGGACTCTCCGATAAACCCTTTTCTACTTCATCCACTTGGTTTTGTGATTTCGAGGCATCCAATCATATGACAAATAATGCTCAAATCCTAACCAATGTAAAGAAATATTCTGGAAATCTTGAAATTCATACTGCAGATGGAAATTATTACCCATTAGAGCCACTGGTGATATTTCTCCTTTAACTGATGTTTTTGTCTCTGCAAACCTTGCCACTAACCTTGTTTCAGCTGGCCAGTTGGTTGACAATAACTTTGTAATAGAATTTTCAAAATCTGGTTGTGTTGTGCAAGATCAATAGTCAGGGAAGATGATTGCAAGGGGGCCAAAAGTAGGATGTGTTTTTCCACTCCAATTTCCATTGTCACTGTGTCTTTCGTTTCCTTTTGTCACTTGTAATCTTGCTCAAGTTGATTATCGAACATAGTACAAACGTCTTGGACATCCAAACTCTAGTATACTTCATAATTTGCTAAATTCTGGTTTAATTGGGAATAAAAAACATTTTTCCATTGATGATGTTCAGTTTGATTGTGATTCTTGTAAGCTTGGTAAGAGCAGAACTTCGCTATTTCGGACTCACATACCTAATCCTATCCAACTTTTCGAAATAATACATAGTGATTTGTGAGGTATGGCACCAATCATATCTCATGCTAATTACAAGTACTTTGTCACATTCACTGACGACTATAGTCATTTCATTTGGATTTATTTCTTGCATTCTAAAGATGAAGTGGTCTCTGCGTTTAAACTTTTTCATGTGTATGTCCAAACCAAATTTTTTGCAAAAATTGAAATCTTACGTTCAGATAATGGGGGTGATTATGTGTCATTTGTTCCAAGATTTTCTGCAGGCTAATGGAATAATATCTCAAAGATCCTACTCTCAAACCCTAGAACAAAATGGGGTGCCCGAAAGAAAAAACGGTCACCTCCTTGATGTTGTTTGAGCCCTTTTAATAGAATCCTCAGTGCATCCTCGGTTTTGGTGTGAGGCTATCTCCACAGCTGTTTATCTCATTAACAGGTTACATTCTCCTTCATTGGATCATGTATCTCCTTTCTATAGGTTGTTTGGACATTTCCCCAATTATTCTAATCTTCGTACCTTTGGTTGTGTATGTTATGTACATCTTCCTATGCAAAAATGCACAAAATTCACAACCCAATCTGTTAAATGTGCTTTTCTAGGATATTCGGTGCATCACAAAGGTTTCTTTGTTATGATCCTAATTTGCGTCGTGTTCGCATTTCTAGAAATGTAATTTTTTCTAGAAAATCAGTATTTCTTTTCCAATCATCAAGACTCTTTTTCTCCTTCATTCTCTAGGTTGCCTATTTTTCCTATCTCTACTGCAAATCAAGAAAAGTCTAAACCACTTTTGGTATATCAAAGACGTTTCAAAACTACGATAGATCCGCCTTCTGCTATGCCCCCTCAAGCTCCTTCCCTTGCTGCTTGTTCTCTCGCACCAACTGAATTTGTCATTCCTAGATGCAGTACACGAGTTAGTAAACCACCAGATAAGTATGGTTTTTCTTATCCTGTCTCTTTGACAGCCACTTTGCCTCCTATTACTATTACCTCATCTTATAAGCAGGCAATGGAACATGAGTGTTGGCTTAAGGCTATTGAAACAGAACTTCTTGCTCTTGAAGAAAACCAAACTTGGGATGTTGTACCACAACTTTCCTATATCAAACCACTTGGTAGCAAATTTGTGTTTTCTGTCAAACTTCATTCTGATGGATCTATCGATCGCCATAAGGCTCGGTTAGTGGTTCTTGGGAATAAACAAAAGCATGGTCTAGACTATGAAGAGACCTTCGCACCGGTAACTAAAATGACCACAGTGCGAGCCATCCTAGACCTTACAGCATCTCAATCATGGCCTTTACTTCTAATGGATGTTAAGAACACGTTTTTACATGGTGATCTCAAGGAAGAAGTCTACATAAAACTTTCATCTGGTATGCCCACTTCTTCTCCTAATGATGTTTGCAACTAAAACGGTCCTTGTATGGCTTGAAGCAAGCACCACAGATATGGTTTGAAAAATTTAGTTCCACTCTTCTTGGTTTCTCCTTTACTCAGAGCCAATATGACTCCTCTATGTTTCTTCAGCAGACATCTAAAGGCATAGTTCTTCTTGTTTACGTGGATGACATCATCATCACTAGTTCTGATCAGAGGCCATCTCTAATCTTCAAAAAATGTTGCATACCACTTTCCACATGAAAGACCTTGGCCCACTTACCTACTTCTTGGGGTTGGAAGTTCATCATCATCCCCAAGGTATTTTCTTGAATCAACACAAGTATATTCAAGATCTAGTTTAGTTGGCAGGACTTACAGGTAGTGCTTTTGTTGACACTCCAATGGCAGCCAACGTGAAATACCGATGTGATGAAGGGGAGGTTCTTAAGGATCCTACTTTATATCGTAAGTTCGTTGATAGTCTTATTTATTTGACCATTACTCGACTAGACATCTCTTATGTTGTTCATACAGTTAGTAAGTGCATGCAATCTCCTCGACATCTTCACTTATCTATTGTCCGACGCATCATCCGATACCTACTTGGCATGCCTAATCGTGGCCTGTTTTTTCCCATTGATTCTTCACCACAATTGCATGTCTACAGCGATGCGGACTGGGTTGGTTGCCCAGACATGAGGAAATCCACTACTAGTTGGTATATGTTTCTTGGTAATGCTCTTTTCTCTTGGAAATGCAAGAAACAAAACTATATCTTAAAGTCATCTACTGAGGTAGAATATTGTGCCATGTCTGCTGCTTATTTTGAGATCATTTGGCTACGTGGTATTCTCACTAAACTTAGTTTTCTACAACTTCAACCAACTTCTTTGCATGCTGACAACACTAGTGCTATTCAAATTGCCGCCAATCCCGTCTACCATGAGTGTACCAAATATATAGAGGTTGACTGTCATTTCATTCGAGCAGCCTATGATCATCATGTTATTACCTTGCCTCACATTAGTACCAACCTACAAATTGTCGATATTCTTACCAAAACCATGACACATCAGCAACATAACTTTTTTGTTGGCAAATTGATGCTTGTCGACTTACTAGCATCAATTTGAGGGGGAATGTTAGGAGATTCAGTTAATCAATCATTTGCCAACCTGCCGATTTAATTACCTTATTTGTTAATGTAATTACTGTATTTTATATGCTTTCCTATTTAGATAGTCAAACCTAAATTAAAGGAGCTGACAAATCTCTTCCTTTGTATATTCCTTATTTAGGTAGGACTCCTTGTGTATATATGTAGACAAACTCTTCTCTAATGAGATACGAGTTTTATCACGCAAGATCCTCTACATTAACATGAGATAATACCACCCTTCTTGGAAGATATATATAAATTTCTATTCACTGAGAAAAGTAAAAGGCTCCGCCTAAGAGCTGAATCTTGTTAGAGAGGAGGTTCATTGAGCCTCGTGTTATTCATTTGTCATTGAATTAGGCTCATTGAAATTAAACAATTCTCTGTTGTTAAATATTTTAGGGATTTAATATTTATCACTAAAATAGTATATATATATATATATATATATATATATATACACATCTTCTTAATTAGGAATATAGTTATGAGGAGATAGGTACTTTACCCTATAAATAGAAATTTATTATATATTGTGGCTTACATAAAGTAATAATTAAATTTTATTTCTATTGGCTTTGCGTATGTAGACATATGTTTTATAATGAAATTAAAATTGTGTAATTTTTTTGTCATTGGTATTCTTTTACTCTTTTTCAAGTTAGGAAATTATTATTTTTTGTATTATAAAGGTTCTCGGTATCTAGGAGATTGTTTTATATCCTAGTAGATTGTGTGATCTTAGGAGATTGATCCCTATCCTAGGAGATTGTTTTCTATTTGTTTCCTATACTAAGATGTATATAATAATGTAACTCAAAATCAATTGGAAGATGGATAATTTTCCTGTTCTACTTTGTGTCATGGTATTAGGGTTTTTTGCTTGGGAATTCTTTTTTGAGCAGCCTTCATTGCTGCATTTTTCTTGGGACTTCATTCTTCTGTTTTCTACCACACCCAATATGTTTGCATTCAAAATTACGAATAAAGGAGTTTTTAATAGTAAGGAGATTGAAAAACTGAGGAATTTATTGGGATCTCTTAAGAAGCCTTCTGGAGCTGGTGCTTTGGCTCTTTCAAACAAGCCTTTAATTTCTTATATAAATGCCTCAAACAAGTATTATGTCAATGCTTGGATAATTGACTCCAATACCATAGAGTATATGACTCACTCTTCTCGTTTTCTTTAGACTTATATTGCACACCTTAGTAATAAGAAGATCATAGTGCCCAATGGTTCTTTAGCTATTTTGCAGAAGTAGATGTATATGTTAACACCTTCTCCCTGTCTAAGAAACGTTCTACATATGCTAAACCTATTAGTTAGTTTTGTGTGTGTCCAAAAACTTACTCGTGACCTTAAATGCTATGCAATATTTTCTTATTCTTATTGTGTTTTTTAGGACTAAAACTTGGGGAGGAGGATTGGACTTTCTAAGGGAAGGAACAATCACCATCATCTTAAATCTTCTAAAAAATCGTAAATAGTTCGTCCGTGTCACTTCTTAGTACTTCCTAAAGATGCCAGTTAGCTTTACCATTTACACTGTGGTCACCCATCTTTTAAAGATTTAAAAGTCATATTTTCATATTGGTTCAAAGGATTAGCTATTGATCTTTCATTGTTAAATTTGTGAACTGGCAAAGCATACTCGGATATTCTTTCGTATTAGTACTAAAATAAGTCCTCATTCTTTTCATTTGATTCATGGTAATATCTAGGTTCCCTCTATTATTCCTGATATTTTTGGGGCCCATTGGTTTATCTCATTAATTGTATTCAAGTAATATGGTTTTTCTTACTTAAACAAATATCTGATGTTAGCACTGTTATTCCTAATTTTCATTTTGTGTTTCAAAACAATTTGGGGTTAAGATTCAAAGCTTTAGGTCAGACAATGTTAGAGATTACTTCAATCATATTTTCTCACCCTACTTTTGAAAATAGGAAATTATTCATGACTCGTCATGCATCGACACACCTAACAAAATGGGGTAGTTGGCAAGAAAAATGAGCATTCACTTAATACGTCTAGAGCTTTACTTCTTCAAAGGAATGTTACTAAATCCTATTAGGGGTAGGCAATTCGAATTGTCACACATATGATAAATAACTTCTATCATGTTTGTTAGACAATAAAAGTCCCATAAAAAACCTTAGTACCTATTATATCGACTCAAAGCCTTAAACATGCTTATTCCTAGGATATTTGGTTGTACTGCTATTTAATGTATCTTTCTAGGTTACTCACCTACAGAAAATGCATACAATTGCCATAACCCTTTTTTTTTTACAAAAGTTCTACAGCACAGCAGGTATCACTTTCGCTAAAAGCAAACCATAATTTGACAAGTTTTATCTTTAGGAGGACATTAATGATGGAAGATAGTACTTATGAGTCTTTGAGCCACTTGACCTTCCTCTGTCCATCTTAAACTCAAATCTAGCCTCTATTGTGTCCGTCCCAAACTTTCTCCAGCCCCTAGTCTTATATATGTCTACGTCAATGCCAGTTGAGGCTCAATCTCCAAAAGTGCACCTTTGGTGTCACATCAGGAAAACTGGAAGAGTTTCTCAACAATCAAAGAGCTAAAGAGGTCGACCCAAAAAAAAAAGGGCCCCTCAAGAAATGACCTCAGCTAGAAACCTGCAAGAGCTCAAATCTCTCCAAAGAAGGTTTGTATTTAAAATATACAATGGTTTATTTCCAATTTATCATGAAGATGCCAACACGCTTTTGAAAGCCTGAAGGAATATTTACTAAATACTAAATTCCTTCAAAAAAACATGTCTTGTCTTGTGTCCGTTGGTGTTACTCAAGATTTTCTAAGATATTCACAAGTTTATTATTGAAGAGCAACAGTTTCAGATTTGAAACCAGTCCAGAAATTGAACCTGAACTATGGAAATGAGTTTGACAGTAAGATTTGATCTTCTTTTACATACACAATTAGTTGAAACACCATCAAATGACTCACACCTTCCTATGTAGGCCACTATAACCATTATTCCATTGTGTCACTAAAACAAGTGATCCCTGCCTACAAAAAGTTCATTGCAAGTCGACATACTGTTTATTTTCCTAATACCATTTTAAGGCAGCATTATCAAAAAGGGAGTGTAGGAATGCTATGATAAAGGAAATTGATGTGTTAGAAAAGAATATGACATGGGAGATTGTTGATAAACCAAGGGGAATAACATAGTTGACTATAAATGGATCTTCACACTGAAATATAAAGCTGATGGATCACTAGAGAGATATAAAGCAAGGTTAGTTGCTAAAAGGTGCACTCAAACTTATGGTTTCAATTACCTTGGTGGCGAAAATTAATATTTTGAGAAATTTGTTACTCATGGTAGTTCACTTCAACTGGCAACTTCTGGCATATGATGTGAAGAATTTCTTCTTTCGTGGAGATCTAGATGATGAAATCTACATGAACATCCCACTAGGCTTTGAAGAAAACACGAATAATAAAGTTTGTAGGTTGCAAAAGGCTCTCTATGGGATGAAACAATCTCCCTAGGCATGATTTGGTATATTAGTTAAAAGTTATAAAATGTGGGATGTAAACAAAGTCAAGGTGATCACTCTCTTCATCAAGCATATAGCTGCAGGGGGAGTGACTGCACTTCTAGTGTATATTGATGATATTATTGTGACTAGAAATGACAAAAAGGAAAAGGGGAATTGAAGCAATGATTGATCAAGGAAAAGGAATTTGAGATAAAGGAGTTTTAGAAGTTGAAATACTTCCTTGGTATCAATGTGGGATATTTTTCACAAAGGACTTGCGTATCTCAATAGAAGTATGTGATTGATTTCGTAAAGGAAATAATTGGGTGCAAACTAATGAACCCAAATCATAATATTGGAGAAGCGAATGAAGAACTAACTATTAGTAGAAAGATGTATTAGAGGCTAGCGGTCAAACTCATATACTATGCTCATACTCGACCCAACATAACACACTCAGTAAGCATTGTTAGTCAGTTCATGTATGATCCATGAGATTCATATCTACAAGAGAGTCAGTTATGTTTAGGAGGAACAATCATCTTGTTCTAGAAGCCCATGTTGATGCAAACTATTCAGGATCTATAGGAGACCAAAGCTTAGCCTCAAGTTATTGTACTTTCCTTTGAGGAAATTGGCAAGAACATAAAATTGTTGTGGCTAGGTCGTCAACAGAATTAGAGTTTAAAGCAATTGCTTAAGGTTTGTGTAAGTTGTTATGGTTGAGGATTATTCTAAATGACTTGAAAGTTAAATGAGAAGGTCCTATGAAGCTGTATTTGATAATAAATCAGCCAACATTGCTTACAATCCTATTTAACATGATCAGACAAAGTATATTGAAATTGATAGATATTTTATTAAAAAAATTTGGGGAAGGGCTCATATACATATCATAAGTTCAATCGGAAAGCCAACTGGTTGATGTTCTAATGAATGGGCTGTACAATTCAACTTTTCATAATTATTTCTATGCTGTGTGGAAGACATCTCGCTCTCAACTTGAGGGGAAGTTAGTTTTGAGTTGTATATTGACTCTATACAAAGTTTTTAAAAAGTAAATTTTTTTATATCCTAAAATTCTAAGATTTTAAGAGATTGCTCGTCTTAAGAGATTGTATGATCTTAAGAGATTGATTCTTATCATAAGAGATAGTTTTCAATTGTAAGAATATATATTAATTTCTTTTCTACTTTTTGTCAACTTTCAATTTCACATGGCAAAGCAATTTCAATCCTCTTTTCTTCTATGTGTCGCCGATGTCTCTTTAAACTTTTTAGTCGGCCTGATCCCACCTGTCTCTTTATTTCTGATGAGTTTTTTTCTGGAAAGATATTCTTTTTTTTTTTCCGTGCCAATCTGTCATCTTCTATGCCACATTTTCTTTCTTACTTCTCTTCAATTGCTCATATTCCAGCGAGTTTCGGCATTATTGTCCGATTTCAGACTGACTTCTAATGCAGTTTGTCATAGCTGCCTGTCACAAGAGTTTCCAGCAATAGCCAGTGCTATTTCCTATTTCAGGCGCTTTCCTCCAGCTGTTTAGGTGTTGTCTTTTCTGCTATTTGGACAGTTCATATTAATTCTGAGCTCAATCCCCAATCATTTAGTAGGTGTTTGTTTCCCCCTGCTCTCTTATTCAGGGATTGACAAAAAAGGAAAAAAGAGGACAAGCAAACAAGAAAAAGAAGAAAACAGGATACGTAAAAAGAATGAAAGAAAAACTAAAATGAAGAAAGCAGAAAAAATAAAATTCTAATAATTTTTTATTTTCATTGAATTTTAAATATAAGTTGGTATCTATTTGTCAGTTTGAAGAAAAATGTTGAATATCTAAGGGGTTAACATTTTAAGAATAGTATTGTTACATATTCGTGAACCTAGGCTTATTAAAATTCCTGGAGCATGAAAGCCTGGCGACGAGAAACGAGTACCTCTCGACCTACCGCCAGGGTTCAAATGATTTCCAGTATGCTAGGAACTTTAGTCAAGGAACCCGCTTAGCCTTATCAGTCCTATTTGTCTTACTTCACTAGCTGACTTATCATATATAAACTGTGTCATTTTTCTTTCTTTCAAATCAATATTTGATCGGATTGCACTATCTAGTTAGCAAGGATTGACATAACACGACTTGCAGGATGATGGAACATGGCTTGCTGTCTCCAGAGAGAGCTAAAAAGGCACATGAGAAGAAACAGAGGAAACAAAAGATGCAACGGATGGGAACCCCTTCCAAGCCTCCCAGCAAACCTGAGAGTTCCCAAAACCAACGATTGGCACCAAAGAACGGTGAAGCAAAAGCTAAAAGGAAAATCATAAATGAGAATGACGACGATGAGTTTATTTTAAGTCCCAAGAGAAAGAAACCTTAGGGCTGTTGTATCCAAAACGAAGAAAGCTAATTGTACTGTTTTATTTTCGGCATTCAGTTCATTTATATTTCTTTACATTGAACTGGAACAGGCAGGTATTCTGACCAGCCGAGCAATTGACAGATTAGAAATTCTTTGTATACAATTTATGCAATAAGCATAGACAATTTTAATGTTATATTGACCACGAAGAATGCCAAAAGAATAATTGTATACCCGAAAAATGTTATTTTCAACTATTTCAAAGAGAATTGATGGATCAGCAAATGTTGTTTTCTTTCTTCAGAAACTGAGAATGTATATCGTCGAACGAATGAATGAGGAGCAATCAAAGAGTAACTAGTCAGTGAAGAGGGAACTAAGACAGCTCTCTTTAATTTGAATCTTGGCAATCAGATGTGTTAGTTTATCAAAAATTATAGTATCTAGTGGGAGATCAGTATCCAAAGCTATTCTGTAACTCTCAAATTGTAAATTGCTCAGTGAATTGAATGTAACCCATACATGCCTTATACTTAAGAAGCCTAATGCTATAAGCTTGCAAAAGTATTGTGATTTATAAGATAATTAGAAAGGTGTTTTCTACTAGATTAAAAGGTACACTCAATTTTATTATCAATCCAAGCTAGGAACCTTTATTCATGGGATGAGACTAGGAGATGATATTCTTTTACTATAAGAACTGATCAAGGATTGTCACAAGAACAAAGCTATCAATGGTTGAACAATGAAAATAAATATTCATAATATATTTGATTTAGGGGCTTGGAGTTTGATTCTAGAATCCTCTACCCTTCATCAAAGGGATCATAACTACATTTATCATTTTTTGTTAATGGCAATGGTGGAAAATGATTAAGGTAGGGAATCCCTACCTATTATATAGTTTCTTCACGATTAATTGACAGGAATATCGAAGAAAGGGGCAACCTATTACCATGAGTAAAGCTCTCATTTATCCATCACATTATTGTGTGGAGTTGGTGAAAATTCAATCAGATTGCGTATGGAAACAATGCAACACTTTAGTGATATATCATGTCCAAAGATCAGCCTTAAGAAGAGGAGCATCTTTGTATTAGGAAATAATCTCAACTAAGCTAAGAATTTGGAAAATATAGTTGTATGAAACTTGAGAAATCTCTATTCAAATATCTTAGGATTCCAATTACAACCACAAGACTCACAAATAAAGGTTGTCAATCCTTGTTTGATGTTATTTATAGAGGAATGTTCAGTTGGAATAACAAAAACCTTTAATATGTTAGAAGATTGCAAACTATATCCTCTATCCTTAATAATATCCATGTGCTATGGGGCTCCCATCCTCGTAGTATAATCAAGGCAATTGAAAAATTAGTGAAAAACTCCTTATGGATAAGAGATCCAAACAAAATAGCATATGCCAATGTAAAGTGTATAGAAGTTTGTGCCATTAAAGAGGAAGGAGGCTTGGGCTAAACTCAGTTAAATCCATTAACAACATGCTCTTAGTTAAGATAATATGGAAATTCTGGTAGATAAAAGTGTCCTTATAAGTTAGATGGATACACACTCACTTTCATGTTGGAGCTTTAAACACCAAGTAAGTACTTCTTGGACATTAATTCAAACGTTCAAAATGAGAGATACACTACAACAAAAATGACATACAGTAACACTAGACAGTAACACTAGACAGTAACACTTTTGACAATATGTTATAAAATACCTATCTATGGTAACATTGTATCTTAAAATGTTATGATTCTTAATTTGATAAGTAACACTTTATGATTTTGTAACATATAATTTATCATTGATAAC
>JAOSBK010000001.1:9796756-9810223 GCA_027568895.1 Erythroxylum shatona | reverse complement strand
GCATACTCATTAGTGTTACCATTCATATTTAATAACACTTATCACCTGTTACCGTATGTCATTTTTGTTGTAGTGATATCATGAACCACAATATAAAATGCATCATTAGCAATGAGAATGCTACATCTTCCTTGTTTGAAAATTGGCATAATCAAGACCTTTTGTATGAACTCCTCACCTTCCACAATCTTGAGTATTTAAAACCAATCAATGCTTAAAGTTATCATTTAAGGGGGACTCTAATCTATTTTTTCAAATGTACCATCACACAACCCCACTGTTGTAAGTTCTCATAAATCAAGAAAGTTTATAAATAAACATGTACAAAATTATTCAAACCTTCCTCTCTAAAAGTTGCATTTATCTAATATGAAATAGAAACCTTTAGACATAAGATTGCATCCCAAGGATGTGAAATAGAAATTTTAGACACAGATACAATTAGAGGTATTCAAATCAACAATATATCTTCCCTCCATAAATAGGAGCAAGGATTTATAAATCATTTGTTCTTTAATTGTAATTAATCAACTACAATATAAGGACATATCATGCATCAATGTGATCAAATCTACATAGGAAATGAGTGGGAAAACATCATCATATAGGTGTTTAAGTTGAAGTATAACTTTAAAGGGGACTCAAAGCTGTTAGCTCTAACTTGCTGTATCTATATGGTTTAGAGGGAAAGAGAATTAAGAATCTTTTAACACACTCAGTAGGGCATATAAAATATGATAACAAACTTCAGTAGACGGATAAGGGAAATTGCTATAATTAAAGCCATTAAAATACAACTAAGTGAAGGGATGTTAAGGGAGTGGAATGCATATGTATGATAATATTCAGAATTCCAGCAATTAAAGAAAAATAGGAGAAGAGTAGCCAAATTCTTAAATCTACTTTGTCATAAGATTTGTAATTTAATTTTTTATAGATAATTTAGGTAAGAAGTAAGATCTTTAGCTTGATGAATCATATTTTAATTACACAACTACCTTTATATAGTTCATAATATATCCAATTAGTACAGATTGAATGACTTATGATTAGAATAGATCATAAGCAATATGAAAACATATCAATCCCTATACAAGATAGCTTTAGAGACCTCAAGTCAAAGAATCACTTATACAATCATTGTAATGAAAATTTTCATAAATATACAAGTAATGTTCCAAATGAATTCCTCATATTCGGTTAGTTTAGTGAACTTGTTCTCTAACAAGCACTCACAAAATTGTTTAAATATCTTTATACTTTAGCTTATAAGATCGATTACTTCCTTCATAAGGAAAAACATAATGTGTGCTAACCTTTTTACATTCGATTAATGTCCAATCTTAATAGAAAAATGACTATAAATAATTTAGGAATAATACATAATTGCAATATGAATCTCATAATTATAATCTCATTACAATTTCATTTATAATGTATAACTATCCTATGAACTTTATCATATAAATCTAAATATATACAAGATAAAGAATACCTTTAAATCATTTTGTCTTTAAACTATAACCAATCAATTGGCTGTAAGGTATAAACTAATAGTCTAAGTGTTCAAGTCTTCCTATCAGATGGAGGTCTGTTACATTTCCAATAGGTCATGGCATTGGAGTTTAATAAGGTGGGGGTGACTTGGAAGATTAACATGGCAAAATAGTTTAGGCCTTATTGACACTTCAACCTCTGGCTTCCATATCATTTCATCAGTAATGGCCCTGTATAAATTTAGTCAAAATTTTGATTGGATTATATTGGTAGAGGTAATAACTTAGTTATACTTATTAAAAAACTATTTTGATATAATTTGCACTTTTGGCCATATGTTTAAGCACCGATATACCTAATTTTCCAAAAGATTCCATATGCATAACAAATTATTTAATTTATTTTTAATTATTTATTTAATTTACAAGCCAAGTGAATTATAAGATAAATCTTCAGATTTCTAACTTCTTTGTCCAAATTTTTTACAATTAACCAAAAAATTTACAATGTTTTGTAGAAAAACAACAAATTTTGTCATGACATTTTCTTCAATTCTCAAAAATTTTAACTCGTTAATATGGGATCCCAACATTTTTACCAATTCACATATGTTTTTATTAACAGGTACTTGTTGAAGGAATAAAAATTAGCCTTTTTTTCTTTAATGATAAATGAAAATAAAATTTCATGTTAAGATCCTTTTTAGAGAGATTAATGATGTTATATGTTATTTAATGAGTGTTTATACTATTTAAAAACTTTTACAAATGGATGACATTGTTGAGTTATGAATGCTATTATTTATGTGAAAGGTACAAATTTTTCCTTAACTTTTCCTATAAAATCTAAGTTAGTCCCTACATTATCTATATTATCACATTACCCTTTAACATTTTAAAGATGGTACTAATAACATCCTAAATCCTATAAAAGCTTTTCGTAGTTTCTAATAAATGGGTTATCAATTTAGCCTATGTAATGTCACAACTTAGTAATGTAAACTAACTAGTTTTTCCTCCAATTCAAGGAATAATGAGTACTATTTTGGTTATATTAGGGTGTAAAGTGATACTAGAGATAACGGTAGGAACTTAATTAGATCTTTAATGAAACATTAACGTGTAGGTCACACCTTTGGCCTAGTATCGATTTGTTTCACTTATGCTTATAATGATATTACGAATTGTATAAACTATTAATGATTTAGATACTATTTGAGGATTATAAACTTGTGTTTGGGTATGTGTATAAACAATTTGGATATGTATGAAATTTAATATCTTTGGATATATTTGAGGTTTATATCTTTCAATTTTTCATATTAATGAGATTCATTTAATGTGTTGGTCCTTAATAACACCCAAAAGAGGAATTAATTGGGTGTTAGAAAATTAAATTACTTTTTAACCAATGAATTCAATTTAATAACAATTAATATATGATAAAGAAATTATTTAAGTAAATCAATCAAATAGTTAAACAATAATTTAAAGAGGAAAGGTAAGAAAAAGGCAAACCAATTTATAGTGGTTAGGCAAATATCTTTTGCCTATATCTACTCTCTACGACCCTTGTTAGAATTGTCACTAATTCTCTTTTTTTCATTAAGGCAAAGAAGAACCTTCTTATAACAATCTTATTTTTCACAAGTAAAGAGTAACTATTTTTATAATTTTCTATCAAGGTGAAGAGAAACCCATACATAAGTGAACTTACAACTCAAACAAAAACTTCCTTGATCACCTAAATCCAAACCAAAAATAATTTTTTTTGAAAAAAATTAAATAATATGGTTAATTGAGGAATAATAAGGTATAAAAGAGATCCTAAAGAAATAAGGTTCTAAAATAGAACACCTACTGACTATATGTCCATCCAAGTTCAAATTCAAGACTAGTAGCCCATTCTAAATTAAAGCATCTAGGGAGTGCAATAAGTCAATTCTCCAAGGTTGAGCAATCATTTCATTAAAGTTTCTTTCTTCTTTACAAACAATAAGCTGCTTTCTAATAAGGTGATTACGAACATTGCTTCCTTAAATCTCTCATGGTTCTTGAAGTGCCTAGTATCTCTTTCATACCACAAAATTGTAAGCAAGTTCCAAGGTCAATCAAGTAAACTGTAATAATGCTTTTAGCAAGGCCATGATTATTTTGTGGCTATAGAATAATGTCCAAGAGAGCACTTAAGGTGATTTTCCAATGAGTGAGTTCTTTGACTGTGTTCTATTTTGCATTAAAGAAACTACATTCATAGAATAAATGAGGCATATATTTATTCATTTCCTTGCAATGAACACAAGTGTCTTCGATTTAAAGAAATTGTAATCTATCTAAAGTACTCATTCTATTCCTTAGAGGCATGGCCATAAAAAGAAAGGAAGTTCTGGGCATGAGATGTCAATTCAATACTAGCTTATACTAGGCTATTATAGGGCCCTTTGGTACTAACTAATCCCTACAAGCTTCGTTTGTAAGTGGCCTTTAGGCTAGTTATTTCATTTATAACAATACTGCAATTCAACATTAGGAGAATGTTTTAGGATTAAATGTCTTATACCACTAGGAAAACTATGGCATTATCCCTCTTTTATGTAAATGTGACTTGGGATATTTTTTATAACTTGCAAAACAACTTGGTTCCTTACGAAAACACCACTATCAATCTAATTATCATACCACCGAAAGGCTAATTTTCCATTTCCATCCTTACAACTATTGTTTTAATCAAAGGAGTTTCTCATCTTCAGTAGTTGAACTGAAATCCAAGAGTGTGTGGTTTTATTTGGAAGAGCCTATATACTAAGTCACTTCAATATATAACGATACATCCATTTCAATTATGAAGATACTTTTCTACTATCACTCACCATATCTTTTTTGCCATCATATTTCTGTTACTTACTTTTAAGGGGTTGATTCCAAAGCCTCCTTCTTCCAAGGGCTTGCACACATCTACTCATTTTATTTAGCATTATACCTACTTTCACTCAACCTTCCCCATTTATTAGCTTAGCATGCCATTCTTTTCTGTATCTCCTCAATCAAAGATAAACACTATCTATACTGCAATTTTCTTTAGGTTAAAGGTAATACCAAGAACATTGGAGGTGGTTTCTTGATGGTTGTACCTATTAATGCTTTAAGCCTATCCTTATGATGAATTGCAGTTGAAGCAAATATAATATGGCTCTTGTTATAGTTGATGATCAAGCTAAAGAACATTTTAAATTGTTTTAAGGTTAACATTAAAACCTTTATATATTTGGTTTTAGCCTTAGAAAATAATAGCTAGTAATCTGAAAAGAATAAGTTAGTTAACTTAAGCTATATACACTTATTGTGGAATATATAGTTCACGTCCCTCGATATGTTATACTTTATCAATTGAGTTAAAAACCTCTATGTAAAGAATAAAAGGTATTGAGATAGAGGATCTCCTTATTTGATTCCCCTCGCCACCCTAAAAAGCATAGAAGAAACTCTATTTACATGTACGTTAAAAAAAGTGGAAGTGATGTATAACTTGATCCAATTTCTAAAGGCATCAGGATATCCAAATGCGAGATGAACTATCAATTGATACTATCAAAATATTTATTCAAGTCCACTTTAATGGCACATTTTTATGGTGATTTTTTTGGTTTATCCCTTTATAAGCTTCTATGCAATGAGAATGTTATCCCCTAATATACCTCCCTTTTATAAAGAACATCAATTATCACTAATAACATATTAAAGCATAACTTTCGTCCTATTTGTCAAAATATTATATATAACTTTGTAGAAGAAAGTATTATAAGCTATAAGTTAGAACTTACTAAAATTTAAAGGGTTAAGGGATTTAAGAGCTAGACAAAGGAATGTTTTAATTAGCTCTTTAAGAAGAATTCCACTGGTGAAAAAATTCTTGAATAGCTCCATTTACTATTAAACCCACCTATGTCCAAGCATTATGAAAAGGGGAATCCATTCTTATCATTAGGTTTAAGTTCTCTCTAACAATTCATTTAGTGAATAGTTCTCTTTATCTCTATAACTTCAATAGGTTTGATGAGGTTTAGTGCATCCCATTGACTAATTTGGCTATTAATGAAGGATTTGAGGATCTAAATAAAAAAGCTAGTTGAGGAGCAAGATCTACATGTTTATGGAGACTTACATAATCACTATATATGTTTCCAGTGTAAGTCTCTTTGCACATGCAAATTTGTGAATTTAGGCATTTTTTTATTATACACCTCTTAGACGCCCGTGTAAGTGATCATGTATATCCCAAAAATCTTAGTTTTTTTATAAAAGGACTTTAGCAGAGGAAAACAAGAGGGAGTCAAGTTTGAAGCAATTTTAAGTCGTGAGACACAATCAAAGGTGATAGTTCTGATCAAGGGACAAGGAAATCACAAAGAACACATGAAGAGATCCATTAGATAATAACATGATGTCCATACTTGCTAGAAGATTCAATAGTAGAAAAATGAGGTTTAGAATTATGGTTTTTTATTAGTTTTTTTCCGCATATTTGTTAGTGATTTTGTTTTCTATGAGTAACTAAACATGTTTAGTGCCTAGGTGTGATGAACCTTATTTTTTGATAAAAATATTTTTTCGAACCTTAGTTTTTGATAAAAATATGTTTTTGATCTTTTATTTAACGACATTATATTGATTGATTTATGACGATTAAATTATATGTTTTATTCTTGTTGTAGTATATTCAAATATTAGTGCTTGATTTGATTTCATATGCTTGAGATTGAAAAATCCTCTTGTATGAATAGATCTAACATAACTAAAAGGAGTTGCATACAGACCTAGAGATAAGCTAACATAAATCCTTTGGATTAGGGTCAAACTTGATAGTGAAATTCACAAATTGATAAAGCATTCGTAGGGGTTTTAACTAGCATAATTCATATTAATCAACTAATGGATTAGCTATTAATAGTCTTAAGAAAGATATTAACATAAAATAGGAATTTTCACGGTCGAATAATCAATAATATAATTTCATGATCAAAGGTTAGTATCTAATGATTCTTAGGGGATTCATCATCTAGACACTATCATTTGATATTGATTTTTATAAGTACTTTCCTCTATCTTGTGTTCAAAATTATTTTAATTCTTAGTTTATTTATTTAGTTTAATTTTTAATTAAAAATCAAAATTTTGGTTGATAGGATAGATAATAGAAAAAGGGTAACTACTAGTAATTTCAATCTTCATAAGATCGACTCGTACTTGCCTGTGATCCCTACAGATATGCAATGCATTAATGGTAAATTTAAATATTGACCTAATTGAAGTCAATCAATTTTTTAGTGTTAGTATCAAGGACTGTAATATTAGGAATACCAAGATTTGATTAGTCTAGGATTTTTACTTTATTATATTATATTATATTTTTATTTTATTTTATTAATTTTTAAGTTTCCTTTTTTATATAGATTTTGACTCTTAGTTTATGACCCAGAGTAATACTACCAACTTAATAGACAAAGATCTAGAAATAAAGAAAATGGTGCACAGAAATCTTCATAGAACACAACTGAGAGAGCTCGAACTAGATCATCAAATACAAGACTTGGGAGGTCAACTAGATACTAAAGAATTGCATAACATGGTAGACCAACCAAGAACCATGTTCGACTATGCTAGATCGAATTTGATTGGAACAGAGTTTTAGCATCGTTAAGCTAACTACTAAAGCCAACAATTTTAAGATCAAACCCAGAATTATACATATGGTGCAGCAATTTGTCCAATTTGATGGACTCAAAGATGAAGACTTGAATGTGCACATGTCAAATTTTTTAGAGATTTGTGATACACTTAAAATTAATAGTGCAATGATGATTCCATTAGACTGCGATTATTCCCATTCTCTTTAACAAGAAAAGACAAACAATGGTTGAACCTAATGGCACGATCATCACTGACAATATAGGAACAAGTGGCAAAGAAGCTTTTATTGAGGTGCTTTCCACTAACTAAGGGGCTGTTTGTTTCTGTTTTTTTTTTTCATTTTTTGTTGTCATTTTTGTAAAAAGAAAAATAGGTAACTAAAACGTGTTTGGTTTACTCTGTTGCGATTTTTTGTTTCTGAAAATAAGAAAACCACAACATCTCCTCAAGCTGACTCTGAATCATTATATGATACATAGGATCATTTTAAGGAGATGGTAAGAAGATGCCCACATCATGGTCTACCACTTTGGATATAAATCCAAACATTTTATAATAGTGTAAATCAAAAAACAAGGTAATCGATTGATGCAACAACTGAAGGTATGCTCAATAATAGGCCACTAGAGGTGGCCTAAGACCTTATTGATGACATGGCTATAAATAATTACCAGTGGTGCTTGTCTAAAGCAAGAATCAATAAACAAGCATAAGTATATGAAGTGGACACAGTAGCAAAGTTAGCAAACCAAATGGAAGCATTAAGCAAAAAAATTAGTAGACTTACAATGCATTCACAAGGTTAAGTTTTGCAGTGTGAGTTATGTTGGCTAAAGCATCAAGGCCAAAATTGTGAAGCAGTGTAGCTCGAGCATATGGAATATCTAGGGAATGCTCCTAGACCCTAGAATAGTCCATATAACAACACTTATAATTCAGGATAAAGGAATCACCCTAACTTCTCATAAGGAAACCAGGCCAAGTAAGAAACAAGCCTTCACCAAGATTCCAACAACAAGCCCCTCAACCTAAGAAGCCTATTTTAGAGGAGATGATGTTAAAGATTTCTCGAGATTCTAATGTAAGACATCAACATACGAAGGCTTCTATTCGTAACTTGGAAGTTTAGATCTAATAGATTGCCAAGCTAGTTTCGGAAAAACCATAGGGAAGTTTTCCTAGTACGATCAAAATGAATCCTAAGGAAGAGTAATGATAACTCCCATAAGAGTACTACCTACTCCATACATCTGTTATGAGTTGTGGCTATGACATTACCTTAATCCCTAAAAATAATCCACAAGCACACGATTAATGTAGAAAAGTTCAAAATATAATTAATTGAATGAGCCACAAATATAATAAAATACAAGAAAATTAATTAAAAATAAATAGAAAAACTTAATTGAAATAAAATAAAAGAGAAAAACAAAACAAAACAAAATAAAATGGTCAGAGTAATAAAATCTAGGCGTTCCTAATATCACCATCCCTAGCAATGGCACCAAAAAATTGATTAATATTTTTTGTGTTATAGCAATATTAAATTAACTACAAGTACATGACATAGTTATAACTAGTACAGGAAAGTACATATCAATGCCACAAAAATAATAATTACTAGTAGTTACCTTTCTAATATTATCTAGCCTACAAATTGAATGTTTGATTTTTAATTGAAAATAAAACTTAAACAAATAAACTAAAATTGGAAGCAATAATGAATTCAGAAAAACAAGAAAATTACTTAGAAAAATCAATATCAAAAATTGGTGTCTAGGTGATAAATCCCCCTCAAAACCATTAAATAATTAACATTTTATCTTTAAATTATTTTATTGAATATTAGAATGTGAAAACTCCTATCTTATGTTAATAAATCTCTTAAGACTACTAATAACTAATCAACAGGTTAATTAACCAAAATTAGTCTAAATAAAAATTCTAGGATTGATTTATGAATTCTGCTTTTAGGTTTGAATTTAATCCAGAGTATTTATATTGACCTATCCCTAGGTTTGCAATCAACTTCTTTCAATTGTGGTAAATCTATTCACACAAAGGATTTCTCATTCTTAATGATATGAAATCAAATCATGCACTAATATTCCATATTTATTAGAACATGCATAAAACACATAATTGAATCATGATAAATTAATCAAAATATTGCATTGAATAAAATATTAAGGCATATTGTCATTACAAACTAAGGATCATCACACCTAGACACTAAAAAGTGTTTAGTTACTCATAATAAAAAATGAAATCAAATATAAACATGCAGAAAAACTAAGAAAAAAAGAGTTTATAATTCTAAATCTCCCTTTCTATTATATTGAATCTTCTTGCAAGTGTAGATTAGATATAGCCTTCTTATCATATCTCCTTTGATGTTAACTTTGTGTTTTCCTTATCTCTGGATCAAAATCATCACCTCTCTAGATGTTTCACACCTTAAGCCTGCTATAAAAATTGGCTCTCTTTTATTTGCCTCTATTCATGTCCTTTTGTAGTAAAATCTAGGGTTTTGAGAAATATATGATTTGCTATACAAGTGTTTAAGAGATTGTGTATATTCAAAAACTCCAGAATTCATGATTTTACATATGTAAAAATACTTACACGGACACTTACACGACCATTTATCTCTTATTTTCTTCAAAACTTTGTTTTATGCCATATTTCCATCCAAATTCTTGTCTTTTTGATTCATGAAGGCAATTATAACCTATAAATGCATTGGAGAGAATTAAGTACCAAAAATACAACAAATTTATAAAATATCAAGCAAAATACATCAAATATAGGTGTATAATTAAAGTCAAATATTCATATATCAGAGAGGTTATTATAAAGGAAAATTTATTAGATCGTTGAAATTGGTACTTAAACCTTAGTGTTAGTGCATAAAGCTTAAGATAACTCAGTTCTTAACAACCTTTGTACGTACTAGTTTTCATATTTATACTTCCAAAGATTTTCACAAAAACAATGGAATAGGTGATGAGGAAATTCTTATACTCAAGAGATATTTCAAGAGAAGCAATGGATAAAGTGATAAAGAGTATTGCATTGTTACTAAGGAATGAAGAAGGGCTAGGAATCATCTTCATTAGAATTACAAATGAAGTCCTAATGATAAAGAGGATAGGGAAACAATTGTTTGGATAAGATGGATCTATAAACATTACTTAACAGATGAGAACTAGAATATTTGACAAAACAACTAATTCCTTTTAGATAAACATTACTTAAGGGAATCATCTTCTTTATGGTTTTTGAAATGATAATTGGAACAATATTGGTCTCTTATTAGGATTAATGAACTCTCTTCCTTTAGGAATTTAATTCAGATGGTGTAAAAATAAGAGATGTCCTAGGGAAAAATCAAAATTTTCTTAACTAAAAGGGCTATTCTACTTTGATTGATCACTTCCCTAATTTCAATATTTTCTCTAATATGGAGGACTCAATATAGTGGTTCAGACACTCTTCATGGATTTACAAAAAGGATTCCTGTAAGTACCTATCAAGACATTAATCACTAAAAGTAACTAGAATAGTATGGTTCAAGAAAGCAAGTCCAAAATCATCATTTATCATATGGCTTTCTATAACAAGAATACTAAATATGATAGACAAGTTAAAGAGCAAATATAATATGCTAAACTACTTTAGTTTATGCAATTAGGAGCCTAAATCAATTAATCACCACTTCTTCCATTGTAGCTTTACGTCCTACATTTCAAAAAAGATATAATAGCTTTGAAACTTCACTTCTTCTCTATTGGATTAGAAAAGGACCATCAATTAGATTAGTTAAGGACATAAGGTGTACAAAGGAGATTGCCTTATCTATAAAATCTCATTTGATAATATGGTATATGCTATTTAAAAAATGAAAGAACAAAAGGATCCTTCAAAATAAGGCATTATAGAAGTATCAACTATTACATAAGAGGAAGAGCTTGATATGAGAGCAAATTTTAATATACAAAATTCACCATAATTGTAGTTTAAATTTTTCTATAAATTAGGGCATCTCCTAACACTAATAACCAGTAAAAATAAAAGATCCAAGTAGTATAATAACAAATAAGGAAAGTTTGATTTAAAAGAACAAATAAGGAAAGTTTGATGTAATAAAAAGTATAACAATTTAATTCACTCTCTTTTCTGATTAATTAATGAGCTTTATTTTATTACTGGCTTGTAATAGATTTTATTGCTCAAGTAGTTCAAGTTCCTTTGGTATAACAATTTAGCTCACTTTCTCTTTTCTGGTTAATTAATGAGCTTCATTTTACTTCTAGCTTGCAATAGGTTTTGTAGTTCAAGTTCCTTTTGTTCAATTACTTCTTTTAATAATGTATGCAATTAGCTTGTATTTACCTTAGTAGGCTTTTATAACCCTAATTCCAAACCTTGTATCTCCTTTAAGAGTCATTTTTCTTTCAATATAATTTTAATTCTCTAAAAAATTGCTTGAATCTTTTAAAGTAATTCAAGAGAGTGCTAAAGCATTAGAGCAATAAAGGAGAATGATTGGACCTAATAGGCCTAAATTGGGCTATTTATTTATCGACTGACTAAAAAATTGAGTCATATGAGTTTGATCAATATGATGGTGTGATCAATTTAAAGGAAAAATATAGCCTACAAATTGCTACATTTTAAGCAATAAAGAGCTTGTATCACAATCTCCTCTTATTCTAATATCACTTTACCTCCTACATCTAGAAAAACAAAAAAAGTGGCTTTATGACTTCTCTTATCCTCTGTTATTAGACTAGACAAAGACCATCATCAGGATCAGTTAAGTATAAAAGGTATGTAAAGGAAACCACCTTACCCATTATAAGCCTTAGTCTAAACCTTGTATCTCCTTTTGAAGTCATTATTCTTTTAATATCTAAACCTTGTATCTCCTTTTGAAGTCATTATTCTTTCAATATACTTTAAGTTCTCTAAAAGAAATTGTTTGAGTATTTCAAAGCAACTCAAGAGAGTACGAAGGCGTCATAATGACAAAGGAGAATGATTACATCAAATAAAGCCTAAATTAGGTTATTTATTTGTCAATTAACTAAAAATAAGATGAGTTTGATCAATGGATTAATGGTGTGATCGATTTAATAGTAAGACATATTTTACCTTAAGTATTATTTATATAGTGATAATACTTTAATAATACCTTAAGAGTCTATATACTTAAATATTGTCCATCAAGATTTAAAGTAAAAATTGAAAGTCTATATACTTAATTATTTTTTTTCAAAGTTAAGTATATAATTGAGATAAAAAAACAATGCTTGTTCTAAATTTTAATGGAAATATACTTTCGATAAATCTCAATTATGATATTTAAGATATCTTTTTAAAAAAGATAGAAGCTCCACAAACAAAAAATTAATATTATAACTTAAACTTATTATATGTTCAAATTAACTATAAGCAAGAAGGTTAAAAGTTTTAAACTTTTTACTGTGTGACACCTATACAATTACATTACCATTATATTATAATTCTATTTTTAGGATTCAAGTATTATTAGGTATTTTCTTTAATTTCTAAACTTATGTTTTAATATGGTTGTTCTTGGGACCACTCTATAAAACTTGAATCTTCCAACTATTATTAAGTATATCATGCACGTTATTATCAACTAATAATAATTAATCATTATTTATCGGTTAATTATGTTATTATTGCTTATAAAATATTATTATTTATTTATTATTAATATTATATCACTAACTACTATATACTAATATTAAATATATATATTAGTCAGAATTGTGCATTATTAATTGTTAATTATTATTAAATATTGTATACTAATATTATTAGTCACTATCGTGAATTGTGTATTAATTATTGCTATATTATTATTAAGTACTATATGTTAATACTAAGTATATTAATTAATTGATTAATATTATTATTAAGTACTATATGATAATATTAAGTATATATATACAGCTCTTCACAACACATGTTTATTTTTTAATTAAATATTAATTAATTCATTAAGGTCAAGTAGTGACGCATGTGACATATATTTACTTTTTTTAATTTGTTAAATAAATATTAATGAATGAATTCATTAAGGTCACAAGCGTCTGACCTTATATTTATTTTTTTCATTTTGTAAACTATTAAATATTATTTTTGTGAGGCCCCAAATTATACCCTAATTGAAATGTTAGCCCCGATTTTTTTTTATGATTAATTAACCATGATTAAATTAAGTAAATTGAGTTAGCATTAAATAAGTTGT
>JAOSBK010000001.1:9778015-9791442 GCA_027568895.1 Erythroxylum shatona | reverse complement strand
TTATTATTATTATTATTATTATTATTATTATTATTATTATTATTATTATTATTATTATTATTATTATTATTAAGTATACACATATTAAGGACGATGGGATGAACGACTACGCAATTCCATCTCACCGTCCCTTTCATCGACAACTTGGATTTTCTAATTTTTTTCTAATTGTTATTTTGGACCAATCATGACCACGTTTTTTCATCCAGGCGTTCCATTCATCCAACGGCTCTGATGATATTATCAATTAATAATTATTATTATTTAATTTTTAATTTTCTTATTATTAATTATTAATTATTTTATTTAATTGTCAATTATGTAATTATCAATTTTAATTATTATTAAGTATATCCTATTAAAGGCAAGGTTGTGAGTTGTTCAATCACCACTGTTCATATTCTTTATTAAATATTAAATATTATTTATTATTTATGTGATTATTGCTTACAAATTATTATTAAGTTTATAATATTGGTTATTAATTCCTAATTTATAAAATATTGTTAATTATTAACCATGCATTATTAATTATTATTATTATATCACTAAGTACTATATACTAATATTAAGTATATATATTAGTCACAACCGTGCATTATTAATTGTTAATTGTTATTAAGTATTTTTTGCTAATATTAAGTATATATATAGCTCTTTATGGTTGTTACTAATAAGTCACAACCGTGAATTGCATATTAATTATTATAATATTATTATTAAGTACTATATATTAATATTAAGTATATTAATTAATTATTATTATTAAGTACTATATACTAATATTAAGTGTATATATACAACTCTTCATGACATATATTTACTTTTTTAATTTGTTAAATAAATATTAATTCATTCATTCACTAAGGTCACAAGCGTTTGACCTTATATTTATTTTTTCATTTTTTAAATTATTAAATATTATTTTTGACTTCACTTATGATTGTTATGCCTATGTGTCGAAACGTTGAAGCTTTTCTTTCACTCTCCTGTCCAAACATTGAAGCTCTTCTTTCACTATCCTTTCCAAACATTGAAGCTCTTCTTATACCATGTTATGATTGTAAGACACATTCAATAAATACGCTGCCAATTTATTAACCCTCTTTTATGAAGTAACCAATTAATAACTCAACTCTTCCTAAGAAATATCTCTGATTCTCTCTCCAATCTTCTCTCTTTTGGCAATAGTTTACCCACACAAGTTGAAGAATGGTTGTCACTAATTAATAACTCAACTCTTCCCAAGAAATGGTCTCAACTCCTCTCTTCTTGCACCTCTTGCCTTCTCTTTCTACCTCTCTGCAACTTCCACGACATCTTTTCTTTCTTAACGTGTCCTAATTGCACAACACCTAATTTATTCCTATCATCGAACGACTGCAGTTTATTCTAAAACCATGAAACTCTCCCTAAATTTATTGATATTAGATTCCCCATCATCTACTTTCTCGATCTCTCTGGAACATCGTCCTCTCTTTCATTTCTCTTCTCTACTGAACCTTCTCTTACCTTCATATCAGAACTATTTTCCAAAAAAGGATCAACATCAAACTCAAAAATGCTCGCAGAAGGAGCCACTTGAGTTCAATGTAGCGTCTTATATATGCATCTCATAGTTTGGAATTTTTACCCATTCCCGTAGATAGTAAAATTCAAAGTTTCTTTATATTTTCTGATCTCAACTCACAAATACTACGAGCTCTGTAAATTTGTAATATATTTTCAGTGTTATTTTTGATGTTTTGTTTTTTTAGAATCGATTGATCTTGATATGTCCAAGAAATTTTTTGGAGACTTTTACACACAATTATTTTACGATGAAACTCTTCCTATAAATATTGGTCTCTCTTTTTGGTTGTTCTTCATTTAAAAGGATTAGTTTTGTTTTGTTTGTTTATGAATTCATCGTAGGTTAGGTCTCCATTGCACACACCTACAACTGCATTTACTCTTTCCTTCATCAAAGGCAACGGGACATTGAATTCAGGGAGTTTGCTAAAGAACAGAGGCAGAGGTGTCTGACCTTTAAATTTTAGTTACATTTAGTTGTTTTTTTAATGTGCAATGTAGCTCTTTTGGTCCCATTAGTTACTCATTATGGACAATTTTTTGTTGTAATTTTCTACTCAATAAAGTATTTATCATTTTTCCTTTAGCCTCAGAAATTTTTTTGTCTTGGATGACAGTATGTTTATTTTTCTTTTTTAGACTACTATATCATATATCAAGATTGGAAGCAAAGGTTGAGAGGCTTGAGCCACATATACAAGACAAAGATAGGGAGATAACGATAATTACCCCAACAGTAAGTAACTTGGGTTTTTGCTATATGACATTTTGTTTACTAGAATGTTTAATTAGTTTGTTCACATTCACTAAATGTTGTTGTGTAATTAGGAAGCCAAAGCTACTGCTGATTTTAAGGCTCAAGTTGAAAAGTTTTAATAGGAGCAAGATGAATTTCAAAGGATGTTTCTCGGTAATCAGTTTGGTGACAATTGATGTGTTGTTTTTTTTTATTTTCCTTTGATTTTATTTTGACAATGTGCTACTCTTGACACATTTAATAAACTCTACAACTTGGCAAAGGTGAAGTTAGGCTTGTACTGCATCTCTTATGTAGCCTGTACCTAATAAAATTACTGATTATAGATGGTATCTCCTTGTTTTCTCATTGTAGGCAGCTCATCTCAAGGAAAAGATTAACCTCATGTTTAATGGAGATTGTGTAAGTCACTACTCCCTTTTGCTTCTTTGATTTTTTAATCCATTTCATCCGCATACTATGGAATTAATTGGTATAAGATATTTTTCTTTTTTCCTTAAAAGATTTTGATAGCTTCCTTTTGCGAAGATATGACTAATCACATTATGCTTAAATGTCACTTCTAGATAAGTAGCATCGAAAATAGGACTATATTGTATGTAGCTTTCCATGCTCCAAGGGATGCATCCATAAGAGTGATGGGAAGAATGTTGTGTTAGAGGTTTGAAATGTTTTGGACAAGATCAAAGACTTCTCGGAGAGGGTCTGGAATGGTTCTTGGGTAATTACAATTTTGAATTTTGTTTTCACGCATGAATCTCCTGCTTTGTGGTAATAGCCAAATGCTGCTAGGTTGGAGCTACAAGAAGCCCACTGACTGATGTGGTATCAGTTGGTATTGGCGGAAGCTTCTTCAGTCATCTTTCTCCATACTACTCTTCAAATAGTTTCTTTAGATGCTTTTTTTTATTGGATTTTTTGATCTTAAATTTACTATCACAAAGTCTTGTGTATGGATGAACTTTTCTGCTTTTCTCAATTTATAGATCTAGAGGCTAACAAACATGTTAAAGGATGCCAGCTATGATCATAAGTACTTTCATTTTTCTTCTTATCTCATTTGGGCATATGTTTCAAATATGCATGATGTTTTGTGATTTAAAAGTTATAATTATAACATTCTTAGTCACAACCGTAAATTGCATATTAATCACTATTAAGTATATTAATCAATCTGACATTATGGTCTATGTAATTTCATTGGTTACTTTTCTCTTTTAATTATGTCTTTTTCCTCATCTTGACCATTTTTTCACTAGTTTGATTGAAGATAATAAGCTATCAGATTTCAATACCAGTAGGCGTCTGTATTTATGTGTGAGTACTTTCTTTTATTTTGTGTCTTGCCTAATCATATTTAATTGTTAGTCTACCTTTTTCCTGTTGCATTATACATTATCAATTGGATCTTTTTTTGGTAAATCAGTATTCTATAAAAATAATTAAAAGTTATGTACAACACTGGAGATTGTCCATGAGGCCAATCTCTTTTCTACACCAATAAGGAAGACCCTGAGTGAACATGAAGACCCTTACAATTGTTCCTTACACAAAATCCCAATAACCGTGCTAGATAAATCTACCCACCAAGATGATCTTATGGCAAGGATCATCTTACTAGAAACACAAGCATATCATACATCAATTCTCAAGTAGAATTAAAGTAGTCAAGTCTTCTTCTTCTACAATGTCATGATTTCTATCCCTCACCTCGTCAGTGGGAGAAACCAAGCTTTGTTCTTCAATTTTACTATACTATGTGAGAAATTCTCAGCGTAGCATACCTATGGTGATGAAGTTGCGCCTTTTCCTTTGTAGTTATCTTCCTCTCTATCAAGTGTTTGTACAATTCTGACCCCATATTTATATTTGTTATAAACATATTTTTAAAATATTGCAAAATTCTCAATTGGTTTTATTGCAATTTTTTATTTCTTGTTTTCATTTTCAAATTCAATACCAAAAACTTTGGTTTTGATTTTAACATAATATGATTTATTAGGAATTGTGATTTCAATAATTTAATCTTTAATGTAAAACTGAAATTAAAATTATTTTTTGAAGAAATTTTTTCATAAACAATTAAATTTATTTTGTAAAGAAAAATTTTCGTATTTAACTATTATTTGCTTACTTAATTAATTAATAAATTTATCTATAAACTTTGTTTAATAGTTAATTATTAAAATAATAAACAAGTAACTTTATTGGCATTTATAATTAAATATATTTTTGTTTGAAAAATATATATCAAAATTTGGAAATAAAAATTGACCATGGGTTAGTGCAAAAACTAAAGAGTTTGGTTTTATTATGAATTTAGTTTCTTGTTTTTATTGTCAAATTCATTAAATTTGGTTCATTAAATATGGAGTTTTTATAAGGTCAAGTTCCAGGTTTAATCATAATATGATTTATTATTCATTGAATATATAATATTAGGGATTTATATTGTTGGCAAATGGACGATTTTGATATTGGTTGTAAATATTTTTTGTTAAGATGAGGATAAAGATTTAATAGAATTAAAGAGCCATATTTTTTCATATTTAAATTGGTTATAATCTTTTTTACTATTAACATATATAAACAAATATAAGGTTATGGACAACGTTTATAATTTCAAAGTTAGATTCTTTATCATAATTACTCATTTATTAACAGTTTTTTGACATCTTTTCTACTTAGATTAATATAAGATATATATTTTTTAATTGTGATTTCTTGATTTCATTTTATACAGCACCATGCTTAGATTGCTCTCATTTAATTCCGTATTTTAGCCTTTAGATCATTAATAGATTTAAGAACCGAAAGTGATTCAATTTAGTGATTTAGATTTAAGAAGTTTTGATATTCCTCACTGAAGAACAAGTTGGAAGCAACAATCTTCACTTATTCATTGGCCTCTTTACAATAATTAATGATGTTAAATTATGTCAAATGTCTGAATGCTCTACACTAATTTTTTATTGATTAACTATAGATGATATGATTGCAGTTTGCCACTAAAATTACTTGTGAAATGTATTTCCTTATGTCATATGAGTTGATCATCATGCATATTTAATCAAGCCTTTGTTGTTAATTTGATTTATTCATTCCATCTTGTTGCTCATTATTTGTATAATTGAAACCAAAAAGCCTTACGTTAATTCCAATTTGGAGAATTAAAGATGTTTCAATAGCCTTAGGTTAAGTCCAATATTATAAACTCAAATTTAATTTATTTAGCAATCGTACAGAGAGGTACGTGCATGAGAAATGAAGTTCTAGTGATACATATAATATATTACCTTTACATGTTGTATTGATGATTGTTACGTATAAAGTTGAATAATGTTTTGTATTGTTCTTTTTATTTATTATTTCTTATTTGAAATTCGATTAGTCTTTAAGAATGTGTTAAGAATCTTCCTCTGTTGCCCATGAATTCTATACTTTAGTAATTTCTTTTGTTTGATTGAAAAGATTTAATCATGTGTACATTAAGGATTTATTTCTAAATATTCTCCTCTATCTGTGTGATGTGCATATATATATATTAAGAATATCGACCATCAAATGATGGAGGTCGTAGTGTTTTACCACGCAATGTCGTAAAATTAGGTGGTGGAGGCTGAAAGGGGACAAGGTGAAACAATTTAGGACTTAAGTTTGGGCTAATGTAACATGGTCGGTGTCTGGGGATGCAAATCGGATGTGGGAGGGTGTAGCCTTCGTGATCTGGGCTATTGCCACAAAACACTTAGGGGAATCCAAAGGGATACCCAAAGGGCAAGGGAGAGGGCGGATGGAATCTTGGTGGTGGTCAGGTGAGGTTCAGGGGACGGTTAAGGCAAAAAGGAGAGCTTTTAAAGATCTTCTGGCAAGTACAACAAAGGCTGAGCTGGAAGTCAATAGAATATGGTATGGACTGGCAAAACAAAAGGCAAAGAAAACTATCTCAGTGGCTAGAGGAGAAGCATATGAGACTATGTACAGGGAATTAGATACGTTAAAGCGAGTACAAAAGATTTTCAAACTAGCATGAGATAGGGCATGTAGTACATATGATTTCAACCAAGTTTGCTATATATGTGATGAAGCAGGGCAGGTACTCACAGAGGCCCAAGCCATCAAGAGGCGATGGCAGAGATACTTCTATGGCTTGTTTAACGTAGAGATAGTGGGCAACATAGAGTTAGGTGAACCCTCTGTGCCGGGGCATGTCCTTACCAGGTACACTTGGGAAAGGGTTACGAGGGGTGAAATTACAAAGGTTATGAGATGGATGGGAAGCAGAAGGGCTGTATAGGAGTTGTTGGTATCGAGTGGTTAGTCCAACTCTTTAATATAATCCTAACGATAGCCAAAATGTCGAATGAATAGAGATTGAGTAGGTTGATCCCCTTATAGAAGGCCAAATGAGACATCCAACATTATCACAACTATAGAGGCATCAAACTACTGAGTCACACCATAAAGCTGTGGGAGAAGGTAATTGAAAAAAGGATCCGAAGAGTTATTTCTGTGTCGTCCAACCAATTTGGGTTTATGCCTGGTAGGTCTACGATAGAAGCAATGCCTCTACTCTGTAGACTCATGGAATGCTACAGAGAATGAAATTGGGATTTGCATATAGTTTTTATTGATTTAGAGAAGGCATATGACAGGGTTCCTAGAGAACTCCTATGGAGGTGTTTGGAGGCAAAGGGCATTCCTATGACCTATATTAAAGTAATTAGGGATATGTATAAAGGAGCATTGATGAGTGTAAGGACGATAGGATGCGACACAGAAGCATTTTCTACCAGTATTGGACTACATCAAGGTTCTGCTTTAAGCTTTTTTTCTATTCACACTAGTGTTAGATAAACTTACCAAACATATACATGGAGAGATACCTTGGTGTATGTTATTTGTGGATTATATTGTCCTAGTGGTTGAGACCAGGGAGGGGGTCAATTCCAAGCTAGAACGTTGGGGAGATACATTAGAACCGATAGATTTTAGAATAAGCAGGTCTAAGAAGGAATATTTAGAATGTAACTTTTTGGAAACTAGTGGATACATGACGCGGCGGTTACAATTGGTGTGGACTTCATACCATAGAAATCGTGTTTAAAATATCTTGGGTCTATCATTCAGAGTGATGGTAATATCGATGCCGATATAGTACAATGTATTAGATCTAGATGGACCAAATGAAGGAGTGCGTCAGGGGTTTTATGTGACAAAAAGATTCCTGTAAAATTCAAAGGAAAGTTTTATAAAACGGTGATCCGTCCAACTATGCTATATGGGACAGAGTGTTGGCTTACTAAACAACGACATACAAGACAGTTGTTGGTAGCCGAAATGTGTATGCTTCGGTGGATATGTAACATTACCAAAAAAGATAGGGTTTGGAATTGTGTGGTGAGAGATAGACTACAGGTGGCTAGTGTGGCCAACAAGTTGAGAGAGATTAGACTTAGGTGGTCTGGGCATGTGTGCAGGAGGCCTTTTGATGCTCCGGTGTATAGTTGTGAGAGTATAACCCTTAGTGAATACAAGAGAAGAAAGGGTAGGCCTTACAAGACCTGGAGGGAAGTGATTAAGAAAGATTTGTCTGAGTTAGACCTTAATGAGGTAGCGGCTAGAAATAGAAGAGTATGGCGTGATCGGATAAGGGTAAGGGATTAACCTTTAAAGTTTGCCAATACAGTACAGTAGTTATTTGGAGATGGGACTCGTGGCATGCAGATTAAGGGGATAGTAGGATTGGCATACCTGTAGGGTATAGGAGCAAGGACTCCTAAAGTAACTAGAAACGAGGTGAGTTGGCTTTTGCAGCTTATCAGGTACTCGCTGATCTGGACTCTAGCAGGTATATCCTGTATTTTTACTTATTTATGTATTTAGTGTAATTTTTGTTTATTTAATAATTTACCGTGCTAGTTTTACCTTTTCCCTCTAAAACCTACATCATTCTTATCTTATCTCATTTGCATTGTGGATCTACTAGAAATAGCCTCTCTACTATGTAGGGGTAAGGCTGCATACCATCAGACCTCCCCAGACCCCGCTTCATTATGGACTTTGGACTGGGTGATGATGATGATGATGAAATAGACTTTTCTCATACATACACCCACATATATACACTTAGAAATGTGCCACAGAAAAAATGTGTAATTTACATGATATTAGATGCTGGCTTAATCCAAGATGTACATATACTTGGTTAGATGTTCCTTCAAACAATTGTTTGACAATTGGACTATAAAAGGTTTTGCAACTACTTGAGTCAAAAGATGGCAATGTCAGAATCTATGTACTAAAAGTGGTGGCTAACTTAGTTGCCAAAGGTCTGGAGTGCATTTTTTTTTACCCTTTTTAGTTTTGCTTTCAAGTTACTATGCCAACCTAAAGTGTCGATCTGAATTATATCTTTTACCTGCAGCCTATTCTACAAGTTAAATTGTAGCCATTTAATATGAAATATAGTTCTAAGCATACTATTTAATACTGCTTATATTGCTATGCTTTCATCCCTCGTGCACTTGCTAAAATTTTGATAAATTTCAAAACTTATCTAGTAGGATGAGAAAGAAAGAGAAACCTTATTTTATTATACCGCATCATATCAATTTTTATCATTTAAAAAATAGAAACTTTAATATTACCATTTAATGGAGAAGTAGGCAAATGAGCTATAAACAAAGAAAGTCTTAACAAAATTTTAAGAGATGGTTAGGATCCGAAACATTTATGGAGTCTAGAATGTGCTTTTTGGTACAAGTTATAAGAGTGTTCTTTCAATAGCTCTTTTTATGCTCTTCAGTTGGTTTAAAATTGTTCTTTATTATGTCTTTATAGGTATGGCCTTACGAAGAGAATAACGAGTTTGGTTTTGCTCAAGGGATCTTCAGTATGATGCATGTTATTTTTGCTTATGAGTCAAATGATACTGCTTTTTTTGGACCAGTGCAGTTTTTTAAGATATGGGCATGTTTTGCGTGAGGAGATCTCCATCAAAAGGAATGAGATAATTTCATGATTGTGTTTGATACTAATTTTTCTTTTATGTAAATGGTCAAAGTAAAAGGAAGTCATAACTCTAAACATCTAGGTTATGCTTCAGTCTGAGTTCTTATCTCCATTTTCTAGACACAAGGATATCTGAGACACTTCGGGTATATATACACCTTGAGGGAGTAATCCTTTATGTCCTTTAGTAACCAATGTTTTTTATCCTGAGAAAGAATAAGGGCTTGTATGATTGACACATTGTGTGATAAGTTTCTTCAGAATTCAAACAATTACCATTCTCTTGTTGTTGTACAACCCACTTTGAGTTCAATTACTTCCCTTCTTAGCTTTGTCACAACTTCTCTTGAGAGAGCCATAGAGGAGAAATCCTTACTACTAAACAAGGTGGGATGACATTAATATAATTACATTTAGCCTTCTTTTTGACTTTTTATTCCTGTAATTAATCGAAAGTGAAATTTTTTAATTTATGGTTTTCCATATTAGATTTTTTTAATTCATGACACTAGTATTTTAAAAGTCTTTTTAATGTTTTTTTGTTAATCATTATAAAATTACAAAATGTTTTTAAATAATTTAAAATAATAGTTTGTATATTTTATAATTTAGAATAATAGTTTGTATCTTTACAAATTCTTTTTTTTATTTGTTTACATTGAAGAGTTTTGAGTTAGAAATTAATTATTTGAAGAATCAAAAAGTGAAATTTGACCAGTTTTAATAATTATTTTGATTCAATTTTAGGAATTTTGTCAAAATAATTCTTTTAAAATTTATTAAGATTTTATTTGTAACTTTTTAATATAATAAAGTTTTTTTCATGTAAATTAAAGTAATGAAATTATGTTTTAAAAATGAATAGAACTACACAAAGAAAAGCTTTTTAATTTTTAATCAAAGAGGTTCAAATTATAAATTAATTATTCAAAGAATCAAAAAGTATAGAATGGTTAATTTTAATGATTATTATTTATTCGACTCAATTTTTTTTATAATCAGATTTCGATCAAAAACTCGGTCTGATCAAGTTAAATTGATCTTAATTTGTCAAGACTAGATAAAAGTAGAGGTGATAGCTAAGTCTATGACCAATTTGACTTCAAATCAATCGGCCTAACCTAGTTTGATCAAGTTTTAGGTTGAACTTGTGCTCTTTTTTAATTTTTTCACTCGTTAGACCAAGCTCACAAAATTATAGGAAAATGACTTTGTTTTGAAGAAAAAAATTCATTTTTTAATTAAAAATTGGGCCGAGCCAGACTTCAATAATAAGTGATTTGAATTCGAATCTTCAAATTGACTAGGTTAGGTTTACCCTAAATTTGAATCAATCTAATTTTTTTAATAAAAAGATTTTGATATGAAAACTCAGTCTAATTAAGTTAAGTTGAACTTAATTTGTTAAGCTTAGATAAAAGTAGAGGTGATAGTTAAGCTCAAGCTTGATTTGACTTGAAATTAATGGACCCGACCATTTTAATCGAGCTTCAAGTCAAACTTGAGCTCTTTTTATTATTCCTGACTTTAGACCAGGCTGAGATAATTATATGAAAATGATTTTGAATAAAAACAACACTGGTTTTTATTAAAATTGTTTGAACTAGATTTTAGGCCACTTATGCTTTGATCGAGTTTCTGGCTATACCAAACCTAAGCCTAGACAAAAGTACCAATCAAGTGCAATGAATAAGTTGCTTTCAAACTTTAACTAACTCTTAAGCTAATTCATTATTAAGGTACATACGTTGAGAATGGCAATGGTTTGGACCCTTCACATGAAGCAAATAAAGCTTTTCTTTAATGCTGAGCATCTAACTCTAGTTCAACCAAAAATGGCTTCCAGTTAATGTGGAGTGGTCCATATTGTGGTTCTTAATTTCGTAAAACTCATATCAGTACTAGAGCTTGCCAAAAAGCTATAGTCATGACTTTCATTTATATAAGATTGTTTGAGTTGGGTTTTAAAGTAATTAGGATTAGTAATAAGCTAAGCCTAGTTGAGCCTTGCCTTTCATATGGTTCGAATCCTTTGATTATTGTGTTTTTGGACTAAAATAATGTTATTTTAGGACTAAACCTAAGTTCGCGGAAAAGTTGTCAAACTGAGCTAGACCTGATTAAGTCTTAGACAGAGCCTATTTTTGAATATAAATTATCTAAAATTCAACGTGATGTATTGCCATCTCTAAGAAAAAGAGTTATTTAAAAACTATCATGACTTTTATTTATATGATGTTGCTTGAGTTGAATATTTAAGCATCCATCTATCTAATTTTTGTAAATTCTATTTATTAGATGGATGGATGCTCATAAAATAAAGTAAAAACAGAGTAATAAAAACATGCAATATGTTCCCAAATTTCAGGTTGTCAAGACATGATCGAACTTAAGTTGGAGTGCCTCAGGTCTAATCAGACCTAAAGTCAAGCTTAAGGTTGTGCAAAAATTGTTAGATTGAGCTAGACCTGAAAAGGTCTTGGGCCAAGCCTAGCTTCAAATAGAAATTATCTGAAGTCTAACCAGACCTATAGCAAAAGTCTTATTACCAAAGTTGGGTGGAGCCAAAAACTAGACCTTTACTTTGCTGTCTTGAAGCTCTCCACTTTTGGTTTTTTGTTTAGAAAAAACACTAAATCATTTTTTGTTTTTATTATCCATAATTCAAATTATTGTTCTAGCTTCTCAAACACTTTAGAGACCACATCTTATTATCAAAAAGTTGGTAAAGTGACGAATTGAAATGGTAATACCTTTTCTGTATGTCATCACATGATAAAACACAATAAACATATATATTTATAATTTCATCCACTTCTTGCGTGGATAATTCATTTATATCTCGAATATGCAAAATCATAAATTAAAAAAATTCATTTTCGATCAATTATAGGAATAAAAAGGCAAAAAGAATGTTATACATAATTATATTAATATTATATAAACTTGTTTAGTAGTAAGGATTTTTTCTCTCTCAAAAGAAGTTGTGACAAAGCTAAAAAGGGAAGCAATTGAATTCAAAGTGGGTTGTACAACTCATTAATATAATGATCTCACTTAAAAAAATTTATTTCCCTTTATTCATATCCTTTAAACACCTATTTAAGAATAAATCATGAATGACACCATACAACTTTCCTTCTAGGGACAAAACATAATGTTCTGTGACTCTCAATTAATCTTAATCTATACTGGATTTAAAAATTTTAGATTGACAAAAGTACATATAAAATAGCAATATGATAAATCCTTCAGTACTAATTGTATCAACGTCTTCAAAAATCATCCAGACAAACTTTGCCATGGGTTGCTTTTTGTATTAAGGGTCATTTGATCTTGCCAACTACGGCATTTAATTTCATAAAAGAAGAAAATGAAAAAAAAACTTGAGAATTGTAAAGGAAAAAAGAAACAGAATTAGAAAAGAAACATAAGATGCTATTAGCTTAACATGTAAACTACAAAGGATTACATAGAAGCAACATTAATTATCAACTAATTACTTCTGAATTAAAATAGGATGAAGAAAAATAGGTTTTCAACTTCAGAACACATTCTAGGTCTGCAAAGGGACACTGAAATCCTAAAATTGGAACTTTTAAAGTTTATTTCAGAACATGGGTAAGTAGGATTTATGCCCATGAGAAAGTAACTCCGTTTTCATAGTAGGGTGGATATTGAGAAGGCAATAAGTCGTATGGGTGGATTTAGAAGGATTGCATCTTTGATGAATCTCACCCTTACAATAAAACATCAGAAACCCAATGATACTGGGACTACCTTAAGAATTTGCAGGACGAGGTACTATCCTCCTCCTCATCTTCCTATTTATTCACTCATTCTTTATGTTAAAGAGACTCTAGAAACCATTTTTATAAAGAAGAATTGTGATTATTATATAGATTAGTTGTAACACCCCACTTCCGTAAGACCCGGACCCGACATCGATGGTGATATCCGAATCCGTGCCCTATGAGAATGGGATGCTACCTATCTCAGTTAAAACGCAGTACCAAAAATTTTGTTTTGAGACAATCATACACTTACATATATGTATGTTACAGAAAACAGTTTACATAACCAA
>JAOSBK010000001.1:9748128-9771817 GCA_027568895.1 Erythroxylum shatona | reverse complement strand
ATATCAAACATTTCACTAACTTTCTTAATAAGTGTGCATCTCTCTAAAATGACACTTATTTTGGATAGGAGGGAGTAATTTATTCTTATCATCAAACAACTGCAGTTTATTATGAAACCATGAAAATCTCCCCAACTTTATTGATATCGACTTCTCTGTCATCTATTTTCTCTATCTCTCTGGAACATCTTCCTCTACTAAACCTCCTCTTACTTTCAGATCGAAACAGTTTTCAAAAAAAGGATCAACATCAAACATAAAAATGCCTACAGAAGGAGTCACCTGAGTTCAACATAGCGCCTTCTACATGCATCTCGTAGTTTGGTAGTTTTACCCATTCCCGTAGATAGTAAAATTTGAAGCTTCTCTATATTTTCCGATCTCACCTTACAAATACTACGAGCTCTGTAAATTTGTAATATATTTTTGGTGTTATTTTTGACATTTTGTTTTTTTTTGGAATCGATTGATCTTGATATGTCAAAGAAATTTTCTGGAGGCTTCTACACACAAATATTTTACAATAAAACTCTTCCTATAAATATTGGTCTCTCTTTTTGGTCTTTCTTCATTTGAAGGGATTAGTTTTGTTTTATTGGTTTATGAATTCTTTGTGGCTTAGGTCTCCATTGCACACACATGCAACTGCATTTACTCTTTCCTTCAACAAAGGCAACGGGACATCGAATTTAGGAGTTCTGCTAAAGAATAGAGGCAGTCCATTTAGTTGTTCTTTTTTGTATATGAAATGTAGTTCTTTTGGTCCCATTAGTTACTCATTATGGATAGTTTTTTGTTGTAATTTTTTTTGACTCAAGAAAGTATTTATCATTTTTCCTTTAACATCATAAATTCATTTGTCTTAGATGATAGTATGTTTATTTTTCTTTTTCAGATTACTACCTGATATATCAAGATTGGAAGCAATGGTTAAGAGGCTTGAGCCGCAAATACAAGTCATGGGTAGGGAGACAACGATAATTACCCCAATAGTGAGTAACTTGGGTTTTTGCTATGTGACATTATGTTAACTAGAATGCTTGATTGGTTTGTTCATATTCACTAAATGTTGTTGTGTGATTAGGAAGCCAAAGCTACTATTGCTTTTAAGGCTCAACTTGAAAAGTTTCTAAGGAGCAAGATGAATTTCAAAGGATGGTTCTCAGTAATCAGTTTGGGGACACTAGGCATGTTTTTTTTTTATTTGCCTCTAAGTTTAATTAGACAATGTGCTACTTTTGACACATTGAATAAACTCTATAACTTGGCAAAGGTGAAGTTGGGTGGGTTTCTCCTGCATCTCTTATGTAACTTGTATCTGATAAATTGATTATATATGGTATCTCCTAGTTTGCTCATTGTAGGCAGCTCATCTCAAGGAAAAGTTTAACCTCATGTTTAATAGAGATTGTGTAAGTCACTATTCCCTTCTTCTTCTTTGGTTTTTAATCCATTTCATCTACATATTGTGGAATTCATTTGTATAAGATATTTTTCTTTTTTTTTTAAAATTTTGATAGCTTCCTTTTGCGAAGATATGATTAATCACATTATGTTTGACTGGCACTTTCAGATAAGCAGCACAGAGAATAAGACTGTGTTGCATGCAGCTTTGTGTGCTCCAAGGGATGCAGCCATCAGAGTGATGGGAAGAATGTTGTTCTAAAGGTTTGGAATGCTTTGGGCAAGATCAAAGATTTCTTAGAGAGGGCCCAGAATGGTTCTTGGGTAATTACAATTCTAAATCTTGTTTTCATGCATGAATCTCCTGTTTTATGTTAATAGCCAAATGTTGCTAGGTTGGAACAACAAGAAAACCACTGACTGATGTGGTATCAGTTGGTATTGGTGGAAGCTTCTTCGGTCATATTTTTCTGCATATTGCTCTTCAAATTGTTTCTTCATGTGCTTTCTTTATTGGATTTTTTGGATCTAAAATTTACTGTCACAAACGCTTGTGTATGGATTAACTTTTCTGCTTTTTTCTAAACTTGTGGATCCAGGGGCTAACAAACACGTTAAAGGATGCCAACTACTATTGTAAGTACTTTCATTTTTCTTCTTATCTCATTTAGGCATATCTTTCAAATATGCATGAGGTTTTGTGGTGGTAAAAATTATAATTATAACATTCTTAGTCATAATTGTGAATTGCATATTAATTATTATTATATTATTAAGTACTATACACTAATATTAAGTATATTAATTAATTAATTATTATTGTTAAGTACTGTATACTAATATTAAGTGTGTGTGTGTGTATATATATATATATATATATATTCATGAACCGTGAATTATTAATTATTATATTATTAAGTTTTACTATTTGCTCGTGCTGAATTACTTAAATATGCATTTTTCTAACATCGTTGTCTACATAATTTCATTGGCTACTTTTCTCCTTTAATTACATCTTTTTCCTCATCTTGACCATTTTTTTCTTTGGTTCGGTTTAAGATAATAAGCTATCAGATTTTAATACCAGTAGGAGTCTGTATTTATTTGTGAGTACTTTCTTTTATTTTGTGTTTTGTCTAATCATATTTAATTGTTGCTCTACCTTTTTCCTTTTGCATTATGCCTTATCAATTGGATCAATTTTATACTAGTTATAAACATATTTTTAAAATATTGCAAAATTCTCAATTGGTTTTATTGCAATTTTTTATTTATTGTTTTCATTTTCAAATTCAAGACCAAAAACTTTGGTTTTGTTTTTACCATAATATGATTTATTAAGAATTGTGATTCAATAATTTTAATCTTTAATGTAAAACTGAAATTAAAATTATTTTTTCAAGAAAATTTTCATAAAAAATTAAAATTATTTTGTAAAGAAAAATTTCATTTTTGACAATTATTTACGTAATTAATAAATAAATTTATCTATAAACTTTATTTAATATTTAATTATTAAAATAATAAACAAGTAACTTTATTGGCATTTATAATTAAATATATTTTTGTTTGAAAAATATAAATAAAAATTTGGAAATAAAAATTGACCATGGGTTAGCACAAAAAACTAAAGCATTTGGTTTTATTGTGATTTTAGTTTCTTGTTTTTATTTTCAAATTCATTAAATTTGGAGTTTTTATAAGGTCAAGTTTGAGGTTTAATCATTATATGATTTTTATTTATTAAATATATAATCTTATGTATTTATATTGTTGGCAATTGGATAATTTTTATATTGGTTGTAAATATTTTTTGTTAAGATGAGGATACATATTTAATATAATTAAAGAGCCATATTTTTTCATATTTAAATTGGTTACAATTTTTTTTTACTATTAACACTTATAAACAAATATAAGATTATGGACAAAATTTATAATTTTAAAGTTAGGTTCATTATCATAATTACTCATTTGTTAACAGTTTTTTAACATCTTTTCTACTTAGATTAATATAAGATATATATTTTTCAGCAGTGATTTCTTGATTTCATTTTATACAGCACCGTGCTTAGATTACTCTCATTTAATTGCATATTTTAGCCTTTAGATCATTAATAGATTTAATAACCGAAAATGATTCAATTTATTGATTTAGATTTAAGAAGTTTTGATATTCCTCTCTAAAGAACAAGTTGGAAGCAACAATATTCACTTATTCATTAACTATTTTATAATGATTAATGATGTTAAATTGTGCTGAATGTCTGAATACTCTACACTAATTTTATGTCGATTAACTGTAGACGATACGATTGTAGTTTCCATTGAAATTACTTGTGAAATTTATTTCCTTATGTCTTATGAGTTGATCATCATGCATATTTAATCAAGCTTTTGTTGTTAATATGATTTATTCATTCCATCTTGTTTGCTCATTATTTGTATAATTGAAACTAAAAAGCCTTAGGTTAAGTCCAATATCATGAACTCAAATTTAACTTATTTAGCAATCGTAAAGACAGGTACGTGCTTCAGAAATGAAGTTATGATGATACATATAATCTATTACCTTTATATTTTGTATTGATGATTGTTACGTATAAAGTTGAATATTGTTTTGTATTGTTCTTTTCATTTGTTATTCTTTTTTTATTTGAAATTCGATTGGTCTTAAACAATGTGTTGAGAATCTTCCTCTATTGCCCATGAATCCTATAGTTTAGTAATTTCTTTTATTTGATTGAAAATATTCAATCAGGAGTACATTAAGGATTTTTTTTCTAAATACTGTCCTCTATCTGTGTGATGTGCATATATATTGAGAACAACGACTATCAAATGGATCGTTCTCATGCATACATGCAAATACATACACTTGGAAATGTGCCACATAAAAAAACTTGTAATGTATGTGATATTAGATGCTGGCTTACTCCAAGATGTATATATACTTCGTTGGATGTTCCTTTAAACAATTGTTTGACAGTTAGACCACAAAAAGTTTTGCAACTACTTGAGTAAAAAGATACCAATGTTAGAATCCATGTACTAAAAGTGGTGGCCAACTTAGCTATTGAAGGTCAGTAGTGCTTTTTTTTTTACCCTTTTCAATTTTGCTTTCAAGTTACTATGTCAACCCAAAGTGTCAATCTAGATTACATCTTTTACCTGCGGCCTATTCTATAAGTTAAATTGTAGCCATTTAACAGGAAATATAGCTCTAAGCATACTATTTAATACTGCTTATGTTGATGTACTTTCATCCCTCGTATACTTGCTAAAAATTTGATAAATTTCAACACCTATCTAGTAGGATGAGATAGAAAGAGAAACCCTATTTTATTATACAGTATTATATCAATTTTTATCATTTCAAAAAAATTGATAATTTAATATTATCATTTAATGGAGAAGTAGGCAAATGAGCTATAAACAAAGAAAGTCTTAACAAAATTTTAAGAAATGGTTAGGATCTGAAACATTTATGAAGTCTAGAATATGCTTCTTGGTACAAGTTACAAGAGTGATCTTTCAATAGCTCTTTCTATGCTCCTCAATTGGTTTAAAATTGTTCTTTATTATGTCTTTATAGGTATAGCCTTACCAAGAGAATAATGAGTTTGGTTTTGTTCAAGGGCTCTTCAGTATGACGTGTGGTCCTTTTGCTTATGAGTTAAGTGATACTGCTTTTATCGAACTAGTACAGTATTCTAAGGTATGCTCACGTTTCATGTGAGGAGATCTCCATCACAAGCAATGAGATAATGTCATGATTGTATCTAATACTAATTTTTCTTTTATGTAAATGGTTAGGGTAAAAGGAAGTCAGAACTCTACACATCTAGGTTATGCTTCAGTTTGAGTTCCTATCTTTATTTTCTAGTCACAAGGAATTCTCTGAGACTTCGGGTATATACATACCTTGAGGGGGTGATCCATTATGTCCCTCTGTAAACCAATGTTTTTGATCATGAGAAAGAATAAAGACTTGTATGATTGACACATTGTGTGACAAGTTTCTTCATAATTCAAGCAATTACCATTCTCCTATTGTCGTACAACTCACTTTGAGTTCAATTGCTTCCCTTCTTAGCTCTGTCACAACTTCTCTTGAGAGAGTCACAGAGGAGAAATCCTTACTACTAAGCAAGGTGGTCTAACATTAACATAATTACATTTAACCTCCTTTTTGACTTTTTATTCCTATAATTGATCGAAAGTGAATTTTTTAATTTCTATTTTTTCATATTCAAGATATAAATGATTTATCCAGGAAAGAAGTGGATGAAATTATAAATATGTATGTTCATAAAGATCGTGTTTTATCATATGATGACATACAGAAAAGGTATACCATTTCAGTTCCTCTCTTCACCAACTTTTTGATAATATAGTGTGGTATCTAAAATATTAGGAGCTAGAACAAACATCTCGACTTATGGATAATAAAAATTGAGAATGGTTTAGTGCTTTTTCAAACTTTGAAATTTAATCTTTTTCCTTTTTAACATTTGAGTAATAACAATGGTTTTTTTTATAACTAAAATCATAAATTACCTTAAAGGTGTATGGTGCTACCAAATCTAAATATATAATTAAATATTAATTTACACTAAATGTTTTGAGATTATTGAATTGTGATTCAGTTAAAGGTTTAAAGATAAAAAAAATGCATCTAAGGCTTAAATCAAACAAAAATAAAACGAAAAGAAGAAGAGCCTATATCTGTACCTGTTGTATATAACGAAAAGCTAAAACTCCATACAAAAAAAATGAGATAATCAATAGGAGAAAGCATAAATATGTACTAGATATATTTGTGCTTCCAATTTCAATAGTCTTTAATTTGCTACCCAACCTCTTGTTTGTTTCCTCTTAGTTAAACTTAAAGTAGTTGACATTTACCAAGTTTACTACTGTGTTTATATGATAATTAAGGAATACCCTACTCAGGAGAACAAGTTTTGTTTTAGATCTACAAGTCACCACCACTATACTTATTCGTAATCATAAGTCTTTAATTTTGCTGAGACTATATCCTCTAATACATATACAAGAGACAGATAGGCATGAGGAAATAAAAACAAAGTAGATGATTGAAACAAAGACAACATGTTAAGTTTTGTCTCCCTTTCCAATCTTTTGTTTAATACAGGGATAAACTGAGCCCGCTTCATTATCTGGATAGAAATTTGTTAGAAAAAAGACAGCCTAAGCAAAGCTAAGATAAACTCAATTTTTATTCTTTAAATCGACTAATACTCGGTATCAATATTTCAATTCATCTGAACAAACTAGTAGAGATCATGCCAATAACAACCATCTCATTTGTACTTATTATATAATACTTAATAAATTAATAATAACATATACGGTTGTGAATAAAGTGAATAATTAATAAAATGCAAGTTAAAGTGAAATTAGAGCCATTAATTCCTAAAAATAATTCAGCATCATACATTTCCAAATTTTACTTATTCTTTTAGATTATTAAATTTTCTTTCTACTTTTATTAATCCAATTTAAATATTCAACCCACATATTTTTTTCCTCTTTTTGCTTACAAAATTTTGTCCATAATCATACACTTCTAATTTTCCCCTCAAAATTTTAACTTTAACAATAATCATTGATAACAAAACCTATAAATACATACTCTTTAATTTAAAAAATAACTGGGCATTATACATCTCCGAATTATCTGCTAGTATATATAAATCATAAATAGATTATACCATATAAATGTCGCTTCCCCTCGCAACTAATGTCTCTTGCTAACAGAAAAAAGCAGGAAAAGGAATCGGAAGAGCTTTAGGTTGAAAAGATGCATATATGTAAATCTCCCTTGCAAAGGTATTAATTAATATTATCTTCGTACAATTATTGTATAACTAATTCATGTATTTTACTGACGGCATGTTCTGAATGATGTTCACCCTAATTTATGATAGAAAAATATAGTCAATTGGTTGATTGTAGAATTTGCAACATAATTAATTAAATATATTCTTTATCTTTTATATATATATACACATATGTTTAATTAACTAGATAAACTTCGTCAAAAATATATTTTGCAAATAAAATTATGATAAGATCGTAAGTATAAGATTTATATTTCGTTTATATATTATTCTTAAATTTTTCATTATTGTTGTTTTATTAAAATTAGACATTAATAGAGTTAGACAATAATACACATTATAAAATCGTGGACATTACCTTTATAAAATACTTGATGGTGAATATATATTTAATTATTTAATAATTATTACCATATGCTTAATATTTCTTTAATTTTAATATTATAACACTAAGTATAATGTTTCTATGTATAGAAGAAGTAATACAAACTATTGAATACAACGATTAGCTGCTTTCTTAGTTTATCTAGTCTCTAGTCTCTCTCAATCTAGAATATTATTTAATGATTTTATCTTAATTTTTTTGTAAATTATATCATTTAAAACTTTTGGATAATTATTTTTGTAAATCATGTCATCAATTAATGAATTTTATTCGTAACTTGAATTAATTAAATTGATCACTTTAATCATACTATTTTTCTTTCATTTACTATAATCTTGTCCTCCTTTATTGATAAATTTAGTTTCATCTTATTTATTTTATCAATATATGTACATTTTAGATATTCATTTATTATATAATCTCAATTTTTATTAATCAATTGAAATTTGTAACTTTAATTAATTGAATTGATTACTTTAATTATATTTTTCTTTTCTTATAATATTATCCTTCTTTATTAATGAATTTTATTTCATCTTATTCATTTAATCAACATATTTACGTTTTATATATTCATTCATTATAAAATCTCAAGTTTTATTAATCAATTAAAATTTGTAATTTTAATCAATTAAATTAATCACTTTAATTATAATCTTTTTCTTTCATTCATATAATCCTATTTTCTTTAATTAGTATTCATTTGATTAATATATGTACGGTTTATATATCATCTATTATAACATCTTAAATTTCATTAATTTAACTTTAATTATATTTTTATTTCATTTTTTATAATCCTATCATCCTTCGTTAATGAATTTAGTTTCATCTTATTCATTTTATCAATACATGTTCATTATATATATTTATTCATTATAAAATTTCAATTTTTATTATTCACTTAAAATTCGTAACTTCAATGATCACTTTAAAATTTTAATTAAATAAAAATCCATTAAAAATTTCAAGAACATAAAAAAATTGAATCAATCTTAAATCAAATGAGCTTCGAGAAGGGCCTGAGTTAGAAAGAAAAGGGCTTGGATTCTTTAGCCTGACAGGCCTGACCCATATGGCCCAATCGAGCCTCGATTTACAAAGGCCTAATTGGGCCGGAGACCTTGGGCCAGTTCTGTGTCATTTTCTTTTCGGCCGAGCCAACCCACTCCCATTCTTAGCTACAGCCTTGCCATTCCTTGCGAGGCCCATTATACCTACATTGCACCTTTCATATATTAGAGATTGATCTAGTTCTCCTGTCTGGTTTTTCATTAACATTTTCACTGCCCCATTGAAATACTAATTTCTTGCTTATCTTCCCACCTCTAGTCATCTGACTCAAAGATTTGTTGTTTTATGGAATATAAATTCTATAGGCTTTTGAAGGTGAGTATATCCGGTTCTACTTTCTTATCCAATTTGACTTTCTTTAGTTATAGAATGTAAGAGAAACATAAGCAACTAAATATTTTCAAATAACAGCCTTTTATAGCCATACCATGCATTAAATGGTGTCCTTTTTTTTAAATACTTCTGTTGGTAATCTGTCCAGCTAAAAGATAATTGTATTTGCATACCCAGCCTAGAATTTATTTGGTAGCTCTTTACCATATAGCAAGCACTCATAATTATTCTGTTTCTCCTCTCCACAACACCATTCTACCAAGGTAATACTTGACAGATCTTTGGTATTTTTCAGTGATGAAACTGTGGCCTCGAATTTATTAGGATCCGTAAATAGGATTTCTGAACAGCTCTTGAATAAATAAGTCAGTCCCAAGATGTTAAACATGATGAGCAATCTGTCAAAATAGTCCTTGATTATTCTGATTCTTTCATATTCTGTATTTCAAATTCTCTGATCAGATTCGTAACTTACATGCTTCTGACCCTTCATTTCCTGCATACTCTTGCTTCAAGAAATCCCAAATTTACTTATCTATTTTAAGTCATTATTCTGGTGAAAATAGAGGAGACAACTGTAAGCAAGCTAGCACTTGCCTTTGATTTCTTTATTTCCTCTTCTTGTGATTTTTACTTTGTGCCATTGTTGGATTGTTTGGAAAGGGAAGAACTTCATATTCATCCTCAGCAGCTTCCCAGAGATAATTGACATCAAGATAGGCTTCCATTCTTACAGCCCATACTTAATTTATTCCATCAAACACTGGAGGTACTATTGCAGTAAAAGAAGCTTCTGAATCCATTCTGATTTGTTTTTAGGGTTCTATGTTAACGGTTCCACTAGTTCTGGTTTCTTGGCCAAATGTCTCGGTCTTGAAGTTGTAAAAGTATATATGTATGTATATATACTTTCAACTACTACTTCTGCTTACAAATGTTGTCAACCCCGAATTCAATAGTTACATCCTGTTGTTAGTTATAAAATAAAAGTGGAATATCAAAGACGTAATTAAATTTTCAATTCCAGATTGAACAACTCATCAGCAATTTGGCATAAATTCCATACTTCGTCAATGCTCATTGTGATAATATAAGACTGGGTGTAGATCATAGACTGGCCTAGTAGTAAAACCTTCAAGGTGACAACTATTTTCAGGTTTTAGTCGCATTATCTATGCACTATAGTGAGAAAGAAACAAAAGAAATTTTAGAATCTACAAAATGATAGCAAGACTTTTGCAATGACATGTTCACTTAGATCAGGCAAATTATCATGGCCAAAGAAATCACACAAATAAACACACCAGCAACACAAAGATAGAACCCGCTACTGATGACACTACATTTGGACAAAGATTGGGTTGGAGCTCTTATAAACACTACTTTTAGTCAAATAAGTTCATCTTTCTTTCCAGATACAGGAACTAGCTCATAGTGCAAGCTTTTGGGCTATACTTGTGAAAGATTTGTAATTTGGCAAGGAAATCAGTGGTATGTAACTGTAAGGGATAAATCCTATTATTGGCAATGCATGGCTGGAAATGTACTGCAAAAGCGGTTGCTTGAGAATATCTAGGGAGGTTTTAGAGGACTCCTTCCAAAATGTTTTTTGTTGGACTACTACTGTGTCTGGCTGTGGGAATCTGGTTTTATAGAAGTCATGTTAGAGACGTTGTCCTCTGGAAAGCCAAGATAAATGGCTATATGCAATTTAAACGGTCTGATAAGGCAGTGGAATTCTTTAGAGAAACGCAAATCGAAAAGGTTAAACCAGATATCGGAAGGCCCACGAGTTCTTCCAATCCACGAAAAGACTTGTCATATGCAGCCAATACTATGGTTGTTTTATTGACCAACTTGGCGAAGCCGAACAGTTGGATGAAACGGGGGAGCTGATAATATATAGAAGCTACCAAATGAAGAAAACGATGGCATAGTTCCAATTTACAGCTCTTTGCTTAGGTGCTTGTGGAAGCTATGGGAATGTTGAGATTGGCGAGAGGTTGGCTAGGCGTTGTGATTAAATGAGGGAATTAGCATCGCTCTCCTTGACAACATCCATGCATTTACATACAAATCGGAAGATGTGACGAAAGTGATAAGGAATATGAAGAGTTTTGGAGTTATAAAGGTGCGTCGTTGTAGCTGAATAGAGGTTGATGGTATTATCCGCGAATTAGCTGTTCACCCAAAATTGACAATATGTATTACATGTGGGAAAACCGCGCATAAAGAATTATGTCACCGATTCTTTGTAAACGCATCGTAGAGCAAACAGGGAAAAAGAACTGGCATTAGAGGGTCGTAGGAGCAAGATATGGTTCTCATATGTCCATAGAATGGATATATTCGGTAGATTACTTGCCTAGAAGTAGAAAAGATAGATTTCGGAAAATCATGGGGCATGGATAAATTGCAGAGGAACGTGGGAGGACTTTACATGTAGTCCGGGTGGATATCATCTTCTACCTTCTGATCATCTAATATGGTCTCCCACACCTCACTGCTTCCCTGATCATTAGCACAAATTTTCCCGCTTCCCTGTATCAAGACATCATCGTCTTGGTTGAGATACTCATTCCATTTGGAAGCCTTGTTTGCCGTTGGTAGGCAAGAATCCCGGGACCCCTCGTCTCTGAATATATAACCACTCCATTTGGGAACACTTTCCACATCTGCAGGAGGCAGTTCATCTAAAATTAAGATATCAGTGAATTGTGCATTTTATTATTAGAAGTTCCAAACCAAGACATCTAACAATATTTAGGCTAGACACAGCACAAACTATTATTAATTAATAAAGGAGCAGAATAATGCCGTCTTTATCTGTTAAAGTAGTCCCTCCAAGCACATACTTTTAGTTGTTTCTTTTCTCCTTTTGTATTAACACAATCGTAGACAAGGAACAGCTAAAGCAACAAGATTCAGCAATCCATTCCAATATTACATTTTGCTGATTCAACTTTTTTTAATGTCATCATTGTGCAAGTACAGCCAAAATTACCTCTACTAGTATTCCCTTTCGTTTGAGAAACAGGTTTGTAGAGACCTTCACCATCTCCACTACTTGACGCGGAAACACAATTATTTAATTTGGTTTTGGGTCTCTTAAACATCTGTTGTGGCAACTCTGTCACGACCTTTGGACCCATTTCATCTGCTGCAGTAAAAACTTAGCATTAATGCTTTCCCAGTTCAACGGATGGAAAGGGGGAAAAAACAAAAAACATTTGTTTTTCAACCAAATAATACCTTGCTCTCCATGTTGTGTGAAATTGTCCTCCTCTTCGGCTAAATACTCGCTCCAAGTGGTCCGTTTCTTCCCCTGGTCATCAAATAATCCGCCGTTGCATTCGGGCGGCCAATGCTGGCCGCGGTCAACATTGCGGGACATGTTGAAGGATTGAACGAAGAGGCGGAGGTCTTTGGCCATCTGACCTTTAGCGAACACTTTCCTGATGGATTGCTTATGGTTACAAATAACGCACGTCCACTTGTTCCCGCTCTTTCTCTGCTGCTTCACCTGTATTGTGTAGTGTAGTATACCTCTCGTCGTCGTCATCATAATCCAGTTCGTTTATATTTTTCATAGAATTTATAAAAATGAACATACAGAGAGGGAGAGGGAGAGAGATGGAGCGTGCCTGCATTGTGGAGCACTGGAAGCACTGAACGGCGATGAAGCTGGTAGCCATTTTGAAACGCGGAGGAGTTGAAAGTGGGTTCCAAATTTCCAGTTGGCAATTTGGTCTGCTTTGATTTTGGATGGAAAATATAGCGCCAAGATTTCAAATTAGAACCGGAGAACTGCTCTTGCTAATAGGCCAGCATGATATGTGTTTTGTTTAGAATTAATATCAATCATCTGTCTGATGTACCTCCATCAGTAAAAATAATATATTAGGAAATTAGCATTATCTTTTATGAAATTATTAATACCAATAAAATACAAAAAAATCTTCTTGTAATTTATCACTTTTCAAATAATAACTTAAAATTTGAATTCATTGAAAATATCTTTAAAGCTTTCAATTTTCATAAGTAAAAGATTCAACTTTAATTATGACATTTACATCAAAATTTAATTTAAATTCAGATATTTTAGAGTGTTTGTTTAAAAATACTAATATTTTAAAAACAATTAACTTAAATTATAATAATCTAAATCTCAACTTTTCATCTAAATTTCATTGAATTTATCTCATATAATGTTTTTAATTATTTGTTTGTGGGTCCTCTTGCCATCTACATTTTCGAAGTAGCAAAGTGTTAGACCCCTAAATTCAGACTGTGAGATTATGCAAGTGTTGGCGAGCTTTGGCAAATGTTTGGCACATAAGTGGACACGAGAAAGGCGTGTTAACGAGGAAACAAGGTAAAGTCTTGCGAGTTGGCAAACAAAACTCAAGGAACTTGCAAAGTAGATGAAGGATGCAGGAAGTATCGGCGAAGATCTCGAGAATAGGCGAGATTTGATACGCGTGTGCACCCATAGGTGCGCATTGGCGGAAATCTTCGATGAGATGTGAGATTCGGATGCAAAGCCGCACGAAGTTGGCAAACTAAGTCATGTGAGACTTGAGGGTGCGCAAGAATGCGCAAAGGTATGCAAGACCCCAGGAGGATGTGAAATATACGACATTTTATACTAATTCGGATTGTGACTTGTACTTAGTCATGGAGCGACGAGACTGCATCATGAGTAAGTTTTGATCATGGAAGATGGAATTGTCTATGAACGTGCATTGATGGACTTATGTGCAAATAGGTCGTGATGAAAACACATCAACAGTGACTTAGCAACTGTAGATGATGTGGCATATGATGACGTGACGGATAAGGTCATGGTGGATGAACATTAGCTTTAAGAGATAAAGATCACGTGAAAGGATAATTTGAAGATATAGGAGATCTTCATAGATAAGGATAATCATTCCTAGATAGGGTAATCTTTTAAATGTGATGCAACTTAATCCTATTAAATAGGATAAGATTGTAATCTTAGCTAGTACAGTTCTACTAAGACTCTTAGTCATCTAGAGGAGCCTATAAATAGCTCATTAGAGTTGAGACCTATTCATTTACTCATATTGAGATAAATCACTAAGAGGAGAGAGCTTTGAGAGTTGAAAGCTTTTGGGGGGAGTTCTCATTGTAAGGGCTTCGAGTAGGGAGTTTATTATAAGGGCTTCAAGTAGGAGGTACTCGTGTCTTTTGTTAACATTTTATTGAGAGTTAATGAAATAGTAGCTTCGGCTATATTTAAATCTCTTGTTGCTTTCTTTACTCTGTTACACTTGTTCTTTATGTGTGTGAGAGAAACACTAAACACTTGTGTGCGCGTGAGGTGTTCGAGGGCTAACGAAATTATTTGGCGATATTCACATGAGAAGGATGAATCTTGCTTAAGCGGATCTAAGCAGGATTGTCGTACGAAGGTGAGCACGACTTGCGATAAGAGTTCGAGTCTAAAGTAGACCTTTGTGACAGCTAGTATCAGAGCCAATCTAGAGTTATGGTTGTTGGAAGTAATCTGACAGAAAGGGTTACCAGAATAGAGGCAATTCTTGAGTTTCTAACCGTAACAGATGAGGGAGTAGTTCCTTTGTTGGAACATATTGCAGCCTTGGAGAGGGAGCTTCAAGCAACTATGAGAGCACTCGAAGAATAGATAAAGAATCATGAGGAGATGAGCTATGGTTTGTTAGTGCTCAAACGTGCGATGGCAAAGCACGAGACGAGTGTCCGAGTGGAAAACATTATGGTGAAGGTGCGAGAGTCACAAGTTTTCGATGGAAAATGGAGTGCTAGGGAGCTTGAAAATTTTCTGTAGGACATAAAGCAGTACTTTGTACCATCAAAGGTGGTGGACGCAATGTAACTGGTGGGTGATGTGAAGTTATGGTGGAGAACGAGAACCTTTAACGACATCAATACGGGTAGACCTCCCATCGACACTTAGGAGAAGATAAAGAAGGAGGTAACGGATTAGTTCCTACCCAATAACATTTCATGGCTCTTGAGGAAAGCTTTGAAGGGGGTTAAAGCAAGGCGACTCGGTGAGGGAGTATGTGAGGAAGTTCAAGCAAGACGACTCGGTGAGGGAGTATGTGAGGAAGTTCACATCAGTGATGTTAAACGTACGGAACATGTCGAAGGAAGACAAGTTGTTCAACTTCATTAGCAACTTGCAAGGTTGGGCACAAATAGAGCTTCAGAGGCAGAACGCGAATGACCTCCCTAGCGCAATGGCGGCGGCATGTGCCTTGGTGGATTTCTAATTGCCAACACCAATTCCATCCAGCGGAGAGGGCAAGAAAAATGGTGGAACCGGGGATGATAAAGAAAAAGGCAGAGAGAAGGTGGGAGAATCTTCTCAATATAACAAGAAGTAATCGAAGGGGAAGGTTACATGCTTCATCTGTTAGGGACCACATTATGCTCAAAAATGCCCGAAGAGAAAGAAGGGCGAGGAGCAGATGAACTCCATAGTCGCAAAGGATAAAGGAGGGAGCGATGAAGATGACTTGGGAGTAGGAGCTATCAACAACATCGTATATTTGAATGTTATGAGCCTCGTGGAGGAGGATTTATACGAAAGAAAACTCGACGGAAAGAGGAGATGGTACGAGGAAAAGGTGCCATTGGAAGAGAAGACTTGCTCCATTATTTAAAAGTTGGCGAAGGAATCTTTAAGGGAACTGCTCATAGAGGAGTGCCCACAGATTATTTCGACGAGGGCTTTGAATTCTTCTAGTGGTAGTGATTTGTTATACTCCTAAGTCTAGATTGCAGGATCATGTAAGTGTTGGCGAGCTTTGGCCGATGCTTGGCATGCAAGTCGGTACGAGGAAGGCATGTTGATAAGGGAATAAAGCAAAGTCTTGTGAGTTGGCGAGCGAACTTGCGAAGTAGGCGAGGGATGCGGAAAGTATCGGTGAAGATCTTGAGAGTAGGTGAGATTCAATACATGTGGGTACACGTAGGCACGCATTGGCAGAAATCTTCAATGAGATTTGAGTTTTGGGTGCGAGACCAAGCGAAGTTGGCGAACTAATTCATGCGAGAACTAAGGGTGCGTAAGAATGTTTAAGGTATGTGAGACCCACGAGGATGCATGAAGGCATGCAAGCACAATGAGACGCATAAGCACTTGAATTTGATGAGGCAGGTCCAAGGTATATGAAATATGAGAGGTTTTTTGCTAACTCAGATTGTGACTTGTACTTAGTTATGGAGCGATGAGACTGCACCATAAGTTAGCTTTGATAATAGAAGATGGACTTGTCCATAGATGTGCATTGATGGACTTATATGTGGATAGGGTGTGGTGAAAAAAATCAATAGTGACGTGACAACTGTGAATGATGTGGCACATGATGACGTGGTAGAAAAAATCATGGTGGATGAACATTAGCTTTAAAAGATAAAGATTACGTGAAAGGATCATCTGAAGATAGAGGAGATCTTCGTGGATAAAGATAATCTCCTAAATAGGGTAATCTTTTAAATGTGATGTAATTTAATCCTATTATATAGGATAAGATTGTAATCTTAGCTAGTAGAGTTCTACTAAGACTCTTAGTCATTTGGAGGAGCCTATAAATAGCTCATTAGAGTTGAGACCTATTCATTCACCCATATTGAGAGAAATCACGTAGAGGAGAGAGCTTTGAGAGTTGAGAGCTTCTAGGGGGAGTTCTCATTTTAAGGGCTTCGAGTAGGGAGTTTTCATTGTAAGGGCTTCGAGTAGGGAGTTTCTTGTAAGGGCTTCAAGTAGGGAGTCCCTTAAGTGTTTCGAGTTAGACGTACTCGTGTCTTTTGTTAACATTTTGTTGAGAGTTAATGAAAAAGTAGCTTCGACTATATTTAAATATCTTGTTGCTTTCTTTACTTTATTACACTTGTGCTCTTTATGTAAGTGAGAGAAACACTTTAAATACTTGTGTACGAGTGAGGTGATCGAGGGCTACCAGAATTGTTCGGCTACAATCATGTGAGAAGGCTGAATCTTGCTTAAGCGAATCTAAGTGGGATTGCTGCACGAAGGTGGGCACGACTTACGGTAGGAGTTCGATTCCAAGGTAAACCTTTATGACACAAAGGAACCATAAACATTTGCCTTACCTCTTCCCTATAACTGTGTTATCATTGTAACCCTAACAATTAATTTCCTCCCTTTGTAACTCTTCGATGTTGTCGTTGTAAACCATTCAACCGTAAGAAAACACTCATTCATGATATATTTATTATTATTAAGTTCTTCTAGTCTACAAGTAGAGTAGATATGTTTAACAAAATTAAGGGATTTTAGTGATGATTTAAAAGTTTACCTGGTTTGGTTAATTTAACTGTAAAAATTTTTAACAATTTAATTTTTTGGTTTGGTTTCAACTTTTTTCAATTTATTTTAATAAATTTTGTTGTTAAAAATCAATCAATTTATTAATTAATAAGTTAATTTTAATAAATTTATAAGTTACTCTTTCAATTATATTTCAAATGATTTAACTTTATTTAATTTTTAACTAGTTTTATGACAGTCTAATACTAGTTTAATTTTTAAACTTTAAATACCTTGTCTTACCAGTTTAACTTCTGATTCAATTTTTAAAACATTAGTTTTTAGTACTATATAGTGAAATTAAAATTATCACACTTAATGACTTGATTAGTTAAAAGCTAATTCTAAATCTTAATTTGTTTAAATTCAAATTCATAGGTGTGAGTATAAGTTAGAATCAAATGTCAGAAATAAGAAATAAGACATATTATTAAAATATTATATAAATCATTGAATTGTTTATTAATTATTTATAAAATATAAAATATTTTATTTATTTATTTATAAAATAAATTATATAATAACTAAATATGAGAAAAATTCTCATAATCATATTTAATATTTAATATTAAATATTAGCACAACTATTGACTTTGTACCATATCAAGCAACATAATTAGTAATTTTATTCTTATTCTAATTCTTACTTTCTATTATTATTCTTATTTTTTTTAAGTCTGATAAACATGACCAAAGAGTTTCAAACGCTAACACAATTCTAGGTAAGAGGATAGGTAGATATTTATAGGTCTTTGCTAGCTGAGATGTCCAATTGGAATAACAAAAAAAAAGTTAGAAAGGATAAAATTGATGTAAACTTGATAGGTAGTTTTGATTTCATTAATTTAGGATTTAGGTTAAACATTTTTTATTGTTCTCAATCATTTGAGTTTAAATTGAATTTTGGTATGAACGTTAACGTTTAAATCCACCATTTTACAAAAATTTATAATAAGAGCTACTGGTTCTTTTAAAATTTTTAATTAGATAAACATATGACAAGGATAGATACATATAACTATTAGTTAGCTAACAAAAAGACACTGGTATTGTGTGACTAACCCATTTTCTAAGCCAACTTAAAGTTTATTTCCATTGTTGCACTCAATTTGAACAAGTAGTTAAACCCATTAGAGATAATTCAACCTTCCTAAAATGGTATCTATTGCACCTAAACCTTAATTTTGTTAGATTCTATCATTTTTTACTAATTAAGATGTCTCTCTAATTTAGGTAACTTCATAACCCACTTTAGAGATGTCATGGATTACCTATCTAAAATAATGACTTAAGTACTTTATATCGTAATTAAAAGGTCAAATGGTTATTTTTGACCCCAAGGTTTACATATTTTGACAAATTTAATCCTAACGTTTTAGAGAGTATAAATTAAACTTTAAATTTGAAAAACGTTTAAATATAACCCTAAAATAATAAAGAAACTGATGACTTGTCAATTTTTTTACCAAATATTTATATTATTTTATTGCATAGGCAGATCCCACACTACCGCATAAGATCCACGTGGTAGTTTGAGACTAATTTCTTGAAAATAAGAATAATAATAATCTACTATGATTTAGCTGTGCACCTAAAAAAATTTGAGCAACTGTGCCAGACTTCTCAAAAAATGAGAGAGAGTCTTTTATCCTCCTCGCTCATCCTTAACAAGCAGCATGGTTACTTCCAACACAAACCTTACGTCCTCCCTGAAGCCCATAAGAGCTCGAGAAACACTCCTTATCTCATTTTCTTTACCTTTAGGCCCCGTGACTTTCTCCACGCACTAAAACCCCTAATCCCAACTCCCAAGTACCTTAGCTATTGCAAGTAATTACAAAAGAGGAGCTAAGCAAGTTAGTAAACATTGACATAACTTTTTAGACTCTCTACACTCTAATGGGTTGCTCTTTGAACTCTATCACCATCAAGAAAAATTCTTATCACTCAAAACCTCATTTCACTGTAACCTCACAAACGTTATCATCTCTTGAAGAAGAAACTGTTAAAGAAGTTCTCTCTGAAGCTCCCATTTCCAAACTATCGACACTCCATAATGCCAATCATAAACCCAATTCCCAATTATTCCAACAAAGAACAAATCTTAAAATCCAAATTTCCTAGTTCATCTCATAAAAAAATTCCCATTTTATAATAAATTTTGCAATATGTTTGAAAAGTGACATTTTTGGAGATTTTCAAATTTGAAGTTCTTTATAGAGGAAAAAAGGCAATGATGTCAGCTTTTAACATCAACAATTTCTCTTCCCTTTAACTCCATTGAACGAAAAATGTGTCAATTCTTCTTCTAGTGCTCTTTAAGAAGTGTCCCACTAAAGGTTGATTGCAAAGCACAAAGAATGGACTGGACTTAGGCAATTAAATACCCACATTTGATTTCTTTAATTTAGGCTAATGTTTCTTTGTTTCAAGCATTATAGTTGCAACTTTAGACTATTCATATGTCTCTCGAAGAGGAAAGCATAAAGTCAGTTACTGCTAAACAAATTTTACTTCTATAAAACCCTTAATAATCTACAAGCATACGGAATCATAACTAGTAGTATTAAGGTGTCGATCTCTCGATGAATTAGTAAACTAATTCAATCCTAATGTTTTTTAAGGTTGCAACAAATGTGATAAAAATGAAAAACAGAAAATTAAACAATTGATTAAAAAATGAAATCATGAAATTAACATAAGGAAATCAAATTAGAGCACAACTACTTAACAATCGAGAAATCACTTAAGACAAGATGAAACAATTATGGGAAGAGGGGATTCATTCTATCATCAATTGCTACCTTAATTACTTTTGATTTAATTGGTATCGATCCTAGAATTTTGAAAGGTTGATTATTCTCCCTTGAGACCTAATCATTAAACCTTAAATCATAATCCCTAATTGAATCTGAATTTTCGATTTTGTAATTTCTCAATTAAAAAAACAGACCATGTTTTAATTAGTTCTTAAGCACTCTAATAGACAATCGGATTCTCACATAAGATCTCTCTTCATGTAATTACCAATTTGATGTTTATGTGATTTATTAGGTTGTTAATTCTCATTATCCAACCTGATCATGTTACTATCGGTTCAATCTCTCAATATGCTACCAAAGTATGCAAAAATCATAAACAATCATATGCAAAATTCATAAACAATCATAATACCCAAACATATTAACATCGAAAGTAGTTAAATCACTATTGATTCAAGAATCAATCCCAAATGAATTTAGAGCATCCTTAACAAAGTATTCACCATCCTCATATCCAAATCATACATCATATGAAGCAAATAACAAGAGGAATAAGACATAACTTGGAAAGGAATGACAAGGAGTGGCTAACAATAGCTCTTCTTCTTCTTCTTCTTCTTCTTCTCTTCTCTTATCTCTTTCTTCTCTCTTCCTTGGCTTCTTTCTCTAAATGGTAAGATGGAGGCTTAGCTCATTAGGGTCATTGTAACATCCTGTTCCAATATTAAGGGTTGGAGCTCTTGATTTCGGTAATGGAGAAAATAGCAATGAGAGATTAGAAGAAAGTACATTTCATGCTGATGCTTAGTGTAGCATACGCACACACATGAATAGTAAATTTTGCATATAAAAATGACTGTGCATGCATTCATTGACATTTTCAGGGATAATTGTTTATAAATGTGATTTTATTGGAAATTGTGGTTTGATTTTATTAAAAAATTTGATCTGGAGATTATAATTTTTGATTTAGAATTTTTGAAAATTTTGGGAAAATTTCTAGGTATTTTTGGACTAGAAAAATTGCCAAATGAAAAAACAATTGTTAAATGGTAGTAGAAATAAGAGTTAAATGACAATAGAAATTTTTATATGTTACACTAAGATTTAATGACTTATGTCATTGAACATTTGAAGACAACTGGAGTAGAAATTGGAGACACAATGGACTAGTTATTAAAGTGGCCCAAATGGAACCATAGGGAAGTGACATGTGGCAAGTGACACACTATATATATAAGTCACGAAATTCATTAAGTGAGACCATATTTTGGTCTTTCACTTGCTAAACATGATTCATGCTTCCCTCATCTCCCTTTTCTTCATTTCTTCATTTCTTCTCTCCTTCTCATGACACTCTCTTCTCCAAAGCCTCAAAGTTGAACCTTGCCTTCTTCCATCACTATCCACTTAAATACTTTGCTATCTTCTTCCTGTTTCTAAAGAAACCTAACCTACTCCACCTCCATTTGTGATGATCAGGTATGTTGGAGAGCTAGGGTTTCATGGTGATTGAAAAAGCTTTGGGTAAATCTAGTAAGTATAATCATCCCTCTTTTTGAATTGATGATTGAAACATGATTTAACATTAGTTAGAGGTTAAATGTTCATGATATGAGGATGGGTTCATGATGAAATGTGGATGAGAAATGGGAATAGATTCATGTCTTGCTTTTGTGTTTTGATGGACAATAGATTAAGGAATGACAAAATGTTATTTTGGGTGAGTGAATGGTGTTTAATGGGTGCTGGAAAAATGTTGGCTGTAACATTTCCTTCTAATTATGCTTCAGTTCTTTAGCCATATCTTTTTTTCTAGTTATCCAAATAAGATTATTCTTAATTTGGAGTAAACTAGAGACATATGGCTACATTTTTCGTGAAGAAGTCGAATTCAAATTACATTTATAAGAGTCTCAAAATCTGACCTGAAGTTGAAAAATTGGGTATGCATCTGTGGAAGTTTGTCGCGATGAACTTGAAGGGTAGCTAGGATTTTTTTTGGGTAAGGCTCGCCACGGCCAACTTTAGGTTTTGCCGCAGCAAACTTGCGAAAATTACACGAAAATTCTTCTCAGGAGGAGTTTACTGAAGTGAACTTTTCTCTACATTGAACAAGTATCAGTATTTTGGGCATATCTTCTTCTATAGTTATCCAAATAGACTGATTCTTGATTTGGAGTAAACTAGAGGCATATGGATATAAATGATATGAAGAAATCAAATCCTGAATCAGACTATAAGAATTTCAATTTATGGGTGGAATTTGATTATAGGGCACTGTTTCAGAATAAAAATAGTCCAAAAATGTTTGGAGTATAACTTTCACACCAATGAACCACATTGAATGATTTTGGTGTCATTAGAAACTTATAAGATAGAAGGACAATTTTCAAAAGAAAGTGTTCCTAAATTACTTCATTTTCAAGAACGATATACCCAAAAGTCAATGTTAGGAGAAAATTTTGAAATGATTCGTTGGGTTATGAAATTAGATTCTAATGATTTTATTGAGGAATAAACCATAAGTATAAATGGTACTTAAATGAGTTTGGGAATATGAATGTTTAAGTGATGTGAATGATAGAGCAATAATCGGGATTGTCATAAATATGCATTATACATATTCCATATACATACGTGTGCATAAATGAATGCTTATAATTGTACAAATATTAATGTGTGTGGGCATTGTGTGTATTGCATAATTTTGATGTGCAGGATAAACATCTGCATTCAAATGTTTCCAGATCATTGAAGCTAGTACTAATCTAGAGTGTACTGTCAGTAGACCTAGATGGTCTTACTTTATTGTTTGTTTGTTTATATAATGTATTGAATGATTATGAATGTGATTTGATTGTTGAATTCTGGACAATGAAGGTTCGATGATTGTGATATATGAATGGGATATTGAAGTGCTACTTGTATGTGAATTTGATTGAAATAAGTGTACATAAATTGATTGTTAAATGTCAGACCATGGTCTGATGATAAATGTGTTCTGAATGTGCATTTGCATGTGAATAAAATGTGATTCTCAACTTTAATATTGAATGCCGAATTAAGATCCGATAATATGCGAATGTGATTAAATGAGAATATGCAAATGTGATTGATGCATTCCATTTCATGAATGCATGAAAGATAAAGGTAGTTGTGACCGGAGTAGCTATAAAAAATGAGCTTTAGAGCTCAGAATGTGAGAAAGAGCCTAGAGCTTAGAAAGTCATTAAGAGCCAAAGGCTCACTTTTAAAATAAGCCTGGTATCCCTAACGGATACGGGACAGTTATCAATAAACTTGGTATCCACTATAGATACGGGACAGTTATAGACACTTGGTCATAACAAAGTAATAACTGAAAATGAGTCTCCCGTGCATTGCATATAAAATTGATATTTATGTTTCAAATGAACAAAATGAACTGTATGACTGCACTAAATGTGAATTGTGAAATAAGTGATCAAAATGATATGTGATGCTATTTGATCATGATTGAAATGATGTGAATTAAGTG
>JAOSBK010000001.1:9711454-9736276 GCA_027568895.1 Erythroxylum shatona | reverse complement strand
TGAGTTTTGGATTGAGGATAAAATTTTCCAAATGGGAAATTGTTTTGATTAGTATGAGATTGAATAAAGATGAATAAAATGAATAAGAAAAAGAAAAAAATTTATACCGATTTCGGATTGGTTTAGTCTTAGAGTTTCCAACGCGACCCTTTCGTTTTTCTAAAAAACGTTTGTGTTGTCGGATGTCGGAATTTGAACATTCAGTTGATTGATCCGTTTGTTTGCTTTGATTCCGAACCATTCGATTCCGCTTTCGATTTTGTTTTCGCATTTTGTTATCTGATTTTTTGATTCGATTTGTATCCGATTCTCTTTCGCTTCTTTCGCCTATTGATTCGATTTATGTTTCGCTTATGTTTTGGCCCACTTTCGTTTGTGTTCCGTTCTTTCGAATTCGATTTCGTTCATTTTCGCTTTCTGCCACTTCGTTTTCGTATTTGTTTTCCGTTTTTTCGGTTGGGGTCCGGTTCCGAAATCGGGTCCCAACAACAATATTGGAACTTTGTATAAAATCATGATGCATGTGATAGATTTAACAAAACTTAAAAAATTTAAAACTTTATACGATGGTTATTTTTCTTATATATAAAGGACTAAGTGACGACGAGCCATCTTATCCATTAAAAGAAAAATTGAGACCCTGTCACTAAAAAAACTACCAAGCATCTTCATGCCTAACTTTTTTAGAAGTGCCATAATTTGGTCTATACATTTATCCGCAGAGCTACGATGGGTAGGTTATTGATAAACTATGTTGAGTGTGTAACCATTTGATTCATCCATTAAAGATACTTGCAAACCATGCCTGGGTAGGAGGTCACATTTGACCTAAACCATGCAAGATCTAGGATTCAGTTCCTCTGATGGGGAGTAACACTTGACCACATGTAAATGGGCCATCATATAGAGACCGTGGACTCTCAAATGAGCATACTCTCCCACTCAATCTTTTTGGGATTTAAGTTTTAATAAATACCATCTTGTTTAGATGTAATTTATTATCCATCCTATATTGTTTTATTATATATCTCATACATAATGAATATTTGGCAAAGCTTAGGGTTGGAAATTATTCTAAATGGAATACTTTCACATAATATCACATATTATTAGCATCTATTTATCCATTCATGTCATGAATAATGACACTACTTTTGATTGTCCATCCTAGGACATAAAAATAAATTATAATGCTCTTGGCCTAAATAAAAAATGTCTTAGTCTTCGATCTTCTGCCTCGAACTCTTCATCCATATGACCTAGCCCATTTGGTAAAAAATGTGTAATGACATTTTCATAAAACCTAATTTTGTCACTTTGAAAACAAAAATTCCAACACTTGTTTTTGGTAAATCGAAAACTCAAAAAATTCCAGCACTTGTTTCGGCCAAACCGAAACTTTGTTACAACTAAAAATTTAGTATTTTTGTTTCCATAAAACTAAAACTTTGCCAATACAACAAAAATTCCAATTTTTTTGTTTTCATAAACGAAACTTTGTTACAACAAAAATTCCAGTATTTTGGTTTTCATAAAACCAAAATTTTTCCAATACACCAAACGATAAATCGAAACCATTATCTAGTCTTTTCTTCAATCCATGGTTGCTCCATCTTCAATATTACAGCAATTTGTACATTAAAAAATGAAAGAAAATAGAAAAATAAAGCCAAGGAGGAAACATGACAATGATAGGCCACCCTCCTTGTTACAAACCAAACGAAGAAAACTTACAAGGTAAAACTATATTCTATAGACAACCAAAAGAACAAAACATACACCATATATATTTTTATCACATGAAAATATGCAACATACAAAATTTAGTTGTCAACTTATGCATCACATATAGAAAACAAAATCATGCATAATAAAATGGCATTGATACTAATTGTTGGATCGAAAACAAAAGCATGCAAGATTTGGTTAAAATTGTAGATTACAAATATTTTTCCGAAATCAAAACGTAGTGGAAACAACATAATCAAATTAATAAATTTCAGAGAATAATTAACATAAAACCATGATGGTAGAAATTATATCGATTCCTTACTGTAACTTTGACTCCTTACTTTAGTATACTCTCCTTGTTAATGTATCCTCTCCTTATCAGTGTATCCTCCTCCAATCCGATCTACCATTTATTATTCTTGGGAAATTTGGTTAACAAGATCCTTTAGTAGGAAAGGAGAAGAAATTTGGAAGAGATTTTCCTTAGTTGAAAGAAGCCAAAAATGAGACTCTTCTCAATCAAGTTTTGGCTAACTCATACAAGAGAAGAGAGAGTAAGTCAAAAATGCAAGAACACCCTATATTCTTCTTCTTCAATTTTGGTTAAACATCAAAGAAAGAAGTGATTTTCATCCAATGCATCACTTCATTCTTTAATTAATCAAAAAGAAGTCAATAAATAAGACTCGTCTCATTTGTTTAAGATGACTATATGAAAAGACCAATAACCTAAATGAGACCCTCTCATTTTTAGTTATGAGATGAAAGAAGGGACAGAGAGTACATTAAATACATCTCTTCCTTTCCTTAATCAAATGAATGCTAAAAGGTTACATGCCATCATTAAAAGAGAACCATTAAACCATTTAATGATAAGATCATTACTCCATTTAATGATGGTGAAGCATGATAAAAACCATCTTCAATTTAGCAATTCAATGCTAAAAGTGCAGTTGCACATTTAGCTATAAAATTGAAAATTTCCCTCCTATCTTTAATAACTTTGTTTCAATTTAGTTAATCTAATTAATCAAATCAAACCAAAGTCCAACCCAATATTAAATGTCCATTTAGGCTTCTAGTTAAGAATTAATTAGTGTAAGCCCAACATTCAATCATAGGCTTTAAAACCTCTATTTATATTTCTTATTTTCCTTGATAACCTTCCTAGAAGCCAAGTGGAGAATCTAATTGGACTTATATAATTCAAGCTCTAACAAGCCCAAAATTAATTTAAGCTCATTAGAATTAATCACAGTTTATAAACCAAATGTCATTCCATTAAAAATTACTAAATATTATGAGAACACATCTTTCAAACAAGATGTCCAATTGCGAACTTTATTATGAACCATATTATAGCCATCTGCATAATAAAGGGTAAAATTACTGTTTTGTCGTTATGTTGGTTTTTCCTTCCAGATCTTTCGTTTTGCTCTACATGGTGATTAATGTACAAGATCTCATCTTGATGTTGAGACTTGATGGATAGCCAGTCCATCAAACCACCGGTGCCAGTTTAATCACCGATGTCTGTAAAATATCTAGAAGTGATGATATCACTATAAACTCATTATTTGATTCAATTCCCTGATATATGTTTTAATTAATAATTCCAACATGCAGAAACTGGATTGATACGCAATGAAAATCCATTCCGATCATATCAAGAATTATAATGAAATATATATGAGTTCACCATTCATCAATATTGTAGTTCACAGTAAATGAATGCTAAAGTGTATGTTTTAGGATTCAAGTAACGACCTACTTTATTCTTTAAAAGCATACGTGATTCCATATTCATTTAATAGTTCCATTATTGATAGTCAACTATTATCATAAAATGAAACTCATCATTCCCTTGAAGTAAACTTCTTTACTTATATGGATATAAATCACAATACTACAATCTAAATCATAATCAAGCAACCAACTTGATTATTCAACTATGAATCAACTAATTTAGATTATAATAATATACATGTTTCCCATACATCTCCATATATATGTATATTACTTACAAAAGAATCTTGGTACCTTATGACTAGATATATAATACTCATACAAATAAAACCAAACTCTTTTGTTCTATTAACAATAAATGTTTTCATTACAAAAGTAACTGGAAGAAAATTAAGTTATATGTAAATACATTTGTTTTCTAGGGAACTATATTTACATAACTCCAATAGATCCTTCCACATGATCTTTATCTCTTAGAGCTGATGTTCATCCACTATGATCTTATTTGCCTCATCATCCAAGATCTCCTTATCTCTATCCATTGACGATGAGTCATCCAAGTTAATAGCACACTGGTCTATCCAATGCTTTCTCATGCCAACTTCATTAGCCATGGTTCGTCCATTTTTAGCCAAGTTAGCTTGTACAAAGTTCGAAACTCTCCCAAAACTCGCACCATACATAATCTACTTGCTAAGTCACCTTGGAACTCTATGTTTCATCATGCATATAATCCAGCTAACCTTCCACTTAATGTGCATCTCAAGCTGTCATGACCTGATACCATATTGGGCCCATGACAATCGTCGCATAACCGAGTTAAGGACACTCACAGTGTCCTTAATCTGACTATGCAAGGCTAATTGAACATCTCTCCTTTTTTTTGAAAAATTTAGATAGCACAATGGCTGCATTTTAAAAATCCTAAAAGCTCAATCAAATACCTGCAAACAATTTTAAACACACTTCTATATTCACATAAAATTTTTTTACCACAATATCAGGAATTTAAAATCCACTCAAAGCAATCTCAACAACAGTATCAAAAGTTCATACATAAAGTCTTTTACAACAACAAACAGTTAAGAGCTAAATTTATATAATTATAAAGCATACCGACATAACCAATAATAAAAATAGTAAAACAGTTCATGAGCCACTATGCAACTAAAGTACTAAACAGAATCTACCCATGTGCGATAATGCCTTGAATATGTCAAAGGACCGCACGATCCACTCAAAGCTTCAAGCTCACTAAATTAACCTGCATAGTTAGAAGGGGGTGAGTATACTATGTACTGTGTGAGTAGGAAAAACATATATCTCAAATAGAACTCGATACACGCCAAGACGGTATAAATAACCTATAAGGTGAACATACATCACATAGAAATACATAGGCCTAGCCTATGACTCAACGTATACTAGTTAGGTACCATATAGGCCTAGCCTATTAATCACTCATCAGGTGAACATAAGCTCCAATTCCAGTGCACATAAGTAGAAAAATCACATGTATAAATCAAATCTCGTAAGAAAACAAATCTCAGAATAAACCAAAACAATCATGTATGTCACCACTAGTCGGCCAAACTAATGTGCACACCCATCGATTTTTGTTGTTGGTTTTAATTTCATCCATGGTGAGTCTAGACTACAATCGACAAGAGCATCATGACCCTAGGTAATGATCTCATCGGTGTCCATATCTTAGGTGTGGAATTACCGACAACTCCCGTAGAAAGGTGTCGATATAGGGACTCGACTTTTATATACCAAAGTCAAGGGTACCGGGGTCGCTTAACTTGATATGCCTAGCACACGATTGGCCAATCATTTCCTCACTAATCACAAAAATCATATATAAAAATTAAGTACAAAAATCAAGTGAAATGAAGCTGTGCCATGGCTCTAAGCCAAAAGAGAACAAGAGCATGCAGTATACACGACTCGATTATGCATATGTAAATTCCAAAACATTATGTCTTGCAATAAAAGTCATCTTTTGCACTCCAAGTGCAAAGTTGTTGAAAAATGTAGTTTCAGAAAATAAAACATTGTCCTTTGCACTTCAAATGCAGGTTTGTTGAAAACATTATCATTTCTCAAAATACGTAATAAAAACATCAGTTTCAAAACAATATCGTTTCTTAAATACATAAGCATAGCATCCATTTGAGATTCAATTCTATTATGCATTACCTAGGTTCAAAATTCACATTCAAGCCATCATGCATGTCTTAGGATGTTGTAATCCCATTTGAGAGATATGATTTCCCCAACTCACTTCAAAAAAAGATGTACACTACCTTAACTTCAACAATCCTTGGTACAAGTTTCTTCATTCACAGCTCCCGAGCCTTTATACATAAAAAATACAATGTATTTACTACTTAAACATGAATTTCATATTTATACACCATCACATAAGTGTATAAAACACAATATTTATCTCTTTAAGCTATAAAATTCGGCTATTAAACTTCTCATATGGTTACTTCCTTACTATTCACATTAGCTTTTCTTTTGCATTTTCTAAGGCATTTAATGCCTTTGATCCAATACTTACTCATTTCAAAACATAATTAAGCACATTCTTATCTAAGCACATTAGGCCATTATTCATCAGTCTAAGCAACAATTCAAGTTTACTCTAAGTAAACTTGAAAGCCGCTTTCAATGTATATCATTACAAATCCTTAAATCCTAAGCCAAGTTCACTTAGACGTTTCATCAAACACCTAATGTGCATGACTTACAAGTCATATTTTCAAGGCTTTATCATGGTAATTCAAGCTCCTATCTTGTTATATAACAAATACTTCCAATCAATAACATATTTCACCACTCCATTCAATCCAATTCCCTTCATTTAAGCCATATTCATAATAATTATACAACTCATCATATTCATCCATTCCTTCTTCTATCATTTCGACCAAGCCTATCCAACATACTTCTTCTTCATTTTTCATCATCAATCCACATTATACATGTACAATTAACACTATAGAATTCATTTAGACTATCAATTTCAAAAGATATCCAAAAATTCACAAACTTTCACCAAATAAGGGGCATTTTGGTTTTGACTTAAAGAACCAACTCTATGACACATTTCATTCACTTAAGCCATGTTTCATGCATATTCAAGCATGGAGAACAACATAGCTTAACACCGAGCTTAAAGTCCTAATGTAGAGAGAGATAAGACAAAATTTACCGAAACCTTCCTTTGATGATATATTCGAATCCTTTGAGAATTTCTCAAATCTAATGATAGATTTGAGTTCCTTGACCACAAATTAGCTTAGAACACCTTGATTTAGGTTAGAGAATCAAAACAAAGGGGTAGGGTTAGTAATAACCGAAAATTGGTCTTCTCCTCCTCTCTTCTCCTTTCTTTTAATTAAAACATGTTTTAAGTCTTTATTAATAGGGTGCACAACTTTACATGGAGAAGGGTCTAGAATATTGACTCTTCTTTGACGAAAATATGGTGAAATTATCTTTAGGTTATGTGAAATTACCATTTTACCCTCCAAAGTATTCCTAAATTTGCAATTAAGCCCAAAATTTGGGAATCACTAAAAATTTTATTTTTATTTTGGTCCTCGTACTTTTGGAAATAATATTTAAGCCCATTAACTTTATAAAATTACATATTGGTATATTAAAAATTGAAAAATTATGTTTAAGTCCTTTGACTTTTAACAATTGGTAAATAAGCCCTTATATATATTAATCTTTCCAATTGAGCTTTCTAAGTGTCTAATAAGTCTATAAATCATGTCTAATCACTTTTAAGGTATTAGAACACATTTAACTCAACCATCATGGTCACATCCATCCAATGGACTCGGTTTTACACACTTAGAAGCATATATGTCGGAAATCTCAAGATTTTGCATACCAATGAACTCTAAGTTCATGTAAGATCATATAACATTATAAATCACTGAAATACATACCCAAAAGGATTTAAATACATCTTTGACCTCATATACAACTATGTATATATCAATAGACAGTAGTATCTCCAAGTATAGAACAATACAAAAGGGCGCAGAGAGTCCGTCGTTACAAGTTCTCCCTCCCCTCAATCGAGTTTTGTCCTCGAAACTCCCAAGTCAAGGACACAAATAAATGGGGGGTACTGATGTCTCATAGTATCCTCAAGCTCCCATGTCATCTCTTCGACCCTGTCGCTCTTCTAAAGAACTTTAACCGTGGGTACCTCCTTGCTGTGTAATCTCTTTATCTACCGATCCAAAATCTGAATTGGATTCACCTCCAAACTTAGGTCTTCTCTCAGTCTGAACCCCTCATTCTCTTCGAATGGCAGTTTCTCTTAAATAACTCTTAACTTAAGGTCGTCAGCCTGCGATCTCCTAATCTCATCAAATAATATTAGTCGAACTTCAAACTATGCTAACAATATTTCGTCATCCTCTGGCACTGAGATTCTAACCCCACAGTTCCGCACACTCATCAAATGTGTCATATAAGGATCTTGCCTAACAGTTACTACTAAACAGGACTTATGAATCAATGCATCGACTACCACATTGGCTTTTCCCAGGTGATAGTTGATTATTAAGTCATAGTCCTTAATTAATTCCAACCATCTCCTTTGTCTGAGGTTTAGCTCCTTTTTTGTCATTAGGTACTTCAGACTTTTGTGATCGGTCTATATATACGACCAGTCTCTCCATAAAGATAGTGTCTCCAAATCTTTAGTGCAAACACTACAGCTGCAAGCTCCAAATCATGTGTAGGATAATTAAGCTCGTGCTTTTTCAAATATCTAGAAGCGTATGCGATCACTTGTCGAGCCTACGTAAGAACACATCCAAGTCCTTGACGACTGGCATCACTATACACCTCATACTAACCCCTTGGGTAGGTAGAGCGAGCACTGGCACAGAAGTCAATCACCTCTTTAGCTCCTAGAAACTCGCCTCGGATTTTTCATCCCACTAAAATTTTATCCCCATCTAGGTAAGCCTCGACAAAAGGGCTGCAAGTACTGAGAAACTCTCAACAAATCTTTTACAATAACCAACTAACCCCAGAAAGCTAAGAACTTCTGTCACATTCTTAGGTTGTTCCCACTCAAGTATAGCTTCCACTTTCTTTAAATCTAGAAAAATATCTCTCCATGATACCACATGCCCAAGGAATCCTATTTCCTTTAGCTAAAATTCACACTTTGAGAACTTCGCATATAATTGTCTTTCATGAAGTATTTGCAGCACAATTTGGAGATGGATAACATGCTCCTCTTCATTCTTAGAATAAATCAGAAGATCATCAATGAAGACTATGATAAACTGATCTAAATAAGGATGGAACACCCTGTTCATAAATTCCATAAATACTGCAGGTGCATTTGTCAATCTAAACGGCATCACCAAATATTCATAACATCCAAACCTTGTCTAAAAAGTAGTCTTATGCACATCATTCTCATCAATCTTCAACTAATGATACCCAGACCTCAGATCCATCTTTGAGAATACTGTAGCTCCTTTTAACTGATCAAATAAGTCATCGACCCTGTGAAGTGTATATTTATTCTTGATGGTAACCCTATTTAATTGCCGATAATTAACACATAAGAAAAGGATCCCATCCTTCTTTTTGACAAACAATACTGGGGTTCCCTACGGTGAATGACTTAGTCTGATGAAGCCCTTGTCCAATAACTCTTGTAGTTGAATCTTCAACTCTTTCAATTCTACTGGTGCCATACGATATGGTGGTATAGATACTGGTGTCGTCCCTAGGACTAAGTCAATATTGAAATCAAACTCCCAATCAGGTGGCAATCCAAATAACTCCTCCGGAAAGGCATTAGGGAACTCGCACACAATAAGGACATCTCCCGGTTCAACCCTCTGTGGTAAAGTGTTAATCACACGTGCGAGGTATGCCTGGCATATTTGACGAATCAACCTCTTATCTTTGATCACTGATATCAAACAACTCAGGAATATTTGTCGGTTACCAGTAAATTTAATCGGGACTCCACCCTAAGGATCAAATTTCACTTCTTTCTTAAAATAATCAACCTTGGTGCGATACCTCTCTAACCAGTCAATCCCCAATATCACCTCGAAATCCTGGAGATCAAGGGGAATAAGATCTGCCTCCAACACAACATTACCGATCTTTATCTCACAGATCATATATACTTCATCACAAACAACTTGCTCTCCAAGAGGAGTGACTACAATGAAAGGGGGATCTAACGACTCTAGGGGATGACTAATATCCTCGGTGAAGGTCACATTGACAAAAGACCTTTTCACGCTAGTGTCGATCAAAAGTTTAGCATTTCTACCGAGAACACACATAACACCTTATAACACTATAGGTTAGCACTTATACTAATTAAAAGTTTACCAGCACTACATAGAACATGCATTATAATATAACAATTCAACAACAAAGAAATGTTCATCCAGAAAATACTTGTAATTGTGTCCAGATTGGCTCGAATGTCCTCCTCTGTTGTTGCATAAACTAGTGCTTGAGTTCGCGAAGTAGGGCGTTGCTAACCTGCTGGAGGTATACTACTGCCCACACCAGTCCTCTGTGTGGATCCAGAAGACTGAGCACTTACCTTGACAGTCTCCCTTCTGTGTCTTATGACTACATCGAGCTATCTCCTCCTCAAGTAGAAGTCCAAACTGGCTATGGACAATCTCTCCTTATAAGCCCTATCTCTCCACACTGAAAACATTTTCTTAGCTCTGTACACTTGCCTGAATGTACCTTTTTACAATTGCTACACTGTTTGGACTGATATGATCGATGTCGAGAAGCAGAGCTAGTATTAGGGGCAATGCTCTGATCTCTTAGTCGTGGTGACCGTAAACTGATAGTTGATGATGCAGTGCCTCCTATACTCCCCATTGTTGAACTAACAACTGATGATGCAGTGCCTCCCTCTTAGGTTGCTGACTAAAGGAACCTCCTCCCTTCCTTTTCTGATTCTTTTCCTCCCATTATATTTTGCGCTCTTTGACTAACTTCTCAACTCTTTTGGCCGACTACACCATTTCCTTAAATGTGACAGTGGGGGTAAACGTCATCCTCTCCCAAATCGTCAAATGCAATCCATTCTCAAACCATCTACCACGTATTCAGGGACATAGATGGCGAGCTCTCTCAACTTTATCTCAAACTCGTGCATCGACCTATTCCCCTGTGTTAGTGTAAAGAAGGCAACCTTCTTCTGATCTCGATCAAATCTGGTATAGTATTGTTCGTTGAATTCGCTGTTAAGATCCCTCTAGGTCATTTGATTACGGTAACATCCCTCGACATTTTCCTACCAGACTCTAGCATCACCCTCTAGCAATCAGATAACTTCCTTTAACTTCATCTCATCAGGCAACCCCATATCATGAAATGTCTCTGCGGTCCGCCTCATCAAAGTTTTGGCCTTGGTAATATTATCGTGCCCATCACAAGTACCACGCACGAGATTCCTTGCCTCTTTGATATATCCTGAGATTTCAAGCATCGGATGTTGCCTTGGTGTAAGACTGGGTACCACTACTGACTGTTGTGGTGGTGATAACTATGGTGGCATATGTAGCGCTCCAACCCTAGGCTGCTACTGCGTAGTATACTATGCCCACCATGTCATCACCTGCTATAGAGCCTCCCTCAGCACCGATGGTAAATCCGATTGTGTTATCGCTAGTAGTGTTGCAGTGTGAGGCTGTCTACAAGCCAAAGAGCTAGTAACCGCTGGTTCTGCGACTGCATCAGTGCTATGTTCCTCTGGTTCGGGTTGCAAAGGTCCAACCTTGCGACAACTTCCCCTTCCTCGTCCAACCATGCTATCACTATAAAGTCACGGAAAAAGATATTGTTTAATAAAATAGATCAGGCTAAGCCTAGCTTATCTGATATCCCAAACATCCCAAGGGATGTCAATAAGTACTCTGACTGAAGTCAAAATCATCTAATCATTAAGGAGATCAACTTAACGATTCTAGCCTCAACTTTTCGACTGAAGACTTTTGACACCTAGACTCAACTCCTAAGGGTCATGAACTTTTTGAAAAGGAAAATAACACATTTGAAAACGTAAAAGTTGCTCTAATACCAATTTAATTGTTACGACTCGGTACCACATCGAGTCCATCACAACTGCCTTATAATCGAGTTAAGGACACTCATGGTGTCCTTAATCTGACTATACAAGGCTAATTGAATATCTCTCTTTTTATTTTTGAAAATTTTGGATAGTATAATGGTTGTATTTTAAAAATCCCAAAAACTCAATCAAATATCTGCAAACAATTTTAAACACACTTCTATATCCACATTAAAAATTTTTACCACAACTTTAGGACTTTAAAATCTACTCAAAGCAATCTCAACAAAAGTATCAAAAGTTTATACATAAAGTCTTTTACAACAACAAACAGTCAATAGTTAAATTTATATAATCATATAGTATACCAACATAACCAATAATAAAAACAATAAAATAGTTCATGAGACAATATACAACTAAAGTACAAAACAGAATCTACCACGTGTGGTAATACCCTAAAAATGTTAAAAGACCACACGTTCTACTTAGAGCTTCAAACTCACTAAATTAACCTGTATAGTTGGAAAGCGGGGGGGTGTTTGTGGGGGGTTCATACAGGAAAACATATATCACAAATAGAACTTGATACACACTAAGATGGTATAAATAACCTATGAGGTGAACATACATCACATAGAAACACATAGGCCTAGCTTGTGACTCAATGTATACATGTCAGGAATCATATAGGCCTAGCTTATTAATCATTCATCAGGTGACTAGTTCCAGTACACATAAGCAGAAAAACATCACATGTATGATTCAATTCTCGTCAGAAAACAAATCTCAGAATAAGTCAAAACAATTATGTGTATCACCACTAGTCGGCCAAACAAATGTGCACACCCACCAATTTCTGGTGTTGGCTTGACTTGTTGGACCAAAAACATAAGGCATGCACGATTTGGATAAAATGGTAGATTTCAAAACTTTTTCAAAATTAAAATTACAGCGGAAGCAATATAACCAAATCAACATGCATAGCCATACATGATACGGTTTAAGGAAAAATATTTGCATAAACACAAGATGAAAAATATTACCAACTCCTTTGCTACAACTTAAACTCCTCACTGTGCTATCTTATCCTCGGCAATGTATCCTCTCCTTAGTGATGTATCGTCTTCTTGTTATTGTATCTTCTTCTCGATATTGTATCCTCGACCAATTCGATCTAACACTTGTTCTTCTTGGATAACTTGGTTAAGAAGATCCTTTGGTGAGAAAGGAAAAGAAAACTTGAAGAGATTTTTCCTTAGAAGAAAGAAGCCAATAATGAGACACCTCTCATGCAATTTTCAGCTATACCATGCAAGATAGGAGAGAGAGAGTCAAAAACTGCAAGAACACCTTCTCACTTCTTCTCAATTTTGGTTAACATTAAAAGAAAGAAGAGATTTGCATCAAATGCATCACTTCATTCTTTAATCAATCATAAAAAAGCTAATAAATGATACTCTTCTCATTTGTCTTTAAAATGGTTATATGAAAAGACTATTAACCTAAATAAGGCATATCATTTTCGATTTTGTGTTGAAAAGAAGGAAGATTGTCCATCAAATGCACCTCTTTCTTCTTTAATCCAATGAATGCTAATAGGTTACATGCTATCATTAAAAGACCACCATTTATCGCAAATAGAACTTGATACACACTAAGATGGTATAAATAACCTATAAGGTGAACATACATCAAATAGAAACACATAGGCCTAGCCTACGACTCAATGTATACTGGTCGGGAATCATATAGGCCTTGCTTATTAATCATTCATCAGGTGAACATAGGTTCCGGTTCCAGTACACATAAGCAGAAAAACATCACATGTATGATTCAATTCTCATCAAAAAACAAATCTCAAAATAAGCTGAAACAATTATGTGTATCACCACTAGTTAGCCAAACAAATGTACACCCACCAATTTCTGGTGTTGGCTTGACTTGTTGGATAAAAAACATAAGGCATGCACGATTTGGATAAAATAGTAGATTTCAAAAGTTTTTCAAAATTAAAATTATAGCGGAAGCAATATAACCAAATCAACATGCATAGCCATACATGATACGATTTAAGGAAAAACATTTGCATAAACACAAGATGAAAAATATTACCAACTCCTTTGCTACAGCTTTAACTCCTCGCTGTGCTATCCTATTCTCGGCAATGTATCATCTCCTTGGTGATGTATCCTCTTCTTGTTATTGTATCCTCTTCTCGATATTGTATCCTCAACCAATGCGATCTAGCACTTGTTCTTCTTGGATAACTTGGTTAATAAGATCCTTTGGTGGGAAAGGAGAAGAAAACTTGAAGAGATTTTGCCTTAGAAGAAAGAAGCCAATAATGAGACACCTCTCATGCAATTTTCAGCTATACCGTGCAAGATAGGAGAGAGAGAGTCAAAAAATACAAGAACACCTTCTCACTTCTTCTCAATTTAGGTTAACATTAAAAGAAAGAAGAGATTTGCATCAAATGCATCACTTCATTCTTTAATCAATCATAAAGAAGCTAATAAATGATACTCTTCTCGTTTGTCTTTAAAATGGCTATATGAAAAGACTATTAACCTAAATGAGGCATATCATTTTCGATTTTGTGTTGAAAAGAAGGAAGATGGTCCATCAAATGCACCTCTTTCTTCTTTAATCCAATGAATGCTAATAGGTTACATGCTACCATTAAAAGACCACCATTAAACCATTTAATGATAAGATCATAACTCCATTTAATGATGATAAAACTTATTTAAAATAGTCCTGAATATAGCAAATCAATGTTAAATGTGCAACTGAACATTTACCCTATTAAAAATGAAAATCTACCTGCTTTTATCTTTAATAACTTTTTTTAATTTAATTAATCAAATTAAACCAAAGTCTAGTCCATTTCTAAATTTTCATATGGGCTTCTAATTAATAATTAATTAAAGTAAGCCAAACATTCAATCATGAGCTTTAAAACCTCTATTTGTATTTATTACTTTGCTTGATAACCTTCCTAGAAGTTAAATGGGGAATCTAATTGGACTTATATAATTTAAGCTCCAATAAGCTCAGAATTAATTTAATCTCGGAATTAATTTGATCTCATTAGAATTAATTCCATCTTATTAACTAAATATCATTCCACTGAAGAGAATTAGTTGAACTCTTAAATTACTAAATATTATGAGAACACAAGTTTCAAATAAGATGTCCAATTGCAAATTCTAATATGAACCGTATTATATCCATCCACACAATAAAGGGTAAAATTATCGTTTTGCCTTTATGTTAATTTTTCCTTGTAGATATCCCATTTTACTCTATATGGTGATTGACACACAAAATCTCATCTTAATGTTGAGACTTGATGAGTAGCTAGTCCATTAAACTACTGGCGCCAGTTTAATCACCAATCTCCATAAACACCTAGAAGTCATGATATCACTATAAACTCTTTATTTAAGTAAATGTTCCCTAATATATGTTTTAATTACTAATTCCAACATGCAAACACTAGATTGATACTTTGTAAAAATCCATTCTGATCATACCAAAAATTATAATGATACACATATGAGTTCACCAATCATTAAGATTGTGGTCTATAATAAATAAGTTCTCAAGTTGTATGTTTTAAGATTAAACTAATGGCCCACTATATTCTTTAAAACATACTTAATTCCAGATTCATTTAATAGTACCGTTATCGATAGTCAACTACTATCATGATATGAAACTCATCATTCCCTTGAAGTAAACTCTTTTACTTACTCAGAGATAAATCGCAACACTACAGTCTAAATCATAATCAAGTGATCAACTTGATTATTCAAATGTGAATCAATTCTTTTAGATTTTAATAACATACATGTTTCCTATATATGTATATTACTTACAAAAGAATCTCGGTACCTTATGACTAGATATATAATGCTTATATAAGTAAAACCAAATTCTTTTGTTTTATTAATAATAAATATTTCATTACAAAAGTAACCGAAAGAAAATTAAGTTATAAGTAAATACATTTGCTTTTCAAGGAATTATATTTACATAACTCCAATAACGACGTGCTACCAATTTTGGCATCATTATTGAGGAATGTGGTGCTTTAATTTTTATTTTTGAATTCAATTGGTGTTGTGTACATATTTTTTATAATTAGTTTCTTTTCAGCTATTTCTTAATCTTTTCATTTTTTGTTTAGTGTTTTTGTGTTAAAATATATAAATATATACATGGAAGGAAGTAGTTTTTCTCATAACTCATATTATCAATCCTATAACCAATTTTAGAGTGATTATACGAACTTTAGTTATGGATGGGATAACTAACAAAATTACTTCCTTAATAGTTTATAAGACACGCAACAATTCGTGCATAGACCATAAACTTCTTACTCCAACTCAAGTACATCTTGGGAAGACATATTTACGTCTCTGGCTTCTAATACTCTACAACTTCAGCAGGATATGTCACAATACTAGCAAGATATAAAGCCTACAATCCAGATGTTGGTAAGTTAAATGGGTCAAATGATAAAAGCTATCAATTGCCTAAAATCATAAAGTGGAGAGATGCAACCATCTTAACCCAAAGTGAACCTAAAGGACATTAGTGCAGAGACTTTAAATAGTGGAAAGGAGTTTGAGAATCTTGAGAGAACTATTCAAGGAATTGCTTATAAAGAAGAAATGGAGAAAGAGCTTGAAGGAGATAAGGATTGATCATTTAGCTCAAAGGTTGAGTTCCTAAGTGTTGTTAAAGCTAAACCTTCACCTTTACCTAGTAGATTAGAAAATTTTGATAAGGAGGAGAAGGGTGAAAAGATATTCCAAGAGTGTATGGACTCAATAGAGATTGAGAATTTGAATAAAAGGATGTCAATGTATGTGAATGAATATCAACTGAGGTCCTATCTTGAAGAACCTCAAGTGGAGAAAGCAAATGTGACACCCAATGCTTATAATTTTCTCACGTGATGAGGAAAACAAGGAATCGAGCTAATGAAAATAAACAAAGGTGCTTCTTAGGAGGCAACCATAGGGAAGTTTATTTATTTTCCTTCACATTTTCAATTTTGTTTCTTATATGCTTGTGTGTTTTTAATTTTGTTATTTTCTTGCATATTTTTAAGTTTTGCAATAAAAAGAGAGAGAGAATCAAACAAACAAACAATCAAACATTTCCTCATTTTCTATTGCTTTTAGGACTATATAGTCATGATTAGAGATTGAATTGATTAAGAGAATCCATGGCAACTTGAGCATGTACTTTTACTCTTACAATGGTCAATATGCATTATCTTTAGAAGAGTAGTGATTAGTGGTAGACACAAGCCAATGAGTTTTTGAGCCTTTAAAAACTGACACATCTATATCAGTTTCATTTTCTTTTGTTTATGTGTGTAACTTTCATGACATGTACATCCTGACTTTTTTTTTATTCTCTATTCAAGACCACATTTTTATCACATGCATGAACATGGAAATGATATAGGCGATTTTTGTTTCATAAACTACATTAGCCAAATAGCCTACCTTTTAATATGAAACTTTCCTTTATTAAGCCCCCTTGAGCTTTATTAGTCTTTCTTTGTGTGCTAATTGTATTGCATGTTTTAAACCTAACCAAATGTCCTACCTAAGCCTTAAAGCTAGAGAACCATTTGTTAATTGTTGATGATTGTGGATGCACAAGAGTATAAGTGTAGGGGTATGCAAATGTGTAGGTTGGTGATGATTTTTGGGATGTCATTTTATGTCTTATCAATGAAATTCCCATGTTAATGTAGCTTCTTTCACTTTTTATTAAAAAAATAAAAAAGTAAAAGAAAAAGTAAAGAAAAGAAAAGAAAAAATTGTTTAAATAAAAGGTCCAAGGAGGAAATGGAATTGTTTTGCAAAGTTATTCATGATTAATTTTTCCTCCTAAAGTTTTATTAAATAGGTGGTTTGATTCTGATGCATATGAGGTAGGTGTGGTTTTGGAAGGATCACTCTTTATAGTTTCAATATATTGTTATCATTGATTTTTATGAGTGATCTGTTCTAATTAGTTATGCTTTATATGGTTTGTGGTGTGATAGCTTAAATTTGAGCCGTGAAACATAGTTTTTGCATTCATTGTAGCTGATGTACACATTTTCAAGTGAATGTTCATTTTTTACTTGAGGTTGCATTGAGTGTTTCTTTTGCTTCATTAGCTTTGATGAACTTTGCACTATACTTTCTAAATACATCCCACCTTACCCTTGCCTATTTTATAACCTTGAAAAGTCCTTTGATTCATTATTATGCATTTGAATCTTAGTGGCAAAGAAATGAAATGATATATAAAGTTGTGGAATGTCATGATCATAAATAGTATTTGAGTGTACCCATAATCCAAGTCTACCTCTAAATTGCTCTGTTTATAAAGGGAATGATTATTGATCGATCATGAGTAGAGGCATTGAATGTTGAGTTCATGCTATGGTTTTTTAAAGTTATTCATCTTTTCTTATGATTATATATTCTTGAGAAATATAGAAAATGAGTAAGTGTTTTGGTTTGTGACTTTGATTTTGATGTTTTGCCCGAGGATAGTCAAAAGCTAAGTTTGGGGGAAATTAATATATGCTTAATTGATTATACTTTTATTCCATAATACCTAATGATTAATAACATGAAATGCTTAAGACATTCGCTTTAGTTCATATTTGGTTTTACGTATAATTCATAAGCAAAAGAGCTAAAGTGAGTCGAAAGCACAATCATTGAGCCATCTTCTTGAGATTCACACCCGCTTATCTTTATGGAACAAAAAGAAGAAGGATTAGAGAAAACAAGAGACTAGAAAATGCAAAAACATGAAGTGTATATAGTGCAATGCAATACTCATGACCATTAGTATTGCAAGTCACGAACATGACTTAAGTTGTCATGACCATGACTCATCATTCACAGCCATGAAATAAGTTGTCATAAGCATGACTTAACTATGGACAACCATGATAAATTTGTCATTGGTGTGACACTCCTTTGACGCCCATACAAGGGAGGCTCACTATCCATTCAAGTCTATGAGTCATCAAGTCATACCTATGACTTTTTCCACTAAAGCCTAAACCCTAGTCGTTAGTATAAATAGAGTGTTTTGATGGCAGAATCATAATGACTCATTTTGGAGTCGTAAGGTCTTTGTTTTAGATGAAGAGAAAGGGTAAAGCTCTCATCCTTTGCAGACCAATGGAGGCCATAAAGGGCTAAGCTTCCTGACACCAGCTCGGAGGTGATATCAATGCTAAAGAACATGGTTAAGCATATCTCTCATTGTGTTTGTTGTTCTTTCTCTCTCTTAGAATTATTTAGGTTATCCTATGCTTATAGATTTGGGATTTTCATGCATGAATGATCTTTATTATTGTTCTTGATAGATTGCTTACACATGAACCTATTATTAGAATCTTGAATATGATCCGTAATTGTTGTGTTTGGATTCATTTATATCAACTAATGGTATCGAATCATTAGAGATAATGTAACCATAGTTAAATGATCTGAGCTTATGTAATTGTTGTCTTGATTAATCTATTTTCCTAACTCGTAATGTGTCTGTCTAATTAAACCTAAAGAGTTTGTTCTAAGTTATTTGATAGCTTGTTTTAATTAAATAAGACCTAAGAAAAATCAGGGTTAACAGAGCTTGTTGTTAACCTACGATTAATAGTTGTTAAGAGAGGCATAAGAATAATTCAGTGAAGTATGATTAATTGTGTGTAGGCTAAGATTCAACCGATGACCGAGTCCCTAAAATATTCATCACTTTTCTTATTTTTATATTGTTTGATTTAATTTTCTTTAATTATTTTAGTTTCACTTTATTTTCTTATTTGAAACCAAACTAAACCCCCTCCCCTACCCCAACCTAAACACCAATTCTTTTCATTTCAAAAACTTTACACACACTCTCTATGGAATCGATATAAACTCATCATTAGCTACAACTTTAGGTCTAGTTATTTTATGTAGTGTTACTATGCACTACCAATAATAGAATAATCAACATTAAATTAATTTGTCAGATCAATCTATATCAAACTTATGAAATAAAAGAACAAGAAATACTTGAAATAAAATAAAATCCAAGTTTGGAATAAAAATCCAAAAGTTAAACTAGAGTTTGATTCTCCTAGAATTGGAAAATTTATATTTAGCCACACATAGCTTTAATTACACCATTAAAGATAGAAGAAAAGAAGAAGAAAAGACAACTGAAAGACAAAAAGGAATTATAGAGATTGTGTGTAACATTTTTCTCTTCTTCTTTTTCACAAAAACCAACTTTTTTTAATATTCCAAAGATAATCCTTTAAACAAATCAATATCCCTACATAACAAGGCTAAGAATAAGTCTCCTAGTTGAATTGAACTTGAATTTGACTCTAGGCATAATCTCACCTTATCCTCTTTAACAATCTATTATCTCTTTTTCTAAAATTCATGACTTTAACAAATAATGCTATAATTAGATAATCTCCACTTGTCATCTCCTAAAACAGAACAAATATTAATTTTACCAATTAAGCGCCAAAATCATTACAAAACAAAAGAGATAGGTCTAATTAATATCAACAAATCACATCTTATCAAAGTCAACATAGTTGATAAACTAGAATGATAATAGAAATAAGAATCAATCAAGGAAATAACGGTACCTAGATTTCGAATGCCCTTAGGACTTTTCTTATGATCACGATTTCATACGTCAATTTAATCTAAAGTTCATTAGACCCTATAAATTTCTCAATTATGCTAATATTTTTCTCAAAACTATTAACAATTAATTCTAATTTGATTAATTGAGATCTCTTTCAAATTAAATCCCCTAGAATTGTATTAATCAATTTATGAATTTTTTATTAGGTTTTACCCAAATCTGGAAGATTTTTGTTGACCTATCTCTAGGTTTGCATGTAATTCCTTTCAATATGCTAGATGTATTCATACAACAAATTTCTCAATCTCAGTCACCTGAAATCACACTTAAATTGACGCACTAGCAATATTAATTTAAAAATAATAAAGAGCATATACTTAAATCTCATTGAAACTAAAGAATAAATTAAAATAAGAATAAAATCACTATAAGGTCTATCCTGGGTTCATCTAATAAGGGTACTATAAAGAGTTTACTTCCTAATCATATCCAACATAATATGTTCCCCAAGCCTCCTCCTTACTTATGCTACTTAATATTTGCTTTTAAATTTTGAAATTCAAATTTTAAGAGATACATGAACATCATTATGGGCGTGATGATAGTTATATAATTTAAATAGATGCACTATGCTTTTTTGAAGCAACACTTACACAAACACGGGCATGTTCTATTCATCACTCAAGATAGGTGTGTTCCTCATTAACATTAGTGCGTTCCATATTAATCAATCAATACGACCCCAAACTCTTCAAATATGACTATGCACTTTTTACATAGTCCATAACTTAGTCAAAAACAACTCTAAACTGTTCCAAACTTATACAAAATCATTCCTTGTACTCCAAATAAGTTAATTGCACCCTAAAAACAAAATATGAACAACTTAAGTACCATAAATAATAAAAATATTCAAATAAATGAACAGAATGCACTAAATATAAGCCTCAAAATATGGCCAAAGCAACAATTATCATGTAGCTCAATTGCTAGTATATAGACATTTTATGAACTATATGGAGATAACTGAGTAAGTCAATAAAAGATTCATCATTCTAAATTAATTAAGAAGAATATTTTAATATTTTTATTAGTAGTGATTTAAGAAATTCTCTGGCCAAATTGAATTGAGATTTAAAAAAGTGTTTTACCAATTAACAAGAACAAATACGATTTGATTTAAAAGAGTGGACACTAAATTTCTCTGCGTCCAATTGGAACCTTAGATGATGAAAGAACTAAATTGTATATCGTAACCATGCACGAATATATTAAGTCAAACCACTTTGAAATTCCTAGTATTTGGGTAGTCATGAGATATTATTAGATGTCAACTTTTATCTATGATTATAAATTATTTAATTAAAGAAAGATAAATTAAAAGGAGTTTTAATTTGTCTAGTTCTATTTATGAATTAAAATCATAATTTATATTTCATTGTCAACATATTAGGAACCTAATAAGTTACATATAAAAGGGCAATTTAAAAGAGAAAAATTAATTTCAATTAAGTTGAACTTAATTATTTAGTTTGAGAAATTTTAAGAATCAAATATGAGATATTTGATTTTATTAAAATTAGACTTTAATTGTAATTAAGAAATTTAATTTTAATGAGAAAGAAATTATATTTTCAAAGAAAAATTTAATCAAGGACTTTTCAAACTTTTTATTTATAATATATATTTTTCAAGTTATTCAATTTAAGAGATTTGATCTAAAAATTGTAAAAAAAATGTTTTGTTTTATCAATGATTGGATCACAGTTAGTTATCCAACATTATCTATCTTTCATATCTTCAAGAACTCCTATATAGAACATATAAATGTATCCATCATAATTTCCGTAATCTTTCCTCGAATCGGATCTTGAACATCTAGCTCTTTCATACTTATCATGATTATGGCCATCTTGTAATCCTCTGTAATTAGCATACATCTTCTCTTCTCTTTGTTCTCGAGTCGATAAGCATTATGATTTTCTTTGTGGAATTCATTTTCCCATATCCGTCAAACTCCTGAGGTAAAAAGTGAAGCAGTTTGTGTCCTTGCAAAAATGATACTACAAAAAGTTGAATGTTTATCTTTGATTTATGTTTACTAAAAGAATCATAATACTAGACTTTGTAAAACAAAAATGGTAGTAGTTAACTAATTCCATGCGAATGTTGTATAAAAATTAATTTGTAAAGTATACACTTCATTTGCCTATGATTACTCACTCAGAATGACAATAAGAGTTGGATCCTTTTTACCATTTAGAGGCATGATCAAAAAGTTCAGAAAAAGGATGATAAAAGAACCTAAGTTTCATTTAAAATTAATGAATTTGACTTAGATTTATCAAATTTTAAATCAAATTCAAAATTTTTAAAAATATATATATTTAGTTGATTTTTTTAAAATTGGTTTGAAACTTGACTTCTTTTGTATAAAAGACAATATCGTTTTGTATGCACAACAAAATAGAATCATTTAGTAATTACTTCTAAGTCTATATTACTTGGTCAAATATTGAGCTTTAGAATATTCAACTCTTGATTGGGCATTAGATCATTTATGCCACTAACCCTGGCCCTATTCTGTGCCATAACAAAACATCGACATTTTAATAACTGATAGCTTCCACTTTGTTTTCACCTAAGCCAAGCCGAACGTCTCCTCTGCCTAATCCAAGCCAACTTCTCCTCCTTTTTTTTGATTTTGCTTCCTTTTTTATTTCTTTGATCCTACTCTTAGATCTGTCTTCTTTCTTTGTTCTATTACAACTACCCCTCTTCTTTACACAAAGACACTCTTTCTCTCCAACAACTACTCACATACTCTAGGATTTTGTGTTGTGAGTTTAAGAAAATAGGTGCTTTGACCACTTTTGAGGATTTGGTATTTTGGGTTTTGGTTGATTGGAGATGGATAGCTAGGAGGAAAGAGTTGTCGTCGTAATCATGGTCGGTGGATCCACCAAAGGTATAGACTTTGTATGAAATTTCTCATTTTCTTTGTGGTGTTTTGCATCACATGTCTTTAGCTCTCTCTATGAAAATATTTTACCTTTCTAAAAAGTAGTTTCAGAGTGATCAAACATGCTATCTCTCATCATCTCATTCCATTTTTTCTCCTCTCATTAATTCAATGACATTTATCTTCTACTTTTGGTGTGTGTAAGTGTTAATCAGTTCTTGTTCTTTGGAGATACAAAAGGATTATGTTTAAAAGATGGAATCATCGAGAGTTCTGTACTGTTCTGGTGATGTTTTAGGTGAATTCCATGTCAAATTCCTTCCATCTTTCAAATCATTTTTTTAGCTGATTGATCTTTTAAGATAGTTATAATCACTCGTACAGTTATAAACAATTATTCCTTTTCGAGATTTGTAATTGCCAATGAAGTGAATTTCTCTGGAAATACATAGAAGTGTATTTTAAAAACAATACTCTCCCTTTGTCATCTTCTAGTTATCTTTAGCTAAATTGTTATATTCTCCTTGTTTTTTGTCAGACAACCTTCGACAGAATTGTCTCAAGGACCTATTTTCCTTTAAAATAGAGATGCTTCTTGAAAGGATTTGGCTTTGACAGTATTTGTATTTATGTGACTTCGATTGACACTAGGCAACTTTAGAGTTTTAGTTCTATTTCAAGCCTTGTTAAACCTACTCTTTTAAGAAATGATATGTGTTAAGTCAAAATGACTTCACGTTTAATAATTTTGTTGATAATCAAATAATAATAATATTTGAAATAAATGAATTGTTTTGATGAGTGTGTTAAGCATGCAGTGCCAAAACACAGAAGAAGTTACAAAACACAGAAGAAGTTCGAAAACACAGAAGAAGTTCAAAAACACAGAAGAAGTTCGAAAACACAGAAGAAGTTGCAAAACACAGAAGAAGTTTTAAAACACAGAAGAAGTTTCGAAAACACAGAAGAAGTTCGAAAACACAGAAGAAGTGGCAAAACACAGAAGGAGTTTCGAAAACATAGAAGAAGTTGCGAAACACAGAAGAAGTTGCGAAACATAGAAGAAGTTTCGAAAACACAGAAGAAGTTTCAAAACATAGAAGAAGTTTCAAAACACAGAAGAAGTTGCGAAACACATAAGAAGTTCGAAAAACACAGAAGAAGTTTGAAAACACAGAAAAAGTTCAAAAACACAAAAGAAGTTTCAAAACACAAAATAAGTTTCGAAAACACAAAAGAAGTTTGAAAAACACAGAAGAAGTTCAAAAACACAGAAAAAGCAGTTTGAGTTAGTTACAGAACTCAACTGAATAACGGTTTATATAAGAAGCAAGAAGCAGTTATCAAGATTTAAGAAGCAGTTATCAAGATTCAAGAAGCAGATGGAGACTTAGGCTATAAATACTAGTCGTAGTCGAAGACTGAATAACTTTTAACCTTTTAACTTGCAAGTTATTACTTACAAAAATTCTGTATACAAAGTGCGATATACTAGAGCTAACACTACTGTAACAAAAGCTCACAATATCTTTCTAGTGAGAGAAAGAAAAGGCTGAGAGCTTGGAGAGGCTAAGAT
>JAOSBK010000001.1:9682324-9711354 GCA_027568895.1 Erythroxylum shatona | reverse complement strand
ATTGCAAATTTCACATGGTATCAAAGCAGGTTTGGTCCGGATTATTAATTTTTCGGTTGTTCGTATGAATGTCTAGTCCCAACGATCCGGTCCGGTTATCACTGTGTTTATTTCAAGTGACAACTAGATGTTCAGTCCCAGTTGTACTTAAAAGGGAGTGTTGATAATACCCATATGTGAGTGTCCCATATTAAGAAAAGAGAAGAAAGAAGACTAACCTATAAGTCTAGTGAGCTACTCCACATATTACCAATTAGTTTTATAATGAAACCTCACTTGGACTTGTATGTAGTCTAACTTTCCTTCTCGTGTGGACCCGTAGGCCCATTGCAAATTTCACATAATCCTCGTGACAAATATTATTTAATGTTTCATAATTAAGCAATGATACGACATTTTTCTCTTGGCATCTCAATAATTTATAAATACTTAAAAAATCATTATTGTTATTTCTAGATTCATATTATACCATAATGTTGTTAAAATGATATCCATTACATCATAAATTGGTGCAAAATTAGCAGTAGATGTAACAATAGGAATTTATTTTTTAAAAAAAATTAAAAATTAAAAATTAAAATATATTTTTTTTATTATTTTTGAAAATAAATTAATGTCATAGATATAACTACAATATCACATAAACTAAATTGATAGAATAATTACTAAAAATTAACAAAATTTAATTTTTAAAAAATTTGTGGTACTGTAAAGTTCGAAAATTTCTAAGGACCAAATTGCAAATTTTTTTAAAAAAAAAAACCCTAAAAATCCCCCGGGCCCCGACTCTTCAGTCTTCACTCTTCTTCTTCGTTCTTCTACTCTCTGATTCTCTCGCCCTCTCACTCTTCTCTGCTAAAAATCCCCACCCCCCGACCCCGAAGCCCCGACTCTTCACTCTTCTTCTTCGTTCTCTTCTGTCTGTCTCACTTCTCTCGCCCTCTCACTCTCGAGCCCTCACTGTCGCCGCTCACCGCCGCCGCCGTCTCTGCCCCTCCCCGGTGTCTGTCTCTCCTCCGTCGCTCATCCGCCTCGGCTCCTCCCTTGGCGTCGGTTGAAGACGCTTCCTCCACGGGGACCCGAAGACGCCAGCTCCTACACCGCCCGAAGCCACCGCGCCACCGCACCAAAACCTTGGGTGTGTTGTTTATTGTTTTCGAATTTTTTGCTGGTTAATTACAAATTTTATTGTGTTGGATTGGAATTGGATTTTAATTTTGTCATTGTTGGATGATCAATTTGGGAGTTGGATGTTTTGGGTTGGATGGTGAATTTCTGCTTACGGTTGGATGATCAATTTGGGAGTTGGATCATGGATGTTTTCGGTTGGATGATGAATTTGTAGTCACGGTATTGGATTTGCATGTATGTGAATTGGTTTGATTTTGGAATAGAATTGTTGAAGTTGAATGCTATTGCTAACGATATTGGACTTGTGTGAATGTGAATTGGTTTGAATGTGGAATGGAATTGTTGAAGTTCAATATGTGATTTTCGAGAATGTATTGCAAGTTTATTTTCTTGTTTTAATGTTGCACAATAACAATTTTTGTTAAAGAGAACATTATGTGCTAATGCATTGATCACGCCTCTTCCTTTAAGATAGAATTTTTTTCGTATAAGCAAAATTATTATAATATCCACACCTTAATTTCAAGTTGTTGATTTATAACCCTGAAATTAGAAATTGAATAGGTCATTTATATCCATCCCTTGTATTTATAATGCATCCCTTGTATTTAGGGTTTAAGACTTGGGATAATGTATCGGAGACAACAGTCGTTTTTTAAACGTTATCCTCTCTTTGTTATGCACGGGATGTGTCTTTAGACTTTGTTTGTAAGCCAATCGTAATCAAAGACTAGAATTTATATATTTTATAACATGAACTTCGTTTGAAGTAATTATTTGAAATAGAATGCATGTGACAGGGGATCAGTAGACTCAGTTCGAAGGAATTGTTAGCAACTAGCCTGTTTGTGTCCTTGCTACTTTCAGATATAGAACTATTAACTACGTGTAGCATATACAATGACTAAATCCGTAATGTCACATCTTGTGACATTGTTTGGCAGACTTTGCTTGTCTCTTAAGTTCTTTTAGCAATGTTATTTATTTGAATGGGACAGTAATGATGACAAATTTTAATATCTTTTCCTTAGCTAACCAGAGGGACTAGAATGGATCCACAACCTGAGCCTGTGAGTTACATCTGCGGAGGTATGGGGTTTAAGATTTTGCTTGCAACTTCTGTTAGTTGGCTTATACTTGGACACTTCTACATGACGAGTCCCTCTTGTTTCCAGTCACTATGACAATAATTAGAGAAGCAGGTGGCTCCAAAATTTGAATGTGGTTAATTTGTTTGTGTAGATTGTGGGATGGAGAACACTTTGAAGCCAGGAGATGTCATCCAATGCCGTGAGTGTGGTTACCGTATTCTGTATAAGAAGCGCACCCGCCGAAGTAAGTATATGCCCTTTTGTTCTCTTCTTTAACATAATAAGATCCCTCCTGGATTTGGGCTTGGGAGCCCAAATTATTAAATTTTCAGATACTGAACTAAAGATGTCATCAGGCCGTTTAGTTGGACTCAATGTTTGTCAATCTATTTGTTATTGCCAGGATGCCCTGAGCTGGGCATAATTTGTCCTTCATGATGATGTTGCAAAGAAGGATGTCCAACAACTTAATATAGTAAATCTCTATAAATTAATAACCTTTTATTAGATAAATAAGGGTTTATAGTCCAAAATTGAGCTAATAAGTTAAAACATTAATTCTCTATTAATTAAAGCCTCTTTTAATTAATGCATTTTATATGGTTTCAACATTGTTAATTTATGGGGGTTTTAGTATATGTGCTTTGCTTTTCCACTTTGTTTGGTTAAGAAATCGGTTGTCCTCTTTATGCAAGTACAGAGATGGGGATGGAAATCATTTAGTTAGTGAAAATCTTAATATTTGTTTCAAGATTGATTGTGCATCCAGAGCTCCATAAAGAACTATAAGTTCTGACTTGAGGATTATCTCCATAAGGTGAAACTTAATTTGAATATCTGTGGTAGGTAGAATAAGCTTCTTTAAATCGTCATGAACATGCGACAAGTATACCAAATGAGTGGCTTTTTCATAAAATATTTCCAGTGTACGTGATGCAATGCGCACGTTACAATTGGATGGTTAATGGATTGACGGAATTTCAAGTTCTATTATGGGTTTGCTGCGAACTTGATGTCTTTATGAAATGTTTGGTTTTTTGTTATTCAGACTGATATTATCCCTTCTTACCGTTTTGAAACTGCAGAATGGGAACGATAATTACACAACAGGTTTCATAAGTGGTAAAAGAACACTCATTAACACAGAATTTTGTGTCTTGCAGTTGTTCAGTACGAGGCACGCTGAAATTGGGATGATAATCTTGGATTTTGCGGATAGAAGCAATGAAACTTCTTATGAATGTCACTGGTGTTTCTGATATCATTATATGTAGCAAGTAAACCATAGGACTGGTATTTTTGTGTCGTGGACCAGCCCTTTTAAAAGTTATAAACAGTTTCATTTTGTAATCAGTAATTTGGAGGGTGTGCTTTCGAGTGTGGCCTTGTGCATGTTGAGATGAATGGGATCATGGAAGAATAATTTGAACCAGCATCACCGTTTAGAAGATATTATCTTGACTAATAGAAGAAAAGGATAAGGAAAATTCCATGCAAGAACTTGTGGACTCTGCTTTGATACACCGAAGGGACAAAAAAGTCATGAATTATTCAATGAATCGCGTATCGTCAGTATCGATACGAAGTAATTCGCTAACCAAGCGGGTCAAATTTTTGTCATTTATCACCAATTCGGCTTATACTGAAATTCAGTTAGACAAAAATGTCCTTAGCATTTTCAATTTTCAAAAATGATTTAGTGTCTGCTTGTTTTAGCTTTTAGGAGGGGAATAAGTTTTTTTCTTGCAAAAGTTGTTTAAAAAAAAAATGAGTGTTTAGTTGTAAAATCTAAAAGTATTTTTCTCATATAAATAATTTTTTTGAAAGTTAAAGTATAATTTTTTTAGAAATTCAAATTTGGAGCTTTTCAAAAAAGTACTTTTTTAGGTAAATTTTTTCGATCAATTAATGAGTCTATTTTTAGTTTTTTTTATCCTTATATTTTACATATAATTTTCATAATACTCGCAAACATATCTTTATATTTATTTTGAGATTTATATAATATTATTTGACTTTTTTATATGTTTTAAAATTTATTTTTGATATAAGTTTTACTTATATTATAATCAATTTAGTTAGATATATTTTTATTTATATTTCATATAGTTTAAAAATATATAATAAGTAATATATTGTACTTTGCATATTATTAATATATTTTAAATAATATTTATATGCATAAATAATTTTTATTATAAAATAAAATATAATTAAATTAAAAGTATTTTTTAGTTTTTATATTGCCAGACAGTCTATTGTATGAAGCTCTTTTTTAAATGACAGTTAAATAGTCAACTAATTTTTTAAAAAAGTTTTATTAATAAAAACTCTACTGAAAAAAATTCTACTGATATAAACCTACCCAAAATGGCACTTAAACTGAAACTATATTCCAAATTAAATTATAATTAACTTAATTTGGAAGAATATGAGAAGTGCATCAGTATTTTGTTATCCATATGTTTGTCAGATCATTAAATGGTTGCCACAAAAGTTGCAGCCGAAACAGCAACTAGCTTGCACAGATGGATGTTGCAAGCCGATCTCTTTCCCATGCCAAGTTTCCACCTATCTTTCACTCTAAACCCTCCGTTCTTGCCTCCAGTCCCATCTCACTGCACTCCTCTAGTACCCATTTCTCACAGCTTCTAAGAGCTGGGATTAAAGTCAGGAAGCAGAAGAGTTTTGGAGGGATACATGCTAGTTCTGAGTCAGCAAGCACAGCCTCTGCTATTGAAGACAGATGGCTTCTTGTACCCGCTGGTCAGTGAGTGATGGAATGCAAAATTTTTAGGGAACTTTTTGCAGAATGGAATTGTTTGCATGTCTGTGCAATAGGGTTCTTTTCACTTTGGAATTCAGTTGCTGGTCCTTATTTAGGATTCATTGTGTCATGTAGTTTCATTATTGCTTGTCTATGTGATTTGAAGTTGGCCCAGCAAAGTCAGGAATGAATTTGATTCTGTGATCTCATGCTCGGCAACCCCTTTTGGAGCCATCACTGCCTTTCTTCAAGTCATCAAAGAGATCCTTGAGTCTGACGTTGCTTGCTTAATAACAACAACCATTAAGTGTTACAGAAATCATATATAACAAAAGATTTTGAAACAAATTTGCTGTTGCTTCAGAGTCAGGAGTGTACCAACTCCCTCCCCGTGATCTTACAGGAAAGGGGATGAGAATAGCGAGTGAAAATGTGGGCAACCGGAAAGATAATTGAAATTTCTCATTTCCTTTCTTCTCTAGGGCTTAGAGATTGCTTCTTCAGGGTCGTTACCTTTCCCAAATTTTGTGGGGAAAGTTGCACGGTCTGCATAATATGTATGTGATGTGCCTGACTCTCTTATAATGCTTGTTTTTGTGGTCTGTTGCAATCCTTCGAATTCTGATATCCTCATTCCAAGTCAGGAAATAACAATCATTTGATGTGGCTCTAAATTTACAGGTGATGGAGATTCTCGTCACATAGGTTATAAGGTTGAAATGCCAGGCGCATATGAAATTGCTTCTGTGAGTCCTCCCACATTTAGGAAAGTCATATATCATTCAATACAAACTCATTAAATCTATAATATTTCTTCTTTATTGAAAAATCAAGAGAGAGGTGACTGTGGGGCGGCTTCCCGAGAAGGCAGACATTGTGATTCCAGTTGCTACTGGTAATTCATGGCTAACCCTTTTAAATAACCACCATTAATTTGTCAGCAAGTTTATGCTTAGGATTGGATCATCATAGTACTATTTCATCGTCTCAGTATCTGCTCTGCATGCCCGCATCCAGAAGAAGGAAGGAAATCTTCTGGTCACTGATCTGGACAGTACTAATGGGACATTCGTCAATGAGAAGCGATTAAGACCTGGAGTTTTAGCTACTGTACCATCTGGAAGTTATATCGTATTTGGTACCTTTCTTTATTCAACTGAAGTGGCTGGCTGGCTACTATTGACAACCTCTTTATTTTTCTTACTTGCTGGGTCCCTGCGTAGACATGCTCTTATTTCTTTATCACATTCAGAAGATGAAAGTGGGGATAGATAGATTATAAACATGCTAGGAACTGCAGAATTGAGGATCACAGGAACCACAACCTTCACTACATGAGTACATTCACAGGCATGCATTGCCACCCATGCACTCTCAGTTTTATGGGTATAATATCTCGAAATTTATATACTCCATTGCATTAAGATTAGCGTTTCTTCACAAATAATCTAGGTCAATGCCACCAACTAGCCATACCATGCTTGATAGTTTCATAATTGAGCACCACTAAGATTATGACATTGAGGTTGAAGGAGCTAAGGGCTAAACTTCCAAGCAACTCATACTGCTCTATGTCAATTTTAGGCCTGATTCTATGCCCATAGAATTACTGTAATCTGATCTATTGCTATGCGTGTTCCTATTAAAAAGTTTACTGGTAGAGAACTTGAACTTAAGATCTGCTGTATAAGTTGAACTTGTATGGACGTGATTTTTCAATTCAACTACTAGTCTCTGAGCTTCTTTTGTCATCACCTGCTTAAATTATGATTTCATTTGTAGGGGATATTCATCTAGCAATGTTTCGTGCCTCAAAGGTTGAGAAAGTGGAAGCTTCAACCAAACCTGAAGAAGCTAAGAATGAAGCAGAGACCGAAAGCCCCACTGAGAGCAGCAGTCCAAGTTAAAATCCCAACTGGCTGATCGAATAATCTGCGAAAGAGCTAATAAGCTTACACTGTCTAATCCTTCTCAATGCCTTATCAATAAAAGTTGAGACAGATTAAGTTTAGGCGTACGGTATGTTTGATTCCGTTTTAAACTGTTGCTGATTCAGAGTTTTTTGTTCGCATAAATTGAATTTATATGATATCATTTTCATCAATGATAAATAAGCAAAACGAAAAGTAATGGACCTAGAAACACATCTCAAACTCCCCAAGGCAGAAAGCAGACATTTGTTGCCCCTTCTCACAAAGCAAATCCATCAGCGTTAAGCTGTATGTCAAATATATCAACTTCACAAGCTTTACCCAGAAGATAACCCAACACAACAAAATTTTGATTTCATGAATGTTTGTATACCAGCAGAATTGAATCCAGTAACCTTTATCGTCTTCGCATTCCACGTCCACGACCTCCTCCTCGCCCTCTGCCAGCCATTGCACTTGCGGCAGCTTCTCCCTGGGCGCTTTCAGACTGCATAATTAAGAGAGCAGAGATCAAACAGCTGCAAATTAAAAGTGCTATATGCGTAGTACCTGACTGAGGTGAAGTGCAAAATACCATCAAAAGAGAGGAAGGATATGCAGCAACTTTTCAAGGATCATTTGGAATGTACACATTAATATAAGTAGATACCCTTGCAGCCTTTACCTTGGGGTTCTTGACTGTCTCATCCACACTTAAAACAAGACATGCAGCCTCAGTTGCAGCATTTATGGCATTGATCTATAACAAGAGCTCACAGAATCAACAAAAGAAAATTCCTTGTTCACTAAGACTTGTGATCAAAAAAAAGAAAAAAAGAAAAAACCTTGACAACTGCTGGCTCCCAAACGAATTTGGCAAATGAATCTGCTATTCCACCTGTGTTAATATCCACACCATAAGGTGCACCCTCCCCTGTTAAAAAGCTCAAAAGGTCAACTATTATAAATTAAATACAGTGTCACCAAACCAATGTCCTATTAAAATCGCAAACCCTTTTATCAGGAGACACTGTACTACCTTGAATGAAGATACATAAAAAATTAAGACAGGTGGCACAGTGAAATACACCTAAGAGAAATAAAGAACATACCAGATGGAACTGCATGTTTCTGCCTCAACTTGTTTAAGACGTCAGTAGCATCAAAGCCAGCATTATCACATAATTGTCGTGGGATAACCTACATAAGATGAAGACCTTAAACTGACAAATTCCATTATAATACCTACTCTTATGACAATCAAATCAAACTTAATAATCAGTAATATTGCAGTCCCTTCCACATATCAACACTTGATCATAGTAATTTAGCTCATAAAAGGGCAGCAATAGATTGTGTCAAGCAGCAGAATGTACAGACTGCTACTACTCACTTCAAGCGCTTTTGCATAAGAGTTAATAAAGAGCTGAGACTTCCCAGCTATTGTGCGAGCATGCTGCCTCAAGTGGCGACTTACTTCCATCTGTCATCAGAAAACATACATGTTACAAACCAGGTGATACATGCACCAGGATATAATAACTATAAGCATAAACCATACATCAATAGCACCACCACCAGCAACTACGGTTGAGTTCTTCAAAGCTCTTCTAACTATCATGATTGCATCATGTAAACTCCGTTCAGCTTCCTCGATGAACTGATGATGACATTAAACGAAAATGAACATTGAGAATAACAACAGAGAACCACCAATCCAGTGCTTCAATTAGTAACAAACCTGATCAGCCCCACCACGCAGAACAATAGTAGCTGTTCTTCCAGAAGGGCATCCACTAAATATGTTAAACCTCTCATTTCCAACTTGCCTTTCCTCAAACACGTCACAAGTTCCAAGAACCTTTGGACCAAACAACAAAACAACAATGCAAGGGGTCAGGAAGAAAGAATGCTTTTACAAAAGAAATGAAGAGCAGGCATAACTTAGAAACCATTATGCACATTCAAAGAAAAAAAATAGTGACCTCATCAATTACGTTGTTGACAGTTGTTTGCACAGCTCCACCAGTTGCTGCAGCAACTCTATGTAAATCTTCTTCGGTTACACGCCCAGCGCAAAAGATATCTCGATCCGCAAAATACTGCAATAAAAAAATGCATCTAAAAGACATCTAAATAGAGTCAAAAGAACATGGTGAAGATCAATGCCATCAGTAGAACTTCATCTTGTCAAAACTTAACATCTTCCTAAGCGTTCTATGCATAGCAATAACTCAAAGACCTCAAGAAAAGAGTCTGCCATGACAAAGAGCACTCAGAAAATACAAAAATACAGAACAACTACAGAAGGTAGTTAAGATTTAATAACAGTAAAATTAATCTCATTTAATAAATCTGAATTGAAACAATTGTTTTACCACTGGTCTTTTTCTCTTACAATTTTCTTAATGTAAGGGCATTAAATCAATGCTAAATCCAAGCTCATTTGCATATTCTTTGAAAAATACAATAATGAAGGGGAGTCACCTGTGTTGCTAAATCACCAATAGCAAGACGTGAAAGGACAATTTTAGCCCCACTCTGCACACATTTATCCAATTTGTCATAAATGATATTCCACTCTGCATCGACAATTGACTGATACTGTGCTGGGTCTGATAGCCTGAAAGTACGGCAAAATGGTAGTTAAGTCTTAACCCAACCAGTTCTCACTAATAAATATAAATCTAAGGGGAAAAAAAGCCTGGTACCTTATTTCTGCATTTTCTTTCTCAGATTTCAACTCCAGCTCAATGTTCAATAGAAGTATCTTGGGATTTACAAATTTTTTTGGTTGTTGCTCGAACCCGGCATATGAAAATGTCTTCTTAAAAGCAACTCCATTCACTAGAAAAGAATCTCGCATAGTACCACCTGGTACCTGAAGGGTAGAACAAATCACAAACAATCTGAAATTTTATCATCTTTAAAGTTTTGTTTAGCTCAGCAAAGCCATTCCATGAAAAAAAAGACATGACAAGGAAATACAATGGAAAGATAATGAAAAAGATAAAGAAGTGAAGCACACAACGTCATGTTGGAGTCCTTTCCAAAATTTCAAGTAGATTAAAGACTGCTCATCACATATTTCTGTACATAAAAGGGCCAAAGGGAAGATGGTGACTCAAACGAGAAGGCAAGGCCATAAAGATACTGAAGCTATGCAAGCAATCGTACCTTCTTTATTCCAATCATATTCAGTCTATCATCATTCCCAATAGCAATTACAGCATCTACTACCATGGATGCAAAGAACTCTTTCTCCCCACCAACAAGTTTTGAAGAAAGAGTTGTAGAAGCGCATTTGGCCAGTAAGGTTTTCTTTTCTTCTAGACTCTTCCCTTCTATGCTAACAGCCATTTCTTTCACCTTCTCAATTGCCTATACGAATTCCAAAATCAGTATTGGAAGGAAATCCAAACCCAACATCGCTGCCACATACAAAATTGGGGGAGAAACACATACTAAATAGCCTGCTGTTCTATAACTGCGAATCAAAGTTTGAGGTTGGACTCCGTCTTCTACGAAAGGTTTTGCTTCTTTCAAAAACTCAGCTGCAAGTAGAACGACTGTAGTAGTTCCATCACCAACCTAAGAATGCAAAGTGAATGGTCAACCACTTTAAACATTTGTCCATTATAATTCTCAAGGAAGACTGCGCAAGTTACATAGTACACAAACAATTCTCCACTAAAAGATCCAAATAATCAATACCCAGTAAAAAATACATAATTTTAAGTTTCCTCAAATGAAAAAAAAAAAGGAAAAGACTTCAAAGTAGATGGTGACCTCGGAGTCCTGGGACTTGGCAATGTCCACGAGAATCTTGGCGGCTGGATGAACAATATCGAGCAACTTCATAATGGTGGCGCCGTCATTGGAAATGGTGACATTACCCTTGTCGTCGTGGATGAGCTTGTCCATCCCTCTGGGTCCTAGCGTCGTCCTCACCACATCAGCGACAGCCGTGCACGCGTTTATGTTGCTCACCAGCTGTGCCTTCCCTTGGGATGTGTCGGTCCCTTCCTTCAATAATATAATCTGCGGTTGCTGCAACACACAATATACATTGAGACCAAGAAATAAATCAGTATCACAAACCAAAAGTATAATCTTCTCAAACTCACGATCATCTAGTCTACTTTGCTCACCATCATAGCCGCCATTGATCTAGTGTACTCAGTTCAAGGAGTACAGGAAGAGTGTAGAGAGTGTGGAGAGAGATTGCAGTGGAGATCTTAGGGCTTAAGTTCCAACTCCAAGTCAGGAAGGTTCAAGACGATGCGGGGCGTTTAGAACTGCGTGTTTGTGCTTTTTATATGGCTATTGCTAAAAATAAAGAGAGACTTGTAAAATAGCTCACTTGTGCTCATGTCCTTTTTGTTGTCTCATTCTTCCGTTTCCATCTTACTTCTGATGATTCACACCACCAACAGCACGATTCAATCACGATCGCATTAACGCAAAAACCCACGAATCTTTTCATGTAGACGCCAAAATCATGGATTTCTCGTACCTCCAGTCCAGGTCAACACCGAGCAACACCTACTTCCCGCTCCACCGGGCGCAGCTCCACCCCCGCATGCAATACCCGTCTCCACCTCTTCCTCCGAAATCAAAAACCCAGAGATGTCTTGTCCTTTTAGCCTCACTCTTCACAATCCCTTTTCTCTTCTACCTCTTGTCCACTGCTCGCAAGATACACCAGTCCTCCAAATTCTCCGAACCCAAGTCGCAGTTTTTCGGTGTCGTCCTTGATTGTGGTCTCTCCGGGTGTGGGGTCCGCGTCTATGAGCTCCTTAGTGAGGGAAATGTCCCTTTTAGTGATGGGCAGTTGCCGTTGATTGTTGGGTCGACTAAGGTTCGGCCTGGACTAGGTGGGGACCTGGAGAATGAGGGGTATGTGATTGAGGGATTAATTGATTTTGCCAAAAGATGGGTGCCCAGGAAGGAGTGGGGTCGAACTAGAGTGCAGTTGTTGGTATCCGGTGGTGGAAATTTTGGATCTTTGGTATTGGAGAGGGTGCTGGAGTCGTGTAGGAAGGTTTTGAGGAAGTCCGGTTTTAGTTTCAAGGATCAGTGGGCACGAATTATTGAAGGTAAATTTGTAGAAAACTTACTTTGACAATGATGATATATTTCATTCGAACACAATTAGAGGACTTTTCTTTTGTGGAGGATGGACGTGTTAATTGATACATTCTCTGTATAATTTCAAATCACTGCCAGATATTTGACATCTTAGAGGTTATATAAGCAGGATATGCTTCATTTGGTACTATCCTTTTTATATTTATCCGCTATTTTAGAGTCAGATCTAAGTTTGAAAAGATCGAATCACTATTCCTCTCACTTGCTATGTTCTTCACTGGCTATCTTGTCAGTTTTAGTCGAATATAACCTAGTGAGCTTCATAGGCTGTTATTTTGCTGACTATTCGTCTGTTTCTTTACAAAATTCTTGATTGAGGAGGCTACGTTTGTTCTTATCTTTTTCCATTTATGAAGAACTCTTCAATGTGCATACGTATAAACTTTTATTGAGTTGAGGAAACAGCCTTTTATGGTTTTGCTAGAAATGCTTTTAAGTACAGTCACTGTATTAAACAAGATGATTGCTAATCATTTTTTGGATAAGTAAACCTGAGAGGACAAGTTACTGATTTGGTTGTGAGTAACATGGATTTATGGACAGGTCCACTCATAGCGTTCCAGGAACAAAATTTCATTCTATGTTATATGTATTTATCATTAGTCATCATCTACGTATAAATCTACGTGATTGATTCTGACACCCTTGGTATACGATCTCGTGTGCCTCTGAAATGATTAGAATGTTTGTATTATTTCTATAATAATGGATATCCTCATAACAAGATAAAGGTCCTGTGGTACATCTCTTGTTTTGCTAGTTTGATTTAAGAGGTATAATCTTGACGCAGATGAAGAAAAAGGTGGCTATGTTTGGATTGCTGTAAACTATGCACTTGGAAACTTGGGAGGTGAACCTCAAAAAACTGTTGGGATAGTAGAGTTTGGTGGAACTTCTTTGCAGGTTTTTTTCAATCATAAATCTTTGATAAGAACTAATACTCTAGGAGTAGTAACATTGGAGAGTTATCTGCATTCTGTGTCATTTCATCCAATGCAGCCTGAATGAAACATTTATCTCCCTTACTCGTTACACTGAAAAAATGTCCCCGCACCTCTTTTGAAGTTAAATATGACCTTATCCCTAAAATTTCTGCCCTATTTGTAATATGATTTAAAGACCAACAAGCGCTGAGGTTTGAACTTTCTGGGATTTTATGACCATTTGTTTTCGCACGTTCTTATATGGGTTATGAAAGTTTTTAATTTCAATTTTGACTTTTGGATCTCATGTTATGTGCCATCTAGTGATTCAGGTTAGATAAGCATTTTGACGACCTTCTTGTGAGGAGCTATCTTAATTCATCTATTGAATTCTCTACGATGTTATTTTATTGGAGAATCTTAAAATTTTTTGTGCAGTATACATTTGCTTCTGATGAAGTACGAAAGTCACAATCTCTAAAAATTATCAGATTGGCTGGAGTTGGTTATGAACTCAAGACACAATCCTTGCTTGAATTTGGGCAGGTATTTCCAAAAGTTCAGATTAGTTCAAGTTCGAAATAACTTATTGCAATTTGGTTTGTCTGAAAGGTGTTTTCGGGGGAAGGATTAGAATTGTTTACTTCAAACTGCTACTGGAAAATGTGATGGAAACTGTCACCACTTATTGTAGTGATTTGAGATACTAGTTTAATTCTGCAGTTATAGGTCCATATAGTGGTAATATAGTGGAGCTCCATTGCTAAGAAATGACCATTTTCTTGATGCAGGATGCAGCATGGAAATCACTGTATGAACTGCATAATACAAGAGAGCTTATGGCTTGTAAGTTTTATTCTGTCATAGCGATTCATTTATTGTATTGTTTTGATCAGCATTCTCTGTAGTTTCCCACTATGGTTACATTGTAGTTTAAATTGAATGAAAATGAATCAGAAAGCAAAGTTGACCTATGTGGTTAAAAAAATGGTATTTTGTATGCAGTGGCACGTATCTTTCAAAATGTAGTTCCACTTTTATAACATATTTGGTAATTGTACCATTCTCCCAATCTCCTCATACCCACTGAGACTGAGGAAAGCATAACTTGTAATAATCTACATTTTAGGAACAATAAATCATAATTAGAAGTGAGCCATGTCTATATTCATCTTGGTGATTAAAAATGCTCATATGCTTCGTTGTTATTGTTAAGAGTGATTGTTTTCGTGTCAGAAGTTTCAAGATATAGGACTGATTTATCCTAACGTGGTCACCATGAACTATGTAGACCGTTAAAGATTCTTGAACTAAAGAATTATAGTGTTCAACAGAAGGAGCTTTCTTGTTGGAATATTTCATGTGAAATATGTTGCAACATACATGATCACAAAAAGTTATTCAACCATTTTTGTTGTCATTGTTTAGAGCATTTGTTTTTTGTGGTCTAATGTTACCATTGTCAAATGCCTATAATTCAACCTAGGTTTATAATTTCATGTACCCTTTTTGAATTAACCTTTCAGTGCCAAAGTTTGGAAGAGGATATGATGGCAACCCTTGCATTCCCAAAGGGTATCAATTGATATCAAGTAACAGTGAAGCAGAACTTTTCCTATCCAACCCGGTGGGAAACTTTACTGCATGCAGGCTTAGAGCTTTGGAATTTTTGAAGGGTGGGCAAGGTAGCAGCTTTTGCTTATTAATTATGATGGATTGGTTTGGTTTTATTTTTTATAACTGTTCTTTTTGGAGTCTCATATAATGTTTATGCGACAACAGTATCTAAAACCCAAATGAGAAAGTATAATTTGTGTTTAGCAAGTTGTCTGAGACATGAAGAAATTTATAACAGCATCTGTTGCAGAGGAAAATGTGGGGACAAATATTAGCCATTCATTATCCTTATTTTCCAGTTTTCTATTTTTCTTTGCTCATGCATATTGTATCTTTTCAAGCAAATATTAGCTTTCCGAGCAGCATCTTCTGATGTATGTGATGGCGTAGAATCAGATACGTAGGACATGGATCACAGATCTATATCATTTGGCTCTTCAAGTTGTTGGATTGGAGAGACTAGTATGGGGTTAGATGAATTCATATTTAAGAATGATTGGCTTGCCATTGGAGTGGAAACCAATTTTTTGGGTTATTTCGTATATGATAGTAACTTAGTGAATAAAATTGGCCATGTCGGATACAGATTCGATATGCCACTGGTTTTAATGCTGGACAGATCCCCAAATTGGATGTCTTCCCAGGGATATGGAGGAAAATACTGATTAAATATATAAGGCGTTGTGATTGAAATTGAGAACTGCAACTTTGATATTAGGTCTTTTCTAGATTGAAAACAAAATATCAAATTGCAGTCAAATTCTAATATGGGCAGATATTGCGGCAACTTAAGATAACCATCCTACATTCTTTTTAGCATCTATTACATCTTTCCTAATACTGATCTTTCAATTGGATAGAATCTTAGATTTTTGAGAGCCTTTAGGCACTTTATATGACAAGAGGAGTTGAGACATGCTTTTGTTGTGCTTCTTTTTGGATCAGAAAAATGCTTGCACCCACCTTGCAAAAGTTTTCTCTCTCAATCATTTGAGCTAGATGGAAAGCACACTGCTCGCAAGACCATGTTCTATGCTTCGGAGGTTTGTAAATGGTTACCTTACATAGCCTTTTCACACTTACTATGGACAAGAATTCTCAAGTGAGAAACCCTTGTTGTTTCCTATAGTTGATATTAATTTTATAGTTTTCTTTAAAGGGGATTAAAGAAGCTCTTGATCAATAAATGCTTAAAGTCAATTGGATTCTTATTGTAAATTCCCGGTACTTGATATTGTTCTACAATCTGTTCCAATTGGTTTTTGCTTATGCTTTTCTTTTTATTTGTCAAATCTTCTGCAGCTTTTTGGGCTGGTCGGTACTGGTTCTTTATCAGAACTGGAGGCAGCTGGAAAGCATTATTGTGGAGATGATTGGGAAGACCTGAAAAGCCGATACAGCAATGTTGATGACTTGGATTTATTGAGATATTGTTTCTCTTCAGCATACATGGTAGCACTGTTGCATGACATCCTTGGAGTTGGCATGAATGACGAGAGGTATGCTGCTCCTTACGGAATTTAGAATATTGGCTTATGACTAAAGGGATCCACTTCAACTTCATGATTGTCAGTCATAATAAGTATGCAGTCTAGTAAGCGTTCCCATTTACTAGGTTGTTTTCTTATTCATACAAGCAAGCCATCATATGGTTAAGAAAGATTGATCTAGTAAGCGTTCCCATTTACTAGGGTGTTTTCTTATTCATACAAGCAAGCCATCATATGGTTAAGTAAGATTGAAGTTTCATGGTAAAGATGGTTGGCACCAGAACTAGGTTGACCGATCTAGTTCACCCTGTTGTCTGGGAGATGTTAGGTCAATGATCACTCGTAGAGACATGCCTTGCTTACTTGAACATGAGAATTATGTGAACACCTATTGTTTGCATGACCAGGCTCAAAGTTTTTTTTTCCTGTTTTATACATTCTCTATATCTATTTCTAGGTCTTTATTTCTTGTCTGAAAATGATCAAGGAGTTGGTATTTTTTGCAGGATTGGATTTGCAAGTGATACTGGAAGCTATACACGTGACTGGACTCTTGGAGCATTTATCTCCCAGTCAATGGCAGAACCCCTTGAATTGGGGAATGAGAATATTGATGAGATAATTGGAAATGGGTCAGTGACATACTTGTCATTATCTGCTTTCCTTTTAATAGCTTTGCTTGGCACATTCTTTGTATTGCAATGGCGAACGGCACAAGTAAAAACAATATATGACTTAGAAAAGGGACGGTACATTGTCACACGTATGGCAAGATGATTTTGTCCCATTTCCTTACTATTAATCCGTATATCTCTTTATCACTGTTGCTGAATTCAACCAATTATTCATAAAATTTATGCATTGAAACTAACAATTGTGGATAGTTACATCAAAAACCCGTGAGAGTGAGTATAGAGTGGAATGGGTTTGGTATCTGTATTCCTTCATCTTGTAAGCTCATCATCTAACCAGTTGAAGAGCCGTCATCTTACAAACATCTGATGAAGAGCATTCATTTTCAAGAAAAGCAATTAAAGCAAATGGAATAGGCATTTGTCTGTACTTCTTGTGATGAAGAAGGGTAGCATCAGAGCCATAGTTGGTTATGAACTATGAACTATGAACAAAAGGGTAAAACAGGGTGTTTCTCAGCAATCAACAGAATCCCCCGTTACATGCAGTGCTAATGGTTACTTTGTCACTCTAAATGTATGGTAATCTTTAGTCCTTAAGAGGACATAGTGATTCTGACGTTCTTGTCTAGTTGATCACGCTGGGTGTCAGTAAAGTCATCTTCTTATAAGCTGGAAATGTGATATATGCCACTCTCTGTCTTGTATTAATAGCTGAAGTTAAAGTTTAAGACACAATTTTAAGATTCGTTCGTCGTCAAAAGGGATGAATCTGAGGCTACAGTGAGTAATGTGTTGTTTTATGATTTGTTTTGAAGGAAAGAGTTCCATTGTACCCCATAGCTGAGTTGAGTTTGCAGTATCTTCCTGTCGAATTCCTAACCAACAGGCATATAATACTTGTTAACAGGGCATGATCCATGTATCTTCAGCCACTTCTCTATAGTCTATACAATTCATGTGAAGCCTATGTTTGCAGAGCATTTTCTTAACGTTAACCCCAAGTTCCTCCTCTTCCAAACATATAACGCATGCGCCAACTTTACCATTAATATCTTCAATCTTCACACTCGGCATGACCTTTATTGACGCCTTTGAAGCCGGTGGCTCGCCATATTTTGTAGTCAAGTGTCCAGGCAGAGAGTCCAAGCCTTGAGCTCCTTCAATCACCACCATCCTTTGGGTAAATGGGCTGATCAAGATGATTCTTTCACTTAGGTGGTTCCTTCTTGCGCATCTTCAAACTTAGGTGGTTCTTTCTTGTGCATGTTCAATTGCGTCCTATGAGTTTCAGTTTGGCTCCTCTCCTACTACAATGGTGGCCATCTCAGGTGAGTCAGTGACACCAACGGGGATGAAACACAATAGAAAAGGCAAAAACAGGGGTAATTGTCCATGCGTCACAATCCTATAACGTTCAAAAGAAGAGACTTTTGAACGTTATAGGAAAATTATAAGAATGGTGGAAGTTGTAAGTGTTTTTAAGACATTTATTATTATTATTATTATTATTAATTTTAAATATTATTTTGACACATGATAATGATAATTCACCTAGCAGCCTCGTGACAAAAAGACAAATGACATAATTAAAAGTTGGAATATTATAATACTATATTTTAAAATTTAAGGTAGTATTATAAAATTGAGTAAAGTTCTAAATTTTTTTTATAATTTATCCTAGAAATAAAGCACAAAGTGATATATCATATATGCCAACGAAAAAGATTGCATTTGGCAAAAAGGAAGAGTAACTTCAAGAAAAATAGGAGAAACGGGCAAGAGAAATGTTAGCATTCCTACCAAGTTAACAACCCTTCTATACTACTGCAGAATTCAGACATCGAAGTTGGGTGATCACGTTTCTGAAATACAAATGTTCCTGCAGAATTAAGAAGGGTATATATCCTGCAGATATCAGAAGGTATGCCCAATGCTACTTGAGTGAATCCAATAACTATAAGAAATGTAAATACTAACTTAAATCATAAATGTTTTGTTCAGTTGCAACTTTGCTATCTGCAAATTCATGAGGTTCCATTGCCTTGAAATATGATTACCATTGGCTAGTATGCCTTCAACTTGCCACTCATACCACGCTTATTATGCCACCCACCACTCCTATCTCCATGGAGTGCATTTTTCTTTGCTGCAACTGAACACTGATCACGCCGACCACCCTTGCAGCTCATCTATATTTGAAGCTTACGCCTCCGCATTCGGTTCTCCAATCGAATTCCTCGTAGAGCACGGACCCATCCATGTTTGCTGCATACAAGGACAACATTTTGACGACCAAAATTAGTTAACATTTTCATAATAATGGCATTCAATAACTAACATACGCCAAAACTACAAAAAGCTGAAGGTCCTATTAGTTTGTTTGATCTAATTCCAAGTTCCAAATTCTGATCCATATGCTTATAATGGCACTACCTATGGTCAGTGCCCAGAGTTTTTCCAAAGAGTTCTTTGTATAAACACTTCTGCAATATGTATCAGAATCTCAACTTATAATGCTTATCAACTAAATTAACCTCAAAGCCTAAAGTTAAGGCTGATCCTGCCTCATTCATTATCATGACTACAAAATTCAAATTGTTACAACTGACAGCTTTTCACATATTCCAACTGAAAAGGGAAATGTATGACCTCTGTCTATTAAGAGGAGTTAACTTACTTTAAGTTGATACAATAACTGAGACGTCATAAAAAGCCTTCAAACATTGTACATATCAGCTCAATTAAAATGAATGCCTTTGATGCAGAGTTTATGTAAGACTGAACATAATCACTTTACCTTCTCTGTGAACAAAACTTCAGAAGTAATAGTTAATTGGTCCATACAAACTTGGTCAGTAGTCACAAAGAAAGCCGCCTCCTCCTAAAATTTTAAAGCTAGATCAGTGTTAAGAATTTCCAAGGTTGTCAGTTGAAAAAGGACTTCAAGGCAACATGAACGAAAAGCACAACCAATCTCGAGGTACAATACATACAAGATGTGATTTTAAACTACTGCTTCATTATTTGTAAAGCAGTCCACAGTATCCATACAATACACAGTTTGATATCAGGAAACTCAATTTTTCCAGCAGGGAAGAAGACAAAATACCAAAAGTAAAAGTGGTATTCTAGTCATGAAGCTCCCACTGCTTCGCTCCGCACAATGCCACTTGTCGTTCTTGTCTTCCTGCTCCACCTTTCTCTGTCAACTGATTTGGAGGACTCAACAATACTTCTATTGGGCGCTTGATCAGGGTTCTTCCTCTTCTTTCTGGAGAAAATTGCGTCAATTTCACTGCTGGGTTTCTTCGTACTGAAAAAAGAAATTCAACAGTACTGAAGTTCTCGACTTTCCAAGATGAAAAAAGAAAATAAACCTCCTTCTAAAGTTCTCCCAAGCAGCGGCTAAGCTTCTCAAGTCCTCTCAAGCGGCGGCGAAAGACAAAGATAGATTAGGGGTTTAGTAAGGATTCAGCAGCGACAGGGAAAAAAATAAAATCAACAGATTAAGAAATGACAAAAAAGCAAGATAAAGCAAGCACCTAAAAGCGTGAACAACGCAGACGAGCCGACATCGAACAACAAATAATATTTCAACAAGCCTGTAAGTATCGTGGGTATCGTCAGAGTTGTGAGTGATTAGAGAAGATAAGAGTCGTGAGTGCGTGAGTATAGAAGAAAGAGACGTCTGAAATTTTTGATATAAACGTAAGTGACGCGATTTTGTCTACCCGAGAAGCTAAAATTTGGAGCTTTTCTAAAAAATTCTAAATTTTAGCTTCTAAAAAAGCTGTATTTTGGCTTTTAAAAAAGTTATTTCTACTTTAAAAATACTTTTGAAATTTTCAACCAAAAACTTATTTTTTTCTTAAAATAATTTTTGCGATAAAAAAAAGTACTTTTGGAGCTTGCAAAAGTTGAAACAAACAGGCTCTTAATTTACGTCTATTAATAGCCACACGTTTGAATCTCGTAAATACGAAGTTAAACCTCTTGTATCAAAAATTATTTTTGAGGTAACCGGGAGAGCAACACAGTTCAAAAGCTAACACTGCAGACGAGAGAGATTTCAAACAATGGCATCGTCGGCGTTGAATCTCGGCGTCTTCTCACTCGGAAATGGGAACAAGCATCAATTTTCAGTTCTTACTCCGAAGAGGTCGTGCTTTTCAGTATCTTTAGCAGCGGACTCTAAGGAATCGTCGTCGAAGAGGCCTGAAATTGAGCTCGAATTTTTAGGGGTGTGTATACATGATTTTAAATGAATATATGATTATTAAAATTGCTAAAAATTGCATGCGGTTGCAGCCTAAGTTAGACGGCGACGGGAAATATCGAGTGAACAGAGCAAAGTCGATAAGCGGAGAAAAGCTGTTGAGGAATATCATGTTGGATAACAAGTTGGAACTTTATGCCACGTATGTAAGTTTTGTTGGAATATTTAAAATTGTAGAGTAGTTTTGTGTTTTGGTGTTTTTGTGTTTAAGAAAGAAAAAAGCATGGACATCCTGGGCAGGGTAAGGTAATGAACTGCGGAGGTGGTGGTAGCTGCGGAACTTGCATCGTGGAGGTATGCCGTTAAGAAGTCTGTTAGTAAGACATCCTTTTGAATTGTAGCAATTCAATTCAGCTATCCTCTCCTTTAAATCCTAATCTTGAAAGATGTTTATGTCCATCCAAATCCATCAAAACGGAATTCGGTAACTTTAATTGGGTTTATTTTTCTGTAGATACTTGAGGGACAGGACCTTTTGAATGAAAGGACAAATACTGAGCTCCGGCATTTCAAGAAGGTAATAATCTACCCAAGCTTCCTGATCATGAATCTTATGGACACGGTGTCTTTACCTGCTAGCTACTTCCCTTTTATACTATTTATTTTCACGTTTGCCGAAGTTCTGATGTAATTTTATGGATAAGTATATTTCTTATACGCATGGATGTTAAACTTGCTGTTTTATTGCGTAGAGACCTGAATCTTGGAGGCTTGCTTGTCAAACAATTGTTGGAAATAAAGAAAACTCTGGCAAGGTATATGGAAATATTAGTTCAGCTCAAGGCGATAAGTCTCTCCAAGTAATGAATTACTATAAAACTATATAAACACACACTACAACTCCATTTCTTACATCAGAAGCAGCATAATTCGATGGGATAGATGCAATTGAAAATTCAGTGTGTCCTCTGTGATTCTTTCAGGTTGTGGTTCAGAGAATACCTCAGTGGAAAAAATGATTGGAGCTACGTCATTTGATGCTTTGAAGCCACAATCATATAATTCATTTCCAGTAACTGGTAACAATTCTTGATGCCAGTATGTCAAACATTTTATGAGCTATTCAATACTTACAATCATTTTTATCCAATTTTAGTTTTGCTTCAGTCCTATTTCTACTATTGGTGTATGTTACTTAACAACCCACCCTTAAGGCGGAGGCTTAATAGACCCAATTTGAAACATAAAGATTGATCTTGTGTAGTCTTTTAAGGGTTGTTAAAAAGATCAGTTAGTTGAGTAGAAAAAGAATGAGCCCTTTATTTAAGTGCAATATTTGGTATATTGACGAAAATGTGAATGATAGTTTTTAGAGTAAATTACATTTAAAATTATGAACTTTGTCTTATTTTATAATACTGATTAAAACTATTAAAATAGTAATCAAATGTGCAATTTTTTGAATTTGATGCAAAATTAGTCTATCGCTAGTTTTTTATTTAACGATGCTATTGTGGTTTTGCATTTATGGATTGGGTATTGTGTAAGAATGATCTTGATGCTCTATTGGATTTTTTTATGAGAACCCAATGCTAGAACTTTAATCACGATACGTAATAGTCGTGTTTAAATTCATTTGTAGCAACTAATGGTATTATTTAATTAGGGATGACGTAACCTAGATTAAATAATCCGAACTTGTATGATTATTACTAAATTGATCTGTTTTTTCAAACCCGTAAAGCAACTGTTTGATTAAACTTCGAGATTTTGTTCTAGATTATCCGATAACTAGGGTTAACTAACGAGTTCTTCTTAATTAACTATCACCTAAGGAAAAACCGGGTTAACAGAGCTTGTTGTTAATCTACGACCAATAGTTCACAGAGAGGTGTGAAGCTAAAAATATGAAATATGTCTATATAAGTGTAGACTGAGATTGAAACAAAAAATCGGATCCCTAACGAATTCATCACTTTCATCATTTTTGCATGTTTTCTTTAATTTATTTTTATTTTATTTTGTTATTAAACCAATCCAATCCCCCACGACCCCCTCCCCCCCAAAAAATAAATAAATAAACACCAATTATTTTCATTTCAAAAGTTTTACCCATACTCTCTGTGTGGTTGACTTGGACTCACCATTGTTATGATTATAGGTCTAGCTATTTTAAGTTTTGTTAGACGTGCTACGTTAATAAATACCGTTTGAACCAAGTATGAGTAAAAGTTAACATTCCTAGTGCACAAGGCTTCCTGTTTTGCGCGGTCTAGGGAGGATCATAATGTACGCAGGCTTACTTTTGTATTTTTACAAAGAGGTTGTTCATATGACTTAAACCTGTAATCTTATGGTTACAAAGGAGCAACTGGTACTTCTTGAACCAAGTATGAGTATGGACACTTAAACATGTAAATAAACTAAATAATATATTAATAAGAATCATAATTCCTAATCATATAGGCTTTCAGATAAAACTTATTGCATTGTCTATTTCTCTCCACTATTTCCTCTATTTTAACTTATTGCATTGTCTATTTCTCTCCACTATTTCCTCTATTTTAATGCTATCTCTGACATTTTCTTACCTTAAAGTTCAATTTTTTATTTCACCCTCATTACTTGAAATTTTGATTTCTATCTTTTATTCCATGTTCAAGTACATCCAAGAATTGAAATTAGGATGGTGGTTTATACAATGATGCTTTGGTTTTGGTTTTATTTTATACAAGAAGGAGGGAAATGATATTGAAGTTGATACTTTATGTTGCCTATAACAGGTAAAGCCCTTTTGAGATTCAACCAATCATTAAAAAGTTAAACCTTTTATTTCCTTTTTCAAGCTAACTAACTTAGGTGGCTTTCTACCTAGTTAGTTACTCTTTAAGGTAAGAAACCATCAACCTCTTTACTCTTCTTAATGCCCACCCTTCATCCTCTCCCCTTTATGCTCTTACCTAAGCCTCTCCTCCCATTATATTTGCCTCACTTCATATCTTGTCACTTATCCCTTTCAATTGAAACAACCAACAAAACAACTGAGGAGTGCCCCGCTCTTCCTTTGAAGTCAAGTGAAAAACTAACTATAACTCCTTAGTTAACTAAACCCAAAGAAACCTAGAGTGTTGTCATAGGTGACTAATGATCAAGTAATGCTTAATTTTTCCCACTAGCAAGTATTGTAGAAGTGTAGGTGGTGTCTCCACTATTGGAATTGTTTCAAGCTAGAGCTTCACGCTAGTTAACCAGCTTGATGGGATATTTTATTTATTAATGCCATCTGCTCACAAACGGAACTTTCGACTAAGAAATCATGAGACAAGCTTGGTCTGGAGAAAGTAGTAATTAATGAGGAAGATTACTTTCTTTGCAAGTTCAACTCGAAACCCTGTTGCCAATGAGTTCTTGAATATGGTCCCTGACATATAGCAAGGAAGCAATTGCTACTAAAATTATGGAAATTTAGGCAAAGTTTAGATAAGAAAGGAAAGAAAAAAAATCTAATTTAGGCTAATTGTTATAGTATCCCTTTAGAGTATTAGACAACCACAGGACTCAGCTACTTAGCTTGTACACTGGGGAGGCCTATCTGTCTTGATGCTCAGACAACTGAACTTAAAAGAATTAGCTAAACCAGGGTGTGCTTTGAGGTGAAGAAAAACAAGGAACTCTATGAAAAAGCTAAAAACTATGAGATTAAATGAGGAAGGATAGATGGACTAGGCATAAATATCCATCTCATATCAATGGAGTCATTGAAGCCTTAAAAGAAGGAATAATGACCAGTTGAAAGAATATTTCGCATAGAAAGCTTTAATGAATTATATGAAGTTGGTGAGGATTTTGAGTAGACAAGTGATAGCTCACTTCAGTCGAATAAGGAGGAAACAAACTACTATCTACTTCAAGTTGACAACAAAAAGAAGAGGGGCTTAAGTGAAGTCTAAACTTGAAACTTAAGGGGCCTCTCTTATTCTAGAAAGAAGTTGAAAAGAACTAGCAAGTATTACAACTCAGAAACAACCACTAGAAGAAATTAGTCTATTGCCTAGACCTAATTCAAGTTAGATGGATATTGCTACCACTAAATTAGAGTTATTCACTATTAGAAAAAAAGACCAAGAAGAAAGAAGAAGGTTCGACAACCTATCAATACGTTTCTTAGTGTGGAATGTTAGGGTGCTTGACAGCCCTTATAAATAGCTATTAGTTAAGGATCTTTTGAGGGAAAAAAAGCCTTGCTTTGTAGGCCTTTTGGAAACAAAAATTAAGGCAATAATATAAATAATTGGTGATTTTATGTAGGGACGTCAAATGTGCCTTGACCCGGCTCGGTTTTGGGGCCACGGGCAGGCCATAGACCGACCTTGGTTGGCCTGACTGGGCCACAAAATAACGTTGTCTTCGACGTTTTTCTTTTTAAAAAATATATGGTAGGTCAGGTTGGCTCGGGTCGCCTATAGCTCATCGAGCCATGGGTCTATCAGCCCATGGTTGGGCCGGGCCATGGGCCACCCTGGCCTACAGTTGGGCTCAGGTCGACGAGCCATTGACTAGTCTAGTTTTATAGGAAAAAAATTTACGTGCTATCACCAACCACAATCATTATAATGGTAGAATTTTGGTTGCTTACGACAAAAAGAAAGTCTAGGTCATGAAATCTTTCTCCATTAACTAGCTAATATATCTCACAATAGCCTTCTTAAATGCCTCTACTTTACTCAATGTATCATTAATCTATAAAAAAAATTTATCTTTCCAAAGGACTCTTTATAAAGTGAATTGCGAAGAATTTAGATGCTCTCAAAGCACACTTAGATTGTTTTGGGGAACTTCAATAGTAGAATGTATTCTCACGAAGTTAAGAGCTTAAGAAGGAATCAAGGTCACTTGAAAGATGACCTAAGAGCATGTGTGGAACAAATTAGAGTATCTTATTTAAGCTTTGGAGATCAACTTTTCAACTAGGACAACAGATAAGATGGAGAATGGAGGTTTAGAAGAAAGTTGGATATGACATTGGTTAATATGGATTGGATGACAAGTTTCCCCTCTAATGCAACTTTTTTTAGGAGTACTATATACATATACCGTTCTTATATGGAGGTGCATAACATACTCCAGGTTGAGCCAATAAGGGCCTCATTTAGATTCAATAACTACCTCCTTAAAGCCCCATTTTTGTAGTGGAGTAAGGGAAGGATACATAAGAAGGTTGATGGTTATAGGGCATATATTAGTTTTGAAAAACTGAAGAGCATTAGAAAAGAACTGAAGTTAGTAAACAAATCTCTGTTCTTTAGTATAGAATTTGTAGTTAGTAAAGCAAGACAGGCTCTTGGTAAGGTGCAAAATGATTTTTACAAATTCCTTGACAATGAAAAGTTGAAAAATGTGAAAAAGTAGCAACTAGACTTCTTACATCTAAGCTTTGAAAGCTCACAACAATCTAATGCTTCAAAAATTATGGATTTTATGGCTTAATGAGGGTGGTAGGAATACCAAGTTTTTCCACAATGTTATCCTTACCAGAAGGAACCAAAACAAGATCAACATTTTGCATAACCAACAAAAAGATGCCTTTACTAATTAAGAGAAACTTAAAATGTTAACTTTCAACCACTTCAAAGATCTTTTAGGAAATTCTACTAGCAGAGATGTAACTTCTCAAAACTAATCTCCTTTATTTTTTCTCCACTACACTCCACTCAAATTGCTCCACTTAATAGGCCTTTTCTAAATTCGAATTAGAAAATGCCTTATTTAGTCTTGCTCCCAGGAAGGCCATTGGCTCTGATGGCTTGAATGTCTATTTTTCGCAATGGACATAAATGTAGTTAGATACATAGTAACTAAAGCGATATTGAAATTCTTCTCAAGCAAAAAGATGCTAAGGAAGATGTAGAGAATCCTGTAATAATAGATAGTCCCTTAATCAAGAGATTATCCTTAGCTATAATATCTAGCTATTTTAGGGATATTTCCAAATAAGGAGTTTTCCTAATTAAGAAGACTCCCATAACTATGTATCATAGCAGCTGTACATCTATTGTTGGAATAAAAAATAGAGAAGTTTTTACATGGTATCAGAGCCTCACGCTCTTCCATGAATCACAAGGCTGCAATGGTGGGATCTCGATCTTCATCTCTCGAGACCACTGGCAGCTCTACCCCTCTCTCTGGATCAGGAAATCAACCTGATTCAGTTAGCATAAAACTAGAAAATTTCCTATATATTTCAATCTAGAAGCTGAATGGAAGAAACTACCTAGAATGGTCCCAATCAGCCCTAGTAATCACTGGAAAAGGGAAAATAGGGTACATAACAGGAGCAGTTCAAACTCCAAAACCAAAAGACCCCAATTTCGACCAGTGGAGCTTGAAGAATGCCACAGTTACGACTTGGCTTATCAACTCCATGGAACCAAGGATTGGAATGCCCTTTATTTTTCTTTCAACAGCCAAAGATGTATGGGAAGCAGTCAATGAAACATATTCAAACCTGGAAAACTATGCTCAACTGTTTGAACTCAACTCAAAAATGTGGAAGATGCAGTAAGGTGAGCAAGATGTGACTGCCTATTATAATGAGTTGACTATAATATGGCAGGAGTTGGATCTATTTGAGGACAAAGTGGAAAGATCCAGAAGATGCAGCCCAATATAGAGAAAAAAGTTAACAGGGGAAGAAAGATAGCAATTAATTTTCTAAATTGCTAAAAATTCAAAAACTCCCCTTTTTATATTTTCCTTGCATCAATTAATTTCATTACAGAAATTAACTGAACATTCCTAGTGGATTCGATCCCGAGTCACCATAATTTTAGTGTGCAGGGTTAGGTAAATTTGCAATTCACTCGACACACCCTATTAGATTGCTACAGCCAGAGTCCAAAAAACATATATCTTCTTTATGAGTCTTATCAACACATGCCATTAACATCATCTCTTCTTGAGTCTCAGTTTAGCATCTTCTTTCCCTTTATCTGGACATTCCCATTGAAAATCACCGAGCTTATGATAATTGTAGCACTCTACCATAGCCTTGTTTAAACCTTTTCATCCTCTTCCACGTCCTCATCCTCTTCTCCATATTGGTCTCCATGACTAACCTTTAGAGCATGCTCTTTTTCAACATTAGAACTCATGCGTTGTTCATGCATAAGTAAACTACTTTGTTATTCATCGATGGTCGGAATGCTTGTATCTTTGGACCCCTCAATAGAACAGATGATATAGTAAAACTTGGGAGTCATCAACCTCTAAATCTTTTCAATAACTACAACCTCTCCCTTATCTTCACCGTTCTCCTTCATCTTAATGTCAATAATAAGAGTGCGAGCAAAATACTCATTCATTGTCTCTCTTGTCCTCATGTGAAGAACTTCAAACTCCTTTAGCAATGCTTGCAAATAAGTACGTTCAACTCATCTTGTGCCTTGATATTTTTGCTTCATAGAGTCCCAAATATTTTTATGTGTCCTTGTTGATAACTATATCTAGGATAGTGCGATCCAATGCTTGAAATAAATAATTCTTGGCTTTTAAATCCTTCAACTTATGTTCCTCGTAGTTTTTCTTCAGTGCATTAATAAGAATGGCACCTCCTGCTGCTACAGGAATTCCATTCTCCACCACACCCTAATATTCTTTTAATCGTAGAAAATTTTCCATGAGCATCACCCAATGATCATATTGACCATCAAATTTTGGAACCTCCGGTTGTACGTTTGTGCTTTCTGTAGCCATACTTTTATTGATATGCTCCTAGAAGACTACTACTTCTACTTTGCAAGCCTTGTAACAACCAACAAGGCTTTGATACCAAAAATGTTAGTGAATAAGAAAATAACTGAAGAATAACATAGGAATATGGTGTTGGTTTATGCCCTTGCAGCCAATTTTGGTTGTAATTTTAATTGTATAAAATTTGTTTTATTTAATAAAAGGCATTCTTTATCTTTGTGCATTTTAATTATTTAATTATTAATCATAAAGATAAAATCCCTGGAATAATTATTATGCAATTAGAAATTATAATGTGATTATAATTATGAGATTCAAATTGCATTTTGTATTATTCCTAAAATGTTCCT
>JAOSBK010000001.1:9644949-9668103 GCA_027568895.1 Erythroxylum shatona | reverse complement strand
AAAGCATGGTTGATGTAAACAGTAAACTAGTAAAGTATACAGTATAACTGTACAATATACTAATATGGACTATTTTGTAATTTTTAAAAATTTCAAGGACTATTTTATAAATTTAAAAAATTACCTGAAATAATACCCAGTACTGACCGATACCGGTACAATTTTATTCTAGAATTTAATCCGATATCAAACCTGATACGGTATTCATAACTTTGGTTGTTAGGACAGAAACAACCATACTTGGTTTTATCCTTTTCTTAATTTAAGAAAAAAGCAAAGCAAAGACTCTCTTTTATTTATTTATTAATCTTTCTTATTATATTTTATTCTTCTTCTTTGCAGACAAGAACGCAACGAAGCAACACAAGAAAATAAAACGAAATTATTAGGAAATAATAGAAAAGGATTATACGCCCGATCACCAGTGCGACGTCGTTTGCCGCCTCTGCTCCTGTCAGATCGTCCCAACTTCCAACCTGGTAGGTTCTACGCAACGCCCTTGCTCCCTCCTCGATGGAGTCAGCTCATCAGTTGTTGAATATTAGTCAACGGTTCTCAATTTAGGGTGTTGTTTTCGAGTTGCTCATTTCTAGAGTTAAGCTTTGTTTGGTTTGATTTGAGTTCTTTGTTTTTTTCCAGGTTTAGGTAAGCTAATAATGTCTATGGAAATGGAAGCAAATTTTGTTTTTGTTTTTGTTTTTGGATAAGTAGCAATCAAATCAAGTTCCTTTTGATTTTGGAAAGAAATTAAAATTCGGAATTCGTTATTTGGTTGAGATGATAGATTCTTCACATTGTCCAAGAAAATGTAAGATAAAGCTGTGTAATGTATATATATACACACACCCACAGAGACACACATTTTCTTTTGGTGAACAAAGCTTGGGTTTATTGTTTTCTTTGGGAAACTTGTCGTCTTCTAAGATTTATCCATTTAGTTGGAATTATTCTGTTCATTGCTCTCAACATCAACTCTTTGATCTACGGATTCTTTCTCTTAGTTTGTAAAGATATTTTAATTACAAGTTTCTTTATTTTTTACTTCTTGAATTTAATATTTTATGTTAATTATTTGTTTTCCTTGTTAAACGGCAGCTTCTTAGTCCCAGCCAAAAGAAATATGTGTGTCTTCCCTTTGAGAAATTTGAGTTTATACTGATGCCGATGTTATTATATTTTTCTTGTTACAAATAGAATTGTGTTAATTTAGCCTTGGCTTGTGCTGTCAAGGTATTTGGATTTTTTGTACAACTTGCACTGTTTCTTGGAATAAGAACAAATCAGGGAGTCGGACATCATTTAAGGTGTGCTATTTTCTAGTGATGCTATGCTTCCGACGTTTCAGCTGGTGTTGGTGGGTATAGATGGATGTTGGCCCACTAGAACAAGGATCTGAGATTCAAATTGACGTTTATCCATTATTAATGGAGCGCCTCGAATGTGTTAATGGTAGTGATCACACTGTAGACATACCACAGAGTATGGATGGTTCTGTCTCAGCACCTCATGATAGAAGTTATAGTCGTTTTGAAGCTTCTTCCTATGAGGACAGCTCTTTAAGCAATGTAAGAGTTCCTGTCTCTCAGCCATCAACATCTTCATCAAATGGTCCAAACTCACAAAATTCTTCCTTCATAAGGAGGGGAGAAGCTCGTAGGCGTAGGAGTCCACTGAATTCTGGGTTGTGGATTTCTGTTGAATTAGTTCTGACAGTGAGCCAGATTATTGCATCTATTGTTGTATTGTCTATATCTAGGGACGAGCATCCCCATGCACCATTGTTTGAATGGATTGTTGGTTATGCTTCTGGTTGTTTAGCAACCCTTCCCCTGCTTTATTGGCGTTATCATCATCGGAATCAGACATTGGATCAAGACTCTTCTCAACCTCGTCAGACTTCAACACACATTAATGTACCTGCAGGACTATTTGCCCTTTCAGTTACTAGGGCTTCAGAAGGTGAAGATCGAAGAAATGCTGTCCCATCAACTAGAGGTAGCCAATATGCCAGGGCTTTCAATGCAAGGTATTTTTGATGTCAATCAAAGCTCTTTGGAGATGTATCATACTTGTATCAGTTGTGATTCTTGTAAATTGTGCCTTGCACTTTGAACATATTGGATAAGTGTTGGTTCTAATATCTGTTTAGACAGTTGCGTTCATTGTTTTAGAGTTGTTCATACTGGTAGTATTTCTTCTTCCTTTGTAAGAAATTGACTAAAATTGCAAAAGACGGTTCTTTCCTTACTGTTTTTTAGTTGGGACTTATTTGTTTCTAATGCATTGATATTCAGCACACTTTCTATCACGAGACTTTATATGTGCCTAGACAGCTTCCACCATGTCTAATTCATTGGTGTTATGTGCATTAAAGTTTATTTCTTCCAGTTTGTTATCTTTAATAATGATGACTGGTAACTGAAGATATTAATGCATCAAGCGTCGCCTTTATCCCCTTTTGTGGAAGATAGATACTGAACAAAGATCTAAAATCTTTAAGATTGTGAAGTAAAAGATCCTAGCAGTTGCTTCTTCCCAACTTGTTAAATGACCAGTAAGTAGAGATTCATAATGGCAACAGATATATCTGTTAGATGATCCAAGGGGAAGAGAGGAAGGGTGTGTATGGTTGAGGGAGGGGTTGTTAGGGTAGGCAAAATCGATGGAGGAAAGAACGCAATAGGGGGTTACTGCAGCTTTTAGAAGGTTTTGTTTGGGTTAGATAGTAATTCCTAGTTTAGTGGTGTGATAAAATTGTAATTAGCTGTGAAGCAATATATCAAAATTGGAGTTATTAATATCTTAATTTTGTGCTCCTTATGTAATGATTTAGATAATACTAAAATGATCACATTGCAATTCCTTGAAATTAGATTAAAAAAATTGGGATTCTAAATTCATGAAAGTGGTATAGTGGGGGTGGAATTAATAGGCTCAATCCAAATTCCAAATTTCATTTTGCATGTCCCACAGTAGCAAAGTAAGATATCATTGATGATTCAAGGGCTGTAGTCCATAAGAAAGGCCAAATGTAGCTGAAGTTGATTGGATTCCTTCATATGGTCTCTCTTGTAATGCTTCGTACCATTACTTGATCCTTCCAACACGATGCCTCTTTCCTTTTGGTTTACAGGCTTAAACTCCTGATGGACTACTATAAAATGGGATTGGATTGCTTTTTTGCTGTTTGGTTTGTGGTTGGCAATGTATGGATCTTTGGAGGACATTCATCTGCCAATGAGGCTCCTAACTTGTACAGGTGTGATGCATGGTGTTGTCCCTAATATATCTTGTGTTACATAGAGTTGATACCTACTTTGTATCTATCTTTGTATCTATTTTTCAGGTTATGTATAGTGTTTCTTACATTCAGCTGTATTGGATATGCCATGCCCTTCATTCTGTGCGCAACAATCTGCTGTTGCTTGCCTTGTATAATTTCTATCCTTGGGTTTAGAGAGGATCTATCACAGACCCGAGGGGCAACATCAGAAGCAATTGATGCTTTACCAACATATAAATTCAAGTCCAGTAAGAATGGAAACCGAGATGATATAGATAATAACTCCCCTGCTGGTGATTGTGGTGTTGTAGCTGCAGGAACTGAAAATGAACGAGCCATCTCTGGTGAAGATGCAGTAAGGCCACTTGCTTATAAATTTCTACAATCTGTAGACGTCTAAATCACCTTGAAGTTCAATTTTTCTATGACTAGTGAAATCATCTTGTTACTGTGATAGGTTTGCTGCATTTGTTTAGCTAAATACGTCAACAATGATGACCTCAGGGAGCTACCTTGCGCTCATTTCTTTCACAAGGAATGTGTAGATAAGTGGCTAAAGATAAGTGCATCTTGTCCCCTATGCAAGAGTGAGCTTGGTGATAGTGTTTCGGTTTCCGGATCAATATCTGGACAGCAACTGGTTTAGAGAGAAATGGAGTAGAGTGTTGTGGGAAGCGTCATCTTTTTCATCACTGACTATATAAAAGAGCAGTCTAAATACAGAAACATCTTTCCCATTTTGACATGTAAAGTATGTATTCTTTTTCATTGTCTTGCTGTGCCTTGGAATAGTGAAGGTATGTACGAATTTAGTTGGTGTGGCATCCGCTTTTGGGCCTTGCATCTAACCAAACAGTTGGCCATAACCCATTTGTCCTGGGAAGGGATTCTGCATGTGCATCCTTTAACGGTTTTACCAACTGCTGTTAGCTTAGCAATTTTGGAAGTCAGGTTAGTTTACACCATACAATAGAGTTGGTATACATTAAATGCCTTTTCTCTGTTTTCCATTTATCTTTTTGAGTTAATACTTCAATGCATGTCGTCTTTTTCCAAAAAATGTGAGTTAAGTTTCACAAATCCCTATGCTTGAAAAGTACTAAAATGAAGAGTTTGGCCAGTATTTTAAGTCAATAAAAAATCATTAAGTTGAAATCTATTATTTTACAAGGAGATTCTGTCTCTAAAATCCTCGGCCTGCCTGCTCTCTTCATCCGACTTTTCCTTGGGTTTCATAGGGTCAAACTTTGACTTTCTTTTAAGCTAATGGCCAGCTTCCCGGCTAAGTTTAGTCTCCACTCCCAGAACTTAGGCTTCAGGATGTCCCTCTTCTGCTTTGGCTTCATTGATCACTCCTCTTCTTTCCTTTGGTGAGGGTAAGCATATTTCTTGTTTTCTAGGCATTTTGTCAAAACCCCCTGGCCTCTCATTCCATGCCAACTTCTTTGGTGTCTTGCTCCATTCCTTCTTCTTTTCCTACTGTTTTTTTAGAAAATGAATAAATTTTCGTTAACCTTAGCAAAACCATCATAACAACATTACAATGATTTCCTCAGCATAAATCAAATTCTCAACTCAAACCAAAAACAATTAGGATATCCAGCTTCATAAGTTTACATGTGCCAATTGTTCTTTAATTCGATAGACAAGTTGTTGTCTGCATTCTTGGCTATTGATACAACTCTAATCCAATTGATATTGTCCTCAACTAGTTGATGTTTGCTTGTTTCTTCAGCTCTGTAGATTCTATTGTCTGTTTGTTTCTTCAGCTCTGTTGATCCTATTGTTTCTTTCTTTCCATAAAGAGTAGATAGTAATTGTAAATGTTGTCTTGTAATTAAATTACTCCGTTTTGCTTCTGCATTCTTGCTAATCTGCTAATCCATTCAAAACTCTAAGCCACTCATAGGTTTGACAATAATCTATCATCTTATGCTTGATTCTACTCCAAACTGATATGGAATATGTGCATTGAAAAAACAGGTGTTTTCTATCTTCTTTAGTTCCTTGCATAGCACATAAACTAGATCATATGAGTCAAACCATCTATTTTTGGTTCTTATTTTGTTTTTAATAACCAACCAAGTGATCATAGAGCCTTTAGGACTAAGGAAGTTTCGCTGTAACAAATCGTACCAAGGCACCCTCTCATTATTTTGGAAGATCTTGTAGCAAGATTTGTTGGTAACCACTCCTTTAGAATGAGCTATCCAGGTGAGTTCATCTTCTCTATACCTAAGAGTGGTTTGAGGAAAGCATTCAAATAAGGTGAAGCCTCTGAAACTACCAGACCATTTTGAATAAGTGAAGAGGCTTTTGCATTAAGGGGAATTCTATTACTAAGCTGAGCTATCTCTCTTCTTTGCACTAATTATCATACCAAATCCATATTTTTTCACCATTCCCCAATTTGTGTTTCAACCAAAGGTAAACAATGTTCCTCAGTTGCTACATGTGAGTGAAGCACCATGAGGCATCCCTGGTGATAGGCATCTTCCAAAAAATTATTTGCCCCTCTGTTGCCCCTTAAACTATTAGCCTTTTAGTTTAAAATACTTCACATAAAGTGTGGAATCAAGTGGTAAGGGACTAAGAACTCAAACTCAAGTTCATTCTTGAAGTTAGGGATTCTACAACCTTTTGTTATCTCTCCACCTTCGAAAATCCTTAAAGTTGGAGATGATAAATGCAAAACAACACTAGTGCGATACTTCTTGAATAAGAGAACTTCCCACAAATCAAATTGGGTTGAGACTAGATAGGACAAGTGGGGCTTAACCTTTGATTAGACCAGAAGACCACTTCGCTTTCAAGTTTAACGATGTCCTAGAATGTTGAGTGCATTACAGTAGTGTCTCTGGCGTTGAAATGGAATGTCATTATTTCTCTTTATATTAAAACCTGGTATAACCTTAGACAAAAAAGCTTATTCCTATATGGGTCTGTTTCCATATATTTCACTTGGCTATTGATCTACAATGAGATTTAGCTATTTAGCTAGTTTCATACGCAAATCTATGTGTCTAAATGTATATATTGGTAGTTTGAGGAGAATAGGGTATGCTAAGGTGTGTGAGGAAGTAAAGAAGGACAAGGATCTCCTTAAAATTCTAAGAATTTATGTCTCAATGAGAAAGGTGGCTTAATGACCTAAAAAATAACTCTTTCTTCCCCCTGAAAACCAAGTCAAATGAATCTAGTTAAAGTTTGGAGACCTATTGGGAAAAAATTCTCTCTGGAAGGACACGCTTAGGAAAAGGATAATCATATAACTGTTGAAGCTCTCGCACGTAGTCTAGAATCTCCTAACCTGAGAAATAATGGAGGGAATAAAAGGAAGAATATTGCTAAGTTGGACACTTACGAAGTCTTTATAGGGGATTTTACAAACTCCAAGAAAGTATCTCCACTTTTGCTATAACCTCCATAAGCAAACCAATCCCTCTTTTGCTGGGTAACAATGAAGGGAACTAGCAGCAGATTATCAATTGTTTGGACCTATTGTATGGATTTCCATAACCTTTTGATAACTTTAATAATCAAACAAAGGATTCTACTATGGAGGATTATGTAACTCATCACATTGAGCCCTCCAAGGAACTCTTAAATACTCAAGGACCACCATTAGCAAAATAAGAAGGAGAATTCAAATAAGTCATTAGGAGATAATATGGTCGAATACCCAAAGGGAAGGGATCTCAACCCGTTATCTTATAGAATATTACGGGCTTAAATTGGCCTAAAAAGCAACAAGTTCTTTATGATTATCTTATTTATAAAAAACCATCTTTGGTTGGCATGCTAGAAACTAAGCTCAAGGAGGATATAATGAACAAGGGACTTTGGTTCTTTCAAAAAAATTGGATCACTTTATCTAAATCATTCATACCATTACAAAGGGAGAATCCTAGTGGCGTATCGTCCTGAAGTAATTAAGGTACTTCAAATTTAAACTTCTAATCAATTTATAAATCTAAGGGCTAAATATGAGTTGATGTTGGATGATATTAGAATCCTTTTTATACTGATAATATTGCTTTCCAAAACTATGGGAAGACCTGAAATCTTTACACTCTAATTTCCTAACCCCTTAGCTTGTGCTTGGTGATTGCAATTGTATCCTATATGCTCAAAAGGGAAGATTAATCTTATTTTATCAAATATGGAGATGAGGAATTTATAAATTGTCTGAAGAATTGACATTTAAATTACTAAGAAAACTTCTATCACGGGGGAATAAGTAAGAGGGCCAATGACTTAGAAAGAAGCTTAACAAAGGTCTAGTTAATTCTTATTGGATGTCTTTTTTCCTTGACAACTTTGGATACTTTAGTTCTCCTTTTATATTTGATCACAGTCTTATAAAGATTTAAATGCTTTATCCTAGTACAAAAGTGAAAGCTCGTTTTAGGTTTTTGAACTTCCTAAACTTGAAGGTTATGAGGATGTAGTGATGAAGGGGTTATCACATCAAATTTAGGGTTTTGAAGCTTATAAACTAGTGGGAAACCTACAACTAATTTAGGAAGAGATTAGGCTACTTCACAGAAAGCATTTTAACAAGGATTTGCATTCAACTATTTCTGAACCTAGAGAATAATTTCTCCCTACATAGGAGAAACTTTATGATAATCCTTACAACTCTTCTACCAGATTGCAAAAGCATATTGCTTTTAATAATTATCTTCTTAAAGTGGAAGCACGTAACTCTTTTTTAAAAAGAAAAGTCTATAGTTCAATGGATTCGAGAGGGGGATAGTAATTATTCTTTTTCTTTCAATGCAATATAGGTAAGAAGAAACCAAAATAAGATAAGTTTGTCTAGCTAATTATAATGGTGACTTGTTGTGGACAAGAGAAGTTAAAAGATATAACTTTTAACCATTTCAAAGAATGAAGCTTTTTACACTTCCTCTTTGCAAGCTTAAGTGTTTTCATTTCTTAAAGTTTTTCTCAGAATCAAATAGATTTACTCAAGTCAATTATTACTATCTTGGAGATTGGAAAAGCTATCTTCAAGATGCACCCTAACAAGGCACTAGGACTAGATGGCTTTGATGCTTCCTTTCAAAAATCTTAGGGATACTCAATAATTAGGTTATGTGTGTTCAAGGGAGCAAGAGGAATTGAACAAGATGACCATATATCATCTTTCATCTTTAACATTTGCATTGGGTTTTTAACTCAATTTATCTCCCATGATATTTGTCAAGGAATAGCTTCCAAATTTCATTCAAATGCAAGGCCTAGAAGCTTTTCGATTTTCCTTTTACTAATGATCTCATTTTGCTTTGTGGAGCTAACAAATCCTATATTATCGGTCCCTTGGAATCACTCAACTATTTCTCATCTCTCTTAAGACTCAAAGTTAATAGCTCTAAAAGCTGACTTTCTGTGTTTGCAAATTATGAGAATTTAGCTCAAGAATTGTTCAACTTATCAGGTGTAAATCTTTAATTTCTACCTTTCAAATACTTAGGGATTCCTATAACCACTTATAGACTCATTTATAGGGATTATTTGCCTCTTTTTGACTCCATTCTTAAAAGAATTGGTAACTGAAAAAATAAAACCCTTGTGAATATCCATTTGTTCCTTTCTGACTAGTTATTGTAAATAAGGCCATCTTGATGATTGTCCATTCCATTTCCTTTTCCTTTAGTTCCTATAGCATTAGTGAATTATGTCAGTCCATGTTATATAAGGAATTTGGGGATTGCATTATCCCTTGATAATTGACCATATGTGCGATGAGTAACAAGAGGTGAAGAATACACATATGTTATAGATTAGAGTTCCTAAAATCCTTCAATGGTCCTAACCTGCATTAATTATCATGCCATAAAGGTATTTTTGTGCCATTCCCAACCTGGTATATAAATTCATCACTAAACTTCTACTTGAGCTTGAATAATAGAGTTATGATATAAGAAAAATTAGAATTGATCGAAGAAAACTTAGAATTTGGATTCATTACTAAGAATTGTTAGCTTTTTATATTTAGCATGAATCTAACTCACCCATAGAGATTTCTTATCACTTAGAAGCCTCCACACTCTCTTTAACATTAGAGTTTGATTCATAAGTTTGACAAGGAAGATTCTAAGTCCCCTTCTTCCATGTCCTTGCATACATCACTCAAATTTATTTTTTGTAGTGAATTTCCCCCTACATTTGTTTTTCATAAGAACCTCCTCAACATAGCTAATGTTTTTTTGGAAGCCATACGTGCAAACTCCAATACATATACAGATTGTTAAGAATGGATTTTATGAGTTATAGTATGCTTGTAGTAGAAAAATTTTAAGAGCTCCAACTAGAAATTTTTAGCTTTATCTTCTCCAATAGTGGCTTAAGATCATTTTAGAGTTCCTTCTTGTAATAATAAGCACTCATAGATAGGTTATTGGAGGCTTAGAAGGTTTAATGCTTGAGATTTAAGTTAGCCAATTTGAAATTTTTTCTCCACTAGATAAAATGATCAATGGGGCTTTTTGTTTGTTTATGACTAGTCCAAATAAGGAATATAATAGGTTAGAGACTAGTCATTAACAAGCTTATTAAGTTAGGATCAACTTTTGAGAATAAAATCAAGTCATTAGCAAATGATAGACTTAAAATTCTTAAAACTTTGTATTTGGAGTGAAATTTGAATTGGTGATCTTTGTTGATCATGCCCTTTATTAGTCTCACCAACACCTTCATAGCTAGGTTAAATAGAAAAGGAGACAAAGGTCTCCTTGCCTATGGACTTTAGCTTTCCTAATCAACCTTTTTTGTTCTTCATTCATAAGGATTCCATATGATATGGTTGTGATGCATTGTGTGATCCACTGGATGAACTGACTAAGGAAGTTTAAGGCATACAAAATGTTAATGAAAAAAACTACAATACAAGGAGTACTAAGCCTTTTATAAATCAACCTTAATATAATTACTATAAGATCTTTTCCTTGACTAATTATTAAAAATCTCTTATACCAATAATATATTATCACCTATTTATTTTCTTTAGATATAAGCTCATTCGGATGGATCAATTAGGTGAATCACACACTAGTTTCAGTATATTAACTAGTATTTTTCCTATCACTTTGTATATTAGGTTAAAACATGAAATTGGGTGATATTATTTTAGGGAATTTGGAGATTGTACCTTTGTAATCAGTGTTGTGTAAGTCTTATTAAGCTCTTTTAGCATATTTCCTTCCTTGAAGAATTCAAACATTTCTTCCACCACTATTGTCTATATATGACTTTTAAGTTTTTTGGAAAAAAATCGCTTTGAAGCCATCAAGTCCCATGCTTTGTTGGGGTTCAAGGAGAATAGGATTTTGCCACCTCTAGTGCCTTAATAGGTTTAACTAGAGAATCTATCATGTGTATAAGCACTTGATCTTCCATAATGGATGATACTATTGACAATTGAAGTAGTATTATTGTTTGAGCTTAGGGCATTGGAAAAAAATTTGAGCACTTCCTCTTATATTTCTTCCTTAGAGCTAAGTAAATCCTTATTGTTCTTTATTAGAAATGTGATTTTGTTGTTATTTCTCCTTTTATTTATAGATCTATGAAAGAATTATGTGTTTCTATCCCTATGTTTCAACCATAGCATCCTGGATCTTTGCTTAAGGAGGGAAAAATTAATTTCTACTAAGTTTTTATAGTGTTGCAAGGACTATTTTTCCATTTCTTATAGTTCCTTACATTGAGGGCTGTTATATAAAGATCCCTAAATCTATGCTAGGTCGTTTTTTGCTTCCTTTATTGCCAATTGTAAATATTTAGTTTTACTGTAGTTCATCTTTTTGGTTCATTTTCATTTCTTGTAGGTTTCTAGCACATGTAAACTACTTGCTTCCTCTTATAGGGGTTTGAATACTCCTAATCAAAACTTCTTCAAATTTTGCTATGACATAGGGGTATGGTTAGATAATAGATGATTGTTGAAGACTGTCTTAATCTCAAGGAATTTCTACAACAACATCTCATTCATGAAGGCCCTATCTAAATTTTCCTCATGAAATACCTCCCTATTTGATTGTTGTTTCACGTGTAAAATAATCTCGTCATTCTTAAGTCCATAACTTATATATCCCTACAACATTTCAAAAGCTCCTTCATTTCAACTTACATAGAGTTCATCATGCAATTGAAGTCTCCAGTGATTAACCAGGGATGATTCATGATCTCCCTTATCTCTTTGATTTTGCTCTATAAAGATGATCTGTAAAAGTTAAGTTTTAAGGCATATACAAAAGCAACACTAATGAAGTTTGTTTTAGCTCCTGTGATGAGAGTTTTGGGCACTGTGATAAGAATGATAGTGGAATTGCTTTGTAGTATTTTGTGCTAAAAATTGAGTTAGGGATCACTAACTCATTTTTAAATAAAAATGAGGAGAACTTAGTAACTTTTAAGAGTAGAACTAGAAAAACTCAAATTTATTACTTCCTCATAAGGTAGAGTGATCGACTTAGTTGCAAGGATTGCAAAGTGGTACGTAATGTTTACTTGTCAACTTATCATAAATTATTGGTTATAGATCTTATAATTAAGGGTTAGAGGAAGAAAAGAAGTCATAAGAGGTATATCAATGTCAAATGGTGGAATCTAAAAAGGGATACGATGGAATAGCTTAGAGATAGATTATTAGATGGAGAAGAATGAAAATTGGAAGGAGATGCTAACTAGATATTAAAGAGAGTAGCAACTCTTTTAAGAAAAGCAACTAAAAAGATCTTAGGTGTTTTTAAAGGTAGAGTTTGCAAGAGCTTATACCAACAATTGGAAACTTGAGATTGAGAAAGGGATATTTTTGAGCTAGTAATAGCTAGGGAACGGAAAACGAGAGAGTTATATTACGTTTGTTAAAAGATGCAACAAGGTTGGTGCTCAAGGCTGAAAATGACATCAAGAGAAGATGACATAGTTACTTCTATAGCTTTTTAATGAAGGTGTAGAGGATAACATCTCTTTAGATGATCTTAGCATGTTTGAGAGGTACTATAACTTTACTTGTTATTGGTAGATCACAAGGGAAGAACTTAAAAAATATTTGAGAAAGATGAAGAGTGGAAGGGCAATAGGGCCTGATGAGATACCCATAAAGGCGTGAAAAAGTGTAGGCGATGAGGGTCCTACTTGTTTAGTCAAGCTCTTTAATATGATCCCTAAGTCCATCAAATGCTAGATGAAAAAAAAACTTAGTATGTTAATTCCTCTATACAAGAACAAGGGGCACATCCAAAGCTGTAACAAATATAAAAGCATCAAATTACTTAGTCACACCATGAAGTTATAGGAGAAAGTGATTGAGAAGAAAGTAAGAAAGGATGCACCTATTTTAGAAAACCAGTTTTGTTTCATACTAGGAAGGTCTACGACAGAAGCTTTACATCTCCTTAGAAGATCAATGGAATACTACAGTGAAAGATAACATAACCTACATATGGTTTTTATTGACTTAAAGAAGGCTTATGACAAGGTACCTACGAAATTCATGTGGAGGTATTTAGAAATTAAGAGAGTTCCTATGACCTGTATTCGGGTTATTAAGGATATGTATGAAGATTTAAAGACTAGGGTAAGGATTATAGGAGGAGTTATAAAATATTTTTCTATCAATATTGAGCTACACTAAGGCTCCTTGTTGAGCCTCTTTTTATTTGCAGTAGTGATGAGTGTGCTCACCAAGAATATTCCAAGGGATGTGCCTTTGCATATGCTATTTGTTGATGATAGTGTGTTGGTGGATGATACAAAAGAGAGTGTCAATATCAAGCTTAAACTTTGGAGCAAACCATTAGAGTCAAAAGATTTTTAATTGAGCATAACTAAGACTGAATACTTAGAGTACAACTTTTCAGGCTATAAGGTAGCTTCCAATGTGGAGGTAACGATTGGATCAAAAGTTATACCACAAAAAGAATATTTTTAGTAACTAAGATCTATTATCCAAAGCAATGGAGAGATCAATGAGGACATTGTTCATCATATCAAATCAGGGTGGCTTAAATGGAGAAGTGCATTAGGAGTTTTATATGGCAAGAAGAAACCACACAAGCTCAAAGGTAAAATCTATCGTGTAGCGATTAGATCCGCAATGTTCTAAAGATAGAATGTTAGTCGGTTAAATAGATGTATAGTCATAAGTTAATGGTGGCGGAGATGAAGAGGCTTTGTTAAATATTGTAACCTGACTAGAAGAGATAATGCTAGGAATATAATGGTAATATAAAAGTTAAAGATGACCACTATTAATAAAAATTTAAGAGAGGTAAGACTTAGGGGGTTTGGTTATATTAATAAGAAACATCTTGACACTCCACTGAGAAGATGCGAGAGGATTGTATTTAGGGATTATAAGGGAAAAAAAGAAAGGCCTAAAAATAACTAGGGGAGGTAAACAAGAACCATATAACTTAGTTGCAAATTATAGAGGACGTGACCCTTAATAGAAAACTTTAGCATAATAAGATATGCGTAGAGTGTCTCACATAGAGAGTTTTCTTTTACCTCTTTTAAACTTTTTCCTTCGATTCTTATGTCTTGTATTTAGTTTTTCCCCTTTAGTTATTTAGTCTAAGCATTTCCTTATGTAACCTAAACATTTTCTTATAATAATATTTTTTCCTTATTCTCTCTCTCTCTAGATATATACACACTTTTAAATAAGTCTATCGAAAATAAACTCTTTACCTATGGTAAAGTTGCATATTTTTGGACTTCCCCAAACCCTAAGTTTAGTAGGACTTTTACTAGGTTTTTTGTTATTGTTGTTTTTTAGCATTATTGTATGCTAATAGGAACCTTAACCATAATTTTTTATGGGACTTTTCTGACTTAATTTTTATTTCTTGTTACTGGATGCATTGATTCTTCGATTTGCTTAATTCATTCCTCTTGCCTTAGCATTTTGTTTATTTCTTTTGTACTTTATTCCTTATTATTCTCACTAATGATCCTTTTGCTTCTCCTTCTTATGAATTATTGTTTGGCTTGTTGGTTCTTCTTGTGTATCATTATATGCAGTCTCATTGTTTTCTCCATCTAGTTGCATTAACTCATTGTAACTCCCAGTTTGAAAATGATTTCCAGTTAGCTTCCAAATCTAATTATGATTTACTAGTTTTGGTCTCTAGTTGTATGTTACTAATATGTTATCTTCAAGTAGGTTATTGGCCTCATCAAGCCCCTCATTAGTGGAATGGTGTATGGGAATTGCGCATTATGGTATATTAATAGGCAAACCCTAGCATAACTAACTCTTTCATCAAAGTTGTAGCTTCATCAAGGCATAAGAGCCTACTCACAAAGCTTGCAAGATGGATTAAGCCATTTTTCATTTAATACTTGAGATGTATGTTATTTATATTGATCCATATTGGAATTTACTTTTTTCCTTAGATCCATTAGCTTTACTTAAGTTTTCCATGCTTCTAATAGAATTGGCTTTGTATTGAAATTCCAATATCCATTTTTGAGGACCTTTTGGGCTAAGTGTGAAGAGGAAAACATGAACAAGAACTTTCTTCACTCAAGAGATGTCTTATAGCCAAAATTGCTCAATTGATACTTAGCCCAAGCATTGATGGCTTGAAAGCTAGTCTGATGTCTCAAAAGAATCCAATCAGGGTACTCTCCCATTTTGCCACACCTTCTTTAAGAATGTTGGTGTTTGAAGATATTATTGTCTTCCCTTTTGTAGAAGTAGCCAAAGGATAATATAGGAGTTTAACAGATTGTGAGCTATCCCTAAGGACTTGTCTTTAAGTTTTCGAGATGGGACATTGATTTTTTTAGTGAGGGTAGGTTTTCATGCTATTCCAAAGTTTTTTTTTTTTAGGCTGAGAAGAGTTTCTAACAAGGTTGGTGGGAGTAATGCCATCAAATAGACCTCCTAAAGGTGGAAAGACTCCAGCTTCTAAACTCAAGGTTTTTGACATTAAGGTTAAAAGCGAAAGGAACAAGTGAAACCTTCCAAAAGAAGTAAAAAGTGTAAAAACTCTAAGGTAGAGAGCAAAACCAATCAAACAGGGAAGAGCAAGGATTTGTTTCTATGAAGATGTGAAAGGCAACAAGTAAGGAAGGGGCCAGAATACACAAAAGCTTGGGACTAGGAAAGTAGGAAAGGAGCAAAAAAGGAAGGCCATAATCAAATGGAGGAACAAGAAACCTAGTTCAAAGGAGTGTAAGGTTAGAATAGGTCATGATTTACTAGAGAGGATTATTGACAAACAAAACAACTAGGGAAAATCATACATGAGGAAGACCATATATATGACAATGAATAAGATGGTAAAAGACTAGATCAAAAGTGAAGGAATCCAAGGATAAGGACTAGTTGGAGTAAAGACCAACTTACGGGAGGAATCTCCCATAGTTGAGTAACAGGATTGTAGAAAAAGAATAGAAAAGAATCATTGTAAAGAGAGAACGGTTTCAATAACCTTGAGCTTTATAATGTACATATAATAAGACAACGAAATCTCAATTGCGCTTTAGAAAGTACATAGATAAGCACAATTTTTGGAGCCATATAAATCAATTTACACTCTCTTTCTTATTCTCATTATATTATTTTTTGTGTTTAATTGGACTCCCTTATTTTGTGATTGCATATCAATATTATCATAACATCATTTTATTATAACTTAATTTCAGGTAAGCAATTACAAATATTTCCGATATAGTGACTGAAGATCTAGGGATTTTTTGTAAGTAATAAAAGTTAAAAGAAAAAACAAGTGGGTCTAAAGAAAAACTAAATTGATATGTAAGAACAAGTTAACGAAACAAGTCTTTAGGATGTTTAAAGACAAAACCATCTTGAGAAAACTAACCAAAACTATGTCTAATATAACAAAAATCTCTAAGAAAAAGACCAAACACAAAGAGCTTCAAATAAATTATAAGTTCATCAACACTCTGCTCATATAGGTAAACAAATAAGGAGTTTTAGGCAACTAATGACAGGATTTTAGTAGTATCTTCCTTTTACTGTTAGGTTTTATTTTGTTGCTTCTCTCCTTCTTCTAATGTGGTTGGATTTAGTTTGATGAAAGTTAAGGGAGTGACTAAGGAGACCTTTGGAGCAACCTTATTTCCTCCTAAAGCACATTCCACCATCTATTTAATGCATTCATCTCCCTTGTCAATGTTTGAAGGTCTAAGAGTTGTTCTATAATGGTTATCGTCTTTTAAAATTTGTTTTGATGATTAATTTAAATGAAACTTGATTAACTGCGAAAGACACTGTAATGAAAATTGAGGGTGTAGGCTGATCAACTCTAGAAGAAACTTTAATTGCCAACAAATTATTATAGCATTTGATCTTTTTCATGTTAAAGGAGATACTTGAAGTCATTCATATATCATGAAGTTATTGATGAATTGAAGTTAAGGTCATAGGGAATAATCTTACCACATGTTTTTTATATTGCAATAAGACTAAAGGACTAAAAGTTCTTCATTGATTTCATTTTACCTTGAAAAAAATGGATTCATAGAAGAAAAAAGAGGAGGATGTATAGGGTGAAAGGGGATATCATAAGTTTCAAATTTGAAATAAAATGATATGGAGGTTAAGATTAGATATTCAAGCTTACTAAACTACTTGCCCAAAAAAAAAATATAGTCGATATTGTTAAAGTTGTTTTCATTGATCTAACAACACCATGAATTGATTGATATATCTTTTATTATATATTCTTTTAAAAAATAAAATTTACAAACATTTAATTCAACATCTCTTGTTGGGTGCCGTCAGAAAATAATAGCTTTTATGTATTCAACTCTTAAATATTATTATAAAATGAATATTTTTTGTGTTGATTATACTTTTACTCATGTTAAATTAAAAAGATTACTACTCACCTCAATAAATGGTAATTAATATTTTTGTTATAATAAATGTGTAATTTGTCAAATTAAAAAGATTACAACTCACTTAAATAATAATTAATATTTTTTATTGCAAGTATTGTGCAATGTTTCATAAATGATAAGTGATATTATATATCTTTATAGGAAATGTAATTTTCATTAAAATCACGAATAAAATAATATGAAAAAGTATTGCGATATTTCTTAGGCATTTTAACAAGTTACTGTGAATGAGTAATAAGCGAATTAAGGTACCTCTTTTTTCTCTTAAATATTTCGTATTAAATGAGTAGTTGTTTGATAAAATACAATGTCTCTAACTAAAGTTTGTAATAATTTTAAAATCTTAAATAAAAATTTAAGTTTAAAGTTTATAAATTTACTATTTAAATACCTAAGAAAATAAGTAATTTAACGTAAAATTTTATTATTTCCAGTAGAAGACATTATATAATAAATATGTATAAATTTATATTATTATTATATAATTTAATAATAAAATAAATATTTTAAAAAAATACCTAAAGGCTAAATCTATCCAATTTTTACACGATTTGCTTAAGCGTAAAATAAAGAAAAGACCAGTCGTATATTTACTTTTTAGCGAGCAAAGTCTTCGCAATTAGTGAAAATTGCAAATAGCATAGAGAAAAGAAGGAGAAGAAGAAAATTGAATCAGAGCTGAAAGAGCAGACTCACAGCACCTAAACGAACATTTTACAAGACAATTTGGAGATGGCGACCAACAGCAGAGAATCTAGAAGGAAAAGGATCCTTGATAGAAGTGGCGACCGTTTAGCCTTCATTACGGGTCGGACCCAAGCCCTCCCTTCTCAATCTCATCTTCCTGATACCTCATCTCAGCCGTCCAATTCTCAAGCCCCGGTTCCCTTCCTCTCTTGCCAGACTTCCGGTACGTATCCTTCACTATGTCTTAAGAATCAATTTGATTTTTGTATTGGACGCTTTTATAGAGTTTCAATAGGGTAATCTTCGCTGGTTACACTTTGCGGCTATTGACTTGTAGGATTAAAAGGTGTTTACTGCCGGCTTAGTTGAATGCCTGGACCATTGTATTAAGTTTAGGATCCAAGATATCCATTTCGTTTTATTTTTATGCCTTTTTGAACGACTTTGTTTGATAATCTCTGCGTTTATGTTATCTGGAGAAGATACATAGCTCCATGTATTCCTATGGTCATTAATTTTAGGTTTATAAAGGTTACCAAGTTTCTTGTTTAGTTTTGCTCTCAACTTTCTTTGAGTTTTGCTGCCGGAATGCCTTGTGTTTTGGCTTAAGCCTATGTTTAGTTGGACGTAAGATTTTTAATTATGTAATATTTTTAATGAAATGAAATAGAATTTAATGAAATGAAATGTAAATAGATGTAATATTAGAAAATTATTGTTTGGGAGGGACGGAAGAGTTTATAATATAATATAGTGAAATGTTGTTTAGACGAAGGATTTATACTGTAATATAGTGTAAAGTTGTTTATTATTTTACATTTCATCTTAAATTTCTCAAATATGATGGTTTTTATTTTTACTGTTTAGGATAGAATGAGATGTAATATGAAACCTTCCTCTTTCATCGCATTCTATTCCATTTTATTATAAACCTTCCTAATAATATTACATTTCCATTCCATTAATAAACTTCCAACTAAGCATAGCCTAAATAAATGGGATTTAAGATTTCCAAATTTGAAAACCCTAGTTGGTCATTATAATTCAGTTTTTTTCAGTTAAGGATGAGGCTTCAATCTTACCTGATCATGGTCCCACTATCTATCCTGGCAATGCTGGAAGCATTGTGGAACCTGAACTCAATGAGCTTGCTACGAGGACCTTAACATCAAGTAGTCCTAATCCAGATGCAGCAGATAATGAACACTCATCTTTGACCTCAATGGTACCCCAGAAATTGGTGACATCTGCATCTTCCAGTGAGCAGCATGTGCAACCTATGACTCATAAAGACATATTTGTCTCAGCAAGTCAAGTGAGCTCTGCAATTACAGCAACATGGAGATCACGTCTTATTTCCACTGTAGCTATTGCCCTTTTAGTTATTTTCTCACACTCACGATTTCCTTTACTGGGAAGTAACCTAATCAAGAGCATCATAAGTTTTAGGCCTCTTTACTTGGTTCTTCTCACCAATTTAACGCTTGTGCTAGCTCATCTTCTTTCTGATCATCAAAGAAGTAAGGATAGGACACCTTCAACTGAGAAATATGAGTGGACTGATCAAGCTGGTAAGGCTCTGGAAGTAGTTTTGGTGATACGAAAGGCAATGGATGCGATATTCATTGATTGCAGTGTATATGGAATAATCACCATTTGTGGCTTATCAGTTCTGTCCACTTTATTTTGAGTCTTTCTTTGTTTTTCTATCAATTCATATTTGTAACTTAGTTTGATGTGTTGTCACAAACTGTTCAGTTAGATATACTATGTCTCTGTTTCAAACCGTGCCTTAAGCAATTCTTTTATGTTGAATGAATTTTTAACATGTGAATTCAACCTCCATAGTGATTGGTGAATTGCCTTGCAGACTATTTACATATGTCTGTAAATTCTCAAGTGGGATGGCAAGCAAGACAGCTGTTATTCAAGATTGCAGAATTTTCCATAAGCATCTATATACCTGTTCTTTAGTTTCTTGGCAGGTTAGAACCCAAAATGCTTTCTTTAGATAAAAAATGTCTAGACCTTAAGGATTAGGTTGTATGCACTTTTGGCGTTGACAAATTGATCGTAGCAAAAAGAAGCTGTGGAGCACGAGCAGATTTGACAGTATTGCCACTGTCCCAGCACGAATTCACCTTAAGAGTACTTGAAAGTTGAAACCGCGATTTGTATGAGATTAATGAATACTTGATTATTGTCCATCGACTGGCATTATCTCTTAACTGAGTGACTGGTTGGGTCTTTGAGGGGAGCTTGCAAAACGGGCAACCAGATTATCTTTGTAGACTGGCCTAGCATGTCACGGAATTTGGAAACTACATTATTGTCTTCCAAGTTAAACAGCAGTTTGGAGTTCGCTTCGTGCTCCCAACAGTGACCCTGTTTTTCTCATTTTACTTGTTTCAAGCTCTTCAAAGTGCAACTCGACTGCAATAAGATCTTTGAATCTTGCTTCTAAGGCATCTGATTGCTACAACTAGAGACTATTTAAGACATCCAGTCCAGCACAAACATCATAGTGACAATTTGACATTTGCAAACGGTAACATAGGGAGAGGGGTGAACAAATTAAATGACAAATTATCTCATCAATCTAGCGTGCAGATGTTTGGCTTCGGCTCCTATATATTGGGTCTTTTAGCATCGGCATGAATACTTTCTTTTTTTTGTCCACGAGATATCTTAGGAGGGTCCCAACTATGAAAATATTTTGCGATTGAGAAGAATCAGAAGCAACATAACTCCTAGCCGTTTGATAAAAGAAATACTCAATTGTTAATGTCTCTTCACGATTTGATCGCACAAAAGGTTCCTCGTTTCCTTGTTAAGAGTAGACAGGGGAATTACAAATTTAGCTCAATTTGATAGGGTTTTAAATTGGACATGTGAGATCAAAATGTTAAAACAATATTATTTTAATTTTTTTTGGTAATTAAATAAGATTATATTTGTATTAGCCCATACTGATCTTAGGTTAAAGAAAAAAATAGAAACGATCTCATTACTATCTTTCAAGGAACCATTGTAACTCTCTCTCACCATGAACTTTCTAATCACCTTACCAGAATTCACTCCCATTTGAAATCTTCTTTAAACTCAATTAAACTTTTATCTTCTACTCGTTCCTATCGTCATTTCGTTATTTATCCATTATATTTCCTTACATTATCATTTTTCTTTACCTTGAGGCTTAAAACCATTTCTTGAATTCTCCTTACCAAAATCTCAAATCCTAAATATTTTACATCTTCATTTCATTAAGATAAATTCTAAATTAAAGTTTGTGAAACATTGAGTTTTGTTTTTGGTTAAACCCTCTCACAATCCCTCCACACTAATGTCAAGTTACAGAGTATCTTTTCTTTCAAATATTTCTTTCTTATTAAATGAAAAATGATAGTTTCTTTGGTTTATTTAGGCTTTGGAGAGGAGTAAGCAAGCCACCAAAGTCATGCGTTGATAAGGTAGGACCCTTGTCCAATTTTGTTTCTTTTGAAAAATAAATAATCTCTTTTCCTTTTCATCTATTGCCTTTTGTCTTTTTTTTTTTAAGGGAGACTACCGTAATAAATTACATAACAAGTCTAGGGAAAAAGATTCCTGATAAATCCTCTAGCAGGATGAGGTGGCACCCAATGAGTGTGGTATCAAAATAAGTAAATCCTACTACAAAATATCCAGGATAGTGCGCGAGCCAATCGGCACATCTATTGCTCTCTTGATAAACATGTCGATAAACAACAGTCCAGTTCTTGGTGAATAACTTGTGAATGCTCTGAAGAATGAGATTGAGAGTCGTGGATCGGTGGTTTGAAGAAGAGAGGATATCGAACACTGCCTTAGAATCTACTTCCAGTTCGATCCGTCGAAATCCCAGATTTCACGCAAGTGTAAGCCCGGTAAAAATGCCCTAGAGCTCCACTATCACAGCTAAGCACCAGCCAAGATTTTGTGAAAACCTGCCAAGCCAGTGTCTGGCACTGTCCCGTAGGAGGCCTCTTGAAGTGGTTGTGGATAAGGTCCGCTTGCAGGCACCATCAGTATTTAGCTTGATCCATCTAGGGGGAGGTTTGCTCCAGCCGATGAGCCGCTCTTGTTTAGGTCGATAGCCGGCAGTAACAGCTCGACTTTGCCATCCTGTTGAGTTGTGGAGCAGACTTACATAAGACAAAATAATAGAACTTGGTGAGGAAAGCCAAGTAAATTGAGCATCGAAAAGGATCATATTCCTCCATTGCCAAAGGAGTCAACAAGTAATGCCAAATAAGGTTGGCCAATTGTGCCCACGGACTCGATGGTGGAGTTGGAGATTTTGAAGGAGCCAGTCCCAATTCGGCCTTGTAAAAAAATCCGCAGAGATTATATACAGAGGGAAGGTAGTCCACACATGGCGGGCTTTGCCGCAGTCACGCACTACATGTATCAAGAATTACTCAAGTCTATAATGATAGCAAGCTCCATCTGTAGTACATTGTGTACGGACACGATGGTGGTTCGTGAGTAGCCGATCGTGACCGAGGAGCCAGAGGAAGGAGCGGATGCATTGTGGGCCCTTCCTGTAACATCCCATTACTAGTGGGAAGGGTAGAATAGCAATTTGGAGTGGGCACTGTGTGCTTAGAAACACTTGATATGCTCATGCATACACATACATGTGAATAGTGACTTATGCACATGAAAATAACTGTACATGCATTCATGACATTTCCCGGTATATTTGTTAATAAACGTGCTTGTTATGTGATTTGTGTACTTGAAAATTGAGTTGAAAAGGGTCATTGAGGTGTGAGAATTTTTAGTGAATTTTAGAAATTTTCTCTGAAATTTCGGGGTACTTTTCGGACTAGAAAAAATGCCAAGTGGCAGGCTGATTGTGTACCGGTAGTAGAAATTATTGTCCAATGGCACTGAAAATTTAGATAAATGAGTTGAGGAATTATTAATTTGAGTCATTGAAAATTTGGGAAGAAATTGGAGTAGAAATTGGAGCTGAATTGGAAAGAAACTAGGTGAGAATTTACAAGTGTGACATGTGGCAAGTGACACTTGTCACTTGCCTAACATGCCACCATGATTGTAGTGTTTTAATAAAAACCCACCTTTTTGGTTTAGTCTTTCTCGATGCTTCTCTTCTTCAAAAGGTTATTGGTGAATTAAATTAGATTTCTCCATCATTCTCGTAGCTTTCTTCTTCCTTGGTTCTTTTGGAATTTTGCTCATCTTTTCTACCTTCTTTCACCTTGCTTTCTCTTCCTTTGGTTCACTAAAAATTCTAACCTAAACCT
>JAOSBK010000001.1:9617541-9644849 GCA_027568895.1 Erythroxylum shatona | reverse complement strand
GCACTTAAGTGCAACAAAACCTTGAGGTCTTGGGTTCGAGCAGTGGCTCACCCAAGTACCAAAGAGGACAATACCTGTAGTGATGGCGGTAGAGGCCAGGCTCTACAGTAGCGGTCGCGGGCCTCTTGAGGTGCGCGGGAAACTCACCCGGTACGCAAAGTCCGGGTCGCTACAAACAATCCTTAACTTATTCTAAGGAGACCAAATAAGACTAAGACACTATAATAATGAATTCCTCAGTTGCACTAATTAGCTTATCCTAATAGACCTTAGATATGAAGGATAATTATTAATTTACAGTAATAACTAGGCTTGAGTAAGGTATATTAGGAAAAAAAAAATTTAACTAGTAAATTCTTCATTAGTTAAGGCTTAATTTTACATAAATTTATGCTTATGTGTTGTCTTTTTTTAAATATGATATTGCAAAAACAGTTATGATCAAATTAAGGTTAATTATTCTTTTTCAAATAGCGATAAAGGCTTGAATTGCTTAAGCAATATTATAAGTTATAGGATATGAAAACATTAATAGACGAAAAACAAAATATGCAATAAACAACTTAAATTTCATGCATATTTGTACCTATGCTCAATTTAAAATTTATCAAAAACTAGCTAATTGTTTATTGTCTTTCTTGTAGGCTGTGTTCTGTGCTGAAGAGCAATGAAAATTGTCCAACCTCATTCGTCTTCTTTATAGTTTGTGATTGTCTACCTATCAAGGTAAGTCATTCAACTAAGTAATGTCCACGATGTGATGGGTTTTGTGTTGTTTTTTGCAATTTTACCTCTAAGAATGATTGATGAGTTTTTAGGCTGGGGTTTAGTAGTCTAAGTAGTTATGTTTTGGGCGCTGTTTAAATTCAAACATAAATACTTGAACTTCAATGTGATTAATTCAAACTTAGAATTGACATAAGAAATTCATGTAATTGACATGACAATTCTTTGCATAATAAACCCTTATGATGGTATATAGGCTGAAAACCTATGATGTAACTCTTATGAGGCTTATCAGTGAAAATTTCCACGAGTCTAAAAGTCACAACAAGAACTTTCTTTCTCGAATCATCTGGTAAAATAATGCCACATACCATATTGCTTGTTTAAAATCAAACGTTGGAAATGAACTTGTAGGTGTTAATTGAAACATAAAGACTTGAACTTTAATGTGATTAATTCAAATTTAGTATCATAAGAAATTCACATAATTGACATAACAATTCTTTGCATAATAAACCCCTAGGATGGTATATAGGCTGGAACCTATGATGCAACTCTCATGAGGCTTTTGGTGAAAAAATCCACGAGCCTAAGAGCCACAGCAAGAACTTGCTTTCTCAATTCATCTAGTCAAACAATGCCACGTACCATAGTGCTTGTTTAAAATCAAACTTTAGAAATGAACTTATAAGTGATTAATTGAAACATAAAGACTTGAACTTCAATGTGATTCATTTCAACTTAGTATTGATATAAGAAATTCACATAATTGACATGACAATTCTTCGCATAACAAACCCCTAGGATGGTATATAAACTGGAAACTTATGATGCAACTCCCATGAGGCTTATTGGTGAAAAATTCTACAAGCCTAGGAGTCACAGTGAGAACTTGATTAATTCAAACATTAAGACGTCAAGTTCAATATGATTGCACGATCTAGTGTTTGAATTAATATATGTAAGTAAAAATTGTGCTTTTAATCTTTTTTAGGAAACCAATTTTATTTATTATAAACCAATTATCACTCTTTTTATTTTAATATAAGGTTAGAAAAATAATATTTATGCCCTTTTTTTTACTTTTTAATGTCATTTCTTATAGGATATTGGTTGGAAATTTGCTTTATTTGACTGATACTAACATATGTTGTCCATCAATTAAGTCAATATATCAATAAGCCAAGTATAGTTCATTTGTAGGTCACTTATAGGGTATTAAGATATATTAAGGATAACAAAGATCAAAGCCTTATCTTTCCATAAAAATTCTTCTATGAAGTAGTAAGGTTCTTATGACTTAGAATATGGCGATTGTCCAATCACTCAGGTGGAATTGATTGTGATTGAGTTTTTTAATTGTGAAATCATAAGGTGGGATAGGTTGGTTTCAATTTGGAGGGGAAATAGTCAGAGACCTATACAAACTTAAGGGAAATGGAGGATCTAATGATTGGTAAAGTAATGATTAAATGTTCTGTAAGATTAATATGGATACTACCATAATCATTATTGTATCTAACTATGAAATCATTTTTTAAATAACAATTTTGCATAAATGAGTAATGTTCATAAATCTTGTATGTATAGACAATTAACACCTGATGGTTTCATTAATCCTAAGTTTGTTAAGGGAGTAGAATCTCTTATTGACAATGCATGTTCTCAACCTACATATATGGATAGTCCAAAGATCGGATGTCCATGTAAAAAGTGAAAAAATATTCATTATCTTCCTATTGATGAAGTGAATCTCCATTGTTAAGAAAAGGGTTTCTTCCAAATTATTTTGAGTGGACACGAGATGGGGATCCATTAATTTGTAGCACCTCAAGTGGTAATGAAGTAACCTCGTCAATAAATATGGATGGGTTTAAAGGGTGGACTAGATTTATAACGAATAATGTGGGTGCAACTGAAAATCCTTACAGCCAAATGGTTTATATTGCAGCGGGTTATACCTTTCAAGCAAATACAGAATATCTTGAAGAAGAACCAAACTCATATACAAAAAAGTTTTTTTATTTACTAAAATTAGCTGAGCAAGAATTATGGACAAATTGTGAGGCCATGACTCAATTATCTTCAATTGCTCGAATATTAAACATAAAGCCTAAAGGGAATATTTCAAATTAAAGATTGGATAAAATTCTTGCCTGGTATAATGAATCATTGCCTCCTAACCATACAAGAGTTGATAATTTATCTGTTGAAAAAATTGATTGTTGCAATTTGGGATGTATGTTGTTTTGGAGTGATGATGTGGAATTACAATAGTGAAACTTTTGTGGCCAGTTTAGGTTCAAACCTAAAAAGCATTATATGAAACATAAATTAGTACTTTTCAAGTAGATGTATTATTTCCCATTAACTCTGAGACTTCAAAGACTATATGCCTCTAATGTTACTGTAATTCCAATTGAACCCAAGTTTTCTATATTATTTAGTGATATTTTCATGGTTTTTGTTATACTTTTCGGCCTTTTTGTTAGATATTATACTTAATTTAGCTTAAGAGTGCTTCTTTTGAATTAATGTAGTTTGAGGGTAAAATTGTCATAATCGGTTAGTAATTGTACTCACTTGGTTTCTAGGACAATTGATATTGCAAACTATTGCTTTTCATTGCAGGACTCTCAAGAAATAGAGCCAAGAGTGAAGACCAAGAAATTGCAAGTCAAAAGATCAAACAAGATGACCTCTCAGGAAAAGCTTGTCGCGGCGAAGTAATTCCTTCGTCGTGGCAAAACCTTCGAATCAGCAACCCAAACCCAAAACATTTTTGGAAATTTCACTTACCCATTCGTGCAAACTGACCCGAATACCAATGTAGGAACCCTATTTTGGGATAAGTGGCATAAGGACTGAAGAGAGAACCTCCATCAGATCCTCCATCATCTTTCTCTCATCTAACTCTAATTCCCTTGATTTTTCCACTGTCAAACCTCCACTATGAGTGACCCAAATTCATTCCTAGTTGTGAAGCTTCTAGGTGCAATGTGTGGCTAGGCATGTCTTTTCCTCTTGAAGATATAGTAATCGCTGGAGTTTAATTAGCTTAAAAAGAGAGTAGTTTAATCCATGGTTCAACTATGAATTTATAAATTCCTAGGTCTAGGATTTGTAATTTGTAGTTAAGCTACTTGATTATAGTTTTAATCAAATGTTGGATATTAATTAAGTGTAGTTTGGATTGGTTTATGTAGAACTTTAAGCTTAAATATATGAAGTTTCATATATGTCTATTTGTAATCTTCTTAATTCTCTCTTATCTTGCATGGTTATGTTTGATATTGAGTTGATTCTAGATTTCATTTGACCTATCGCATTGGTTGACCCTACTACACACACTAAGAGCACTTAACAGTATCTTAAGAAATGGAGTCCCTTTTATTAAGATCCTAGAATTAAAGAGTATTTAAAGGTTTACCATTTTGAAGAATAGTGATTTCTACTCCCACTAAAATCAATTTCGAACTATGATAGCCAAAGCTCACTTTCAAAGGATTATATCACTATTTAATCAACTATTTTCATCTTTCCGTTTTCTATATCCCCAAAATCCAAAAAATAGATTTTACAATTCAATTTAGTTCAATTAATGATTTCAAAAATCAAAACCACCTTTTTCCCAATTAGCTTTCATAGCATGACACATAGGTTAACTTAGGTCCATTCATTTTAGGATTCGATTAAGTGAACGACTTGGGCTTGCACCTTATAGTGCAATCCTTGGATTATTTTGATTTAACCTCCAAGGGCTTTATGACTAGGTTTGAATCAAATGGTGTCATTACCGGGGAACTAGGAAATTGGTTCTCTAAGTTAACTTCTGTCATTTTGCAGCTAAGTGGGATTAGGAGCCTTTTTAGATTGCATTCTAAATAGTTTAGCTTCATACGTGTCAATAGTATAGGTTTTCATTTTGTATAGCATCAAAATTTTTGAAAATACAAACAAAGATACTGATTTTCTTCATTTTTCGTACTTAGCATTTTACATATTCATAGTTTAGATTCCTGTTTACTACTTTCTGTGAACTTTCGCTATGGTCAACTCCTTGTTTTGTCGTGGCCAACTTGCAGGATTTTATGTGGATTCCTCTCGAGACATTTTCGCCACAGCCAACTCCTGGCTTCGTTGTGGCTAACTTTCCTGCACAGCTTTGAAATTTTCTTTACCTGTGCGTACATACTTTCACACACCTCTACACTTGCATCCATCATATCTCATCTTTTTACTTGACTTTGTGTGTTTGCAAGTCAATTTTTTTCACTTTTATTCTCTTTTGAATTTTCCCTTGCATGCCCCATAAAACCAAACTCCTACCCTTCAACCATGAGATTGAGAGAAGTTTGAGAAAAATTAGAAAGGAGAAGTGAGTACAAGGGACAAGCAAGGTAGTTGTTGAAGAGGAGAATATCTTGGTGAAGTTACAAGCAAGGTAGTTGTTGAAGAGGAGAATATCTTTGTGTGTTTGCAAGTCAAGTTTGTTTGCGAGTCATGTGCCCGACATCCTAAGTGACATCTAAACGTGCATCCCACAAGGATGATATGCCCACACTAGTAAAACATCATAAACAAACTCATATCTCCTATTTCATAACAGAATTTGGGAAACCACAATTTGGAATTACAATTTGACTCCTTCAGAACATTTGTTCCCCATTGTCTTAAGTTTCTAATGACAATAAAATCATTCAAATTGGTTTAGAAATCTAAAAGTTAAGGCCCAAATATTTTTGAACTGTTGTTAAACGGAAACTAAATTCCATCCAAAAATTAAAAGTCTTAAGGGTTGAATTAAAATTTGATTCCTTCAGATAATTTGTAGCTCTATGTCCCTAGTTTATTTTGAAACCATAATCATCTCATTCAAAGCTCTACAGATCAAGATATCATCAAAAATTTAAAGTATGTTTGGTAACATATCCAATTCGTACTCTTCCAACCGATACCCTTACTTTGATTCAATCAATATTTTTTAAATCAAAATAAAGCTATAAATTTCTATACGAATCTATTGGTCTAAGAATCACTTCATTTAGAGGTCGGATAACAAAGTTATGGCCGAAAGAATCAAACAAGATTTTGTCCTCAATCATATTGAACCTATTTCGAGACAATTGGAATAACTTTCTCTAGAGATGTCGAATTAAGGTCATCTTAGGACAGTTTCAAAGAGGACTTCGAGATATACAATTTTGTGAAGATTTTGAAGAGAGATTTTGTCATCTAGAGAGTCAAAATTGAACCAGATGAAGGGCTTCAGTCTAAGATTGAATTAGACGAAGGGATTCAGTCTGAGACCTATTTTGGGACAATTGGCATACCTTTTACTAGAGATATCAGATTAAGGTCATTCTTAGACAGTTTGAAAGAGAACTTCTAGATCTACAAATTTCATGAAGATACTGAAGTGAGATTTTGTCATCTAGAGGGTCAAAATTGAGTCAGACGAAGGTTAGAAGAAAGGTCAGATGAAAGGCTTCAGACGAAAGGCTTCAGACGAAAGGCTCCAGACGAAAGGCTCCAATCTAAGACTGAACCAGATGATAGGCTTCAGTTTAAGATTGAACCAAATTATGGGGTTTCTATAGAATCTTCCTCACATCACCAAAAGTTCTAAATCACTAACTACACTCTTCAGAGCATCTTCACTTATAAAGATCCTAACTTTCGAATCCGATGTTCAAAAATTTCATATTATATACCATTGGAAAGCTAGAAAGATAAGCTACAACTTTTTAGAAGACAACTTTGTTTAATTCAATATAGATTAGTACAGATTTTTCCCTTAAGATCAGAACACGAATTTTACCCCTATGGAAGACTTGAAATTTGCACTGTACAAACTTGGAATGTCCTGAGCATAACCATTCAACTACCAAATTGACTTTATTAAACTCTCAAATCTCAAACTTCTTCAGATATACCTAATTCCAACTCAACATCTCCCATACACAGTTTATATTTCATTAACACCAAGGATCAGAGTTTACAAATCTTTATTGGCATTCTAAGCCACATTACATTATCGGTATCAAAATCCAAAATATAAAAGATACAAAACCCCAATAATTCACGAAATCCATCTAAAGTCTTGCTTTTACAAAATCTAACTTAATTTACAAAAACATTGCAAAAGTAGTATGATGCCTTGACTCTTGGTTACTCGATCTCATTTTCTTCACCTGAAGATGGGAAGAAAGGGGGTGAGCTTGAAAGCTCATGGGTAACAAGTTTATAGTGGAAAAATAGGCAAAACATTTGAAAACGTTCACTTGTCATATAAAATTCTCATTAAGTTCATAAAACACAGGTTTCTCAAATTCTCATCATGTAGTCAAATTCTCAAACTATAAAACATGAATGCATCAAACTTGTTCACATATGATAAGAATATAAGCACATCAGAATGGCTGGGGTGGATCCAAAACAGAATATACTACACATTTCCCATAAGGGTCCTGTGTAGCCGTGAACGGAACGTACTAATGCAATCCCACATAATAGTTTTATGTAACCATGAACTTATGGGACTCCATGAAGGAGTTTCATGCTACTAGCGGGTAGGCGAGAGAAGCTTTTTGTCAAAGTGTACTTGACTTAATTTAGGGGACCCCTACAAACCCACATAATCATGCATTTCACATCTTGTAAACATATTGCCCAAAATGGCACTTTTCCGAAACTTGATTTTTAATAAACATGAGATATTTTGAAAACATGATTTCATAAACATGTTATCTTTTCCAAAAATCACTTCAAAGTCTTTCCATAAATCATCACACAATTCATATAACAACAAATTGCAATTTCTCAAATCATTCAAAAGTAATAAATGCAACACTTATGATGCAATTGAAATCATTAAACTTCTTTGATTAAAGAAAATATTAGTAACTTATTTATTCTATTATAAACATGTACCCACCTTGATTTCCATACTTAAAGACTTGCTCAAAATGCCTCTCCTCTTGCTCCTCTTGCCTTTCTTGATTTCCTTCATCAATGGAAAAATCTCGTTTAATAGGAATTCAACTTGGAGAAGCCATAAGACATATTCACTAAAATTGATCTTAGAATTCTTAAACCCGTGCATTTTCTAAACTCCATGAACTAAAATCCATCCAAAAATCCAAAAGATTCAAAATGATCTTACCTTGATTCTTAACCAAATGAAGAGATCTTTGGTTCAAATGGAAGCTCTTCTCTTCCTCTACCTTTTCCCTTCTTGAGCAACCTCAAAATCTCTCTTAAAACCAAGAAATGATGAAACCCTAACTATCTTTCCTTCTTTTCTCTCCTCTCCACCGAAACTCTCTTCTTTCTCTCTTTTATTTTTGTTCTTCTCTCTCAATTCACATTTTTCCCTTCTTAAAAGAACAAGACAACATTTCTTCTTCCATTTCTACCCTTAATGAGTACATAATGTCCATTTTACCCTTCCTTATATGCCTTGTATCTCTTATCCTTAAGTGACTTGCCTAAAATCCCTTGACCATTTTTATAACCTTTTCACTTTAATTCCATTAATCCATGCAATAAAATCCTACTAACCTTGACATAATAATTATCTCCAAAAATAATTAATCTATCGGAATCTCAAAATTTTATTTAAATCATGCTTAACTTTGATGAAAAAAATTTTAGGCCAACAGTGAATCGATTGAAAAACGATTAACTTGGACTAACGAGAATTAGGTGATTTAATAGAAACTAGAGTTAAATCATATCAATAATTTGTGTGGAGAGAAATCTTACATTAGTGTCTGATAGTTTATTAGAGAATTTCAGAACTAATTAGGGTTTTGGATAGGTTATGAATTGAGAGATTGCAACCTCATAATTTGATTAGGGTTTATAATTTAGGGTTATTGGTTATAACTCGAGAGAGTAATCAACCCTAGGATAGTCTAGAACAACCAATCCAACAATTCATTATCAGTTAGGTTAGCATTAAGGATAAGTAAAATTTCATTTCTCTTAATGGGTAATTTCCTTCGATTGATTCTTGAAAGTGCTGAAAATTGCTTAATAATTAGTATTTTCGTGTTTGATTTCTTAATTTTATTGATTGAATTAAATTCTCGTATTATTTTCTTTGTAACTTGAATTTATGTTATTTGTTTGTAGCCTTAGATTTTAGGATTAGATTAGTTTCTGCCTCGTGGGATTGACACCTTTGGTACTACATTAACGAACCGTGCGCTTGTGGATTAGTGATGGTTAATAATTAAAACTTACATATAACCAAAACCTCAGTCACTACAATTAATGCTTTCATAAGTAAATTTAGTGACAGAAACATATATATCTTTTAGTAACTTTAGCGACAAACATATGATTTACTATCGGCATATTCATCGATAGAATATTGGGATTCCATCCATAAAGTCTAGATGAAATTCTATAAAGTCATCTATTTTTTTTAACTTATCGATGGAAATCAAAAATTATATTGCTATGGTATCGACGGATACACAAGTTATCTTTGCTAAATTTACCAACAATTGTTTCTCTGATGTTTCTTTCCATTGGTAATTTCCATATCCAAATTTGTTTCTTGAAAACTATTGGTAATTTTCATTGCAAAAACCTTTTTCTTATTGTGATTTCTTATGGGACACTAATGCTTATAAAAATTCATGTTCAAAACTTCGTTAAAATGAAATCAAGGAATCAAAAGAAAAGGATGAATTGGGAATCAGGCCACTGCAAATAATAAGGTCCTACTAGGTAAAAGATTATAGAGATTGTTGACTGATAAGGACAACATATTACTGGAATAGATGTATACACACCACTTAAAGGACTAATGCTTTTGGAAATTGTAGGACCATACACAAGTTACTTAACTAAAAAAGTTCTCTTTGTTGGGAAATAAATCATATAATAGGAAATGGAGAGAAAACATGGATATGGTTTAACAACTGGAGTGATAAAACTCCAATACATCTATTTCCTAACATTTTTCATATCAAATACATATTGCATCCTAAGGCTAAGGTAAAGGAGCTAGGATGGTGGAATGAATGGCACATTAATCTTATGGGATTCAATAGTACATATAAGGATCTCCCTAGGTAAAATCTAAGGAAAAGCTAGTTAGATAGGGTAATAAGGATAAGGCACTCCTTAAGATAGTCCATTAAGAAAACTTGTTACCAACTCTTCAAACAACCAACATACAAAATTCAACGATACAATCTAGTATGTTTTAGGAGTAATACTAGTAAATTTTCTTTTTTCATATGGCTAGCTAAAAAATAGCCTAACCATACCTGATAGGCTAAAAGGTACACCTCACTCAAGTCCTCTATTCATTCTATTTACCACTAAAATGAAATCAAGCACCTATTTTTCTTTTAATGCCTGTGCTTCAAAGGATATTGGAAGAGAATATAATGTAGATTCAACCACTGAGGTAGAAAGGGGAAATGGAAGATTATAGTGAATTAGGCTTTAAAAAGGCTATCCATAATAATAGAAGACCATATATTATTCAAGCTTACATCATACATAGGGGTGTATGTTGTATGGAAAGAAACTAGAGGAACTTTAAACAAATATAGATTTTAATACATTTTGCATGAGGATATTGACTAAAATTAAGGAAAGAATCAAGATCAATCTTCGAATGAAAAAATCACAAGAATTATTATTACAAATAGGGCCTAAAAGGTTCCTGATGTAGAACCATGCATGTTACAATTCAAAGAGCTAAAAATAATTAGCTAAAGAGGAACCTAGCTTCAAAATAGGCAAGTCAAGGTAACAATGAGAGATGTAAAACTCTAACACTAAGCAAACAGTGTGTAATGGAAGATCATATAGGAGCTTTGAGATAAATACTACCATGCTCTTTTATTGAGAATCATTCATGTAAACTATAATTAATAGTAGAATTGCTTAGGAAATTCATATGGTGACAATTGTATTCCACATGAGCTCATTTATTAATACATTTTTGTTAATTTTCAAAAAAACGTTTTTGATATATAATCACAAAACAATAAGAGATTTTTAAAGGGTAAATTAATTATAGAACTTTAATGTGCAATGCATACTCCTCTTATATTACTTTATATATTATTCCTAAATTTTACTAGTCATTGTTATATTAAGACTATATATTAACAAAGTGTATAAAAACTTCCAAAAGTATGTTTGTTCCTTATAAAGGAAGTAGACAATCTCTTATACTAAAGTTTAGAGATAATTAAACAAAAAATTTAGTTAATTATTAAAGAACTAACTCACTAAATTGATTCAATATAAGAATTCCATTTAGAAGAATACTTGTTTATTTGCAAAATTCTCTTTGTAATGATTTTTAAGTGATTCTTCACCTAAGATCTCCAAAGTGTCTCATATAGGAATTTTTATATTTTGATACTACTTATAACTTAGTTTTAACAAGATATCTCAATTAGTAGTAATTGGATATATCATGAACTATGTGGAGGTGGAGAAGTGACAAATATTTAATTCATCATTATAAATTAATTGGGAAGAATGTTCACTTACTCTCAATTAGTATTAATTCCGAAAGTCTTTGTTCATGGTGGAATGACACTTTAAAAATAGTTTTCAAATTTCATTAATACAATTAATTACTAAAAGTTGTGAATTAACATAATTAGACTCTAATAAAATAGTCATTAATTCCAAGCTAAATGCCTAACCGAAACAATGTGTGATGAAACAAATGAATTATATGAAAAATCATATATAGAATGGTCAGACAAAATCACTTTGATATTTATAACATTTAGATGGTTATGATGAGTTGCTAGACGCTAAACCTATTATATGGATATAAATTTATTAATTAAAAAATTAAAGATAAATTAAAGAAGTTTAGTCTATCTAATCTTAAATATTATTTTGAGTTGTATTATATATACATTTCTAACATATAAGAACCTAATTGGTCATATACAAAAAATGATTGAAAAGAGAAAAGATAATTCAATGAGGTTACACTTGATTATAATGTTTGAGAAAATAAGTTGATATGAAATTGAAAGCTATAGCTTCTCTACCTTCTCTCTACCTCTCGATTTTTCTTAAGCATGGCCTCATGCTGTAAGGTTCTACCCCTAGCTTTCATACTCTCCTATCTACTCTTCATTTGCTTTTGCCTCTGCCCAAACATTCTCACCTGCACCTTCACCAGATCTGCTCACTGTTCATCCTATTGCACTCGTTCATTCTCCTAGCCATGGTAGACCTCTCGGGTTTGAAGCATGGCCTTATGTTGTGAGTTTCTGCCCCTATCTTTCATACTTTCTTGTCTACTCTTCGTCTGCCTTAGCCCAAACACTATGACCTTTGCCTTCACATTCACCAGATTTGCTCACTTTTCATTCTCTTCACCAACTCATTTATTTTTGTTTTTGGATGCCCACCCAAACCTCACTAAGACCAATAGTTGACAGTTTATTTTTTAATGGTAAACATGCCTCCACCAAGTCCTCTACCAACCCCAATCTCTCCTTTGATGATTAAGGAGTTTCCTTCATTGCCATCTTCTCCTGCTTCTCCTCTGAACCTTCCCATACCATAGGTGTAATCACCTTCCTTACAAAAAACCAAGAAAACTACTTGAAGCCATGTTATTGGAGTCTTTGATACTTTTGGGAGCCTGTATTTCATAACTAGAGTTAGTGATGGACTTCTGACTTGACCTGAGATGCTGTTGTAATATGTAGTGTGAGCCTTATTACGTATCTCGAATCTACATGAAAGGATTAAAAATGAAGGTAATGCAGAATACCTAGATTTCGGTTGCATCTTTAATTTCGATACCGATTTTGAGCTCCAAATGTCTCCGAATCTCTCGGGATCTTTAGTGGAAAGTGTTCATCGAGACACAAGCTAAGCCTTTCTACAGTTTCCTCAAAACACGAGCTTCCCTAATGGGTCAGGAATTCCTTATGCTCGTGAATGATATGAGTAACTGCAAGAGACCTTAACCTTTATATAGCTTCCATATCGGGCTTCCCTATCATAAGGTCGATATGGACCTGGTCTACACTAATCGGGACCTATTTTCTACCCAGACTTCGACTCATTAATCTAGATCATTTACTGGGCCATTTTATTATCTTTCTCTGGATCAAATGGCACAACTTAACTGATAATTTATTTAAAAATCAAAATTGCCATTAATGTTGTCTAACTTTATGAGACATGGACAAAATTGTCCCTCAAGACAAAAATGTCTAACAATCTCCCCTTTGGACAAACATTAATTGCTGTAGACTCTAGTTTTAAAACAATTTAAAAACTCAGTTGAGCCACGCTACTGTATTAGTCAACTAAGTTTTAAAAACAAACATTTGATCCAAAGATAATAAAAGTCCATCATTCTGTCTAGTAAGGCTTTTGATAACGAAAAGATTCAGATGAACGTGTCCTGTGTGACACAAATCCAATACAATCACGAATTTCTAATACCTCACTAAAATGAATGGGAAAATGAAGTGTGGCAAACTACGACGATGCCTTTATGATCTAAATTCTATCATCTTCGTTTGTAGGTCTCAATTTCTCCAACTTTATGCTAAATTGCATATGTTAAATTGCATTAAAAAAATCCTGTTTTCTCCCACCGAATGTTAAACAGCATTAAAGAAAATCTTTATGTTCTCCAACTGAATGCTAAACTGCATTAGAGAACTTTTATGGGATATCCCCTAATGTCATGTCAAACTTTATAGATATCTATGCTAAACTGTATACGTCTAAACAGGGGCGGATCCAGAAATTTTTTTGAGTGGAGGCAAAATTTTAATAAGTATAAAATTTTATTTTTACTGGGGGCAAAATTTTAATAAGAATAAAATTTTATTTTTTTTATGGGAGCAAAACTTAATATAATAATTTTTTATAAGAAATTTATTGGGGGCAGTGGGGGCAAGTGCCCCCACTTGCCCCCATTGTAGATCTGCCACTGCGTCTAAATGACATAAGCATAAGGTTAATCTATATATATACCCAATGACCTTCAAATGCTTAAGATTGACACAAATCTTAAGACTTTCATATGTACTATGACAATGTATGATGACACGCAATACTGAGGATAAATGATGATCATCTTTAACAATGAACCATCATACTATCATAATACTTTAAATTGTACGAATGTACATGGAGCAAACATAACGATCCCCTAATAGGCAGTGTCTAACGACATCAAAACACCCATACTGCATACTTGTGTTATAAACACAAGTGGGCGAAGTCCTTTAGTTAAAGGATCGACTCACAATTCTTCAGTCCTTAAATGCTCCAAATCTTGATGTCACTTTTCATGTCAACACCTTATGACCAAATAATTGATCTTCAACTGCTATGACCCTGTGATATTCTTCGTTGTCATTAAACGACACTGTAAGAAGAATGTCACAGTAAAACCAAATGGGTCTAGCCACTGAATGGACCACAGACCACTAAGAAATTAAATTTATAAGCTAAACCGTCTGTGAAGTAGCCCCTTGGCACACACTCTGCATGCCTAGTCGAGGAAGTTACCCGTGTCTCTATGACACACTTCTACGACATTATACCATCTGCAAATTTGAACTGTAACCTTAAGTGAACTTTCAATCATCCGAACATATAGCTAACTTTAAATATGAATTCCCTACGAGGTTTAGTCTGTTGACTTTTCTATATGTCAACGTATAATCCTTGAGTCCTTCAAGTATCTCAACGCTCACTAGACTGCATTCCTAAAGCCTATAACTGGATTAACTAGATATTGACCAGACAGTCAACCAGTAAATGCAATGTCATATCCAGTACATAGCCAAGCATACATCAGCTATCCACCGTACTAGAATACGGAACATTCCTCATAATCTCTCTCTTCACTTTATTCTTCGAGTATTGTATCAAAGATTATCTCTCACTATTATCTCTCACTATGAGAGACAGGTGTTACAACATGTTTACTGTTAACCGTATTAAATCTTTGTAACACATACTGAATGTATGCATTCTTTGAGAGATCTGTTGAGTGTTGAGATATGTCCTGGTGAATCCAAATACCTAGGACAGAAGATGCTATATTATGATCCTTTATGTCAAGGTTCTTGACCAAAAGTTGCTTATCCTCATACAACATGATCAAGTGACTTGATGTGAACAATTTACTATCCTCATGCAACAATAGGAAGATAACTTGCTCCCCTCAACTTCATAGTACACGAATCTTTTCAACTTTATTTCTCAAGAAGTCGGAAGAGGCCATAACCTCATCAAATGTAAGGTATCACCTTCAGGAGGTTTATTGTAAACCATATATTGATTTGCATAACTCGCAAACCATGTCAGTATTGTCTGGATCCTGGGACCCTCCAGATTGTACCGTATAGACCACTTCATAAAGGTTTTTACTCAGGAATGTGATTTTGACATCTTTCTGATGTAACTCTATATCATCATAAGCTACAATTGCTTTTATCACTCAAAATGTATCCTACGAGGATACTAGAGAAAAGGTAACACAAAGTCAACCTTTTTCCTGAGTGAACCTTTATGCAATTGAGCAAGTCATTAAACCATTGAACTTTATCCTGAAATCCTTTATGTCTCAAACTTTATTTACAACTGACGAGTTTGCAGTTCCTGATGCAAATCAACTAGCTCCTAGACCTTACTATACTTCATAGCTTGCATCTCGTTATTCATCGCATCCCACCACACATCCGCATTAGGTCCAGAAACAGCTTCTGTAAAAGTAACTGGATCTGTAATATGTCTAATAACATAATCCAACACACCTGACAGACTAAGTTGTCAAATGGGATAGCAGGTCATCTCACTCCAGTGGATTTACTTAACTGTATTAGATCTTGTACCCTCAGGAACCTCTCTGTGTACAGGTATGGGTTCCTGTTCCTGTATAGGTACGATACAAAAATCTAGATCCACCAGATCTAACTGTATGAGTAGCAGGTACGTGACAACTGTAGTATCCGCTTTACTATCATCCAAAGGGTCAAAGGGCCCACCATCATGATAGACATGGTATTCCAGTAACTTAGTTGCTTGTAATTTCACTATTCTGGTTCCTCCTTATCTACAGTAAAATCTATAGTCCTAAAGTGGTTGAAATATTTTACTAAATAGCAATGAAGAAAACGAGTGTGCAATATTTCTTTATAAGGATTAGCTTACCTCAATAGGGTAGCCCTTTACACAAATGTGCACAAGGTTGAGTTCTTTAACTTCTAGATAGGTAGATTAGTCCTGCTCTACATTAACTGTTTTAAGTCCTTTAGGGTGCAATTATGCCTTTCGTCAATACATCATTTTGCTCAGAACTTCTCGACATAATAAACTAAGTCACTATTTCAACTGACTTCATATATTTGGAAAACGGACCTTTTAAAGTCCTGAAACATCATGTTTGCCATGATATTCTCCTCCACAGCCAAATCTGACTATCTTGATGAATTTTCCCAATTGATTCTCAACCTTCAAACTTTAAGCAAGAACATATGACTTTGATGTGAAAAATCATCAAGAAATATCATAATACTTTTATAATTGCACAATGCAATTGTATAAGGTCTACCAAAATCTTTATGTATCAAACTCAACAAGTTAGAAGTATGAGTTGACCTTAGTGTCCTTATTAGTCAACTTACCCCTGTGACAGTCAGTACTTGTTCCAAATCATCTTAATCTAGAATTGAGAAATGGTTTCCCTGATCAATCTCTCAATCCTAGCTCTGAAAATGTGGATTAAACTTTTATGTTACACCATGTATGACTTCTCATTCATCAGGTCCTTCATACCTTGTTTAGCATGATACGAAGAAGTGTATATCTAATTCGGGATAAGACACATTCTATACAAGCCATATGACATGAAAGTTGCACCTTTATGTTTTGCATTAAACCACAACTGTATAACAGAAGTATTAAATGCAAAACATCAACCTTCAGTGTCTTTAATTGATCAAAAGATCACATATAAAATGTACCGTGTAACTCCTAATGAACATTACTATAAAGTTCAATACATACACTCCCTATAGATATCACTTCCACCTCTTTATTGCTATGAACCATCAATTCTTCCTTCCCTTTATTTAGCTTTATCCTGGATATGAACTACTGCATTGTGGAAGCACCCTGATAAGATGTTCCACTAAATAGTCACTTATACTTAAGGCGACTATCATAAATTGATTCATAATTGATAAACCAAATAATGACCTGATGGTCATAGTCTTCCCTTAAACCTCATACCGCTAGTTTCTTTATGTCCAAGGGAGCTTTACCAGAATTGGTTTGACTAGCGTCAGCATGTGGAGAAGATTTGAACTTTCTACCTTTGAACTTAATGAGCTTCATCTTTGTCTTCCCTTAAGCTGCTTCGAGGACTGTAGGAGTAACAACTTGAGTTTCTTCACCTCAACAACACAATGGGATATCAAAGCATTGAAGTCTCAATATTTTCACTTATTGTGAAAATAAATTATTCTCGACAAGTACTCCATTACTCCCCTTTTCCTCTGTATATTTTATGGAGAATAATACTTTCATCAAAGCACTTGTCTCAACACTAGATGAGACTGTGTACCTCTGGGAGACATTATTAAAAGACTCTTTTGCTATGTTTGTGTCCGAAAGTTCACTTTGCAAATGATTAGGTATGGATTTCCTAATGGTCATCAGATGTAATCTGTTAGACCGATCCTAGGCTTCATAGGCTGCTTTATGAGTTGTCGAGCTCATGGATGTAATTGGAGATGGCTTACCCGTCCTTATGGCCATTTCAACTACAGTTATCTCCATAACCTTCAAAACATCCTTCGTCCAATTCTCCGTCTCATTCTTTATATTGAAACCAGTAAGGGTTTCAATGACGACACTGATTTAGTTGACAGAAAAGTTGATTTCACGATGATAAACTTTAATTCAGCACAAATGTAGGACAACAGCGATACTAAAGACATTGATAGTATCTTTCTCGAAAATCCAATCACACATATTATGAAACACCTTTGAGTTGAATACATAATATATGCAATTAGACTTCCACATATAAAAGCGATCGGAGTACAAACCATCAACTCTCATGACACTACCACCTTTGGGTGAATAGACCACTTGAGCAATAGCCTTCCTCTATCTAATGCCTTTATGTACATCTCAAATTTTTATGTAAGGCCAACACCTTTGGACAGAATAATCAAACATAAAATTAGAGACATCCTCCAACATGCAAGCAAAACAATTCAGAATACTGACTTAAAAGACCACTTTGGTTACTACATTCTCATCAGCATCTAAAAAGTCCGCAAACACAAGGGATACATCATTATATCATCCTTACATCCTTTATGGGCATACCGTATGTGACAATGCAACCTCAATAAATGCAAAAATCCAAATGCACATTCTCATTGTCACACACACACGTGTTGAAGACATTCTCCGAAAACTTCATTCGAGAATTTCGTAAACGAAAAATCTCAATAGAGTGACTATCGTGCGTCACCGGATACTAAACCGACCTCTTGAGATACGACAACCTCAAGTATCTCCCTTATGGCAAGTTCATTGCACGAAATTTCACTCAAAAATGGCTTCAGAATATCTCAATTCCTATTTTTGATTGATTATCATGCAATCTCGAACATTGAAAATGAGACCCGAGACACGAAACGTCATGTGTCTCCCTCATACGAAGTCCAAAGCATGAAAATTCAATCGAAATCGAATTCAGAGTACTTTAATTCATTTTTTTGGAGTTAAACTTTAAATTATCACTAATGTAATAGATCCAAAAAATAGAAAAATGTTACTTTATGAATTTCCCGGACCTAGAAACTGATCTAAAACACCTCAGGGTAGTTTTACGGGAAATCTGGAATTTTTGGATTTTTTTTGGTATTGTAGAAGTTCCGTACGGCTGACATCAGCATGACGTCAACCGTCGACGTCATTGCTGACGTCAGTGCGCATAACGGAGTGACACGCGTGCGCTGCACACACACTGCCAGACGCGTGTCTCAAGCGTCTGGAGCGCGCCATCACGAGCAAGACACGTGGACACTGTGGGCGCATGCTGTGCACGCGTCGACATGTGTCCTGCATCTGTCATGCCACGTGTCTGAAGCGTGGACGGTCCGAATGGACGTGTTCCACGCTGGTCGGTGCACGAGCCTCAAATAAAGCGTGCGGTCCACGTGCGACACGCATCGTTCACCCGTTGGAGTGACGTGGTGCGTTGCGATTGGTGCGTACGCCACAAGCGCACGCCGTACGCCCACGCTCCAGCTGCTACAGTGACGTCGAACGCGTGTGGCCCACGAGCCCAACATTCTCCAGCTTCTTCGATGCCGGAGGTGATTTTCGACATCCCGAGAGTTCATTTTTTGCTCCATTTGGCCCGTTTTTCGTAGCTAATCTTATGTATACCACTTTTACGCAATTATATATGTAAAAAACTGAAAAACGAATCAAAAACTGAGGAAAATCAAATGAGATGAAAAATCGAAAAACCTTCATTTCCGACAATCCGATCACGTAACCGCTTTGATACCACATGTTAGTACGTAGTGGGAGCCTTATTACGTACCCCAAATCTACATGAAAGGATTAAAAATGAAGGTAATGCAGAATACCTGGATTTTGATTCCATCTCTGATTTCGATGCCGATTCCGAGCTCCAAACGCCTTTGAATCTCCCGGAACCTTTAGTGGAAAGTGATCACCGACTCACGGGCTAGGTCTTTCTCAGATCACGAGCTTCCTTAACGGGTCAGGAAACCTTATGCTCGTGAATGAACTCTTGAGTAACTACAGGAAACCTAACCTTTATATAGCTTCCATATTAGACTTCGCCATCACAAGGCCGATATGGACCCGGTCTACACTAATCGGGACCCATTTTTTACCCGGACTTCGATCCATTAAACTAGATCATTTATTGAGTCACTTTATTATCTTTATCTGGATCAGATGACGTAACTTAATCGATAATTTATTTAAAAACTAAAATTGCAATTAACGTTAGTCCAACTTTATAAGACATGGACAAAATTGTCCCTAAGGACAAAAATGTCTAACAGAAATGACATTGTTTGAACAATTTTCATATCTGTTACAATCTTTACAGTCATATTTCTTACACTTAATAATTACAAAGAGGACTGCAAATGTGACCTTCTTATCTTTGAGAGTTAACTTCTCCTTCTTGTGGAGCATATGCAATATCTTACTCGGTTACTTTACTTACATTTATAACTTAAAACCTTAGTTATCTGTTGCTATCTTGTTTAATGTTGTTTTGTCATTAATGAATCACCCTAGTAGAATTTAAGGACATTCAAAGGATAAGAATGTCTTTTGTGCTTGGAAAATCTAGGAGCATTAAAAACCAGTAAATTGAAATTGCAGTATTTAAATAACTTTGGTAATTAAACAATTTTGAATCAACTTTGGTTAGCATAAATTGAATCTACTATCATGGCTGGAGTCGGAGAAGATAGTAGAACGTGGAAGAACCAAAGGTAGTGGCGATATGAAGAGATTTTTTCTCTTGTCCAGTTTTTTCTTCCACAGAAATAGGTAAGAAGTTAAAAACATAATTTCTATGAGGAGAACTTCGAATTACTTGCGAATAAAGTAACTGAAGATGGAAAAGTTGGAAAGGCATCGGAGCTTTTCGTTGTCTCAAGAGTCCTGATTTGAGCAGATTCTAGAGATGACAGACAGAACAGAAGTTAAGTGACAGTAGAAAACGCTAGCAAGAATAGAGAGACGTTCAGTCCATGAAACTCCAGCAATAAGTCGGTAACAGAAGAAACCGTTTTCTGTAAGCATACAATACAGGGGAGGGATTTTAATTTGTTCTTGTCATTCATTATATAATAATTTCTTGACTCGTTTCTAGATTCCATGGCGGCTCCATAATTTAATCCCATTAGTCATAGTTGTCGCCTGTAGGCTGTACATCATCCCCATCCGTTCTAATAGTTGACTGACTCCACAAATATGTTGGTTTTTGTTTCTTTCATTTACTTTCTTCTCTCTTTCTTGTTCCAAACAATATCTAAACCTTAAGCAAAATTAAAGATCATGATCTACAAAATGCCAAAAGCTAAAACAGATAGGGAAATAATTTAGATAAACAGGTACAGGAAAATAGAAATTTTTACAGGAAATCTCCTATACCATGTCCAACAGTAGCAGACTTCTGCAAGATTCTTGAAGGGTCAGCGAACCTTGCTGAGAAAGAGCGAGGAAGATTATCAGGCTCTGTCCAGCCAGTGCCTGGATCAAAGTTCTGAAAGTAGTCGTCAGGTTCATAAGACGCATGAAAAGCCGTAGTCGTCGTTGGAGCACTGAAAATCTTCTTCTTCTCTCTGTTAATCTTTCTCCAAAACACTTGCCACCTTGGTTTCACAGCTTTTCTGTCAATCATTTTGGCACCCTGGGAATCGCTCCTGCCCAGACGAATAGTTTCGGAGGATCTCCATTTTTTCTTGAACACGCTCACTGTGAGGTCTGCTATGCCCATGTTAGAATTCACCAGAAGATGTTGACTAGCAGGGTGGTGGGGATTAAGAGAGGCTTTATAATTTAAAGAAATCGCGACTTTTCGAGATAATGATGCATGCAATTGCTAATGTCTTTGTAATGAGAATGGTTGTTGGTAATTAAGAAGAGTGGTCCTTAAGCCCATCTCATATAGGAGGGTTAAGAATCCGTAGGCTAGGAAACACATTCACGGTCTCACTTGAGATTCTCCTCAACAAATGACTCCATAAATGGATTCAGAATGATCTACTAGCAAACGGCTGTTTATTTGATAATTGATAGGTTTGCCCTACGTTGGTGTTGTCAATTTTACTAACATTAACATGCAATATAATTGTGCTAAAATGGTATTCCAATCTATTAGTAAAAGATTGATACAATTTTCAAAACCTGAGTACTAGCAATCATATCTTGGAGTAGTATTGAGCTACTGTTAGGACATAACATTCTCAATGAGTTTGGTTTCCTCATCAAGAAAATGGAGATGGTCAAAGTGATTTTTTCTTAAATCTCTTATTCTTACGTAACAAAGGACATTCAAAAGACAAATAATGGAATTTGTCTGACCTATTACATTGCACCAACTCCTCAGCAACTGTAATTTGACAAAGCAGGAGTCCAAGCCATCAGGATAAGACAAATGAGTCATATGGGGTAGAAAATGACAACTGCATCTTAACAAAATGAGTGCTTGGGTAGTAATTAGGTTAAAGAAAAGAAGTAAAATTAACCAGTATTCAAGTTTAACTTCATTTACTATACCAATTCTATCTAACGGATGACAGATATCATATTTAATAGTTTTGATCATCATTATGGTCACTATTAATTTTTTTTAATGAAATACTATCCTCTTGCTTTAAGTATTAAATTAATTAATTAATTAAAAATTGAATCTCACACATCAAGGTATAATTGCACCAAGTCCTCCTAATATAAGCAGTTGTGAATATTTATTTGATGAAAATGACCAATTACCTACTGAGATTCTGCCTCAGTTATATTGTGCACATAGTATAGTAATAACAATATGAAATCCCTTTAATTTAACTATTTTGTTAGTAAATATACCGTTCAAATTATATGAATACATTTCATTCTTTCACAACTTCGTAGTAAATCTATAATGGTATCTACATATAAATTCTCCACCTCTTTCTAAATTTAACCTAACTGCGTTGTAATGGAATCTGTAAATGAAAACAATGCAAGTTTCTTTACTTGGATTTCTATATTCCACGCATACCGAAAGTCGAAGTAGACAGCCGAAAGGGTCTAATTTTGCGAGCGGCGTGCCCCTTCACTTTTTGCTTCTAAGATGTTTTATGTATTAGTTTAATGGTTGTCATCATTAGAGAAAATACACGGTTACTGTAAACTATAGGATATCTGTGTGCCCACGCAATTATGTTCATGTCCTTTGAGAGAATTCAAAAACCAGATATTAAAATATTATTAGAGCCGTCAAGCATTATTCCTTCTTAAAAATCACTTAAACATTAAGTTCTATAATTAGTAATATTTTTAAAATGTAAATATATCAATGAGATTTTTAATCTCACTGAAAGAAAATATCTTATTCATGAAAATGAACCACTTGCATTTATTAAAACATTAGGAAAATGAAATATTGGTTCATTATCTATTGAATTTCATATTCAGAAAAAAAGAAAAAAGAAAAATTAATAACAAAAATATTGGATCAAAATTTGGTATCAGAACCTTTTAGCTTATCCAATATAACTTTAATAAAACCATGAAAAATATAAAACAAAATATAAAAGATCAACTGGAAGAAATTACTCAATTAGTAAATAAACTTACACTAAATAACAAAAACAAGCCTTTAAAATATGGACTTATAAAACCTATTACTGATCAAGATGAAATAATTTATAGTTATGAATCCGACCAACAAGAGATATATAAATAGATCAACCAAAATTAGAAGATTCAAACTAACAAGAACAATCTGAGACAAGTCAAAGTGGAGAAAAAAGAAAACGAGAAAATAAATCTAGTTATAACTGGAATTATAAACCTATAGAACAAGAATAATTAAATCGGATTGGATATTACAAAAAAAAAAAAGTAAGATACGAAAATTTCCTACATAATGTACATCAAAGCATATAACATTAGGATCATATAGAATCCTTAATTTAGACAGCAATCTTCAGAAAAATTATTACTTGAATGGTCTAACAGATTAGCATTAGTTATTCAATTAGAAAAACCTTTTGAAAGCTAATAAATATTCATATTTTATATAATTTTATTACTTATAAAACTACTAGTATAGTATTAAATTTTTAATAGATAACGAAATACGAATAAAAAATACTACTGAATTTATTAATGCTATTGAACCAATAAAAGCATTTCATATAGTTACAAATGAAATTTATAAAGAATTTATTGGAAAAGATATAACTTCATATAAACAAGAAATTGAAAATAAAGAAAGAAAAAAAATGTCGTATGGCATTTAAATAATATACGAATATATGATATATGTTATTTGGAAGAATACATTTGTGAATTTAAAAAATATTATTATAAATTAACTCTTATAGAATAAGAAATGTATATACAAATATTTATTCAAAACTTACCTTATTTGATAGATAAAATGGTGGAAGAATTATTCTTAATAAAACAACAGGATAATCTAGTAGCTTATAATCTCGAATGTACTATTTCAATCGTAAAAGAAGTATTATCACAAAAATGTTTAGAATCAAAATTACACAAATCACTAAGACATAAAGATATTCAACTATATTGTTCTAAATATTCAGAAGTACCTGAACAACATGGATGTGACTCTTTTACCTATTAAAAACAAAGAAAACATAAAAATATATATATATAAAATATAAATGGTGAAAATATCCCACAAACAAATACAAGAAATCCCATTTAAACCTTATACAAAATTTTTTAGAAAAAAGTTTTATAGACAAACTAAACTAAAGAAAAAAATATTGTCCTCAAAATAAGAAAACATGTAAATGTTGGTTATGCAAGGAAGAAGGTCATTATGCAAACGTATGCCGAAAAATAAATGAAAATAAATACAAAGAAAAAAATTAATATTTTAAATTCAACATTTAAATATAATTTAGAACCTATTGAGTCAGACTATGAAAAAATGGCTACGTCCACAGGCGGCTAGGGTTTTTTGTTCACTATGAATTGTTTTCCAATAACATGATACACTAGAAGAATAGAATACAAAAGGCATAATGTTATTTTGCCAACATATCTCAACAAGACATACCAAAGTGTAAAGTCCACAATAGTTTATCAGGCTCCATATCTCAACAATTCTCCCACTTGGAGACTGATCCAGTCAATCTAACCATCTTTATTCTCCATGCTAATGTACCCAACAAACTCATCTAACCACAACATCTCCCACGCTATGGTAGAAGACCAACTGAGGCCTTACACAACCCCAGTTTTTCAACATCTTAGTCAACATGTCTGCTAGATTCATAACACCATGAATCTTCTTTAAACACATCTCACCTTCTTCCACTAAACTGCGAGTGAAATGATACCTGCGTCGGATGTGCTTGGTTTTAAAATGATATACTTGATTCTTCACCAACTATATGACACTCTGACTATCAGTGAAAAGAACCTTGTTATGCTGCTTCTTGCCTAACTCTTCCAAGTAATCAGTCAACCATATCATTTCCTTACCAGCTTCAGTTTTTACAACATATTCAACCTTTATAGATGACAGAGAGACACATTTCTAAAGTTTAGGCATCCAGCTCACTATTTTCCCATCTATAGTGTAGACATACCCGCATATACTCTTGCTTGAATCCACATCTCCTCTAAGATCAGCATCAACAAAACCCTCTAGTACTACCTTGCCATTCCCATAACAAAGTGAAGTGCTAACTGTTCCTTTCAAGTATCTCAGAAGCCACTTCACAACTTCCCAATTTTCTTTCCCTGGATCTAACATGTATCTGTTCACAGCTCCCATTACATGTGCTATATCAGGCCTAGTGCAGACCATAACATACATCAGACTCTCAACTGCAAAAGCATAAGGCACTTTTTCCATATGCTCACGTTCCTTAGCTGTCTTGGGTGATTGCTCATTTGACAATTTTAGGTGGTTAGTCAAAGGCGTACTCCTGTGCTTAGCATCATCACCTTTAAACCTGGACAACACCTTCTTAATGTATTGCTCCTAGGACAAATTTAGAATTCTAGCAGACCAGTCACAGGAAATCCTCATCCCTAAAATTTGCTTTGCTGCACCCAAATGTTTCATCTCAAACTCTGATGACAGTCTCCCTTTAAGATTATTTATCTCCTCCATACTTGAACCTACAATCAACATATCATCCACATACAGAAGTAAAATAACAAAGGAGTCAGTAAACTTTTTTATGTAACAACAATTATCTTTTTCACTCCTGTGAAAACCATTTCTGAACATGAAGGAGTCAAACTTCTTATACCACTGTCTTGGAGCCTACTTTAATCCACATAAACTCCTTTTGAGCTTACACACCATGTGTTCCTTACCAGGAACCTCATATCCCACAGGTTGCTGCATGTATATTTCTTCCTCCAGATCTCCATGTAAAAATGTTATTTTTACATCCATCTGTTTAAGGTGCTAGTCCTCTGTTGCAACAATACTCAGCAAAATTATGATTGTAGTTAGCTTCACAATAGGAGAGAAAATTTTAGTGTAATCCATACCTTTCCTTTGTGAATATCCCTTAACCACCAATCGAGCCTTGAACCTAACTGTACCGTCCGTTTCATTCTTGATCCTGTAAACCTACTTGTTCAACAGAGCTTTCTTCCCTACAGGCAACTCAGTTAACTCCCAAGTATTATTCTTCTCAAGTGACCATATCTCATCATCCATAGCTTGCTCCCACTTGATTGAATCCTTCACCTGCAAAGCTTCATTAAAAGATTCTGGTTCTCCTCCATCAGTCAACGACAAATAATGCAAGGATGGTGAATATCTTTCTGGTGGCCTGATAACCCTGGTAGATCTCCTCAACACTAGCTCAGGTGTGACTGGCTGCTGTTTTGGTTCTGCAACAATATTTTCTGGATTTTCTGACAACTGAACCTCAGCTCCCACTTCTTCTACATCTTCAGATCACACCCTAAACTTGTCCTTATACAGGACATTCTCATCAAATGTCACATCACAATGTCTCAAGATCTTCCTATTCTTGTCATCCCAAAATTTGTATCCAAATTGATCTGAACCATACCCAATGAAAATGCACTTCAAAGCCTTTGCATCAAGCTTGTCTCTCTTCTCTGGATCAACATGAATATAGGTAGTACACCCAAAAGTTCGCAGGTGAGTAAGCTTGACCTCCTTACCCGACCAAACCTCTTCTGGCATCATGAAACCCAAGGAAATTGAAGGGCCTCTATTTATCAAGTATGTTGTTGTGCTCATTGCATCTGCCCAAAACGTTTTTGTCAACCTAGCATGTAACCTCATGCTTCTTGCTCACTCATTCAACGTTTTGTTCATCCTTTCAGCAATCCTATTCCATCTTCCCTTGCCAGGAACTGTATTGGTACACCTGATTCCCTCAACATAGAATTTCTTGAATTCTGTAGACTCATACTATGCACCATTATCAAACCTTAAGCATTTAATCTTCAACCCAGTCTAATTTTCAACTTCAGCCTTCCACCTCTTAAAGGTAATAAACACATATGACACTACAAGAAAATTTGAGTTTAGCGACGGAATTTGTACATATTCCATCGGTAAGCTTATTTAGTGACGGAATTTATTAACAGAAAAGGGCGTCGGAGATATAGCCGTTACTAAATTTAATGACGAAAATTTTCCGTTGGTAAATTTACCGACGGTAAAAATTTTCCGTCGGTAAAATCCAATATTTTTAGCAACGGAATTTTTTTCCATCGGTAAATTTGCTGAAAACTATTTTTTAAAATTTACCTGCAAAGTGTTTAGTTTCTCT
>JAOSBK010000001.1:9602546-9617441 GCA_027568895.1 Erythroxylum shatona | reverse complement strand
CTGTATAAAGTTCCAGATTTTGTGCCACGTGCTATCACCATAGCTCCCTTCATAATTTTCCTGGAACTCTCCCTAAACACTGCCCTGTAACTCGTGCTATCCAACTGAACAATAGAAATCAAATTCTTCTTCAAATCAGGAATATATCTGACATCCTGCAGCTTCCATCTACCTCCACCTGAGGTTTGTATACACATATCCCCTTTTTTACCAATCTCCAAGGCTTTGTTATCAGCAAGATACACCTTCCCAAAATTTCTAGACTTGAAATTATGAAATATCTCTTTGCTTGAAGAAGAGTGGAATGATGCATTAGAATCAAGTATCCAGAAGTCAACTGGGCTGTTCATACTAAGAATTAAGGCGTCACCAATGTCTTCCGCAAAACATACAGAATCATCATCTTCATGGGACTTATTGTTTTTCTAACCTTTCTTCTTCTTAGGTTTAGGGCAGTCCTTTTTGAAGTGTCCTTTTTCACCATAGTCCCAATGAGTGACCTCTTTCCTGCCTTAAGATTTTCCCCGCCCTTTTGATTTCGATCGACCATGTTTACTATGGCCTCCCTTTAACTTACTCTTGCCCCTTCCCTCGACATTGAGTGCATTACCAGACGAATCCTCGATTTCTCTTTTACGAATGCTCTCGCTGAAGACAACATCTTGGACTTCATCAAACTTAGCTTCTTAGACCCACACGAACTGCTAATTGTGAAAACAACAGTGTCCCACGACTCAGGTAGAGAGGACATCAAAATTAAGGCTCTAATCCCATCATCAAAATTAATATCAACAGAGCTCAATTGACTGATAATCATATTAGATTCGTTAATATAGTCTGCGATAGATCTACTTTCAAACATCTCCAGATTAAACAAGCGACGCATCAAATATACCTTATTGATAGTCGACGGTTTTTTGTACATGTTAGACAGTGTCTTCAGTACTCCTGCAGTCGTTGTCTCCTTAACGATGTTGAAATCAACGTTTCTCGCCAACAACAAACGAATCAACCCTGACGCCTGCTGATCTTTTAGATCCTAAACCTCCTGTCTTATGGTTCCTGGCTTCATCCCTGACAAGGGTTTATGGAGGTTTCTCTGATACAAATAATCTTCCATCTACATCTTCCAGAAACTAAAATCGTTTCCATCAAATTTCTTAATTTGAAACTTCGCGCTTTCCATCTTTTCAGATTGTTATGATACGAACCAAGCTTTGATACTAGTTGTTAAGGACGATCAATCACAACAATAAAAAATAGTGCAAAAAATAAATGAACACACAGATTTACGTGATTCACTAAAAAAATGGCTACGTTCACGGGCGGCTAAGGTTTTTTATTCAATGTGAATTGTTTTTCAATAATATGATACACTAGGAGAATAGAATACAAAAGGCATAATGTTATTTCGCCAACATATCTTAACAAGGCATACCAAAAAAAAGTTGGATCTGTGAACGTGGGACTGGTGTAAAGTCCAGAATAGTTTATCAGGCTCTATATCTCAACAGTTAATGCAAGATATATGTCGTGCAAGCCGCGATTGTGGCCCTGACATTTACCTTTTGTCATGATTGTGGCTTGTTCATCTTGCTTCTTTCACAATCGTGGCTTTGGATTTTGCTTTGGGCTTCCTACAATTCTCCTCTGTTTTTCCATAATTGATCTGAAACACTAATAAACACATCAAGGCACCTCAAATAGACAAAATTTAAGCTCGATGACATATTCTAACCCATAAAACACTAAAAACACAAATGTCTAACTAAAGAACACAATCCTAACCTAAACGTGCACTAATTATTCAAGTTAACAACTAAATACATACTAAACTACCCCTAAAACATAATGCAATCTACCTTTATCAATATCTCAACAAACTTTGAGGTAGAGCCCAATTGTTATTCTCTATCAGCTTAGAGACCTTATGACACAAAGAACTAAGAGTTGTGGCTACTGAGACTCCAATATATTGGACCAATTGACCATAACCTATCCAATTATCATACCAAACAAAAGATTTCTCACCATTCCCCATTTTACAGAGGATATCAGCTTTAACATGGTCTCTAAGCTGTAGGAGCTATGCAAGAAACCAAAAGTGAGAGGGACTCTTTTCCACCTTCTAAATGCTTCTAACTTTCAAGAAGTAAGTATGCAACCATTTCATCCAAATTGATGTTTTATCTTCTATAATTTGCCATATTCTTTTCATAATCAAGGTTGAATTAGTTGCCTTAATGCCACTAATTCCCACTCCATCATGTTCATTAAGAGAACATATATTTGACCACTTAACTTTAGCAAACCCCTCTAATCCTTCATGGTGACTCAATAAAATGTTCCTGCACAATCTTCACAACATTTTAATAAGCTTTTTAGAATAAATATATGGAAAATTCAATAGATGTGTAACGAAGAGAGAACTGATTTAATCAATTGAAGTTTTCCTGCATATGATAATGATTTATTAACCTAAGATGAGAGTCTTTTCTAAACCTTTGCAATTAGTGGAAATCATTATGAGAATCTCAGCCTTCTAGTGGAAATAGGTAGCCCTAGATACAATAAAGGAGGAAGCTTTCTACTCATTTCAATAGTTTTGGGTAAGATTCCATACCCCAGGATGCTTTGAGATTTAATTCCAAACCAAAAACTCTTCTAAAGAGCTAAAGAGAGTCCATTAGAATTTGGATTGAAACTGAATGAGCTTTGTAAAACAAGAGTAAATCATTAGCTAAACATATATTTATCATGGAGACTTTTCTAGATTTGGAAGGAAATTTGAAGTTAGGATATAAGCTGATATTATGCTTGATAAGAAGAGATAAGGCTTCTATATAGAGTATGAAGAGATATGAAGACATAGGGTCCCTTGTCTAATTCATCTAACCCCTTTATATAACTTAGAAGGGCTTCCATTCACCAATACACAATAAGAAGTAGTAGAGACACATTCCTTAATCCTAAGTATAAACTATATAGGGAATCCAAACACTTCCTACAAGTGGAACAAAAATCCCAATTGAAAATATCAAAGGCTTTATTAAAATCAACCTTGATAGAGCAATTAGCAGGGTGTGGCTTCTTGAGTATCCTTTAAAAAGCTCTTGAACAAGAAAAATATTATCCCTAATGTGTTTATTTTCAATGAAAGCACCTTGAATGTCACTAATGAGAGTATTCACAACCTTCTTCAATCTTATAGTATCAATTGTATGCTGCGTTGGTTAATTTGTGGAGATTTTAACTCTACTTTGAATACAGGTAAAGCTCAAGTTAAGTGTTGTCCTAGAAACTTTACAGATGACCTCATGAATTGTGTTGAACATCTGAGGGTAACTGATCTAAAGAAAGAAGGACACTTTTATACTTGGAGCAATAAGCGGGTTTTATAATGGTTTATAAAGAAAAAAAAAATAACTTGATGAGGCACTTATCGACTCTAAGTGGCTAACTAAATTCCCTGATAGCATAGCTAACTTCATGGATCCATTGTTCTCAGACCATAAACCAATAAGGCTATCTGGTTTTCTCTCCTATTTTGATAGGCACTCTCTATTTAGATTTAACAACTTCTTGGCTCATCAGAATAGTTTCTTAGAAGCTTGTAGGAAAGGTGTTGAGAAGTTTGTCCTTAGATCCAAACAATTTTGTTGTGTTCAAAAAGTTAAGTTTGTTAGCTGAATAAATCCATGGGATCCAATATGTAAACTATAGTGGAAGTTGTTAAAATAAAGTTTTCTAATAATAAAAAACCTATAGCTTCTAATCCTGATAATGCAAGCCTTTTCGGTAAGGAAAAGCTTTTATAGGATAACTATTTTTAGGCTGTGCATAATCATTTTTTAAATGTACCAAGTTCTCTTTTAATTCTTTGCTTCAAGGAAAAATAGGAATAAAATATGCTCTACTGTTTCAAGTGATAGTTTTGTTTTACAAGATCAGAATTCAATCCTTCTTGAAGCATCTAATTTATTTTCCTTTCTGTTAGGAATTGTCAAGGCTTCTGATTCATCTAGTTCTTTATTAAGCAACTTCAGCTCCAAAATTGTTTTTGAAGAGACAACTACTTTGCTAATTAAACTAGTCAAAGACAAGGAAATAGTTAATAATATTTTCATGTGAGATGAGATAAAATCTACAGGGCCTAATGGTTTGAATGAATTTTTCTTTCCAAAGTCATGGGGGGTAGTTAGCAAGGTGACTTTAAAAGTTATTCATGATTATTTTAGAGTTGGTAAGCTTTTGAAGGAGATTAATAAAACATTTATCTTCTTGATTCCTAAGCTATATAATCTAGCTTCCTTTGGTGATTATCGACCTATCTTTTGCACTAATTTTCTTTATAAGGTCATCTCAAAATTACCTGCTCTAAGATTGAAGAAAAATGTTAATTCTATCATCTGTGATAATCAAGGTACTTTCATTGAAAATAGACAGATTGGAGATAATGTTTTGTTATTTCGAGAGCTCGACCTCCTCAAAGGATATTGTAGAAGTTGCACTCCTGCTAATGGCTCTATCAAAGTTGATTTTAATATGGCTTTTGATAGTATCAATTGGGATTTCTTGTTACACTTACGGAAGTTTTTGATTTCCCAAAACAATTTATTCTTTGGGTTTAAGGAACGTGTCTATAATGCTTCCTATTTGTGTTTTGGTGAACGGAAGTCCTCCTAGGATCTTCAAAGGGGCTAGACAACTTTTGAAGCCAGAGACTCGGTGTTAGCAAAACTCCTACCTTGTCGACAAACTTCTCTTCAGCGAAGACCTCATCAAAAGTTATCTCCACTGTATTATGGGTTGTATAAACTTGTTGAAAGAGTTAGACAAGTAGCTTACAAACTTTGATTACCAGAGGGGACAACTATCCATCCTACATTTCATGTGTTTTTGAAAAGCTGTATTATCGACGGAATGGCTGTATCTCACAATTTACTTGTTGCTTTACCCCGCATTAAGGTTTTGAAATCCAAATCGGACGTCGAACTGGAGGCTTTATTGGTTACCGATTTGATCAGTCGAATCGATGCGACGTCATAATAACACAATAATTATATTTAATTATATATAATATTAGTAATATTAAAAAACAATAGAAAAATATATCAAATAATATAAATAAATATAAATAACTAGTTGGGTCCTTTAGATTCTGTACTTCTGTTAGATTTTTAGAGAAAATGTGGGTTTTATTTTTAAAAAAAAATCAAAAAACGTATCAATGTTTTAGAAAGAAAAAAGCAAAAAAAAATTCATTGAACTAGTGGTCAACCGATTCGATTAGTCTCGATTTAACCAGTCAATTGACCGGTTCTTACCGATTCGCACTGGTTCAATTAGGGACTGATTTTTAGGAGTCACCCAAATCAGATAACCTACGTCGAACTGATCGGTCCAGTTCGAGTTTCAAAACCATACCCCACATTGATAAACTTTCGGAAGCCATTTTCAGTCGCCGAGTAGTGAAGCATCACAGCGAACCTATTACACAAGTCTGAGTTCAATGAAATGGCATCGTTGGAGCGCAGGTTCGCGAGTAGCGTAGAATAAAAGCCAGCGATGTAGGGAATGTAATCCTCAGACAGGCTGATATGCTTCCTCCGGGGATTGGGTCGGGGGTCGATATCAATGTAACGAATCGTAGCAAATTAATCAATGAAAATTCTACGATGATTCGTTCCTCTCCCTCTCTCTCTTCCTCACCACTCCTTGCTCTGCCTAGTTTTCTTGATACATTCTGACATACTGAACTGAACAAAAACTGCAGTTTCATTTCATCCACATGATACAGATGCAACAGAGGTTAGGCTAGAGACATTTTACAGGGCATCTTTTTATGTCCCTTCTCCCGAGGACAGATGGCAATCCCTAAATTAAAACAAGGTTCTCGCAAGTTTTTTGTTTCTGTTGCAATACCTAAAGATTCGAGATTCCTATTTGTAGATTTGACGTTAACAATTAGAGAAGGTTACTGTGTTTTTGTAGCCTTTTATTTGCCAAGTTCAGATTGAATCAAGAACTTATCTCTAGGCTCAACCTCGCAATAAAGAAGCACACTTTTTATCGCTGAAGCCGTGAGATGACAAGAGTGTTCTTGATCGTAAAACATATTGGCATATATCTTAAATAATTGGGGAAGTCAGGATTTCATAGGGAAACTCTAGATTAACTAGAGTTAAATCTACATACATCCCTGAGTCACAAAAACTTCTTAAAATTAAAAAAGAATATCAATGTCAAGGTAATTGAAGGTTTGCACCAATCAAAATCTGCCCGAGTCGCGAGATCTGAGTAGAACCTTATCGGTCCTATTCATGTTAAAATCCAACTTATAAATTAACGCCTAAAAACCAAGCTTTTTCCACCAAACTCATTCCTTGACAATGGAATCACAAAAAATTATAACGAAAGCAATTAACTTTAAACATTGAATTTCTTGCCTAAATATCTCAGCCCATACAGAAGAATACTTACATACGCTAGAGTCAACCTGAAAGCTTACAACAATACACACCCGAAATGTCTGACGAGTCTCAATTCTAGGCCTCCATGCGATGCAAGGGTTCATCATCAAATATCTAGTCTTTGCTTAACTATGAGGCCCCCCATCATCTCGAAAACTTCATGGTAAAATTTGCATCACAATCCACCCGAAACCGCCTGCCATAAGAGTTTGTCAATGGTTGATAAAGAAATAATTTTCCGAACCGGAAGACCAAAGTTGCTAGTAGAACACGCCTGCCCCTATGCAGATAAGGTTGACATAAGTTTCTTAAAGTAAAGACTTGCCTCATAACAAAACATAGCTTACATCACTGTGGAGGGTCATGACGTGCATTCTGTGACTGTGCGATAGACCTCAACCTCTCATAAGCATCAGAACAAGCATGAGAATAGTCTGTCATTGCACGAAAGATTTCAGGCAACCGCATCTTCAGAGTCCCCAGTGACTTCTCTCTCACCTGAAGGCAATGTCTTTGGTGGGCTTCAACTTCCTCTTCCAACCTCTTGTTTAAGCTCTCTATGGCAAACCGCCTCTCAGATATAGGATCATTGGTATTTGCACCTTCACCATCTGTTTCATCAGTTGGAGTTCTTCGCTGCAGATACTTTTGGTACCATTCTTCAAATGCCTGCTTCTTGCGCAAATATTCCTTCCTAGTTTCTTCGCACTTCTCCTTCAGTTTCATTTCTTCTTCCTGATGGATTATTATGGTCTTAATTACAGCTGCAAAGGATGAGATGGCAGATTTGGCAAGTTCATCTGGCAACTTTTCAAGATGGTCATGCCATGACTGCAGAAGGGCTTGGATAGGGGGATTCTGGACTCTAGGTGGAGAGGCTATTTTCTCTTTCAAGCTGCTTTCAATAGGAATCAGGTTTAACTTTAGCCAGCTATGAAGAATTTGTATGTACTGTTTCTGATGATTCACAAGCTTCTCGTATTGTGCATGCCATTCTTCAATAACCTTCAAAAGTTGGATGGTACGTTCATGGTGCTGTCTGGTTGTTTCCTTGACAGCATGTACAACATCAAGTGATTTAAGATCTGTAACAATTTTCAACTGGCTCTCATGATGTATACACATACTTGCCCACATTTTAGCCATCCTGCATCATGATGAAGAAACATTCACTTCGCTAAGCTACCAGTGAGGAGATCATATATTAACACTAAAGGAAAAGTCAGAATGATCACATAAAGTCATTGCAATAATACTCACATGAAACAAACATACTAAAACAGTATATAAAAGAGTTGGCAAAAAATGTGGCTGCTATGATAGTTGACCAAAATGTCATCATCATAAATAACATGAAAGTAACGTGGTCTTTTCAATCAAATGAATGCATCACCTATAAGCACCTGTTTAAATATTTGATGACGATTGGTAAATATGACGATTGGTAAATAACTTATTTGGTAATATTGCTATTTAACATAACTTGGTCACTGCTGAATCTAATCCAAGTTTGCAAGCCTGGCCTACTATTCAAAAGGCCAAATTCCCCTTTCCAAGCCCTTCTACTAACCCCAATTTTGGGATGGTGGAGAACCGTTCAGAAGTGAAGGCCTACCACTTTTTCTTTAGGCTACACAGGTCAAAGTTGTCTATAAAGAGACCATAAATGACAAAAAAAGTGCCTAGGGGTTACGCTAATTTACAAATATGCACCAATGCGAAACTTTCAACATAATTCCAACTCAATTTGCGGAGATCTGCTGGTGGTGCACAACAAGAATAAAGTACAATCATAAGTTGGAAGTAATATATCTAAAAGTTATCAGCTATTTGAAAAACAAACCAACGGCAATTAGAATCCAATGTGGACAATCCAAGATCTGTCTAGCAAGGGGGAAATTGTTGGGACACTGAGGTGAAAAACAGCATTTTAGTTTATAAGTTGTTTTTCCAGGTAACTTACCCATCAACAAGGGCAACAAGTTTTGGATACAACTGGTTGTCACGTATGTGATTGACTTCTGAAACCGTCGAGTCCATGGATTGCATATCCACAATATATCTTGTGTGCAAATGACTCACGGCTGCTTTAGTCTTTTCCAAGGATTCAACACTAGCACCACGCTTCTTCTGTTTATTCAGCAGAGAAACTTTCTTCTTGTACTCGAGCTTCATAAGCTCGCCTTGCTAATAGGTGTGAATCAAAATTCTAGTCAGCAGCATTACCAACAAAACAATTGGACTAGTTTGGCCTATTTAGGTCCCTAATTATGCTTGTATTAGGCATTAAACAGTCCTAACAGTTACAATCTGATAGTATGAACAAGGTGCAAAGTAATTCACAAGATGATGGGAGAACTAAAATTAGAAAATCCTATAGCTAATATTATCTATATCTGCTAAGACACACCTTGAAAAAAGTGTAGTACAGACGCAGATGGAATCAGAATAACCACAGATAGAGAAGTACCTTTACTTCATCATAGAGCTTCTTTTCCCAAGCTAACAACTTGTCCAAGACAGTGGCATGAGTTTCATAGTCATCAGAATCAAGTTCATCTTTCCCACCCTCACCCCCAGAAACACCTTTAAATGATCTATTCCATGTGATAACACGCATAACCCTTGCAGAATGATCAATATGTCCTGCAATGATTGACACAATTTTAATAACATAAGATGATACTAGTCACAAGATTTCTTTGTCGTGAAACTAAGATTGAAAGAAAAAATGCTAGCATAATGATTGGCTAACACAGCCTGTCTTTCAGGGCTAAATGTTCAAGCTGCACACAGCATATAGATATGTGTTGCCCGAAATCTCAAAAAAAAAGAAAAAAAAGAAAAAGCGTTATCAAACATAGAAAAGCTGGAAGTAACAAAGAACAAAGAATATCCAAGGTTGCCATTACAAATGCTTTCAGAAAAACCCATAGAAAAAGGTCAAATGACTGGATTCGTAATATCAATTTCCAACTATACAAGCAAAAGATAAAAAGCCCAAGCTTTGAGCTTCAACTTTTCACATAAAAACACATCTCAAAAACTTGGAAAGTTTCTAGAAACAGAAAGGCATGCTAAACTTCTAGTACGCAGTTAGACCATTAGGAAGCAACTACTTCAGTGACAAATAAAGGATTGTTAATGCACTCGGAGCCATCCATGGTTTTTATTCAGAACTTACTTTAAAATAAATGAAGAGAAGACAAGCATTGAACATAAAAGCCGATGTATGTAAAAGTTTCCGGAGCTTGAAAGATAAATTGCCAGGAAATTATCATCAATCACAATTTATACCTCGGTTGTCAGCGAAATTGGAATGATAATGCAAGCGAGTAGCCTCAAGCATCTTGCAAACATCCTGTGCAGTCTCAGACGCCTTTAAAAAATGATCATCAATCGCCTTCAACACGTGCATCAAATTCACACTAGGAACAGAACTCTCGTTCCCCACCATTCTAAACTCAGCCGGGGCCGTTTTGGAATGCTCAATCTGCTTCCCCTTCCTACCATCCTTCTCCTCCTCCAGCTCCTCTTCCTCCGCCGACACCACCAGCTTTGCCTCTGGTTTCTCCGGCGTCTTTGGCTCAACGCCATCAACATCACCGCCGGTCTCAACACCATCAAACCGGACACTCTCAACGTTTCTAAAAGCATTGTCATTTCTGGTGGCATCTTCATCTGGGTCCAAAGACGGACCGGGCAAATTGTCCACCATAAAGAAGTAATCCCAAGCCATACCCTTTGTTTCCGGCATGGGTGGCACGATTTGTTGGTTCTCCGGCAAACGAGTTACGCCCACATTCATATAATGTGGGCCCTTCGACCCACTTGAATCTTTACTCTTATTCCCTCTACTCTTTGCATTTCGATCCAACTCACGTTCCTCTTCCTCCTCATCTTCCTCGACAATGGCAATGGGATCGATGTCCCGAATCTGCTTCATGGGCATCTCGGGCATGCTGACGGCACGCTTGATGGGACTTGGAGAAAAATTTGGCAGCGGCGGAGGGGGCGGAGGAAGGCTGTCAATGGACGACGGCGGCGGTGGAGGAGGTGGGGGAGGAGGTTGGGTGGCGGGGTCGAGAGGAGGATGAGGGAGCTGGGAATGCTCGGCTTCACCGTGGGCGTAGTCACTGAGAGCCGCTCCGGTGTTCTTGAGAGAGATGGCGTAACCTGAGTAGCCGGAGGCAAAGGCGTTCCTGGTGGCGACGGCGTCCTTCATAAGGATTTTCCGCTCCTTGCAACGAGACACAGATTCCTCATTGTCCACTTTGGACTGCGCACACCCCATTTTCGCTTAGGCTTCTACGAAGAAGAAACAATAATAGATTAAAAAAGAAAAAAGAAAAAACTGGGGACTTGGGGTTTTAGTTTTAGAGAGAGAGGTGTGATGAAAAGAGCGAGTGCAGAGAAGGCAAGGGTGGCACTAGTGCCAAGACCAAGAGCTGGTACAGAGCACAGAGGTGAGTGTACGAGCGCAGAGAGAGCAGAGCTTGTTGTGCTTACTCGCTGCGAGTGTTAGATTCCACTGTACTCGCTGGCTTTGGACGACGAGGTGTCCTTGTCGAATAACGGTCATTTTTTTCTTTTAATTTTATTAATTAGGCTCTCCCCCTCCCTATTATATTTAATTAAAAAAAATATACCTAATAAATTCAATTAGTATTCAATTCAATATCTTTTACTTATTAAATTATAAAAGATTAAGTCCAATTGATAAATTAAAACTTGCTAGTAAAATGGTGTCAGTTCTTCTTCTAGCCGTTCACTTGTCTTGATGCTGTTATTAAATATGTTTAACTTTAATTCAAATGGCTTCTACTCTCCTTTCAGTTACTGTTATTTAGTATTAAAGGACAAGAAAGCCGTTTTATTGACCTAAACTAAACCTTTTTGTTTAGCTTGCATGTAATATTCATCTAAGTGTACCGAATATGATAGCATCACCGGCACCCCACAAGCATTTGCCTTTGCAAATATTTGCTTGTTTGAACAGAAGGTCCTGTTGCGTACAGTTAAGCCGTCAACATCAATTTCACTTGAATGCATATGACGCCGGATGTTGAATCACGGGCACAACAGAAAGTTTTTTAACTTTTTTAATCAATTTTAATAATTAAATAACATAAAAAAATATAAAGTATAAAATAAAAAATAAAAAATTCTGCCTTATTCAAAATTTTTATTGAAATATTTATAATGTATTAATCTTAAGTTATCTAAGCATCTAGTTTTTACCGATATCTACAAAGTAAAGAAAAAGAAACTAAACTCTTTTGAGAAGAAAAAAAAAAGAGGATAGTAAATTCTCTTACACTTATTTCTATAAATACAAAAAAAGTATCAAATTTTATTTAATTGAAGTCAAACTTTAATTATAATTTAATTTAATTTTAATGACATCAAATATTTTATATCGAATCCTTAAAGTTTCTAAAACTTCACAATTATATTCAACTTAATTTAAATTAATTTTTCTCTTTTTAACTGTTCTTTATGTCTGATTTATTAGAGTTTTTTAAAATTAAAAAAATAGATTTATAATATAAATGAAAGTAATAAATTCTGGAGACACTAACTCTCCTACATCAAATGAAAACCAATAAAGACAACATTGAAGCACACAAAGTTACAAAATAACAACAAGAAAACATATGACATCGTTGCACTCAAGAGGCTATTGTCTTAAAATGCTAGTGTATGGTTAGAACGACAGCGTTACTTGAGTTTCAAAAAAGGCTCTGGCTTTCTTGATTAGGGTTCAGAGAAGCAGGTTTCAATTTGAAGGACGATCAATCTCTACATGTTTACAATAACTAAAGGTAAGGATTTGTGTTGTGATAGTTTGCGTCCTCTTTCTCACACTTCCTTTAATCGATTTCCAGCCACGCTAACCTTAGAATTCAACGAGGGGAAGTCGTAAGGATCCAAGGACAAGAGTCAAGCTCAATCTAGGTAGGAGTTGAAATCATGTCCTTTTATCATTTAATCATCTTCTATTTCCCAACTTATTACCTGTTCTCTTACACTCATTATCATCATATACATCATAACTTCTTTAGAATGCTTTGTGTACTAGAATTTCCTCCAGTTTCTTTCTTTCCATAATCATGAGAGATTATAGCAAGAATTAGCACCTTCCACTTCTAAAGAGAAGTGGCAGATTTTGCTTGAGTAAGGATAACAACTATCTACACTAGCGAATTTGATAGTTCAGTCCAACAGAAAAATTCTATGATCAAGTTCCAAATTGAATTAGAGAAAGGGAAAAGAAAGAACAGATGATCCCTATTCTCCAAATCTTCTTTGCATAAACAACAAATCCTATCCAGATTTATCATGTAGTGAAGTCTTTCCATTGTAGCAATTCTGTTCTTAACCACCAACCATAGGAAAAAAGTTGTGTTAGGTCTTAGAAAATTATTCCAGATCACTTTAACTCAAGGAACATCTTGATCTGAACTATATATCCATTTCTTATAAGCTTTACTAGAAAAACTCTCAATAATTACTCCAAGACAAAGATAATTTTCCTAAAAATTAGGATCTAAGGAGTAAGAAGATTTCAGTTGCTAAATTGCTTGTGGGAAATGTAGCCACTCAAACTTTCTCCTTATAATCTAACCCTGCAAATACTAAGACCGCATTGGGGTTTTGGGACAGGGGAATAAAACCATATCAATTATCATGCCATAAACATATTTCTCATCTCCTATTTTGCAGCTAACTTCATTTACCACTTCATCATTTTTCTTCAAAAATTGATTAAGAAACCAAGAGAAGGATGATCTAGGGAAAGGAGACCATAAACTGTTTCCTTTTCAAAAAGTAATTGTGAAGCCATCTTATCCAAAGAGAATCTTTTTCGTGAATTACTATCCAAAGTCTTTTAACAAAAAAGGTATTATTGGCAACCCCTTATAGAGATGATTCCCAACCCTCCTTTCTCTTTGGGTTTACAAAAATTAGCCCATTTAACTTTAGGAAAACATGAATTACCATTTTCCTTACCCCATAAAAATTCTCTCGTCAATTTCTTCATGGATTTGATCAAGTGGATACTCTAATATAAGTGAAGGGAGAATAAAATAGATTTAATCAACTAACTTTACCTTCAATGGAAAGAAATTTATTTATCCATTTGTTGATTCTTTTTTGAATTCTTTCAATAAGTGGTAAACATTTCCTAAAGGATAATCTTCTAGCAGTTATAAGAAGACCAAGATATTTTAGAGGAGGGACTATCCTTATCATTCTTGTAATAGAGGAGATAGAGTCCTACATAGAATTTGCAATAGTTGAAAGAAAAAAATGACTTTTGTTAAGATTCACCTTGGGACCTGACATCTCAGAAAACCCATTGAGTATATCAATCAATAGCTTAATATGTTCAGGATGAGTTTTTTAGAAGAGAATTAGGTCATTTGCAAAGCTAAGATGAGTAAGATAAATTCTTTTGCATTTAGAATAGAACTTGAACTTAGGATTATGAGAGACATTGAACTTCAACATTTGAGAGACCACTTCCATACATAGAATAAAGAGAAAGGGGGATAAAGGATCACCCTGTCTAATTCCTTTCTTCCCCTTAATAATACCTGAAGGGGTCCCATTAATCATAACATAATAAGCAGGAGTAGAGACACAAGCCTTAATTTAGTTAACAAAGATATTAAGGAAGCTAAAAGCCTTTAGAACTTGGAATAGGAAATACCAGCTGATGGAATCAAAAGCTTTGAAATTAATCTTAATCGCACAATTTAGGGGGGAGTTCCTTTTTGTATATCCCTTAAGAAGTTCCTGAGCAATAAGAATATTGTCACCAATGCTTCTAACCTTTATAAAGGCATTTTGATTCTCACAAATGATGGGACTGAGAACCCCTTTTAGACAATTTGCCAAGATTTTAGCAATAATTTTGTAATTAAAGTTTGTGCAACCATTGTCTTATAATCACAAAAAGTAGAGGGATCAGAGATCTTAGTAATTAAACAAAGAAAGGTTTTATTAAACTCCTTTGAGATGACCCCCTTTTTAAAAATCTCGTGAATTGTCTCTTTAACCATAGGTCCAATAAAAGATTAGGTCTTTTGAAAGAAAGAACCATTTAGCCCATTAGGACCAAGGGTCTTTATCCCATTGATAGCAAAAATAGTAGCATTGATTGTTGGACCCCATTTCCAGAGTCCAACATCCGAAGTCCTAAACCTTGAGCTTACTACCCTATAGGGTCATGATTAACAATTCCCAAAGGTGGTGTGACCACATCAATCAAACTCCATAATCTCAACTTGACCCTATCAAGGAAATCGTTGCTCTAAGTCTTTAATTTGCGTTGAAATAAGAATCATCTCCATCGGGGTTTTACACCTCAAGATATACTTAATGAGCTAAAACGTGCTCATACCCCCAAGCATGC
>JAOSBK010000001.1:9553117-9587779 GCA_027568895.1 Erythroxylum shatona | reverse complement strand
GCCAATAACGTATTGCAGAAGTAAGCAAACATGAGGAGAATTAGAGAAGAAGAGGACCAGAACAGAGATTGACGTTTTAATTGATAGGTGATAGATTTCTGAAGATCGTCAAAATTTTTTACTTGTCACAAGGAAAGACGGCGTCACATCCTCTGGTCCCAGGAAAGACACGGTAACCCCCAAAATGTATGAACCAGACATTGAGATGTCTTCCTCCTCTCTACACATGTCAGCTATTTTTTACGTATCTCTAGGAAAATTATTTCTGCTTCGCTTTATCATCTTCGAGTGCTGCCCCTCATTTAATACCACGCAACTCTTCATATCTCAGCTGCCAGATGGTCCCCTAACACCTCTATATTTAAACTTTATAACCTTTCTCCTATAACTTCAATCAAACAATTCCTACCCTCTTCTTTTGCCTTCTTCATTGAATGTCGCGCAACTCTTCAAGTCTCAGCTGCCAGACGTTCCCCTAACACCTCTATATTTAAACTTTATAACCTTTCTCCTATAACTTCAATCAAACAATTCTTACTCTCTTCTTTTGCCTTCTTCTTGTTTAATCCAAATACATCGCATTCTCCATTCCAGAAAGATAATAACAGTCAAGGTTACCTCTTCTATTTCAACAAACAAAGAACAACTGTTCAGGTCAGTAACCGATTCTTTTTTTCATTACTTTTTTGATCCCAATCTTTTCAATTTATAATTTTAACAAAACCCTTTCTTTACCTTTACACACCATTTTTTTATAGGTTCCCTCCTCATTCTCTGCTGCATTCTTCCATTCCAACATTCGTCTTATTCTTGTTTCTCAATAAAGTTCTGAAATAATTATGACATTTATAGACTAATTTGATTATTTTCATCGCATATATGAATTCCAGCTATTTCGAGAGCAAAAGATATTTGAAAAGTGCCATAAAGGAGACATATGATCGTCAAAATTAGCTAGATATTCTACTTACCACATACCATGCACGTAATAAAAAGACACATAATAGTTCACATGAACTTCGCTACATCCAGATGTATGAAACTAGTCGAATGATAAAGATGGCCAACCATCTCAAAGAAGTAAACTTCGAGACAAGGAAATTTTATGAAAGACAAATTAAAAAACTTATAGATTAAGGTATCTTTATACTGCAGATGTAAGTAGTAGACATGTAAACTATTTTAAACGTATCTCAAAGAAAGTCATTTCATTTTATTTCTTCTCCCAACCAATGCTTATTTCATTAGATTTTGATATTATTTATTATTTAACTATGACGTAAAATTTTGCCCTGCGTTTAAATTCAGTGGGCATTTTCACTACGCATTTGTGCAGAGTTAACCTGCTAGTAGTCTTAAAGATAGAGTTTGAGGTTGCCCAACAAAGGAAAAAGAAAGTGGAAGGGAAGAGCTTTATTTAGAGCCAATAATCTCATAAATTGGTGAAGATTAAAGGTAAGTTTGGTTTTCATACTTTGGATATAGGGAAGGGGTTTTGGTTCATGAAGTTTAGGAAATACCTGGGTTTAAGCAATCTAAAGTCAATTTCAATGAATGTGCTTTATGGGTTCTTAATTTGAATTCCTATTAAATGATAATTTTGTCATTTATAAAGGAAATCAAGGAGGGGATCAAGAGAGGCAAGAGGGGCAAGAGGAAAGACATCCTTAAGCCAATTTCTTAAGGAAGGAATTCAAGGTAGGTATATGTTTATAATAGAATAAATAAGCCAACAAATGTTTTCTTTGAATCGAGGAAGTTAATGATTTCAATTGCATCATAAATGTTGCATTTATTTGCTTCTTGAATGAATTGAGAATTTTCTATATGTTTGATATATGTGTTGATTGTTGAAAAGACTTTTAAAATGAATTTTTGTGAAAAGATACATGTTTATGAAATCATGTTTTCAAAAATGATTTTTGAAATATCTCATGTTCATTAAAACAAGTTTCCAAGAATGTGCCATTTGGGTAAATGGTTTTCAATTCATGAATTACTTGTTATATGGGTTTGGTATAATCCATTTAAGAAAGTCACGTGCACATTGACCAAGTTAAAGGCTTCTCCCGCCTACCCGCTAATAGCACGAAGCTCCTTCATGGACTCCCTCAAGTTTACGTCTACGCAAAATCACTATATTGGATTGCGTTAGTATGCCAAGTTTATGACTACATAGGACCATTATGTGGAAATGTGTAGTTCGTCATGTTTATGGATTTACCCAAACCATTTTGATGTGCTTATGTGCTTATGAGATGTTGACAAGTTTGATGCATTCATGATTTGAAATTTGTGAATTTCGGTTAAGAATTTGAGAATGATACTTTGATGAATTTAATTAGAACTTTGTATTAGCAAATGAACATTCAAAAGGTTTTGCTTATTTTCTGTTATAAACTGCTACCTACAAGCTTTAAGCTCACCCCCATTCCTTTCCATCTCCAGGTGACGAGCAAGAAATTGAGTGAAAGAGAATCGAGGCATCACTCCAAAATTTGCATTTTTTTGTGTTTTAAGCTAGATTTGTAACTACAAGGCTTTAGTTGCATTTTAAGTAAATTACTATTCATGTATCTTTTTGTATTTTGACATTTTGAGATATTGATGTATTGTGGCTAAAAATTGCCCACTAAAGCTTTGTAAAAACTCTTATATTTTGATGTTAATGAAGTATGTTTGTGTTTTGTCGATGATATTTCCAATTTGTTCATTCCATTTTCAAGTTTTCCATAAGGATAAGAATTTGTGCTCTGGCTTTGAGTGAAATACTGTATTGATCTAGGCTGAATTGGATGAAGTTATCTTCTTAGAAGTTGTAGATTATTTTTCCAGCTTTCCAATGATGTATAGTATGAAATTTTTGGACATTTTAGTTGAGAGATAAGATTATTAGACAATTGTGATGTTGCATTGGTTGGACATTCAGGACAGTTACATATTTTTGAAATTTTGACCCTTATAGAGGCAAAATTTGTTTTCAAGGTCTTCACAAAAATTGTAGGTCTAGAAGTCCTCTTCGAAACAGTCTTTGAATGACCTTAATTCAATATTTGTAGTGAAAGTTGTAACATTTTTTCTAAAATAGGTTCGAGGAAGAAAAGAAAAGGAGGAAGAAGGGAAGCAAGTCGTGATCGTGATTCGCACGAAGTTGGGATCGCGACTTTGCGACCACACCGCAGATCGCGATCATGACTAGTCGCGACCATGACTTTGCTAGTGTTCCTAGACCTAAACACCTCTCAGTCGTTTAACCATAACTTTGTCGTCCGACCTCCAAACGACTTAATTTTTAGAGCATTGGATTCATATCACATTCCTCTATGTCTCCAAATAAATTTATAGCTTTTGGTATTGATTAGAAAAAGATTAATCGAGTCAAAGTGAAGTTATCAATTGGAAGAGCATGAACTGGACATTTTATTGAACATGCTTAAGTAATTTGGTTATATCTTGATCTATAAAGTTCTAAATTTGATGATTATTATTTCTAAATAAACTAGAGACATAGAGATACAAATTATCTAAAGAACTCAAATTTTAATTTAGTCTCTAAAATTTTCATTTTTGGTAGGGAATCTGAGTATAGTGTACTGTTTTAGTACAATAATAGTTCGAAAATGTTTGAGCTATAACTTTCGAATTTTTGAACCAAATTGAATGTTTTTTGTGTCATTAGAGACTTAAGACAATAGGGAAGAAATATTCTGAAGAATTTAGATTGAAATGCCTGTTTAAAGTTTCCCAAAATCTGTTTGAAAATAGGGGAAATGAGTTTGTTTTTTATGTTTAACTGGTGAGGGCACATCTCCCTTATGGGATGCGTGTCCAGATATCACGTAGGATGTCGAGCATGTGACTCACAAGGGCGGGGTCCCAACATAGAATGTTTACAACAAGAATTCCTTAGGTAAGTTATGGTATGGGCACTTCCATTGGAAACCCTCATATCTTTCCTACGCTTCGCCCGTCACCTTGCTAAAAGTTGGTAATTTCCTTGATGATCTTAGTGGTCTTAGTCAGGGGAAATATTTGTCTAAGAAAGCACAAACTAGCTGATCCCGCGTCATGACATTGACTAGGATAAGGGAATGATACCAAGCCTTTACTCTATCTCTAAGGGTAATTGTAAAAGCCTAATTCTGATGGCATCTTCCAACATTTGATGGTACTGGAAGGTATCACAGATTTCAAGGAAGTTTACTGTATGTGCGTTGGGATCTCCATTTGTCAATCCATAAAACTGCACTTTCTGTTAAAGCATGTTAGAAAAGCTGGTTTAATTTCAAATGAGGCTGCTTGTATAGGTCCCCTAGTTACTCTTTGATTAGCTGCATTGAACCCTGGTCTCATGAAGTCTTTAAGGGTCCATTGTTATCATTCTTGGTTCGCTGCGTGGTCCAAATCTTATTGAAATTCCTCAGCTATTGTTGTCTTCGCGATTTCTTCTTCTTCATTACGCTGAGCTTTCCTAATGGTTTGTTCTAGTAAAGTGATGTCTAAATCTAATTTTTCAGCTATGTGAATAAAAAATCTCATAACTCTTGTGTTCATATAAGAGCACGATTTTAGAAATAGAAAAGAAACAATGAAAATAAAAATTAAAAACTAAATAAATCCCTTAAACTATAGAACTAAACTAATCACTCCTAGGCAACGACACCAAAAATTTGATCATGATTTTATGATATGTGTAAGTTTTAATATTTCAACCTCGATATCCACAAGCATACGGGTCATTCGTGAAATATCTAAGGCGTTGATCCCATGAGGAGGGTTAATCTAAACATAAACTCCAAGGTCGAAACAAATTGTAAAAGTTCAACTAGCTAAAACAATAATGCAATTCAATCAATCAATTTAATTAACCAATTCAACTCAAGAATTAATCACGAAATATTAATAAATCAGCAAATTGCAATACACACAACAAGAATCAACTTAAGGAACTACCAATTGAGAGAAAGGGGAAATTTTTACCTATCCTTAACACTAACCTAATTAATTATGAAATGTCAAATTATTGGTCCTGGACTATCCTAGGTTTGATTACTTTCTCTTGAGTTATAAACAAAAGCCTTAAATTTTAAACTTTAATAAGATCATGGAAAATTACAATTTCTCAATTCACAATTTATTCAAACCCTAAACTAAACTATCAGAACCTATATGAGATCTCTTGTCAAAGAATTACCAATTTGATTAATTTCTTACTCTTATTAAATTACCTAAGTCTCGATAGCCTAATTTAATTATTTTTCATCGATTCAATCTCTCAATCTATTACCAATTTATGAAAAATGTAGAAATCAATCACAATGAATTAAATTCACATAAACAATTAGATTTTTATTGAATCAAAGATAAAAATAACCCGAAGGTGAGTTTAGATAATCCTCAACATTTATAGATCCTATCTCAATAGTTATTCCAATTCTATATTTAGATAAAAATGGAAATACATAGGAAAATATATCTGAACGGATGTTGGAGGCAGCAACGACGGGAAATCTCCTATTTTGGGAAGTACTTCGTGTAGGCTTCTTCTCCACGTCTCTCTTCCTTCGTCTCTTTCTCAATCTCTCGTTGAACTCTCTCTAGGGTTTCATGATGGTGGTTGATGTAAGAAGCTCCTTTCTCTTTCTTTGTATTATTCTTTATAAATCTTTTGTGTTCTAGGTAGCCCTAAGGTTTTTTGGGGGCCGAAAAGGTCCAAAAAATCTCTTAAAACTTGACCTTTTTGAGTATCTGTATGTCTTCTCGATGCAAGCCACGATTGTGGCCTTACAGGCCATGATTGTAGGCCATATTTGATCCTTCTATCACGATCATCGCAAATGGCCCATGATCGTGGGCCATGTCTTAAGATTCTGTCACGATCATGGCAAGGCTGTCTCCAATACCTTTGTCATGATCATGGCATATGGGCCACGATCATGGGGCATTGTTTTAGCCTAAATGTCTCTAAAATTTCTCTTTTCTTCGATGTTGGCCCTAAAATACTAACAAACACATCAAGGTATCTCAAAGACACAATAATTAAGCCCATAAACTTGTACTAACCTATAAAAACTCTTAAACATAATTAATTAATTTATAAAAACACTAAAAATGCAAGAAATTGATTAGGGAGTGAGATTGGTGACAACATGAGTGTTAAAGAGAGAAGAGAGAATGAGAAAAATAGAGGTAGGACAAATTTAAGGACTATTGCAAACTTATATAGTTTATTATAATTCATTAACTTGCAACTCATTACGGACTTACACGGTTTGTTACATAGGAGTCTATCTAATTATGTAAGTCTATATGAGCATGTTTAGAGAGCATGTAGCTATCTATAAACATGTGCAAAATGAAAAATGGATGAGAAAACTTTTAAAAAAATCTCAAAATTACGAAACTATAACATGCATATCCTAACTTAATAATTGTGCATAATCTCTTCAAGATGCTTAATGTTCTAACCTAGAACACATCAAAGTAAAATGTAGAATTTTAAATTAGGCTCAAAAGGTTTACTAATGGATTAATGTATCCAACGTGCTTTTATCACTTTAATGTTGACAAACATCTTAGATGTAATCTTAAAAAGATGGAATTGAAGTTTTTTACATATGACCCATACTAAATAAAGTTAGTGATAGAATGCATCATTACGGAATGATAATCAGACTAGTGATGCCTTGGCTAAACCATTGAAGAGCAATTCTAAGAGGTATATATCTATATTTGAATCTGGTTTAACCTGTTGGACCTAGGGATTAACATATAAGCCTTTAGTCTAGGTAAGATAGCTAAGTTCTTACGGAAGAAGTGCATCTATATAATATAATAGGTGATCCCCAATCCAAAGATATGTAATGCATCTAATTCTACTCATTATGTACTAACAACCTCTTATTAATGAAAACTAAACGTCCTACCCTCTAATGGCAACTTGACGTGCTCCTTAATTTTCCCCTTTGAAATCATAACTTTATTGTCATATACGTATAGGTGAATGGATAAGGGTCTTAGTTTATACTTCTCCTTAATGTTGGTATAAAACTCCTTTACCATCTTTAGTAATAGTTTCCTTGAAAAGTCAACATATAATCCCATTGTAGACTTTAGGGCTTATTTCGAGCCTTGAAAACTCTACCAATGTTTAGGATTATAATCTTCTATATGACCATTTGGTTGTTGCTTATCTTATTGTATCGTTCCTCTTTCTCTAAATTTCTAAACCTTATAATGTTTTTCCAGAGAGGATGGTGTCAAAGAATAAGCTAGAATATCAGTCCTTCTAGCAATTCTCCTATATTTTAGAGGTATCCATTTAACATCAAATCAATCAATTATGCCAATAACTCACCACAGGTCATAAACTTCACACTATAAGCTTATTATATGGCAGAGGATCTCTTCACTATATAGGCTAAAGTAGGCTAGTAGGCATTTTATATAGAGTATAGGAAATGTCAAGCTCTGAGTAGGATAATGAGGAATATAAGGTCGCAACAACTTCTTGCTTCTAATAGATTTGGAAAGAAAGAAATTTCAAAAGATTTGTAGGGAAGTCCAAAAGCTTATCTATTCTTATAGAGCTAACAACTGAAAGCATAAGGGAGCAACTTATCATTAATCATATGGCAAAGAAATGTAGCCGAAGACTGGTGAATTCTTAGAGAATCTAACAATTTCAAAACTTAATAAATTAATACAATTTAGATTTATGCTGTCACTCAATTTCTAGAATATTTAGCTGAAATGTAGGGATTACTAGCTTTATAGTGTATTTAAGGATTTATTCTTATGAGTGGCTTCTTGTAACTGATTACTTATTTATTCAATTCCCTTTTTGTAAAAAAAAAGCTTGTGCACTACTATAACACTCCATAATACCAAACATAGTATAGTGCAATCAATGCAAATTCCACAATTCCAAGCTAATATTCTTACAGTTCCACAAAAGTAGTACATAACCTATTACTTTTCCATAATCAAGCTTAATTCTCAATTTTAGTGCACTGCTACCATGATGCTAGATAGATTAAGTTACTTAGACAAATATATGTGCCCTAATATCACCCAAAACTCCTTGAATTTACAATCCACACTCTGTGCCTCATTATTGCAAAAATTTGGTAATATGAGTGAAGTATCTAGTAAAAATATTAGTTAAAGGTGACAGGGAGGAGGAATTTAGGGTTTTGTGGAGGAAAAGGAAAAGATAGTTTTGTACAGGGTTGGGGTCTCAGAATAAGATCAAGATCAGAAACATTTTAAAACTTTTCATGGTTTGGTTATGTTTCCTCAAAGTTTTCCTCACTCATAAGTTTAATGCTAAGCATGCTTTCCACATTGGCAATAGTTCTTTTTTTTTTCTTTAGAGTGCTAGCTCCCTCTTGAGACTAGCACAAGACATACTTCCTATATTAATGTCAATTTTTTTTTTGTCTATAGGCACTACCTTCTGTTGATTTAATACTAGCACCTATCTAATTTTGCAAACTAAAACTAACTAGCCTCTATAACCCTAGTTGATGCTTTAACTTGATTTTTTCATCTTCTTTCCACTAATTCTTCTCTCTATGAACTTTTTCCATTAAGCATAATATGTATGCATATACTAACATATAATAAATTAAAAATTACAACCTAAACACATCAAACAATAATAAATAAATAAACTATGTCAGTTAAAAAATGTTAGAAATTTTAATCCCACACATTTAATCATTACATTACCCTCAATGGAAAACAATTAAGGTACCAAACTTAATTAAATAAGGTAATTAAGGTTTAGAATTTTTTGCTAATTCCATGAAAGTTTAGTGAGATAGAATTCTGAGAAATCCCATGAAAATTACCTTAAAATCAAAATACAAATTAGTAAATGAAATAAAGAATAAGGAAAGTAAAATAAAAAGAAAAAGGATAGTATTTTAGCTGGATTTGCCTTCAATGTTCTTCATTTAAATAAGTCTGATTTTTTCCAATATAAAACATAAAGGAGAAGAAGAGTTAGTAGGATTTATATTATCATCTCTTAGGTGTGTATACCACTAATAACGAGACAATTTCTTCTTCTTCATTTAAAGTGTTTTGTTTGTTAGAAGTAGAGGCTTCAACTATCTTCTAACCTCAAAACACAATCCTTACTTATTCACTCCTCTCTATATCTTTAGGTCTAAAGATTTACATATATTTAATGACTCATCAACATTAGTTTTACGAGCTCCATGACCACTAAGATCTATTATATCCATCCTAAAGCAATCTTAATGTAAGGAAAGAGGCTTTTTTCCTATAGATATGGAATAGTCTTTGTGCTTCATGTCCATCACTAGAAAGTTCATTGGAATGATAAATTTCCTTACTTTTAAAAGTAGGTCATGCGTAACTCCAATTAGGTACTTAATAGAATGATCTACTAGTTAGAGTGACATGTTCTTGAACTTGAGCTCTCCTTTTCCTAGATTTTTAAAAAATAGTTAAAAAAACACTAAATTGATAGTAACATCTAAATCACTTGAACATTTATTAGCTTTGGAATCACCAAATTGATAAATAATCTTAAATCTCCATAAATTCTTTAACTTTAAAGGTAATTTGTTATCTATAATGGCAACTCTCCTTATCTAGGTGCATCATCACATACTCATCTAATTTCTTTGCGATGGAGATGATATCCTTTAATGTGTCTGTGTTAATTTTTTGACAAAGGGTATATTGATGCGTAACTTCTTGAAGACATTAAAATTTTTTTGAAAAAATCACATTCATCTTTTCTTAAGCCTCTTAGGGTATAGGCCTAATGGCACACAACACTTCATTAAGGTTTTTGGTATTAGCTCTTGACTAATGTTGGTTAAGGATGGAACTAATGTCATCTCCTTTCTAGCCACATCCTTTTCGTTCTTATCCTTAGATTTTCTTGACTTCCTTACTTCCTCATCTATTGTAGTATCAAAATCAAATGTTGTACCACTTTATAAATTGATGGTACACACTTGGTCTTTAGAGTTCACCTTGGTATTACTTAGTAGCCTAACTTGACCTCTTCCAACCTCAACCTTTACTAATTAGCCCAGTTATATCTCTAGGTTATGAACGAAGGCAACATTAGATTGTGTCAATTTTTAAGTCTATAGACTTTATCTAATTTTGTATACGAAATATAGAATATTTTAGTGTCTCTTGCAAAACCTTACTTGATGGTGGTGGCTATTGAAAATGAGATCTAATTTAGAACCTAGGTAGTCCCAAAGTTTTTCTTACTCCAACCCCCTACTCCTTTTATGAAAAATTGGGGTAATTCATCCATCCTTGATTATATATTTTAGAGAAAGGGTCACTTCTCATACCTTGCTTTCTTTTATAAGTAGCCATATAGTTCACTTCGTTATTGTAATCAAAGGTTGGCTCAACATTTATGTATGTATGGGATCAATGTCTATAAATGCAACATTGGCAATATAGAACCTTATTGCTCATATCTCAATTTAAAAGCATCTTTACTTAAATCTAGAGATCAAATACATTTGTTACAAAAACTAAAGATGCTTGTACCTGATAAGCGTACACCTTTAACTTTGCGTTTACCACTTTGGTTGACAAATTCCTTACCTTACCAAGGTCTCTATAATCTCCTTAACCTCCTTAGACTTTGTATAAATGGCAGCTTAAGTTACAGTGTCTACCAAATTTTGACATGTCAATGTGATAGAATAATTACATCACCAGCTGTAAGGATTGCTGATGATAAGGGAACTGACTTCTATATCTATCCTAGGCTTTGTGAAATGCTTCTTCTTCCTTTAATGCAAAGCTTTGAATTTACATCCGTAGTTTGGTGGTTTTATGTTGGAGAGAAAATCTTAGCATGAATGCGTCATAAACCTAGTCCTGTTCTTTAAGGTAACTTAATGGAAGTGTATAGATCATCAAGTAAAATTCTTTCTTAAATTTATTATGACTTGACCAAGTGATCTACCAAAGGTTGGTAAGTGTAGATGTACTTGTTTTAACTTATATTTCCTCATCCTTTGACTTAGTCGAATGCATAAAGGACTTGCATCAATCTTAAGTTAACTAAATGCCCCACATGCGCAACCTTTGTGTCTTCTACTATATATTTAAAACCATATTCTCTTGATGTGCAACCATCTCCTCTCTCTTTCTTGCTCAATTCTATCTACATGTTCATTCAATTATAAGATCAAATCAAAGTAAGGTGTCTAAGTTATCAATTCAAGATCTTTTATCTTATATTAACTAATTGGAATAAATGAAATAGATAAAAAGTAACTAAAAATAACAAAATAAAAAAACTAAGTTCCCTAATAATGACACTAAAAACTTGATTAAACTAATTCTCTAGCACATATAGTCAATTTTAGCAAACTTTTATTAATTTTTAGTAATTATAGAGTATCGAATCCTATTATGAACTATTTCATTATAATTACTAATCATAACATAAAAATAAAAATAAATAAAATCATTTTTAATAGAAGACAATTAAACTATTGGATTAAAAAACAATACAAATAAATTAATTAAAAGAACTTAATAAAGCAAACTATATGGATTTTGGGATTCATTTATAAGAAATTCTAAATAATATATAAGTTTGATCATCTAGGTTGGAAGAACAATTAACCTAAAGTATATATGACTTCTCTTGATGCACACAAGTATATCTAAATAGGTAACTGCCATCTCTCGATACATAATTTAACCTAATCAAATTCATTAAGTATAATTAATCTATTTGGTTATCATTAAGTCTATGTTACTGCTATTCTCTAGCACTAAAATTTCTATTTCCTAGTACACAAATTCTACTTCACATCTTAGTTCTTAATATAATCCCTAAAATTGAATCTATGATAGTCAGCTATAAATACGATCCTTAAGAATAAAGAGAATAGATTTAACCAATCAAATAATCAAATTATATATAAATAATTGAATAGTACTTATAAGCTACATCCTTAATCCAATTAAGGTTTCTAGCCACTAAACACAATGAAAACAAAACATTAAAAAAATAATTCTCAACATAAAGGAAAAACTAGATAAAAGAATAGATAAAAGTTATCTCTAGCTCCTTTAATCTTATTTTGAAACTTCATCTAATATTTTAAAAACAAAGTAAGGTGACTATAAAAATCTTGCTGAAAATGCCCTAAGTTAAACATAATATAAGTAATTATAACTAAGCTTACAAAATTATTCTAGACCACTTGATCTTGAGAAATAACATATGCTTATAAGGTATTCTTAAGAAACAACATTGAACCAACATCAACCACTGACACCAAATTTTGTTTTAAATCTTTTATCCCTCGTAAGTTGATGTATAATTGATACTGAACATCAATTTGTTACTAGTGCTAGTTTTGTTATACAAACTTCATTGTAAAACAATGATAAGTCTAGCACTAGTATAGAATCAACTTTCATGTCAATCTTATTCCATTTCTCAACCTTTTCGAAATACATAAAAGACGGACACATAAGGTATTCTTAAGAAACAACATTGAAATCAACCACTAACACCAAATTTTGTTTTAAAACTTTTTATCCCTCATAAGTTGATGTATAATTGATGCTTAACATCAATTTGTAACTGGTGCTAGTTTTGTAATACAAATTTCATTGTAAAACAATGATAAGTCTAGCACCAGTGTAGAATCAACTTTCATATCAATCTTATTCCATCTCTCAACCTTTTTGAAATCCATAAAAGACAGACACATATCTAATTGGAAAATTGAGAACCTATTATGCCTTCTCCACCAACTTTTTCACTTTTTGACATATTTATTCTAAATTAACTGTTTAATTCTTCTAAAATGTTATTTTTTTTACTTTCATGTTCTAAATGTCTCTAATATTTTCACAATGGGACTTGTACCGCTCTATTGGGTTCCCTTAAACAAATCACTGCCTATGAGTCGTCGACTCATTAAAAGATCTGTACACATACTCCACAATTTTTAGGAAAAATTAACATTCTTCAAGGAAAAATCATGAAAAGACCCACACATATACACATACACCCCAATTTTTAGGAAAATTTGACATTCTTTGACAGAAAATCATGATTATTTTATATTACAATATTGTGAAAATTATCAAAATTCTAATTTACTAAATTATTAAAATTTATTTAAGATTAAAATCACATAATAATACCTACCTCATAATAGTATTTAGCATAAAATAGTATCTAACATGTAATAGTACCTAGCATATAATGGTACCTAGCACATAATAGTACCTAGCATATAATAGTTTCTAACACAAAATATAGATTTCATGTTAATATCTCAAAATCATCACCTACAATGTAATGGACTAAATATAAGGAAAATTTATAAAATCCATATAAAAATGCTCTAAAAGTGCCAAATACCAAGTAATTAACCCCAAGTAATATGTACCCCAAATTAATAATCATATATTGCATGATTATATAGGAAGATTGGTAGTTATTTTAATGATATTTTAATGTTTAATAAACATCTATAGGAGCATATTTATCACTTAATATATTTTTCTTGATTTACTAAGGATGGAAACATTATATGTCATACACAAAAAGTTTAGTTTTATATGGAAAAGATTATTTCCTTAGTTATGTTAATAATGTGAAAGATATCAAAGTAAATGAGGAAAAGGTGAAAGCCACTAAAGAATGATCAAAACTTAAATATATAATTAAGGTAAGGAGTATTTATGATTTGATTAGCTTCTATCTATGATTTTCAAATATTTTAGAACAATTGATACACCACTTACTTAAATTATCAAAAAATGAATGGTTTCATTGGGATAGTAAATAGGAACAAGTTTTTAATGTTATTAATGACAAATTATGCTCCACACCTTTGTTACTTTTCTAAAACTTTTAAGACTAAGTGTGATGCCTCAACATTAACTGTGGCCTAAGGAATATGTGGTATATACCTATCATAAATCATTAAAGCACCTCAATGGCCAAGGTAAATTGAACAAATTTCACACCAAGTGGAAAAAATTTGTTGAAACATGCTTCTATGGATTTATAAATAAGGTAAAGAGAACTTGATGGCTAATGCCTTATCTCAGAGGTGTGTTATTCTCACTTCTTTAAATGCAAGGTTAGTAGGATTTGAATATATAAAGGATAGAAATGCTAATGACAATTACTTTGATACCATTTATTTGGTATATTAAAATGGGTCATTTAAAAAATTTTATATACCTGATGATTATTTGCTTTGTAAAGATAAACTTTGTGTGTAGATACATTATATGTATAGGTTATTTCTGTATGAGGCATATAGTGGAGGTTTGGTTGATCAATTTAGCATTAAAAAGATCATAGATATGTTAAGCACGTACTCTTATTAGTCTAACATGAAATGTGATCTAAAATGGGCATGTGGTAAGTGCATCACTTATAAGAAGGTGATATGTCTATTATGAATATGAATAAATACAAAATAGAAAGACCAATACTAAAAAATATAGATAAGTGCACTTATCATTTTCTATGATATAGTTTAGGTGAGTTGTGTGTTGATCCTACAGAGATGTGACTACTAGTAATGATTATCCTTTTACTATGTAAATTAACAAAATGAGTGCTTGATTGAAAGGAAATAAAAAAATTTCAAGCACCAAATAAAAGTAATGAATAAGACTAAAATTTTGTAAACAAAATAGATCCAAGTAAGATATTCTATGCTTTGAACTTACAATGATTTGATGATCAATACTAGTTCCTTAAACTAGTAAGAATGTCTAAGTTGTCACTATATTCTCTCTCAAGCAATACTGTCCTTATTCCTATTTTAATTTGACCAAAGTCTCTATTTAATAAAAAATCTAAGAACATATTAGTTCAATTTATAAAATGTCTTGATAGGTTTCACCCCAACCTGAAAAGATCTTACAGTTGTCTCTTGAGCAACCTATTCAATCCTTATCATTCATGTTGTGATCTAAACATACAAATTATCTCTTGATCTCAATGTATGAATTTGATTATTAAATTTTAAACTCTCATCCCTTTGATCAAATCAATGTAAAAATATAAACAAATCATAAAAAAACTAGAAATTTCATTAAGTCAAAGAATAAATTCAAAAATATCAAATATTAAGGTCCATCTCATATGGATATATATCCCAATTAGTTAATAAAAATGAGGAAAATCACGCAAAAACAAGAAAGAACATAATATAAAGAAACCATTCTCGTGGTTCTTGAATCTTTGAATTCTTTTTTAATCTTAATAGATTTCTTGTTCTTTTCCCATAATTGTCTTTCCTTTTGATCTCCATATGCTTAAATTGGTTCTTAATGAATTTTGCCTATAAAAAGTGATATACCAATAATTCCTTCAATATTTTCATCCATTTGTCTTTTTAATAATGTTAAACCCTAATTTCTACACCTAATATGGCCCTAGCAAGCAATCATGATGGGCTCTGGTTTTCTTTACGTTCGTTCTTAGGATTTTTATGTGAAAATCACTACCAACATAGGAATGAAAATAGGTTCTTGGCATTAACATTTTGTCGAACATATGCTAAACATAGGTATATGTCATAGGCATTTGAAGAAACAAAATGCATATACTTTAAAAATGACTTGAACATCAGATCATGTTGATATCGTGTTCCCTAGGTAAAAAACTCCTTGGAAAATAAAATAGGACATGGTTAAATACAATTAGTAACCCATTACAGTGTTATTGCGTGTTCTGAGTCCTTTTTTCAAATATACCAAAATTTCTCCAAATTCATTCCTTTTCCTTGTGAGAGACTAAAATAAGAACTATAATAAAATATAAATCATTTTAAGTGTCAAATCCTATAAGAAAACCTAAAATACAAGAACAATTATCTCAAAATAATGCTAAAATAAAGTTTGTTAGCATATACTATAAGGCTAAATCTAGGATCTTACCAAATAGGTTGTACATGTCTTTACCTGTACCTGGTGAACTATATAGTAATATTTTGTGGACTTTTTGATAGCTTACCTAGGTTGAAGGTAAGGACTCTATATTTATAGTAGTTTATAGGTTATCTAAAATGGCACACTTTATTTCCTTATGACAAAACCAATGATGTAACTAATATTGATTTATTCTTTAGGGAAGTAGTATGACTATATGGAGTTCCTACGAATATAATAAGTGACTAAGATGCTAAATTCTTTAGTTATTTTTGGAGAGTTTTGTGGGATAAATTAGGAACAAAGTTACTATTTTCAACTATTATTTTACCTTCAAACTTATGGTTAAAACAAATTAGTAAATAGATCTTTAACTATATTACATCATACCAACATTCAAAGAAACTTAAAGAATTAAGAAGATTGCTTTTGTTATGTTTATATATAAAAGGAGTGTGCATTCATCCACTAATCACTTTGGAAATGTTTATGGTTTAAATCTAATAACTCCATATTATTTATTACCTTAACGTGTCGATGAAAGAGATAGCTTGAATGGAGTAAAGAAAGTAAAGATGATGAGACAACTTTATTAATGTGTAAATCAATAAGTCAAGTAGAAGTATAAGAATTATGCAATCAAAGCTAGCAACAGTAGAAGATGAGTTATATTTGAAGAAAAGGGTTATATAAGGAAAGAAAGATTCTCATCATAGAGGAAATCTAAGTTACAACTATGACGGGAGGAAAAAAATGATAACACTTATAAACTAGAGCTTCAAAGTGAATATAACACTTGGGCTACTTTTAATATTGCTAATCTTCTCCTTTTGATGTAGGTGATGACTTAAGTCAAATTATTTTGAAAAGATGGGAATGGTGCAAATGTGACTAGATAAGATTTAAGGACTCTATTTTTTATGCCTAGGGGACTATTCATAAAAACTAGGAGTAAAAGGGTCAAAAAGGCTTTAATTAGGTTAATTTAAGACATATATATCATGTTTTAAAGGGGATAATGAGAAATATTTTAAGATGCTTTTTAGACCTATGAGAAGACTAATTGTTGATAAACTTAACTCAAGCTAAGTTTATAGAAGACTTGGAAGCGAACATGATATTAAACAAAAACATATTACAACTCGAGTGACTTTTAAAAATCAAGTCTTAAAGAATAAGGATTAACATTTGGTCATCTACCTAGGTCCTGTCTATTTTTACAAGAGCTACAAAAAAATCTAGCATTCAAAACTTAGAGAATCAGCTAAGCTAAATGGTAGTGTAATCACCTTAAAGAGCAGTAGGAAGCTTGAGGACCCAAAGAGTACCACAAAAAGGATCGCTAGTGAAAAAAATCGAGATGAAGCTTAAAGAAGAAAGCATTTCCTCATCCAGCTTAAAGGTAAATGTCAAATCCCCATTTATCCAAGACAAACCCTCTACCTTCCCCTAGTAGATTAACAAAGTCAGACAAGGAAAACAAGGATAAGGAGATCTAGGAAAATTTGTTAAATTTTGAAGTGATCATACAATTGCTAGATGCGATCAAGAAGGTGCTAAGATATGTAAAATTCCTTAAGGAATTGTGTACCAATAAGAAAAAGTTAAAAGGTAATGAAATGATCAAGATGAGTGAAAATGTTTCTATGGTCTTTAAAAAGAAACTACCTCCTAAGTGTAAGGATCCAAACATGTTCACTATTCCTTGTAAAATTGGTAATGAAAGGACCCATCCCAGAGTTCCCCTTCTGGAACCCAAATGGAACCCTCCTAGTGACCCCACTGTAGTCCTTCAATCGATAGCTAGCTCAATGGAGGGTTTCCCGCAAAGCCAAGCCATTCAATTATTAAAAACTTCTTATACTTTAATCTTTTTTAAAAGTATGGAAAATAGTGGAAAACTTTTTTTCAATCATTTTACTAAAAATTTTGACAACACAATGACTATATTTTGACTTTTCCAAAATTTTCAAAAAACTACATAAGACATTTTAAAGCACTTCTAATATTTAATATACCAACTCAACTTTTGGAATGGGACCTTAAGTCCATATCATAAGCAATAATAAACATACAATTCTTAACATTTTAAAAACATCATTAAGGATCAAAGCCCTCTTAGTTCATTAAGAAAAAGAGATTTACATTGCCAAAGATGTTTACAAGATAACACTTTTAAACCTTTTCCAAAAATACTTTACAACATATATACAAGTAACTAGGCCAATTTCAAGAAAACATATAAATAAGATATATAAGACAAACACTATAGCCCTCGACGATACAACTAATCATGTGGCAGAGTCCCAATTACTATAGCACTTGTACGCATACCTGGGGTGATTTGTTTCAAAACATAAAAATAAGGATGAGGTAAACAAACTCAATGAGTGTAATTAATTTACAAAAAAATTAAACTTTTCGTAATAACATAATTGTAATATTGCGATATAATCATAAAGCAGATGGTAAAGCATTTGCCATAACAATTTATTCATGAATCATCAAATCAAGTAATAACACAACATTTCGTAAAGCACAACTTCAAAATTTCTAAAATACTATTCCAAAATGTTTTTCGACATTAAACTTGTAATATACAAGTTTCCATTTTCCTTTTTCTTTTTTCCTTAAACAATAAATAGTGGTGGCAATAAGTTTTCTGAAAACTTTTATATTGAAAATAAGTCAACCACTAGAATTGGTACCATACGGTACCTCTCAAATCACTTTTAAACTAAATAGTGGCGGCATTATTTTTGTCATGAATTTTTACTCAATATAGCCCACCGCTAGTTCCTTTACCATACTGTACCGAGTTGGTACGACATTGCTTACCCATGACTATTTAATCAATATTTACAGAGTTAGTTCTACATCACTTACACATAATAGGTTAACCGTTATAAATATACCGGTATAGTAACATGTATAAAGCCTAACGGTGTACAATAGGCAAAAGTAACTCATAGGCAAAAGTAACTCTTACATTTAAGACTCATCTTATTTTTTAAATCAAGTATGGAAGTATTCATAGTTTAATTATTTCAATGTAATTCTGAATCATACAAATTTTAACGTTCAAATTAAAACTAATATATTGTTAAAACATACATTTATATTAGTAATATTCACTTGTAATATCTTATTCACATAAAACTCAACATAAATGTTCATTTCATGAAAACCATTTACATAAAATTGATTTAAAGAACACTCGCATGTCATCAATTCTTTTGCAAGGAATTTAGTCATATAAAACAATTAACATGCATTCATACGTCATCAATTCTTTTTTAAAAAATTTAGTCATATAAAACAATTAAAATACACTCACTGTTTTGCAAACTCATCACAAAACAGACTCATGCGTTTGGTGCCTCTCCTTTACCTACACAAAACGCATTTTGCTTAGGCATTTATTTCCAAATTAGGAAATAAGACATTAAAACTATAAATTCAATTTAACTTAATTTGAGATTAGTATATAATCCCATAACTTATACACTAATTGTATTTTCACTTACTTCTGTAAGCTAACCTATTGTTTTCTATTTCCAAATCTAACTTCAAAGGTCACTTAAATACCATATTTTAGCCATTCTAACTTACTAATTTCTTTGAAACACTATCTCACCTAATTTAATTCACCATATCATGATCATGCTTGATGAGTCATTATGACCCATGTCCAAAATTCATACCTCCACATGTTCCTTAATTTTCACATAAAAAACATTCAAATTAGGTTTTAAAGTCTTCTAGAAATTTGTTTCCATATGTCTATAGTTTCCATATAATCAAAAATCATGTCATTTAAACATCTAAATCATGAAAAATGTATTAAATATCACAAGTTTCTTCAACATAGGGGTGGTATGAGGTTACCATATTCAACCTCAAATTTCAATATCATTCAGCTTAAATTAGGTCAAGGTCTCTTCTAGATATTTTTTCACTATATCTTAGGTTTCATTTCTAGTCAAAATCACCCAATTTGGAGGTCTGTAGGTCGATTCATGGACGAAACAATGGGATTGGTTCAAACTAACCAAAGACAAAATTCCACTACACGTTCCCCTCTTTTTATATTCAATCAATTCCATGCAAAGAAAGACCAAGAGACCATTGATCTTAAACACATCAGTCCCACTCAAAAAACTCATAAAAATTAGAAATTTAAGCTAGGAAAACTTACCATTTTTTCCTTCTCCAATCTTTTGGGTAAATGATGAACACTTATGCTTGATCAAGGTTTCTCCAAATCTCACCTAAAACCTATCAACAACAGCCACACACTTCTTTTCTTTCTCCTTGGCTGAACTTCACCTTGCTTCTCTCTTCTTTCCATTGATTTTTTGGTCACTCATGACTACACCATTCACTCTTACGGTTCTCACCAAAATGAAGCAAAATGTTGCTTTTATACTCATTTAATGGATTATACATGCCACCTTCTTAATGATCATCACTAATGACTCGTTAACATTTAATTAGTGATGCTTAACCCTTAAGAAAACCTTTAATTGTCCATTAGGTGTGACTTACTAATCCACCCACATCATTATACACAAAAAGACCAAAATGCCCCTTTAATGAGTTTAATTCAGCAACTAATCGAACTATATTTCAAAAATATTTTGCAATCTTCTCATCCTCAAATTGACTATAAAGTTTTTTAATTAGGGTCAATACTTATTGATTGGATGTTTAAAAATTTTTGAATGAGTTTAAAATCATTAATACCCATTACTTTCCAAAAATGGCATTTTAGTCGAAACTCCCAAAATTCATACTATCAGAATATTTTTGATTCATTTCATTATCATTTAACTCTAAAACTTGTTTTGGATATTTTCCATTACTTTGAGGTTGGATCCCACAAAAATTTACTATTCATCTAAAAATACTATTCACTAAAAATAAAAATTTTTATTCAGTTAAAAGAAAGGTTCGGGGTTTTACAAGTAACACTATGATTAAATAAATTATGTTAGATTTAGGAGCATCATTTAATGTTATGCCTAATTCCTTTTATGCTTCTTTAAATATAAGCCTTTTGAAAGAAACTAGTGTTATTAGTTGGTCGATTGCACTAATACTTACCCAGATGGGGTGGTTAATGATGTACTCATATCTTAATAAATTACTATTTCTTGCAGATTTTTATATGGTGGATACGAATTATGAAAGCTTCCCTAATTCTGTACCTATCTCATTAAGGAGATCGTTCATTTACACAACCCAAAATATGATATATGTTCATGAGAGTAAACTCATAATGGAATTCAATGGTGAATTTATTCATTTCAATATTTTTGATGGCATAAAGCACCGCTAAGATGATCATTCTATTTTTGCAATTAAAGTTATTGACCCTTCAGTATAGGAAGATTGTAAGCAAAAGTGTACAAATACACTAGAAGCAGTTTCATTTGCGGAGAAGACCAAAGCTTTCTATATCTTGAGGAAAATCTATATTGTTGGTCAAAAAGTGTTTCTTTATTGTTTTGGATATAAAATATTTCTACGTAAGTTATGTCCTTATTAGGTCAATCCTTTTGTGGATACTGATGCTTCTCCGTATGGTACAGTAAAGATTAAGAGTTTGAAAACAAGGAAGACATTGAAGGTGAATAGTCATTGACTTAAGCCTTATCCTAAAAAATTTTAAGTGGAGAATGCAAAAGTTGTGATCCCTAGAGATCAAAATTTTATCACATCTGAGGAAAACACATAGTTGAGATAATGAAAGTGTTTCTTGGGAGGCAACTCAAAGGGAGTTTGTTCCTTTTCAATTACATTTTTGCATCTTTTTGTTTTTATTAAAATGCTCCATGTCCTACATTTAATGTTACATTGGGAACAACGTAATTTTTAAGTGTGGAGGTAGGGATCTTATTTATTATATGCATTTTTAATTTGTTTCTCATGTGATTTTAAGTTCTTTTTGCACGTAAAAAAAACAAGCATTCTATCTTTTTTATTGATTCTAGGACTATATAGTTATAATTAGATAATACAATTAACTAAAAAATTCATCGCAGCTTGGGCATGTATTTTCACTCTAGTAATTCGTCAATGTACATTTTCTTTAGAAGAGACGAGACTAGTGGGTAGTGAGATTTTAAGCCTTTTAGATTGACACATCTATATTAGTCTCATTATCGTTTGTTGATATGTGACCTTCATGACATGGACATCTTAACTTTGCCTTAATTTTCTATTCAAAATCGTATTTTTATCATATGCATTAATATGAAAATGATATAGTCATTCTTTATTTTACAAGCTACATTATCCAAATAGTCTATCCAATGACACGATTTATCCTATTGTTAAGCCCCTTAAGCTTCATTGACCTTTTCTTTTTGTGCTACCATATTATGAGCCTTTAACCTAACAATATGTTTTGTCCAAGCCTTAAAGCTAGTGAAGAATTTATGATTGTTGATGTTTATGGATGCACAAGGCATAAGTGTAGGGGGTGTTCATTTATGCAAGTTAGTTATAATTGATGGAATATGATTTTTTTCCTCTTATCAATGAATTTCATCATTGATGTAGTGTTTTTCAATTTTTGTATTTATTAAAAGATAAAAATAGAGAATAAAAGAAAGGGAATTAGCAATGAGTAAAATCATTTATTTTGCAAAGTAATTCAAGTTAGTCTTTTTTCCTAAAGTTGTATGAAATGGGTGAATTGATTATGATGCAAATAAGGGAGAACTTGTTGTGAAGGGTCACTCCTTATGGTTATAATGTATTGTTGGTCATTGTTTTTATGGGTGACTCCTTCTAAATCCTTATGCTTGATATTGTTTGTAGTATGAATGCTTGAATCCAATTTGTGAAACAGAGCTTTTGCGTTCATCAAAGTTGATAGTACTCATTTTTAAGTGGATGTTAATTGTTGCACTCAATACTCCATTGATTGTTTTTATTCATCACCAGTTTTTATGGCATTTGAACTATATAACCCCAAATATTTATCACCTAAACCTTAATCCCTATTACAACCTTGAAAGTTCTTTTGATTCATAACTATGCATGTGAATCTTTAGTAGTTATAAAGTGAAATGATATGCAAAGTCGTGTAAGGTCTTAATCATGAAAGGTGTTTTAGTATACCTACATATTTATCTTATTTTTAAACATAACTTATCAAAGTTTACCTCTAGATTCCTTAGTTTTTAAAAGGAATGATTGTTTATTGATCATGAATAAAAGCATTGAATGTTTAATTATTTCCATTATTTTTAAAGTTTTTTTATGTTTCTTATGACTATCTATTCTTAGGAAATATGAAAAAGGAGGAAGTGTTTTACTTTTAATTGTGATATTTAGTTTTAGATGAGGATAGTTACAAGCTAATTATAGGGAACTTGATAAGAGCTTGATTGTTGATATATTTATTCCCTAGTGCTTAGTTATTACTGTTATATTACATCTAAGATACTTATTTCGGTTTATATTTTGCTTTAGGTACAAGTTAGAGGAACAATAACCAAAATGAGCAAAATTTATATCCTTAGAGTCATTTTATCGACGTTTGTTCTTGTTTGCCTTCAAAGATTAACAAGGATATGAATTAGGCTGAAGATAGGAAAAGGAATGGAAGAATTGGAGTTACTGTTAATTACACATTTATGTATAGGAATGTGTAACTCACTAAAACGTGTACAAGCTTGAAGATGTGGTTTAAGCAACCCTAAGATGTACGTATCCTTGTGGAGACCTACATGGCTATATAGGTGACTTACCGGCCATGTATGTTTTTATTGTATCACTCTATGACCATGTAACTCACAGTTACTTACACTCTTGTGTACTTGACTATGTATAACCATGCAATGATGATTTTACACTATTAAAGGGCATTTAGGAGGCCAAAAAGGGTATAAAGACATTAGAGACTATAAAGGAGGTAGATTCCCTTCCCTTGTAAGAGTTATAAGGAGCTAAACTTCATCTTTCCAATTCAAAGGGGATATTGAGGTTAACGAACATGTTTGGACATTGATTAATATAGTGATATTCCTTTTTAGGACTGACTATGTTATTCTGTGTATAATATTTTAGATTTATGTATGAATAATTAAGATAAGCCTACTAGACTATTCATGTATGAATTTATTGCCAGAATCTAGATTGCAATATATAATCATTGTACATCTAATTCACTTATGGTAAACTAATGGTCAAGCATTGGGATAACGTAACATAGGTTAAATCACCTTAGCTTATATCATTCTTACTTAGATTAACTTGTTTCCCTATTATGTATTGTGATTGTCACATTATGTCTAGAGAGCTTATTGTATATTATCTGATAGCTAAACCTAATTAAAGAGCTTGTTTTATTTAGATACAACCTAAGGGAAAATTGGGATTAATAGAGCTTATTGTTAATCTATAATTAATAGTTCCAAAGAGAGGCATAAGAGTAACATGATGGTTGATTATACACATTCGTGTGAAGGTCAAGATTAATCTATAAACTGGATTCAAAACATATTGATTAATCCTAGTAATTTTATACTATTTGATTTAATTTTTCTTCAATAGTTTAGTTTTACTTTATTTTCTTAATTGAATTTGACCAAACCTCCCTCCCATTTCTTACAATGATTGATTCATTACAAAAGCTAAACACACACACTCTCTACTGACATTATCCTTTTTCACCACTAATATAAATTTAGTTATACAAAGTTAGGATTTATATTCTGATGTGTTTGGCTCGCACCATGTTTTCACTATTAAATGGCTTTTATTATAAGGACCTCACCCTCTTACTTTTTACCACTCAAAATTAAATTTTTAGTTTTTTAAATAACTAACTAAAAAAACCAAGACAAATTAATCTCAACCAACCAACTCATAATTAGGAAGCAAATGAGCATATTTTAGGATGAATGTGGCTCAAGGATTTTAAAAAAAGAGCACTAAACAAATGACAAAGGAACATATCAAATGTTCAAAGTTGGTAAGATAGTGACTAATTATGCTCAAGCAATAAAATATACACTTTGGATTACACAAAAATCTGAACACCTTATATTCAAGTGTCATATTATTACTGAAATCAAACAAATTCTAGTTTACACCTTCTTTATTTATTTTTCTTTATTTTATTTTCTTCATTTTTTAATTACAAATTATAAAAACAAATAGATACTGCTAGAATAGCCTTAGAAATTCAAATGAACCTTTTCAGCAGTAAAAAGAGCAAAGAGCATAAATAGACACTTAGAAAAAGTTTTGGGTGTATAAAAGCAAAGAGACTCGAAACTTAAGGGAAAAAAGAATTTTGAACAAACAAAAAACATAAAAGGTGAATCTGACCAAAAAAATGAAGAAAAGATACTTAAAGAAAATGTAAAGTCACAAATGAATAAGGAACACAAATGAACAATTTTTTATAGATAACTCAAAAAGGATAAATCCAACCTAATTTAGAGTCAAAGCATTGATACCAACTAATATGTACCTTAAAAGAATGAAAATTTGAAACCTACAATACATATGAACTCTTTTACCCCAATAAAACCAAACCAGGCTGTGTACTATGAAAACTCAAACTCAAGCTTATGAAGAAGCACAAACAACAAAAGTTAAAGGAAACATATAGATGCCACACTCTAGAAATACATAGGAAGGGGAGTGATAAGTTGAGTTTGAATGCCATAAGATTAAATTGATCAAGATAAGTTCAGAAGTTCAATGAAGACCACAAGAGAAGATTTATCTCAATTTTCATAAAATGTTAAAGTTTGATTTTTAAGTACAATAACATGCCTATTTATAGGCTTCCCTGTAATTTATAGGAACAAGGGACAATTAATTTTTAACGTGCCCAAGAATACTAGAAACTCTAATAATATCTAAAAAAATTAAATAACTAAACAAATTTAAATAAGTTTAGCTTAGAAACTCCAATCTATGTAGAAAATTAGTAAAAAACAATCAAAGTGCATTGTTCGAGACATTAATGACCCATTTGACTTTTAAAAAGGTATATTAAGTATATGAATGACGTGTTGGTATCCTTTTCCATCTTCTATGTTTGTTCTAAGATCTCATACTTGATATACTAAATCTTATGCATATTTTAAGATCATCAAAATTATTGGTGAATCTAGATAGGATGCCTTATGCTTCATTAAAGAGCAAAGTAGTCTAAAATCTTCTAATAACAAATAAGGAAGGCACCACCAAACACTGTGAGCTAGAGACACCACCAAACACCATAAGCAAGAGATACCTTTAAACACCACTATGAGCAAGTGAGAGACAATGTAAGTGAAACACTCTGTGCAAAAGAGAGATGTAAGAGCAAGTTGTGTTGAGAGAACTCTATGTTTTATAATTAATCTACAATGACATTAATAGTAATTCTCCAAAACTATTGCTTGAAACTCCTACTCCTACCATGAAACTCCTGCTCATACCATGAAGCTCTTGCCTTTCTTGCATTTGCTTTAAGATTTTTGGGGTATTCCTTGGCCCCTCTACCTTACTTCTCTATGAACCCTTCTTCTTGTGATATCCTATTCCTGTCTTTATAACTGATTGATATTAGCTTCTTTTTCTTCTTGTCTGTATCTGTATCTTGTCTTCTCCACTTATTTTTTCTTTCTTATCCCTCCTTAGACCTCTATATTTGACCTAGTTTTATCCTTCATATTTTCTTTTTAAGCATCAGTCCCTATATTTCTTTCTAATTATGAATCATTTCTATCTTTGATTCCCACATCCTCCTTTTTTTAAAAACTACACGCTTCATCCTCTAGCCCCAAAGATGCTTTAACAACCTCTTACCCTTCTGTACCTTCCTAAAAACCTCCTGATCACCTTCCACCTCCTATAACAACTCGCACTTGGGTATAAGTTACTAGTAACCATAACCTGGATGCAAAAACTCTCTTATTATCTTCCTAATCTGACTTTGGACCATTAGGCGGTATCCCCACCACTTTCCATTCTTTAAACAGGAGTTAATTAATGGAAAGCCACACCTGTTGGATTTGTCTTGGATAGAAGAATCCCATTTTCCATTATGAAAAGTTGGGTCATTGCCAACTAGAAAAATTTTGGACTTCAAGATACCATACTAAACAACAAAGATATTTTCCTTTTCAAAATCAATCTTAATGATTTTGTTAATGAGGTTATAAAGGCAAGACCATGGCATGTAAATCATAAACCATTTCTTGTTATTCCTTGGAGGCCAAGGATCAATTTTGAAGAATTTAAGCATATAAACATTCCACAGTGGATATGTATACGCACCATACCATTGGAATAATGGACCACAGAAGGTCTCAGTTACTTAACTAGCTCTATTAGAAGACCCTTATGTTTAGACCAAGCTATAGTTGAAAACAAAAGACTCAACTTTGCAAGAATCTGCATTGCATAGAGGACAGTGGAGAATTTCCTAAAGAGATTACTATATTGAGATTCAATGTTTGTTTAGAACTTATGAAGGATAAAGTTAAAATTTCATACGCTTGGAAACCTCCAAATCTAGATATGTTTGGAAGTTAATTGGGAAAACCTTCTTATGTGGAAGCCATGAAGAATTAATTCAAGATGACCAACATTCTTTTCAGTAACTTGAATTATTAAATAAAAAAGATGTAATCAATTTATGTTGGGAATTTTACAAAAACTAAGATTTCTAAGGATGATACTCATTTAATTCAATAGATGACCAACCTTGTATTGTTATTGAAGCTAAGGATACCTCTTTAAACACCTGTAATAGAGAGAATTATTCAAATATTGATGGAAATGTTTTAAGAGCTAGGAATTTTAAGAAGACATCATATTTTAATCAACAAAATATCAATATGGGAAGAGTTAATAAAGCTAGTGATATTTCTCTAAACCCTAGTAATGGAGAGAATAATTTGAAGTTTGATGAAACAGTAGTGTCCCTATTAGGTTTGATACTTTTGTAGTAGATTAGACATGTCCAATGGACATATTAGAGCCTACAAAGATTATAACTGGTATAATAGATCAAGTTGTACAAATTGACAAGGAGCCCTTCTAGGTTGTTTCTAGTGGAAGAAAATCCATATGCTAACAACTTTGCATTCTAGAGGAGTGATTTATAGAACAATCTTAGGTGTTTGGGATCCAAAGTTAATCAGCCTTAGGAATTTGTGGTGATTTCAACTCTACATTGTACAGAAGTGAAGCATAAGGTACATGATGTCTTAAGTATAGAAGATTTATATAATTATGTTAAGCATTTAAGAGTTACAAATCTTAAATCAGAGGGGAATTTCTTTACATGGAACAACAAACAAAATGTTGACTGGTTTATTAAGAAAAAACTTAATAAGGCCTTTGTAAATCCCTATTGGTTATCTCAATTTCTAGATAATTCAGTTGAATTCTTGGATCCCTTATTTTTTGACCATACTCCCCTAAGATTGTCAGGTTTTCTCTCATGTATTATGAGGCATTTTTCTTTCAATTCAACAATTGCTTGGCTTAATAGACTAATTTCTTAAAGGTTGTGGTAAAGGAGTTCTTATCCCAATTGGTAGCTCTAAACAATTTGTTTTGCGTAGTAAATCCATGAGGTCTAATACACAATATCTAGTGGATGTTGCTAGAACTAAATTGACAGAAGTTTAAAAATTGTAGGTTATTAATTAACATTATGTAGATATCTTTAAAAAAGAAAAGAGTTTTTTTTAGAGAATTACTTGCAAGTTGTGAACAACGATTGTTCTCTCCTAAAACAGAGATCAAGGATAGTGTGGCTTAAAGGTGGTGAACAAAACATAAAATTCTTCTTCAATGTAGTGTTGGAAAGGAAGAATAGAAATAAAATATGCTATATCATCTCAGATGATAATACTATCTTAAAAGATCAAAATTCTATATTGATTAAAGCTTATAACTTTTCCCCAAGCTGTTGGGAGCGATTATACCTTCAATCTCATCCATTTCTTTACTAAATGGATTCATCACCAAGAAAATAAGTAATCATATTGCATATTATTTAATCTCTCCTATTGAAGATAGGGAAATTATTGATGTTATCTTTTTATTAGATGGGTTAAAAGCCCCTAGGCTTGATGGAGTAAATTTTTTCTTCTTTCAAAAATCATAGGATATGGAAGCTAAAATGTTCTTCTAAGTAACTCATGATTTTTTTAAAACTAGTAAGCTTTTGAAGGAGATCAACAAAACACTCATATCCTTCATTCTTAAGTTGTCTAATCATGTTTCATTCAGTGACTATATACCAATATCTTGCACTAATTTTCTTTATAATATCATCTCAAAAATTATTGTTGTAAGATTGAAGAAGGCATTTAACACTCTCATAAGCAATAACGAAAGAGCTTTCATCGAAGATAGACAAATTGTTGATAATATTTTTCTTGTACAAGAGCTCTTTAAAGGATATTCAAGAAGTTCTACACCTACTAAAGAAGTGGATTTTGATAAAGCCTTCGATAATATTAATTGAGATTTCTTGTTTCCCTTGTTGAAATTATTTGGATTCCCTTATCAATTTTGTTGGATAAAGGAACGTGTAAATACTGCTTCTTATGGTGTTTTAGTGAATGCTAGTCCCTTTAAGCTTTTTAAAGGAGCTATAGGGATAAGACAAGGAGATCCCTTGTCTACATATCTTTTCTTATTATGCATGGAAGCATTATCACTAATGTTCAAGCATAATACCAGTATGAATCCTAATTTTAGATTCCATTCCAAACTTAAAAAGGAGTCTCCTTGACTAAAATTTGTGTTTTGTTGATGATCTACTTTTGTTTTGCAAAGCCATCCAGCCTCTATTAAGATTCTAATGGCTTCTCTTCAATTTTTCAAAACTCTCTTCGGGCTAGAAATTAATCTTAATAAGAGTCATTTCTTGATTTCCATAGCTGCCTTAGGTATGGAATCATGTATTTTTAAAATTATAGGTATGAGTAAGAAGTTTCCACCTTTGATGTATCTTGATCTGCCTATCTCCACTAAAAGATTGATATTTTCTAAATGTATTCCTTTGTATCAAGGTTTAGATAAGAGTTTCATCATGGGTTAACAAATTTCTTTCAAATTTTAGAATGTTGCAATTAATCAAGTCAATTCTCTTTTCCTTACACATTTATTAGAGTTCTTATATGTTTCTTTCTAAAAAGCTCATTAAATTGGCAGAAAGAATGTTTAGAAACTTTCTTTGGAATCACCACGATGGAGTGGTGAGGCTTACTAATGTTAAGTGGCCAAACATTTATTCTCCTATGGCAAATCATTAAGGATAAAACCTCACTTTGGATGAAATGACTGCGTAATTACTTCTTAAAAGGTAGTTGCACACGGGAAGTGCAAAATAGCCACGCACATTAATGGTTTTTGGAACAACTCAGAGATCAAAGATCATATTAAAGCTAATATCTTTAGCAAAGTATGAAATAGTGAGAAATATTGAATTTGGTATGACAGTTGGACTAGTTTTGGTCAGTTAATCAATATAATTGTTCACTCAATAGTTAGTTCTCTTAGTTCCTTGGATAAGAAAGTCTCCAATTTGATTCAGAACAATAATTAAGCTCTTCCTCAAATTTTACTAAGGTATAGACCTAATTATCTACTAGATATACACAACTCTAATTACTTCCCTTAGAAAGGGAAACCTATTGCCAACAATTCCAGCAAGCAAATTAGTAACCTTTTACAACATCCAGGTACTAATGTCTATTGGAACAAAATTGTTTAGAATAATTATCTAATTCCTATAGAGTCATTTTAATTATGAAAAAAACAGACTTAGTATAATAGGTAGGTTGCATTTATTGGATATGGATAGGACTTATATATTATTCAGGGATGGTGTTGAATCTAGTCACCACTTGTTTTTAAAATGTTCCTATGTTTCTTGTGTTTAGAAAGAGTTCAAAAGATGCTAACAATGGGACCTTTTAGGTAATTCTTTATCTGATGCCATTTAATGGTTAATGGATAAGCTGAAGAACAACTATGATTCCTTGAAGATCTTTTTCATTGATTTGGGGTCCTTTATATAAGGGATATGGAAGGAAAGGAACAATAGGAGATTTAAAAACAAGTTTGCAATAGAGAAGGAGGTTACAGCTTTAATCCTACTAAGTATCCAGGATACCCTATATATGAGATATAGTTAATCAATTCTTAGTTTAGTTGCTAGCTTCTTGTCATCTATATTTTTTGTAATTCTAATAGAAAGATATCAAATCTTATTTTTAAGGTTTAGGATTTTCCCTTTGGACTATTTGTAATCGTTTTTATTGTTTTATAATATTATTTCTTTAATTTTAAAAAACATACAAGGAAGACTAATGCCTCTACATAAGTGGACTATGTCAATCTAAAGTTGTTTCCAAGTAAAAGAGTTATTAAAGGAATAAATGTAGGTGATACAAAAAGAGTTACCAAAGTTAAGGTACAAAAATTAAAGATAATTATACTATTTTGACATTGAGATAACTGAAGTATAAAAGTTATCAAGGTTATTGAGGATCAGAATGTGACCATTATATTGATTATTAAGATTGTTTATAAATGGCCAACTATAGATAAGGGAGGTACAAGCATATATATTATGGGATCTTATTCTTGTTTTAAGTATCTCTAATTGCTAACTACTTTAAGTGGTTGCTTAAGCCCTTAATATAATACATAAAAATCATTAGTATGACTGAGAAGTCCATTCAAGAAAAAGCTTTTTCTTAGGCATCCTAACTATGTTTTCCCTTATAGTACTAGGAGATAAGCAGCGAAAGGAGAGTCAGGCATCAATAAACTAGTTATAATCTGAATATTATTAATACAATAATAAGAGGTAGAAGCAGAATCAAACAATAAAATCTTTATTACCTATTGGCTCATGAGAGGCAACTAATTAACCCAGATCATAGGACTACTTCTTTATACTAGAGATCTCTTGATTACTAGAAGGAGTAACTAAAGGCTTTGAAGTAGTCAAAAGTTCTTTGAAAGACCTTATTAAGAATGTCTTCCCAGTAGGTACTTAGGCTTTCATTCTCATTTAAAATTATTCTTCGATTGGTAGCTTAAAAGGACTTAATAAGGAACAAGAACATCAAACTTATTCAACGTTAGAACTTCAATTTTTTAAGGTAATTCTTTTATTAGATTAACCTCTATACATATCCTTGCAAATCTAATTTTTTCATGGATTTAGTGTTTTCATCCAAAAAATCAATTTGTCATTGTCACTAACTAGGTGAATTAACTGCTTTATACTATAATGTTCGCTGTGGAAGTTGATCCAAATAGGGCCTCTTTTAGATTATCATTATCTAGCTCATTGTCTACTTTTCATTTCCTCAAGAACAAAGGTTTTCAATCAATATGCCAAACACCATTCTCTAATACCTTGGATAAACTAGAGGAGGTGGTAAACATGATAATAAAAGGAAAAATCAACTCGTGCAAATTTAATCTAAACAAGGTCCTTGTAAATAACCATATAAATAAATATGATTCATTTATAAGGACCTTGTCTAGATTAAACTTGAGCTTGTTCATTTTGCCTACTTTTGGAATAGGAGACAGGGAAGTCCTTTTTAAAAATTCCATAAGAGTGTTAGACTTCTTAGCTACTTTAGCTTTTAAAGCATCTAGAGGAGGGGAGACAACTAAAATACCATAAGATGAAAATGAGGAAGGCATAACATACAGAAAAGTAAATGAAGCATGGTCCTTTGCAACCATAGACCATGATCAAACATGAGAAGGAGTGGGAGGGAGGAAGGGTTAGAGAAATAAGGAAGAAGGATTAAGACTAAGAAAGAGGCTGAAGTGGACTAGCCAACTTATGATTGAAACCTTAGACGAGGAGGGAGAAATGGGCTACAAAAGACGTGAAAAAGAAATTGAGACTAAAGGATACGCTAATGATAGAAGTACACCAATACCGAAAAGAGAAGTGCAAAGAGAGCCAAATACTATTGATAAAGAGGCATGAGATGGTTACGAGGAAATCATTAATATGCTAAAAAGGAAAGAATATAAAAGAGAGGGGGGAAAGATCCTACACAAAAAGGCAATCTTAAAAAGAAAAAAAATCTACAATAGGGTTAACTTAGGAAAAGTAATTCGTTAATTACATATTTTCTCTTTTCTTGTTATGGTAGTCTTAAAAAAAGTCTACAATAGGTTCAACTTAGGAAAAGTAATTACTATAAGATGTTAATTACATATTTTCTCTTTTCTTGTTACAATTCATGATCTAAACAAATTACCATGCAGTCTACAATTTATAATAAAGTCTTGTATATGCTTTTCTTTTCAAAAGCCTAACATATGTACGTATTACATATGTATTTTAAAAAAAGTATTAAAAACATACTATTATTTGTTGAATAATTTTATATAACATCAATATTTTGATATCAAACTTCAAGTTTTCTAATATCACTAGTTAGTTGTGTTTTGTCAAAAAAAAGTTTATCATTACTAATAAAATATTTTTATTAATTAATAAACCACAATAACTTTTAAGATTAAATTTAATTCACAAAAGATTAAGCATAAAAAAATGAAATTTCCCATAAAAATATATATGAACTTCGCTATAATGCAAATTGGAATAATAGGTTATTAATAAATTTTATATAACATAAAAATATTCAACCATTGGAGAATATTTTAAAATATCTCTTTTTAGGGTATAAATTTTTATAAAATATTTTTTACTTTTAATGAATTAGGCAAATGAGTTTTCACAAATAAATTTATAAAGTAAATAAAACAAAATTCTATTATGTGCAAACTAATCTCTTATTATAAGCCTCCTTCCATCTAACTTTATGTATTTTGTGTGCGTATCTCTCTTAAATTCCCTCACTTCTTGTATGCTTTACTTGAAATAATATGCAATAAGGTAGTATATACCAATAAATTAATAAATAAAAGAAAAGTATTATCTCAGTATCTCTACATACAAAAACATTACACTCATCTCTGTAACAATTTCCCATAGAATAGCATGCTATGAAAATATCTATAATGTATTACAATTAAGTTTAACAAACAAAGATGAAGAGTATCACTCTTCTATTTGTCTTTGTACATTGAGCTTTTCAATGAATCCCTTGATTTAACTTTTTTTTTTAAGAAAAGGCAATGACTGTCACACATAATTACCTATTTTTGTTCAAGGTAAACATCAGATGATAAGTTCAGCCTAACAGATTAATATATGTTGCATTATTACATAAGATTATATATGCCTCAATGAACAAAATAGTGCTTATCCCATTCTAACACCAAATGATATAATCCCAACTAAGCATTATGATTGTGTTTCAAAGTCTACAATATCATTATGAATATATATTCAAACATATGTGAATCTTTAGTATTTTTGGATAGGCTCAAAAGTCTCCTCATCACAAATCCTATTTACTCACTCTACCGCTCTAAGAATGAGACAAGAAACTATCTATTTTTCCACTGCAAATACCCTAAAGAGCTTTGGAGGAGAATTTAAGAACTCTGTAACAATTATTGCACTAAGGAAGACTGGAAAGGAATAGAAGCTTAGGCTTCAAACAGACAACGTTTGCCAAAAGGAGAGTATATCGTCTTTAATGTGATTTCACTACAAAAAAATAATAGAATCTGCGACGTTTCACTAGTGAAACGTCGCAGAAAACTCTAACCTTTCCTGACGTT
>JAOSBK010000001.1:9507325-9525863 GCA_027568895.1 Erythroxylum shatona | reverse complement strand
ACAAGGTCAATCTGTATATATGCCCAATGACCTTCAAATGCTTAAGATTGACACAAATCTTAAGACTTTCATATGTATTATGATAATGTAAGATGACACGTAATACTGATGATAAACGATGATCATCTTCAACAGTAGCCATCATACTATCATAATACTTTAAAGTGTACAAATGTACATGGAGCAAACATAGCGATCCCCTAACTTGCAGTGTCTAACGACATCAAAACACCCATAGTATATACTTGTGTTATAAACACAAGTAGGTGAAGTCCTTTAGTTAAAAGATCAACTCACAATTCCTCTGTCCTTAAATGCTCCAAACCTTAATGTCACTTTTCCATGTCAACACCCTTATGACCAAATAATTGATCTTTAACTACTATGGCCCTGTGATATTCTTCGTTGTCATTAAACAACACTGTAAGAAAAATGTCACAGTAAAACCAGATGGGTCTAGCCAGTGAATGGACCATAGACCACTCAAAAATTAAATTTCTGAGTTAAATCGTCTGCGAAGCAGCCCCTTAACATGCACTCTGCATGCCTAATCGAGGAAGTTACACGTGTCTTTATGACACACTTCTATGACATTGTACCATCTGCAAACTTGAACTGTAACCTTAAGTGAACTTTTGATCATCCGAACACAAAGCTAACTTTAAATCTGAATTCCCTACGAGGTTTGGTCTGTTGACTGTTCTATATGTCAACATATAATCCTTAAGTCCTTCAAGTATCTCAACGCTCTTTAAACTGCATTCCAAAAATCTATAACTAGATTAACCAGATATTGACCAAACAGTCAAACAGCGATTGCAATGTCCTATTTAGTACATAACCGAGCATACATCAGCTATCCACCGTACTAGAATACGGAACATTCCTCATAATTTCTCTCTTCACTTTATTCTTTGAGTACTGTACTAAAGATTATCTCTCACTGTGAGAGAAAGGTGTTGCAACAGGTTTACTGTCAACCGTATTAAACCTTTGTAACACATACTCAATGTATGCATTCTTTGAGAGATCTGATGAGTGTTGAGATATGCCCTGGTTAATCTGAATACCTAGGACAAAAGATGTTATACTAAGGTCCTTTGTGTCAAGGTTCTTGACCAAAAGTTGCTTATCCTCATACAACATAGTCAAGTGACTTGATGTGAGCAATTTACCATCCTCATGCAGTAACAAGAAGATAACTTTGCTCCCCTCAACTTCATAGTACAAGCATCCTTTCAACTTTATTTTTTGTGAATCTGGAAGAGGCCATAACCTCACTAAATGTAAGGTATCACTTTCAGGAGGTTTATTATAAACCATATATTGTTCTGCATAACTCGCAAACCATGTCAGTACTTTCTGGATCCTGGGACCCTACAGATTGTACCGTATAGACCACTTTATAAAGGTTTTTACTCAGGAAGGTGGTTTTGACAGCTTTCTGATGTAACTCTATATCATCATAAGTTATAATTGCTTTTATCAGTCAAAATGTATTCTACGAGGATACGAGAGAAAAAGCAACACAAAGTTAGCCTTTTTTCCTTGAGTGAACCTTTATGCAATTGAGCAAGCCTATAAACCATTGAACTTTATCTTGAAATCCTTTAGGTCTCAAACTTTATTTACAACTGACGAGCTTGCAGTTCATGATGCAAATCAACTAGCTCCCAGACCTTACTATGCTTCATAGCTTGCATCTTTTCATTCATCGCATTCCACCAAACATCCGCATTGGGTCCAGAAACAGCTTCTATCAAAGTAACTGGATCTGTAGTATGTCTAAAAACATAGTCCAGTACACCTGTTAGACTATGTTGTTAGATAGGATAGCAGGTCGCCTCACTCTAGTGGATTTACTTAACCTTATTAGATTTTGTACCCCTAGGAACCTCTCTGTGCACAGGTATGGGCTCCTGTTACTGTATAGATACTGTACAAAGATTTAGATCCACCGAATCTAACTGTATGAGTAACGGGTACGGGATAACTATAGTATCCACCCTGTTATTATCCGAAAGGTCAAAAGGCCCACCATCATTATAGACATGGTATTCCAATAACTTACCTGTTTGTGATTCCATTATTCAGGTCCCTCTTTATCTACAGTAAAATCTGTAGCCCTAAAATGGCTGAGATATTTTACTAAATAGCAATGAAGAAAACGAGTATACAATATTTCTTTATAAGGATTATCCTACCTTAGTAGGGCAACCCTTTACACGATTGTGCGCAAGGCTGAGTTCTTCAACTTTTAGATAGGTAGATTAGCCCTACTTTGCATTGACTTCTTTAAGTCCTTTAGGGTGTAATTATGCCTTTCGGCAACACACCATTTTGCTCAGAACTATTTGGCATAGTGAACTAAATCACTATTCCAATTGACTTCATATATCTGGCAAACAGAGCTTTTAAAGTCCCGAAACATCATGTTTGCCATGATATTCTCCTCCACGGTTAAATCTGACTATCTTGATGAATTTTCCCAACTGGTTCTCAACCTTTAGTCTTTAAGCAAGAACACATGACTTTGATGGGAATAATCATCAAGAAATGTTAGAATACTTTCATAATTGCACAATGTAATTGTAGGAGGTCTATCGAAATCTTTATGTATCAGACTCGACAAGTTAGAAGTATAAGTTAACCTTAGTGTCCTTATTAGCCAACTTACCCCTGTAACGGTCAGTACATGTTCCAGATCATCTTATTCTAGAATTGAAAAATGTTTTCCTTAATCAATTTCTCAATCCTAGCTCTGGAAATGTAGCTTAAACTTTTATGCCATACCATGTATGGCTTCTCATTCATCAGGTCCTTCATGCCTTCTTTAGCATGAGACAAAGAAATATCTATCTAATTCAGGGTAAGACACATTCTATACAAACCATATGACAAGAAAGTTGCACCTTTATGCTTTGCATTAAACAGCAACTGTGTAACAGAAGTATTAAATGCAAAACGTCAACCTTTAGTGTCCTTAATTGATCAAAAGATCACATATAAAATGTATCATGTAAAAATCAAATGAACCTTACTATAAAGTTCATTACATACACCCCCTATAGATACTACTTCCACCTCTTTATTGATGTGAACCATCAGTTCCTCCTTCCCTTTATTTGGCTTTATCCTGGATATGAATTACTGCATTGTAGAAGCACCCTGATCAGATGTTCCACTAAATGGTCACTTATACTTAATGCGACTATCGCAAATTAGTTCATAATTGATAAACCAAAGAATAACCTGAAGGCCATAGCCTTTCCTTTAAACCTCATACTACCAGTTTCTTTATGTCCTAAGGACCTTTACCAGAACTGGTTTGACCAGCGTCAGCATGTGGAGAAGGTTTGAACTTTCTACCTTTAAACTTAATGGGCTTCATCTTTGTCTTCCTTTAAGCTGCTTCGAGGACTGTAGGAGTAACAACTTGAGTTTCTCCACCTAGCAACACAATGGGATATCAAAGCATTGAAGTCTTAATATTTTCACCTACTGTGAAAATTAATTGTTCTCGATATGTACTCCATTACTCTCCTTTTCCTTTGTATACTTTATGGAGAATAATACTTTCATCAAGGCACTTGTCTCAACACCAGATGAGATTGTGTACCTCTGGGAGATTTTATTAAGAAACTCCTTCACTATGTTTGTATCCAGAAGTCCACTTTGCAGATGGTTAGGTTTGGATTTCTTAATGGTCATCAGATATAATCTGTTAGACCGATCCTAGGCCTCATAGGCTGCTTTATGAGTTGTCGAGCTCATGGATGTAAGCCGTCCGTATGGTCATTTCAACCACAGCGATCTCCATAACCTTCAAAACATCCTCCGTCCAATTCTCCATCCAATTCTTTTTGAAACCAGCAAAGGTTTCAATGGTGACACTGATTTAGTTGACTGAAAAGGTGACTTCAAGATGATAATCTTTAAATCAGCACAAATGTAGGACAACAGCGATACTAAAGCCATTGAATAGTATCTTTCCTGAAAATCTGATTACACATATTATGAAATACCTTAGGGTTGAATACATAATATATGCAATTGGAATTTTACACATAAAAGCGATCAGAGTACAAACCATCAACTCTCATAACACTACCACATTTGGGTGAATAGACCACTTGAGTAACAGCCTTCCTCCATCTAATGCCTTTATGCACATCTCAAACTTTTATGTAAGGCTAACACCTTTGGGCAGAATAACCAAACATAAAATCAGAGACATCCCCCAACATGCAAGCAAAATAATTCAGAATAATGACTCGAAAGGTCACTTTGGTGACTACATTCTCATCAGTATCCAAAAAGTCCGCAAACACAAGGGATACATCTTTATGTCATCCTCATACTCTTTATGGACATATCGTATGTGACAATACAACCTTAATAAATGCAAAAATCCGAATGCACGGTCTCATTGTCGCACACACGTGTTGAAAACATTCTCCAAAAACTTCATTTGAGACCTTCATAAAAGAAAAATCTCAATAGAGTTACTATCATGCGTCACTGGATACTGAACTGATCTCCTGAGATACGACAACCTCATGTATCTCCCTTATGGCAAGTTTATTGCACGAAAATTCACTTAAAAATAGCTTCAGAATGTCTCAATTCCTTTCCCGATTGATTATCATACAATTTTGAATACTGAAAATGAGACTCGAGATACTAAAACCTCATGTATCTCCCTCATACGAAGTCCGAAGCATAAAAATTCAATCGAAATCGAATTCAGAATACCTTAATTCCTTTCTCTGAAGTTAAACTTTAATTTATTACTAATGTAATAAATCCAGAAAAATAGAAAAAAGTTACATTATAAATTTCTCAAACTCGAAAACAGACCCAAAATACCCCGGGGTACCTTTACGGGAAATCTAGAATTTTGGGGGGGTTTTTTTGTGAATTGTAGTTGACGTCAGCAGGGTTGACATTGTGAGCAACGTAAGTGCGCATCGCATGAGAGGTGAGTACGTGGCACGTGCGCGGCCAGACTCGTGCCACATGCTTCTGACACGTGCACCGGACGGGCCCTCCACGCGCAGAAGCGAGGTCACTGTGCAACGCATGCATTGCACGTGTCGACACGTGTCGCACATTAGACCCAACCACGTGGCGGCGACGTGGAAGGTCCAGATGGGCAAGTGTCATGCACGTGCCTGCCATTCCACGAGGGTGGGACTGCGGGCCGCGAGTCATGCCTGCGACACATGCATGACACGGATCCGTCACGACACGATTGGTGCATGCGGTGCATGCCCCAACCTGTACGCGGCCGTCGTCGCTACTGTAGCGATGTTGGGCGCGTGTGTCTCCTCTGACACCGGAGGCTATTTTTGGCATCCCGGGAGTCCGTTCTTCACTCCGTTGGGCCCGTTTAACCCGTTTTTCATAGCTAACCTTATGTATACCACTTTTACGTAATTATACAGTAAAAAAAATTAGAAAACGAATCAAAACTAAAAAAAATCAAATGAGATGAAAAACTGAAAAACCTTCATTTTCGGCAATCCGATCACGTAACCGCTCTGATGCCACATGTAATATGTAGAGAGAGCCTTATTACATATCCCGAATCTACATGAAAGGATTAAAAATGAAGGTAATGCGGAATACCTGGATTTTGGTTCCATTACTAATTCCGATGTCGATTCTGAGCTCCAAACGTCTCCAAATCTCCCAGGACTTTTATTGAAAAGTGATCACCGACTCACGAGCTAGGCCTTTCTACAGTTTCCTCAGATCACGAGCTTTCCTAACGGGTCAAGAATCCTTATGCTCGTGAATGATTTCTTGAGTAACTGTAGGAGACCTTAACCTTTATATAGGTTCCATATCGAGCTTCCCCATCATAAGGTCGATATGGACCCGGTCTACACTAATCGGGACCCATTTTTCATCCGGACTTCGACCCATTAATCTAGATCATTTATTGGGTCACTTTATTATCTTTATCTGGATCAAATGGCATAACTTAACCGATAATTCATTTAAAAACTAAAATTACAATTAATGTTGTCCAACTTTATGAGACATGGACAAAATTGTCCCTCAGGACAAAAATGTCTTAAAATCACATCTTAGACATCAGTCAAAATTTTTTATTTTCTATCATATGTTAAGACACATCTATGTCTAGCAACCAAATCATCGAAAAATTCTTACCAATCAACTTCTCTATGTTTGAAGAAGATGGTTTTTAAGCATATAGAATATCAATGCAAGTGCAGCCTATTGATCCTCAGTAATTTAGTAGACCCGCACAATCTAAGTGTGTTAAAAAATTGTCACTTGCCACATCCACTAAGCCAATGTATTGTACAACGTTGGCCACTGCAGTTACACCACAATCTTTGTTACCTCTTACTCAACCTCCACTATTTCCGTTGCGTTCTCCAAACCTACAGGCTGAACCACATCAAAAGAACCACTAATCTGGGTAACATATTATCTTACGGTAGTCCTTGGGGATCTAGACATTTGAACATACAAGTTTCTCCCCTTTGCCTTGATTATTTCATGGCCTAGCTATTGCTTAAACAATAAAAGAAACATCTTTAAATTGTTCTTCACATCGCCTAGCCACTTGTTTATGTCGCTCTTCCTTGATCACTAAGGCATAGACACAGTTGAGAGACGACATTGGTTCGATGCTCAAATTGTTAAGTTGATGAACTCACATAATGTTCCCTACTGAGAACCGCTCTTTCAGATCATCATGCAAATCCTTCACGCTATCTACGTAAGTAGGAGTGGATCTAATTGTCGGATTGATAGCAATTATGATCTACCATGCAAGCATAAAGTTTACATTCTACCAGTCTGCGAGTTGACTAATCATTCTATCAATAAATCCCAACTTCCTCTTGGCTTTAAACACATGCTACATCACTTTTGCCTATTCGTCATAGTTGGCTTCATCCTTGAGTACCAACCCACATATGTTCAAACTTAGATTACTACCAGGTTGTAGATAATAAGGAGACATTGAATCAAGCATCTTACTTTTCTTAGTTTTATCTTCATTGTCCGCTACTATATTCTTTGATCATCTACCTCTTTTCCATTACTGTTATTAGGGCTTCACACGTATGGTGGCTTTGATATCATAATAGTTTTGTGATGAATTTTTGTCCTTATGCATTGTTCATGTTAAACTACAATATATACATAGCTACAATTTTTCACCATGCCAAATAAAGTTTCAAAATGATATTTCCCAAAGATACTATCTACTAATATTTACATATTCATAAAATATGTACACACTACATAATAGTAAGTAATATAAAAAAAGAAGAAAATTTAATTTAACTATTCAATAAAACTCAAAATCAGCACAATTCATCTATTTATTTACTTTATTAAATCAATCCTTGTATATATAAGCTTAACTCAAAATATGAAATATTTTAAGTATTACAAAACAATCTTTTTAATGTATTGTTTTAGAAGTTTCAATCTTTGCTTCCATTTTATCATACGATAACTTTACATGTTCAGTTTTTTGGTTTATCATATTCCCTGTCTATTTGGGATTATTTCAACAATTATTTTTTAATGCATGGAAGAATATTTTAAATAAACAATTTCTTTTAGGGTGTTCGATGTAATTTTCAAAAATTAACTCCCTTAAAATTGCATATTAACTTTCTAAATCATGGTTTAAAAGATAGATGTTAAAAAGATTAAACTATTACTTATTTTATCTTCTCGAATTTTTACTATAATATTTTAGGATTACAAATAATAGCAATTTTAATCATTATTCAGCTAGTAATTATTGTAAACACTGTTCCAAATTGTTTTTAATATGATTACTAACAACTTAAAAATATATTGGCAATACCAAGATGCCTCATTGCTCGATGTAGTTAGGTTGTCTAAGCTATTATTGAGTAAATTACAGTTTACCCACCTAATATAAGTTATTTGGTTGCTGATGCAGTATTAACCACGTACTTAACAATTCATTTTATAAACTGTTTCAAGCATGAATATATAGGGTCCTTTAGTTTTTACTCAATAATAAAGGACCCTATACACACGTGCATGTTAAATAATATAATACGTACATATAATGTGCGTGTGGTAGTGTAAGTGTCTCTCTATAAAAAAGGTTACTCTATCAACTTTTTCTTCAATATTGCGTTTGTGATCCAAATGGTTAGGAAGATCACCTATGGTTTCCACATTGAAATCTCGTTTCTTAAGGATTAACTTAGATTTGTGAGCACATCACCTTGAAGTCGTTCTGTCTTTTTGCTAGTCTAACCCCCGGCAATCGCAGTCTGCTTTGTTAGCGATTAGTGCGTCTGTCTAATAAGGAATGCACTTTATGTCTTTATCCCAAAAACAAGCTAAACAAAACAATAAGAAAAGAAAGGAGGTGCCCTCCGCTCTCGGGTTTTAGCATCTAGATGAGTACGAATTACTAAACCACGTTAATTTTCTGTCCGTGATTAAGACAAGTCGCTTCTGTTGGTTACTAAAACTGTTACTCATTAGGACAAGTCTCGTCCCTGTTAGTGATTACTATAGTAATATGCGCACATATTCTTTTAGTACCAATCATAACACGTTAGACAACTCATCCATTTAATGGCATCTGCGATTCATATGCCACACTCCGCTGTTTGCTAAATTTTTGGAAATTGGATGATTCTAATGGGAAGTACATAGTTTAGCTTCAAGCTGCTTTTAGGTATTCCATCTTTGACTCAAATCTGTTTTTAGATATTAAATTAATAACTTCTAGGTTCCCTTGAGATATTTAATTTTATTATTAAGTACTTCAACTTAATTTTTTTCAATTGAGTCTTTCATTACTTTAAGATTTTCAATCAAATACAGAAAATTTTCAACCAATTAACATTGCCTAATATAATAAAAGTGGCGGTGTATCATACCCATTTATTCAATACGCACTATTAAACTTTTATTTTTCTTGTTTTTATTCATTTCATTGGAGTGGATATTAGTTTATGGCTATGCAATCAACTGAATAAAGAAATACTGACACAATTATAAAGATCTTAAATAGAGCATTATTTGTATGTTTATTGCTGTCCTCATTACAATGATTGTATAATCAACCCTTAGATTTGTGATCACAAAAATATTTCATATGAAAATTATTATATTTTGATTTTATTTATGAACAATTATGTTGAGAGTAACTCAATCAATAGTACTTGTATATAGTATAAACTATATGAAGATAATTGAATAAGTTAATAAAAAATTTATTACCCTAAAGTACTTATAGAGAATAGGTTGGTTATGTCTTATAGTCAATCAGTTAGCTGTAGTTTAGTGACATAAATATTTAAAGACATCTTTATCTTATACATCTCCTAATGTATATGATGAAATCTATGAGGTAGATATATATTAAGAATATAATTATGATGAGATTACAATTATAAAATTTATATTATATTTATATATTATCCCTAAATTGTTTATAGCTATTGTTCTATGATAATGGACATTAATAGAGAATAAAAAAACTAGCACAATTTATGTTTCTTCCTTATGAAGGAAGTAGTCAGTCTCATAAACTTAAGTATAAAGATACTTAAACAAACATATGGATGTTTGTTAGAGATTGAGTTTACTGAATTGACTCTATATGAAAATTTCATTTAGAATATTACTTATAAATCTATGAAAATTTTAATTGTAATAATTGTATAACTGATCATTTGATTTGAGATCTCCAAAGTATCTCGTATAGGAATTATAATATTTTCATACTGTTTATGGTCTATTGTAATCAAGATTAACCTAATCGATAGTTATTGGACATAGTACGAACTATATAAAGATATTTAAGTGATCAATATAGGTAGTTGAGTGATCAATATATGATTCATCATCCTAAATTGATTATTGAGAATGTTTCATTATTCTCGATTAATATTGATCCAGAAAATCCTTGGCTAAGGTGGGATGACACTTTCTAAAATAAGTTATAAATGTCATTAATTAAATTAATTACTAACGGTGGAAAACTAAAATGATTTACTAAAATAAAGTAGACATTAATATCATACTCTATGTCCAATAAAAATATTTTATGATGAAATGATTGAATTATACGGAATATTCATGCACGGAAAGGTTAGTCAAAACTACTTTAACATTCCTAATATTTAGGTCATTATGATTCTTTGCTAACGCCAATCTTGAATTATAGACAAGATTTGTTTAATTAGAGACTTACATAAATTTTTTAATTAGAGAATTAAGTATAAATTGAAGGAGTTTAATTTATCTAATCCTAAATATAATATATGGTTATAATTTATATTTATTGTCAATATATTTGGAACTCTAACGGGTTACACACAAAGAATGAGTCAAAGAGAGAAAAGGAATGTTAATCAAATTAGACTTGAATATAAAGTTTGAGAAACTTTATGAATAAGTATATGATGCTTAATAAGTATGGATCAATATGAGATATTTGATCTTATTTGATATTGATCACTACGAGATATTTGATCTTATTTGAAAATTTTGGTATTTAAATAGAATTAATTCTAACTTTAATTAAAAATTTAATTGATTTTAGAATTTTTAATTAAATTACTAAAATTTCCATAACCTATTATAAATAGGCTTAGATTCTAAGGAAGCTATCACTTTATGCCTAATCATCTCTACAGCAATTTTAGAGTTCTATCGACGTATTCAGTGGATACTATTAAAAGCTGAATACATGTACAACTATAATGAATGAGATAAATCAATTTTAAAAATATTTTGATGGAAATTACAAGAAAATGATCTAGCTTCAGAATAATGTACAAATTATGATTCATGTTTTATTATATTTTATATATTAATCTTGTTATAAAATTTTAAGTAATCTTGGCTTTTGGAAAATCAAACAAAAAGTTTTGTTATTATTCCACTTTGTGTGTAATCAGATCCCACTCTGTTTTTTGACAAAATATTCTATTGTTCTTTTAAAAGTAATATTCAATTTTTCTTGATTAGCAATAATTTTAAGAATTTCTCTAACTAGAGTGATTTAAGAATTGAAAATGATATTCTTAAATATCAATTATAAATTCGTTGCTAATGAGAAAAAATGAACTTCATTGAATTTAAGTAGATTAGACACCAATTTTATATTCTATGTTCAATTAGAATATTAGATGGCAAAAGAATTGAATTATAAATCATAACTATACATATATAAGTTAAGCCAAATCACTTTAACATTACTAATATATGTTGATATATCTTTAACTTCTTTCTCTTTAAAAGGAAAAGACTTAAGGGAGCTATCACTTTTGTTATACCCTGTTAAAAGAGTTGATTTCTTTGTCTTTGCTTTGTAAATATCATTAAAGATAAACATTTAAACAAATTATAGTTTACAATATTACTGGAGAAGAAAATGTTTTTGAAGGATACTCAAATCACTATTTTCTTTTACCCTTTTTTATTTCAAGTTATTCTATTAAATTGATCCTATGAGAAATTATAAAAATTATTTAGATGGCATCATAAATTGTATCCGATTTATTTTTAGAAGTGATATCAAAGTCTCCTTTAATTATTTAACTTGATTATATTACTTGATTGTTATTAGTTTGAGAAATGTTTATGGTTTGAAAAGAAACATGCATATCTTGTAACTTTCTATTAGATAAAAAAACTTGATTGAAGGATGATTCTTGGTGCTAATTATTTATGAAGAAACCTAAGTTTTTAATTATTCTAGAATTAAGGAATATGATTTAATGATTAATTGAAGTTTAATTATTTGAGGAAGTTTGAAGACCATCACCAGCAGTAATGATTGTTGCCGGTGAAGTAGTCATGGGCTAATGATGATTGCCACTGTCAAGACAATCACTATGTTAGAACGAAGCAATTGGAAGGAGGAGAAATTGACAAGCAATTGCCTTACTCAACGAACAAGGCTTTGACTGCATAAGCAAAGGCACTTGCATCAATATAAAAAAGTTGATAAATAAAGATCAACATTTCATATAGAAACTTATTTAAACCTAATTGGTAATCAGTTATAATTTTAATTAAAGTTTAATTAATTAAAGCTATAATTCAATTATATTATTAAATTATGCAAGACCTTTATAAATAGACATATACTTCATATGACTTCTCTTTCTCATCATACCTCTCTCTATACTTTTTATAATATTCTCTCTATTTTTTATTATGGATATTATTAGAAGTGAGACACTTGTGCAACTGAAGTAAAATTTTAATAACCTATTTTCAAAATCAATTTAGCAGTCGTGTCACTAAACGGAATATTAGAATTGCTAAAAGAAAATTCAGGTTTCATAATGAGTTAAAACTATGATTTATGATTTATAATGTTTATGGATTAATTATAAGATGGAATTAAAGAGAGCTTAGTTAAAGGGAAATTATGAAAAAAAAAATTCACTTAAAAGTTTATTTTCTAACATTTTATTGTTGTGAAATTTGTTAACTATGATTTTTGCATATTATATGAGTTCCAATGCTTATCATCCTTTTCTGCTCATTTTATTATTGGTTATAAGAGCCGCATAGGAGCACTGTCTTACTTTATGTGGCCATTTTCCAATTTGGTCACACATCCTTAGCGTGCAACATTCCTGAACGTCCTATCATCATTATTAAACTCCTTATCTTTGAATGGTATAATGTTTTCCAAGTGTGAGTTTATCATGTCATCACCTATCTAATTTGCTGTTGGTTTTACACCATTTATGACATTACTTAAGGAATGGATAACATATTCATATGTTATTGTTAAAAGATTATATATAAGGTTACTTTTAATTCATGTTCAAAGATTATGTTGATTAACATTCATCCATTTTCTATTATATTGAACAAAAAAAACAACATTTCAATATAAATCTAGTTGAGACATAGAGTCTAAAGAGGTCTAGTAGTACGTAACCATACCCTTAACTAATAGAAAGATTATTTCTAATAGACCCATAGAAGAAAAAGGTTTTCATAATTGTTTGAAGAAAATATAAGCCAAAAATATAAAAATAATTGCATTAAAAAATCGATAGGATAAAATATGAGTAAGAAAATAAAAAAATCAAAATAAATAATAAAAAGAAATAAATAATAAAAAGAAATAATAGAAATAGAAATAGAAATAGTAATAAAAACAAATAAATAATAAAAACAAATCAACAAAACAAAGATAAAATACTATATAAAAATAATAAGGAGAAAGTACTATAGATAAAGGTGTTTAGGTTAAATACAAGACATAATAATCAAAAGAAAAGTTCAAAGACTTATAAAAAAAGAGAAGGACCTCTTTATGCAGGATCTTTTACTTGTCTCCTAAATCACTAAAGTTTCCTATTAAGGGCTAAGTCTTCGATAAGCTCTAACATATCTATATCCTTCCTAATCACGTCCCCTTAATTCTTTTTTTGTCTTTCTTTTTTTTTATAGTTCTTAAATGTATTCTTCTCGCATTTTCTCAGTAAAGAGTCGGAATATCTACTTTTAACATATCCAAACTACTTAAGCTTTGTATTCCTTAATTTATCATCAATATTAGCCACCCTCAATTTATCTCTTATCACTATATTTTTGACCTTATCTCTTCTTATAAGATTGCACATCCAACAATGCATCCTCATCTTTACCACCATTAACTTATAACTATACATTTGTTTGATGGGCCAACACTCAGCCCCATAAAGCATTATCAACATTATTTCTAAATGGTAGATTTAACCTTTTAGCTTGAGTGTGTTTTCTTGTCATATAAAACTCATGATGATAACAAAACATATTTGGTACTAATATTTTACTTTTTAAGATTAAAAAGAAAAATTAAATTATTTAAGCATATGAATCAATTGAGCCAAAAGACATACTATATAGCAAAGTGAAGCATCAAGTGATCTTTGAATCCAAAAGGAATAAATGAAGAAAATTCTTAAGATTCAACAATATTCATATGAAGATCAAGCCAATTAGACAATGATTAAGAAATTAAGAGCTTTCTATATGTAAAACTTATTGTAATCTTTCTTGTACTCTTAACTAGGTCATTTAAATGCATTAGGGGCTTGATATACATAAACTATATGATGTTTGATCCCAATGTATGCAATTTTTATTTATTACGAGGAATTAAAACTTTTATTAAAAAAATCTTGATCTTTAAAAGAAGTAAAAAACTTTAAAAGCGAGTTAAGTTCCATTAGAAAATTTTAAAAGTGAATTAAGTTCTTATCAAAATGGAGTATTTTCGTACTTTTGATGAACTTGAAATGGTAAAAGTTAATAATTCAATGTATTTTTTAGACACTTTTGATGTTTTCTTATAGCATTAAAGTGAGCAAGTAACATTTTATTTCTTAAGCCACAATAAAATCAATTTACAATGTCTCTAACATGTGCTTAATTATTGACACATTTAATCTATTACACTTAGCAATTAATACTATAAAGAACTTAAGACACCCACTTTAGTTCATATATGGTTTTAGGTACTATTTGGAAGCGAAGGAGTTAAAGTGAGTCGAAAGCAATATATTTGAGTTATTTTTCAAAGATACTCAATTGTCTTCATGGAGAAAGAAAAAGAAGATTAAAAGTAAGAGAAGATAAGAAAACAATAAGAAAGATGAGATATTTATTGAAAACATCGAAAGGAGGAATGCAGAATATGGCTTATGGCTATACATGGAAGTGTCAAGGGTGTGAGACATTTCTCAGGCCCATGACAAACCTTGCATGGGTATTAGAGGCTCACGAACATGAGACACTTCTCATAATCGTGGGCCAATCACTCAACCCCGTAAGTTTTTGACCGCTCACCTGAAACCCTACATTTTAAATATAAAAGTATCATTTGACGGTAGAAACATTGTGTTTTCATTTAGGGTTTTCATTTTAAGGGTGTCAGCTCTCGATTTTGAAGAAGAGAAGGGCCAAAACTCCATTCCTTTGGAGACCCATAGACGGATAGCTTCCTAAGTTAGTTTGGAGGTGACATCGACACTAAAGAACTTGGTTAAACATTTCTCTCATTATTTGTTGTTCTTTCTCTTAGGGATTGATTATGCTATCCTATATTTAATGTTTGGAAACAAAACAAATCAAGATCTTTATGAGATCGACCTAAACTTACATGAAAACAAACAAAGCCCGTTAAACCTAAACACCAATTCTTTTCATAGCAAAACCTAACCGAACAATTTTTGTGAGATTGACCTAAACTGACCACTGCTGTAGTTGTCGGTCTAGTTATTTTGAGTAGTTTTATGACACGCTATGTCAATTTTGGCATTGTTGCTAGGGAGTGTGGTGCTTTAGTTTTTGTTCTTGATTTTAATTGGTGTTTTGCACATACTTGTTTGTAATTAGTTTCTTTTCATTTATTTCTTGATCTTTTTAATTTTTATTTAGTGTTTTTGATGAAAAAAATTATGGACGGAAGTAATTTTTTTATAACTCGTATTCCCAATCTTATAACCCTGTTTGGAGTGATCATACAAATTTTAGTTATGAATACTATAATGCTTCCTTAATAGTATACAGGACACACAAAAAGTTCTGTATAGACCAGAAGCTTCTTATTATGACTCAGATACATCTCTTAAAGACTTGCTTAATATTTATGACTGCTAATAATATTCAACTTCAACATAATTTTTAGCAGAGTATACAACAGTTCTAGCAGGAAATGAGGCAAGTCCACCAACATACGATGTCTAGACTCCAAAACACAGTAAACCAGATGGGTCAGATGTAATATCTCGTTCCTATACTGATGATTGAAGCTCTAAAATACAGTACATGTAAAATCAAAAAGAGATTTAAGAAAAAAATGGATTTCGTACTCATGTATATTGTTAACATACATGCACGTGAATTTGAATTTTTGCACACATTAAAATGAACGTACATGCATGCATTGACAATTGTCGGGTATAATTGATTATAAATGTGATTATGTGAGAATTGTGAATTAATTGTATTGAAAATCAATGTGGAGAATATATGTATTGATTTAGAATTTTTGGTAAATTTTGGGGAAAATTTTTCAAAAATATTGAGTATTATTGAAGTAGGAAAAATGCCAAGAGGCAAGTAAATAGATAAATAGAAATAGAAATAAGAGTCGAATGATATTGAAGAATTTTTATTGATGACCTTAGAATTTGGAGTAAGATTTAGAGATGATTGAACTTGTTAAATGAAAAGCTAGTTAAGGTCCTAGAAATTGGACAAGTGTCCAAATCTATAGCCCATGTTTCCTCTAACTTTGAAAGAAAAAACGCTGATTTATCTTGTCTTAAAAATATCTTCTTCGTGGCTTTCTTCTTGAAGCTTCTTCTTCTTCTTCGGATCTTATTTCACCAAACCTTCACCAAAGTTAAACTTTGTTTTTCATCTATCCTTTTTGCTACTTCCAACTTTGTTATCCATGTCTTTTGCCTCAAGAAAAACCTAACCAAAACCACCTTCAAGATGATGTACGTGGGTACATGAGAGTTCGGGCTTCTTGAGTTTTTGAAGAAATTGAAGTTTTATCAAGTAAGTATTATGTAAATCCTTATGAGTGGTAGAAATATGAATCAAATTTGGTGAAATATTTGTTAGTACATGATAATGAGAAATGGTCATTTTTCATGAATACCATAGGTTTAAGATGAAAAATATGGATTTATGTTTTTTATCTATTTAATGATTAATATGTTAAAAGATGGTGTTAAAATGATTTTTTGGAGTTGAAAGATTAATGAAAACATGCATAATATGAGTGCAAAAATTTTTGGAAGAAGAGTTGATATATACATACGTGTGCTCTATTTCCTTCACTGTGTATACATGAGCATTTTGAGTGTTTTTGAAATAGACTAAAAATGAGTTAGAGTTAAGGAAAAGGTAATGTCGTGCCTTGATAAGGATAAAAATGAAATGTTAAGATGAAAAGAAAGTGTTGGAAGAAGATGAAAGCATGCAGAAAAATGAAGGGAAATGTAGAAAAGGCAGGATGCTTGTGACGTGGTTATGTTGGAATGCACGGCCATGCACTAATGATGCATGATCGTGACTTATTTTGTTAAAGATCTAAAGTGCACAATCGTGTTCCTAAGAGCTTTTTGCTCACTGAACATCCTTCTTTCTTTTGCCTATAACTTCCTCGCTGGTCATCCAAATAGAATGATTTTTGATTTAGAGTAAACTAGTCTCCAAGAATTTAAATTTTTGGATGGAAGTTGAGTATAAGGCACTATTCTAGTATAAGAATAGTCCAAAAATATTTGGGGTATAACTTTCAGATTACTAAATCTAATTGAATGATCTTAGTATTATTAGAAACTTAAGATAATGGGGAACATTTTTCTAGAAGAAAGTGTTACCAACTTACTTCTTTTTCTTTGTCAAAATGTTCATGGAAAATAGACCCGAAGGTCTAGAAAATTGGAGAATTTATAAGAAAGAATGAGAGTTTGGATATTGTATGATTATATAATGTTAGAACAACATTAGTGAATGAATTGTTATTATTAAAGCATTAAAAACATGTGTATAATGGAAATGAAGAGATTCATTGTTGGAACCCCTCCCCGGCGAGTCGCGGGCCCGACGTCCTGCGTGACGTCTGGACGCGCATCCCACGAGGGAGGGATTCCACTTCACAAAAGAAACCTCAAATCAAACTTAATTTAACGTCATCCGAACAAAACTTGATAATTTTACCCTAATTATTCTCTAATAAAATTGATCTGCTTAGGGCCCATAATCAAATCCAATTCCTAAGCTAAAATGAAATTCCATATCTCTATGTCAATTAGAAACAGAAACCGCCTCAATCGGATCTCTATAGATCACAAAATCTCCCAAAAACGAACGTATATCGAAAACTGTCACATAACCTGACTCTCTCTAAAATTATCCGTAAATTCTAACTAAAACCCGACGCTCTCAAGTTATCAAAAGGGGTGGAAAATTGTTTTTTAGAAAACTAACGCTTCGAAAATCGTTCAAATCGGAGGTCAAACGGAGGAAAGACAAAGAAAATAGGAAGAAGGGTTAATTTATCTTATTTTTTTAAAAAAATTCCGTAATTACAAAAAAAAAAATAAGTATATGTATATATTTCCAGCTCGCACTCAACAGAGTGCGAGCACAGCATATTAATGTTTAAAATTTTTTTTTTTACTGAAATCAACCTTTAACCATTTCACAATAATAACTTTTCACCCCGAAATCCGAATTTCAAAAATTTAGTGTCAATAGAAAGATAAAAGAAAGTTCTACAACTTTCTAGAAGAATTTAAAAACTAGTTTGGTCCGTAAGGGGGTCAAAACGGGCTTCAAAGATTCAGCCTCTAGATTAAAATTTACCATAAATGGATAGATATTCAAAAATTCATATCTTTTAACACAAGAGTCTAAAAATGACACAGCTTACTTCATTGGAAAGGTAAGGAAAGGATCTACAAACTTCATGAAGGATGCAAAAATTAAATCAATCGTTAAGAAAGGTAAA